>OY728123.1:539820946-541049737 GCA_963277665.1 Viscum album
AGTTCAAATACATGCTTATGTAAACTATTATTTTCACAAGAATCATAATTTCAACATCTTGAATAGAAAGAACACTAACTACTCTAGTCACCAAAATCATCAATGAATATATTTCAAAGGCTTGTATTGTTTTATTATTTCTCTATAATATAATAATTTTCTAAATATTATCACACATATTTCATCTTGTACGAGGTTATACTATCCTAAAAAAATGAATACATGGGGTCATTATATACCCTTATAAGACTGGTTTTATTCAATTATTTTTAAGAAGATTGTGTTCTACGTAACCCATAAAAAACATATTAATGGACCAATCCTATAAGAGTACATGTTTAGTATATCCCCTTAAAAAAATAGGTTCCTCATGACCCGTAACATAGAAGAGGTTATGTATTTTCTCTTGTGAATTTCTAGGTTGGGTTTTCTCCTTCCAAAGGCTGGGTTAGTTATTCACATAAAATATAGGGGTTTTTTCTAAAAATGATAAACGAAAGATGTTTGGATTAAGAATATAATATTATTTGTCGGTATTTCTCCAATAAAAGGATTTTTTTGTTAAAACTCTTAAAAGGAAATGAAATTGGGTTAAGCCTCTATGTGTGAAGAAGGTGGATGTAATGAGTTGTAAGTATCCTTAAAATGTGATATACCATAGTCAATACAATACTATGGGTTGGTGTGTGAGTAGTGGATTAGGATCATTTTGATCTAAAATAATATAAAATTATTGCATTCATATTTTAATTTCATATATTTTATTTTCTATCTTATTACTTATATTGGTGGGGTTTTATTTTTTTAAATATTTGATCATACCATTATCTTCTGTTGAAGATTAAAATATAATAAATTTCTTATAGAAATAAAACTCATATCTTTTTATCCATTACAATCATCCCTTTGGGATCTAATAATTCAAATAAGAGAATGATCCCCAGGGGATAAATTAATTTGTCACTTTATTTGAAACCTCGTAAATGATATTTGAAGATAAAGCTTTTAGGATATGTTATGAGTTATTTTATTTCATATTATTTATACTAACTTTTTAGTATTTTTTGTAAATCCTAAGGGAAATATATTTTTTGTGATTTCTAAACTTAAGGAAGAAAAATAGGTTAAACCCAAAATTTCCACCACATTTCATTGATAGTATGTATAAACTGTGGAAGATCTAGATAGAGGGTTATTTGAAGTGTATTGATATTATATTATGGAATACTGTGAATAAATCATATGTTTTACCTAAATATAATTTTTTAAATTTTGAAGGATAAGATACAACTAAGTACGATCTTAATTATAAGACCATGAATATTATTTAATGTTATTTTATTGGAAATATTTGTGACAATATTTTTAGTTGCAATACTGCTCATTAAATTATTAAACAGCTTGAAAAAACTACCATGATTGAAAGATATTCAAGAAAATATATATTATTTAATTATTGAAAGTTTGAATACAAGAAAATAGAACATGAGGCCAATAAAAAGGAAAACCCCATTTGTATGAAGGATAATAAATCATGGTAATTAAGAATTGAGTTTGTATTGTTCCAATATTATTTCTTATTGTTTTAGGGGGAAAATAAATTTTAAGTCCAAATTTTTAATGCTCAAAAATTTGATGAAGGTCTACAATAAAGAAAATAAATCAATGACTACATAGAGTGATTCTGAAGTGTGATTAAAGAAATATGAATGTATAAATTAAATTGGAAATGTTCTGTTATTTTAGAAATATTATATGGTAACAAATTCTCCAAAACATTATTGTTTAGGTGATCTTGGTTCATATACTAGAAAATAAAAAACATATATGTGTGAAAAGTATAATTGATGACAATGATTGTAATTTTGATTCTCATTCTTCTCTCTCTTAGGAAAATAATGATCAAAGTATTCAATTTTTGAAGGAAATTTCTAATTCATATGAAGATAAAATTAAAATAAATGACTTTTATACACTTGTCACTCAATGAAATATATAAAAGGATTCAAAAAAAGATAAATATTATATTTGAAAAATTAATGAATATTGATTCATAAATTTTAAAGCATAATGAGTAAAATGATATGTTAATTAAAAAATGTAGAAACATAGCCTCGAAAACATATGAAAATGTTTGTGATGATTTTTAATTTCTTAAGAAATAAAATTAATGTATGAACAATTAATAAGAAAAAGTTGGAAATGAAATAATTTATTTTAAAACGAAAATTTATAATAATTTTACTTCAAATTTCAATATTAGAAATAATTATAAATACATGAAATGTGATGATAAATAGAACATGCACGATTATAATTTTTTTTCTACAATGTTTCAAATAAATCATTTGAAATTAATGTTTTCTTAATTTTTTTTTCTAATTACATTAATTTTATGTCATATATTCATTATTATTGTGATTTTCTGTTAAAATTCACACAATCATTTAGTCACAAAAGAAATTTTATATCTAAATTTTATTTCATGTTTAAATTGTCTAAACAGAATTATGCATTGGAACCTAAACTTTGGTATTACAATTCAAGAGAAATTTATCTATTATTTATACCTTGGTAATATCTATAAAATTTCCGATTCTTATACCCATCATGAATTTCATTATAGTTTTATCATTGGAATAATTGACACGAGAATTATAAGATGTTGTTTTTATTTTTTTCTATGCTGGAATATCATGGAATAATTATGGGATGCTATGATGTACTTCAATATTTAACATTTGTTTTGTACTATAAATGGGAATGAGTTATTGATTATATGTCATTCTCTTGAATTTTCTTTCTGATGTGTTCAATTTATATGGTATTTCAAATTTAAATTATGATTTACTTGCATGATTTTATTATTCTGTTAATTTTAAAATTATTAGAATATTTCATAGCAATTTGTGTGGCTCTTTATGACATTAACTAATTTTTTTAGTGGAGTTTTCCCTACTTGAATTATAATTCTACTTGTACTACTTAAATATTGTCATTTGGAAAGGAAATCATCAATTTATGGGGAGATACTATTGTTCTTATTTTTAAATTCAGATAAAATATTTTATTTATTTGAAATTATTATACATAGTTTTATATGTATAGTTTTCAAAACATTCTTTATGATTTATTATGAATATATATATATATATATATATTTAATTTTTTAATTTTTAAAATTCCCATGAATATACTTTGTTTTTCTGGAAAGGGGGAAACTAAAATTATTACATGAGAAAATATGGTTTCTTATTTTTAAATTTATGCATGAATTTTAAACTATTTAAACATCCAGTTTACAGATTTTTAATTCACATTTTAGAAAAATGTATAGTTAAATAGTTATGTCCATTAAAAGGATGAATCTATTTTCAAGATTCATATATGTGTTGGTTTTAAATTTTAAATCTGATTCCAAAGTCAAATATGTTTTCTTTAAAGGTGTCTTCACTATTTTGTCTAAGATAAAAATATATCTCCATATAAACTAGTCTCTTAATTCAAGATAAGGATAAGGATGGTTGTTTCTAATTGTAATTCATATCATCTTAATTTATATATATAATTCATCAGTTAAGGTGTATAAAAGCTTATTTTAATTTTGATATTATCCTATACATTTTTTATTTTTTAGGATTATTTTAAGAATGTAGGAATGTATTTTTTATGCTTGATTGGGCATGCTAAAATTTCAAGAGTGTAATTTAGTGCATAACATGTTAAATTATGGGGATGTTTAAGTACTTAAAATATTATTAGTTATTCATGGTTAACATATAT
Organism: Viscum album; assembly: GCA_963277665.1. Taxonomy (NCBI): domain Eukaryota; kingdom Viridiplantae; phylum Streptophyta; class Magnoliopsida; order Santalales; family Viscaceae; genus Viscum; species Viscum album. Next base: position 539,824,730 of record OY728123.1, read on the forward strand.
AGTAATCAATTTCTAAAATTAATATTAAAAAGTTCAGACTTGAATAATAATTGTTTTATAATTTGTACAAATTTCAATTTTATTGTATATAATATTTTTTATTCTTTTACACTGATGGATAATCATATCTAATAATAAAATTCAGGAGAAGTTTGAGTGTGTTTATATGTTCTAATTTTCTTATCTATAGTATGATTTCAGTTTATCATTTTTTATCTTTTGTACACATTTCTGTGTTATATTGTGATTTATGTTTCTCATGTATGCTAGTTGATGTTTACATATTGTTTGAACCTATAATTTCCATAAATGGTTATTTTATATATTGATTCTAAAATATTTCTTTCACAAATAATCTCAAATCTCTATGTTTTATAAAACCTATTGTTATAAAAATATAAAGCTTTAACATTGCCCCCTTGACTATGTTTTAATGATTTTCATATACAAATGTTTACTATTTCTCTTATATTTATATAGTTTTGATTTTATTTGTTTTATTATAGTCATATGAAATAATCTTGGATATGAAAGTTATTCTATCTTATTTCATGAATTTAGATGATTTATATTGATTACAATTAATTTGAAAGAGGGAATTTACTGAAACATTATATTTTTAATAATTTATAAAAGGGGGAAAGATTAGAAAATATAATTGGTCTTTTAATTATCAAAAGGGGTAGAATTTTGATTCTAAATTTTAATTTTTTATGTTTTAATAATCAAAAATATTTTCTAGTGGATCCTTGAATTATTTTATATTTTTATAATTAGAAAACATCACTTGATTTAGTTAACATTAGTCCCACTTCATTGATTTGTGTAATTATAATTTATCAAAACTATTAAGTTTTATCTTTATGTTTTTATCTTATTGATTAAGTTATAATTTAATATTATTCATAAATTTATTTTCAAAAAATATCTTTAATTTATTTTATATGATGTTATATATGTTCCAATTTGAGTTCTTTGGTTAATTATGTTATTTGAACCTTTTAGTATCATTTATAGAAGATTTTATAGTTTTCTCTAGAGTTAATCACAAGATTAAAAGAGTAATATATTCGTAGAATAATTTTTATCTTCTTGTGTATAGGTCAAAACTTGTTTAAAAGTGTGGAATTAGGTTATATTTATTTTTTATTCAGTTTTAAAATGGTATAACTATGTTTAAATGGGATACCTAACGGTAAACTATGAATAAAATAGTTTTGTAAAGTAACTTTTAGAGTTATAAAAAGGTAATTAGTGAATTATAATAGTTATGTAAGGTTACTATATGAATTATAATGAATGAATAAATGGATAATTTCATTAAGGTGTATTTGGGAAAATGTACCTATGTAGTTGCGTAAATTTACTTGTTTATTTGGGTAAGGGGACTTGTGTATTTCTAAAGCTCATGTAAAGGTTACTGAACATTACATAATGGTAAACAAAAATTTCTAATGCTCTAAAAAAGAAAGTAAATCTTTAATAAGGGTATAAAATCATTTATAAGAATTGTTTAATGGTAACACATCCTTGTATAATGGTACCAATACTTTTTAAAAACCCCATAACAGTACAAGTGCATTCCTAATACGTATGTAAGGGTACCCATATAAAGTAAACTAAAGTCTCACATTATGGTAAAAAGAGAATTAAAATAAATATATATGTTTATTAAAATATGTAAGGGTAAAAATATTGTAGTTTTTTATAGTAGTTATCTTTCACTAATTGGTAGTGGAAATCATCCTACGTGGTGATTTCGGGTAACACCATGAAATTCTAAAAGAATAACATTTTACTCAATAACTTATATGACACCCAATAACAAGTCTATAATGGAATATAAAATAATAAGGTAGTGGACTATATTTTTTAAATTATATAAATTCAATCTATGATATATATTTCAATGCACAAAATATTAGGTTAGCTTGTGTTACACAAAACAATGACTTTCTTCGATTTCTTGTGTTACACGATGAAAGAGTTTTACTAAAGACTAATAATATTATTATTTAAAATTTAAAAAAAATCTATAAATTAAATTTGTTGTTATGAATTAGATTAACTAATTTATAAAAATAAATGGTTAAATATATTGGTAACTATTTTATTAGAAATGAAAATACAAACAGATTCAATATAAAGGAAATGTTTTATTAAAAAAAATTATGTGCCCAAAGTTGTTTTAGGTTAATAAAATAAATTAATTAATATTAGTGAATTATATTAATGATATTTATATTTTATATATTCAAATAATTTTTTTACATTAATTATATTTATTTGATACGCATAAGAGTAGAACAAATTCAATTTTACACATAAGAAGCGATATTTTTCTAAAGGATATTTGCTGCCTTTAAATGGAGAAATTTTATTAAAACTAAAATTTTACACATTAATAATTTTTTTTTTGAAAAACTAAAATTAATTTTTAATATAGGAATTTCATAATAATATTACTTTGAATTTTTGGTAGTTTTTTGAGATGTTTTATTTTTTGATGAATAGTTAAAAATACATAATTTTAATTGAAAATAGACTTTCCATGTAAATAATTTATAATGAATATTTATAATTTAAATTGGATTTAATGTAAAATTAAATAAATTATAAATATATTAATATAATTTATATAGTTTTAACCAGTATAATATTTTATTTAGACATACAAATTAGTGAACTCTTGAAAAGTTTCACTTTAAAAAAATGTTTTCTTGAACTGATTGTTAGATTAATTTTAAATTAATTTCTACCACTTATGTGGTTTGAATTTGGAAAAAATGAATTAAATTATTTTATTAATAATAATTTATAATTTCTTATAAGTCCAAATTAAATTTCAACTAATGTTATTAGAGAAATTAGTTTAAATTAATTTCCACCATTAAGTGAAAAATAATTTTTCCATGCCACTAAACATTAAATTTAAGGGGCACGATAACCAAGTCAATTGTATAAAAACCATCTTATAAATATATTTAGATCATATAAATTATATAATATATTTTCTAACATTTATTTATCGACTTTAAATGGAATAAATATTTGGGGAATTTCCCCTTTAAAATATTTATAAGTTATCCACTCACCCTACTAATAAAAGGACTACCACTTCCACATATTCACACCTATAAAACCAGTTTTTATTGGAAAATAAATACTTAAATAAAACAAAAAATTTCACACCCTAATATAAGAATCATTATAGTTGGAAAAAAATCCAATTAAGGGTGGAATTAGGGAAAAATTATAGAGGAAACCCCAAGAATAAATAAATTTCATCAAAAATAATTTTTATATTTTTTTCTTTTTCATGCTATTAAATTATTATTAAATAATAATTAAATAATTAAATAAGAATATTAAAATAATTATTGGGTTTTATGTTAATGTTAAAACATAAAACATCCCACACTTCCATCAATTGGGTTACGAAATCATCATTCGTGTGTAAAATGGACTACCGCCTGACGAACCGATGTCGTTTCTTTTTTCCATTACCACCTTTAAATGATAGGAATAATTATGGACATAATATTTATACATAATTAATAAGATAATTATTATATATTTATGATTCTAAAATTATTATATAACACATACCATTAATATTTCAATATTTTGGGAATACAAAAACGTCATTCGTGTTTACCGTGAACTACCGCCACATGAAGTGACATGAATCATTCATGGTTTATATAGAATGTATTAAAGGTGATTTTAATAAAAATATATAATATATATTACATTATAATTATTCTATTATTATTATAATATATATATATCATTTAATTTTATTCTGTTGAAGATGATGAAATGGGAACAATTTTCATTGGCATGTACGACCTACTGTCTCAATGAAAGGTGTACTTGAGTTACTCGCAAAAAATTTAATAGATTACTATAAATAAATATACAATAAATATATATTATTTTTACATCATGTTTTACATTATTGAGATGATTAAATCATGGTCAAAGTATGAGGAAAAAAATAACAAGTCCAAACAAACATAAAAATAACAAAATTAATAACAGAAACTATAAAAATAAAGAAATGTTACTATCAAAAAGGTGATAATATATTATAAAATGGTAATATTTGATATTATTAATGTTAAAATGGTTCTTTTATAAGTTAATAACAAGATTAAAACCACTATAAAATACATTAAATGGTGTTCAACCAAAATGGATGGGACGGTAAGGGATTTCTTCTCAATTTACCTTCTATTGAGTCCTATTTTTTCTTTATATCCAATTCAAATTTATGTGGATTATAAAATGACTCTATGAAATCCAATATTTATGCATTTACAACAGCCATAATTTATTTATTACTATTTTCCATGATATTTTCACAATGAAAAAAATCTATTGATGCATTTCATTACCGGCGTATTGATTATGACTAATCCAATTGTTTACATGGGTTTTTTTTGTTATTTACCTTTACATATTGATTATGATTATTGATTTATGATAAAATCTGATGTACATTTCCTTTACTGATCATTCAAGCTCACAATTATTTATTTTCCTTTCCTCGAGTTACGAAGAAGTGATATGTGAATGAGTTTTCAAGGACCTAGTTTATTAGATTTTTTTATTTATTATGTTTTATTTTTTATTCCCAATATAATATCTATATCATGTATGTAATCATATATTCAAAAACTATTATTTTTTTTACTTTGGGATTTTAATCACGTATCTATGATAATGTAATAAATTAAGGCCCTATCACTAGACTACTGGGGTTGTTGTTGTTATAGGTGGTATTAGAGGATGTTTTGTAGAAACCTAGAATAATATACTTTTAAAAAATATATTAGCAAACATATCCCAAAGAAATAATTTTTAGGATAAGTATAGAAAAATATCATAATGTTTTGGTATGATATATATTATGGGAGTATTCTATGAAATAAAACCCTATCTAGATGGTACAAGTGGACATGGTTATAGAATAGATGTACCTAGGGGTAATAACTATGAAAATGGTACAATTCTTGAATAGAGCATAACTTGGTACATAAAAATAGGCCTTACTATTCACCCAGTTTGTAACTTCTTGGGTTTAGGCTTAAGATAATTCAAATTTTAATTAAAAACCATTATTTAGTATTAGAATATAATGACACCTCTAAAGAAAACATGATTATGATTATGATTTAGCGATGCATAAAATTTTCAATTTATGTAAAGTGTTAATCTATATTTGGAATTATACAACATTAATAATTCAATGAGATAATATGTTATAAAATATTTTAGAGATATGTAACATGAATGTAATGAAGTTATCCATACTCTTGACCAATTTAGAGGTTTCCAAACCAAGGGAACCAGTATAGGTGGAATAGAAACATAGAAAATTATGGTTATAATAGGGAATCGTAATTAACTTTTGAAAATTAAACATGATTGTAAGGAGAAACATATTCTACATTGATATTATCTGATTCTAGATCAATTTATGTGATATAGGACCCCATCATTTAGTTGGACTACTAATCCAATAGACTATAATAAATAGCTCAAGTCTTTGGAGACGATATTTATGGCATTAAGATTTGGTGGAATGGAAATGGTAACACTTGTAGTGTATTGCATTAATAGATATTCTAACCAATGGTAATCAATCCAGAATACCTAAGAAGAGGAGGAAATAAAAAACTTATAATATAAATACTTTAAAGAGACATTATTTGAAGATATTTCCCTCCTGAGAAAAAAAATGAAATGAAGTTAAAGTTACATAGTTTCAAGAGAAATGAGAAATAAAGTATTATATTGTATTGATTTACCTTTTCATAGTTATCTAAGTATACAATGGATTATATACAGAATAATTAATTCAATATTGAACGTTTATTTGATTTGATTATGCAATGTATCCGAAGGGAACTAGTCTCACATACTTTTTTTCATATGATGAAACAATTTTATGTTCTATCATTACATAGAGATAATTATCAAAGTCTAATGTCTTTAAAGGGAATAAAGAGAAGAATATGAGGACCAAGAAAATAGTGGATAAAGGGAAGAAGGGAAATAAATATTTTAATATAAGTGAATACTATGGAAAGAATCTAACTAGGATCAAATTAAAGGGTTTGAGAGTTTGATATAAGTGTGGAGAAAAGGGTCAAATGGAAAAAACTGAAAAGGTATGATGCAAAACACTAATATGAAGTGTTTCAATTGAATATATATAGGGAAATACAAAAATAAATTCCTCAATCATCAAGGGAATAAAACGTAAATTAAGATAAGGTAAAAAGGTCAACATTATTTTATTGATAATGATAAAGTGGAATGATTAATGTTCCTCTGTATTTGGATCCTCCAAATATGTGGTAAAATAATTTTATTGGTGATATTTTTGTTATAAAAATTATTAAATTATAAGCATTTTACTACATTACATTTTATTATATAATTTGAAACCATTTATTGAATGGCACCTTGAAATGTGATTCAGTAGAAAGATTATCTTTTTGAAAAATATAAGGATGAAGGAAAGATAACCATTAATGTGTTCCTTATTTTTAGATAGTGATCTTTAGATAAAGAGATGATTTTTATTTAAAAAGTAAATTTAATATTAAAAACTCCCTTTGGAACTGATTGATGATAATATAATTATGGATGTTTACTAACCTTTATTATAATGTATTGGATCATAATATTTTGGATGATTTAACCATTTATGAAATGCATTGAGTTGATATTTGGACATGGTTTTTGAGATTAATGTATTAATTCACAATATGATGTAGCCAGTGCTAAATGATGAATTAGATATAGTGAAAGGTAGAAAAAAAGGATAAAATTGTGTATAAAAATAGAAACATATAAAGTAATTATATTTTCATATATTTTTAGAGAGTAAAATAATAACTCATCTTTAAGAAAATGATCCTGAAACAAAAATATTGTCCTAATAGGTCCATTTATGTTGAACTAATGGCCTATTAGATCATTATAGATTTACATCTTTGATACCCTTTATTTTCAATTTATCACTCACTTTCTTGTGATAAATGACCTCCATCACTATACATCAGAATTTAGGTGCTATTTTTTTCTTCCATTTCAATAAATTCATTTTCAACGTATGTTCAACTACATAGAATCCTATTTATGTGATTATTATAGATGACCTTTACACTTTCTATCCCCTCTTATGAAGATGGTGTTTTATTAAAACTTTTATTATTTGGGTTGATTTACAATGTAAATTTCAAATATAAAACCTTGGACTGCTGGGATCAAGTTTAAATTGCGAGAAAACAATTTATTTATGATGGGGAGAATGTAATACCCCAAAACTCTAAAAGAATAAAATTTTATTCAATAGTGTTTATGACGCGCAACACCAAGTATTGACGGGATTATAAAATTCACATACCATATAATATATTTAATACATTAATAAATTAAATCTATTATACATATTTGAATGCAGACAATACTTGCATATCTTCTGTTAAATTCAACGAAAGCTTTCTTCGATAGCTTGTATTAAATGCAAGACCTTATTTTATTAATTTTTATTTATATTTTTTAAAAAATGAAATTTACCTCCCAAAGTTTAAATTTTAATTTATGAATAGGATTAAAAAACCATTGAAAATATATGTTTTAATTCATTGGTTACCAATTGGTATGAAATGAAAATAAAAACCAATTTAACATAAAGAAAATTTTATTAAAGTAAAATATATTTTTTTGCTACCAAAGGTATTTTATCCAAATAAATTAAATTAATTAATAAAATTGAATGATATTAATTATATATATATATATATATTATATTAATTGTTTTTAAATTAAATTAATATATTTTATAGGCACAATATTAGAATAAAAACAATTTTATGCATGAAAGCTATATTTTTCTAAAGGTAGTTTTTCCACAATTTAATAGTGAACTTATTTTAAAAATATATTTTGACACATTAATAAATTTAATTTCAAAAAATAAAATTTATTTTTATCATTATAATTTCAAAATTTTCATAGGAATAATTTTTGTTATTTTTCTAAGAAGTTTCGCTTTTTGATGATTATTGAAAAATGCTAAATTTTAATTGAAAACTAATTTTTAATCTAATTAATTAATGATGTAAATTATATTCTAAATTTGTATTAAATTAATATTTGATCAATTATACATATTTTTATATAATATAGTATATTTTAAAAAAATTTACTTTTAATTTATATTTAAAATCATATTATTCTATTGAAAATTTTAACTTTTAAAACGTTTTTTCTCAACATGTCTCTTAGAATAATATTAAATTCACTTCTACCACTTATGTGGTTTTAATTTGGAAATATTTATTCAATATTCTAAATCATAATAATCTATAATTTCTAATATATGAAACTTCATTTTTTACCAATGTGATTTGTGAAAGCAGTTAAAATTAATTACAACTATTAAGAGAAAAATGTGTTTTCCAAGGGACTATGCATTAAACTTATGCGGCGAAATGACATATAGAATTGAATTTTTTTTTTTATGGACATATTTTTAACATATAAATTATATGATATTGTTTACTTCATTATTTAACCCACTTTTCATGGATAAAACTTGGGTTTAATTCCCTCTGTAAAAAAATTTACATGTTTTCCACTCACCCCCCTAATAAAAGGCCTCCCACTCCCCATTTTTCACACAACTCAAGCCTTTTTGGTCAATAAAATACCTACCAAATTCCCTCCACTAATACTAGTCTCCTTTTATTCTGTATAAATAATATATTTTAATGAAATAGTGAAAACCTAAGCAGGATACCCAAAGGAGAAGGTCATGCTTTTCTTCAAGTCTTTTTTATATTTTTATTTATCCACCCCTTTAAATTATTTTTTATAATGGATATATAATTAAATATGTATATAGAATATTATAAAATTTTTATATTAATTTTATTAATTAAAACATGACATACTTCCATCAAATGGGCTATCAAATCATCATTCATGTGTACGACATACTACTGTCTCGTGGACCAATGTCATTCGATTTTCTTTAACCACCTACCGTGGTTGGAAATAATGGTTAAAATACTATATATATATATGTCATATATGATATTTATAATGTATTAATACTAATATAATTATTATATAACTCATTACTAAATAATTTCCATTTTGGGGGAATATGACATTGTCATTTGTATGTATGTGGGACTGCCGCCTCACGAAGCGATGAGAATCATTCAAAAATTACATGTAATGTGTTAAGGGTGGTTTAAATAGAAATATGTGATTTTTATAAAAAATTATAATTATAAATAATGATATTTTATATATTTATAAGTTACATATCTTGGTTTCAATACGATAAGAAAATGGAAACTGAGTTCATGTGTACATACGACCTATTATCTCCATGAAAAATGTATTTCATTTCTAATCACCGTTTTTTACGAATTTAGAGAAATAAATATATATGATACTTAATCAATGTTTTTTATTCTATATATTATTGAATTTTAATCTAATTCACATAAACAAAAAATAACAAGACAAAACATACTCGAAAAACATGGAGATTATCCCCAAAAATAGTGAAAATAATGAATAGTTCTTAAAAAATAGGGGATAAGATGATATAAAAGGATAATATATGATATTATAAATATTAACATTCTTATTTTATAAGTTAATAATATTATTAAAAAAATTATTAAATTGGTTAAAGGGTGTTTAACCAAAAGGGAGTGTATGGTATGGGATTTAGTCTCAATTTAAGTTCCATTAAGACTAATTTTTAATTATGCCCCAATTAAAATTTTTATCATGTATATACTACCCCTTTTACATGTAATATCATGAATAAATTATTCTTCATTTTAGTTTATGATATAGTTTTAATTATCTCACCCAAGGTAGGTTGAATTGAAAATTACCAAATGGTAAACATTTTTTTACAGTCCCACTTTCATTTCTGATTGTTAAGTTTCTCTTGAAACAATCACTTTATTATAATGGATGTGATAATTTAATAAAACATATATCAATGGAAGTAATTTTTTTTGTTAAATATCCATATTATTTTGTAATTTATGTGATCAATTCCTAAACCATATATCATTTCACATAAAATATTTACTTCAAATGTTTTTTTATTAACTATGGAAATATTTATAAATTCTTATCCTTTACACAATATATATATTTTATAGGGAACATTTTTTATGTATCCAATATATTATTTGATATTTAATTAATTATTTAAATAGGAATTACATTGGTTAAGGACCATTTGACGTAATTCCCTCGATGCATCAATAGTCTCATGAGATGAATTAGTTGTCCCAATGTGATAGGATTTTACATTGTATATTTTCAACCATTATGTAAAACTTTTCGATGATAAAGGTTCTATGTGACTAGGAAATATGGAATTTAATATTTAAGAATTATCATCATTTATAATTTATTTATTATTATTATACATGATATTCTCACAATGAAAAAAAATCAATGGGTGAAATTTATTCCAAATTTAATAATTATTTTTTATCCAATTATTTAAATAGATTGAGTTTTTAGTTATTTAACTTTTAATATAAATTATTGTCATTAATTCATGATATAATTCTCTATAATTAACCCTTATAAATCATTTTAGATAACAATTATTTTTTTTCCTTTGTATAAGATATGAAGAAGAGATCTTTGAATGAGTTTTCAAGGATATAGTTTATTATGGATTATTAACTACTATATTGATTATTTTAAACTTTTTTCAATGAAAAAAATGAATTTTTTACATAGAATATAGAGAATAATCTCACATTTATAACAATTATATTTTTATAAAGAAAAACATACTTGTATCATTTGACTGGGAAATAAGAATGAATAATATGAATACATAAAAATTCAATGTTCAAATTAGAATTGTTCTAGAATATGAAAACATGGTCTCACATGAATAATGGGAGTAATCAATGAAATTTTTATCAACCTTTATGGATGTATTTACTACTTTATTATCAATTTATTATCGTAATGAAATTTTTTTCACATCATGTTTTTCATTTTATAGTATTTCAAAGTTAATTAAAAGTTGATTTCTTGTGAATATTTTTTTTGGAATTTGCGAAGGAGAAACTTGGACTTTGAAGTAAAGAAAAAATAAATTTCAATATTTCTGTTTAAAAAAGCGAGTAATATAGTGAATTTATACAAAAATGGCCCTATTTTATATTATGTGATGTATTGTTTGCAACCAAGTCATGTAGCTTCATTGTTCAACAGATTAATAAAGTAATCTTCTGGTGGATGATGCTTTATTTTTTTCAACCTCTTGAAGGTCTTGAGCACCAAATAATCCAATCAAAAAAATCATCATTTACAATACTAAACTAGGTTAAATTATTTTATCTTCTCTATGTACTGTACCTAACTATTTCGTATCACCACACATAGTTATTATTATAGAGTGTCATATTACCCAAAAAATAGATAAATATTGTTCTGGTCAATTCTCATTGAAGATTTGGTTTAATCTATCCCCTTAAAAGGACAGGTTCCTCTTAATGCATAAAGCTATAGAGGGAAGGACCACTCATTTAAGAGTTTGATTATAGTAAATCCCCTTAAAATACTAATTTCCTCATTACCCATAGCATAAAAGAGGTTATATCTTTCCCTATGAATGTCTAGGTTGGGTTTTATCCTGGAAGGTTATAGGTTAGTTTTATCATGTAAAAGACAGTGTTCTATATAGAAACAATAAAGGAAATAGGTTAGGATTGAACATATAAAATTCAAGGTTGGGACCTCTCCTACAGAATTTTGGTTTTTATGAAATGATAAATTAAAATATAATTTTATTAAGCCCTTAATATTGAAAATAAAGTGTGTTAAGAGGTACCAATATCCATAAAAATTAATATACCATAGTTTCATACACCCAATTAGTGTGTGAAGAGTGGGTTAGGAAAATTGATATGAAAACCACTATAAAATTAATGTGTTCATATTTTAACATCATGATTTTCTTTTATAAATCTTTTCATATATCAGTTCTTCTGAATTATTTAATATTTGAACTAATTAGTTTCTACTCATGAATTATAAATACTGATTAAAATTTTAATGAAAGACAATTCAACCCACATTATTTTCAATTTAAATCATCTATTTGAAACCAAATAGTATATAAATTGGTATAAACTTGATAACATTCCAAAATAATGTCTAAATATTTATTGATATTTGTTTTAATTAGCTAGGAAGAAAAAGGAAGATAAAAAAATGAAAGCAATTTCATTTAAGAAGTGAACAAGAAGATTCCATTCAAGAACAAAGATTAAAATATGGGTACATTACTACCCATGAATTCTCAAACCTAGAAAATCAAGGGTGGAATCATGATGAAGATTGAATGTGTACATAATAGAGTTTTTAGGATGATAAGAAACAATCATCCCTAATTCAATTACTAAGAATTAAAAGAAGAACCATGTAATTCCCATATTTATATTTTGTTTTTTATATATTCCAAATAGATGGTAAAATATATGTTTAGGGGGAGACTTGAATAAATGAAATCAATGAATGTCGAATAAAATCCATAAAGATATATATTATAGAGTATTTTTCTCATACCTATATTATGTTGTCTCCAAAGAACACATAAATTGATACAAATTTTTTATTTGATGTTCTTTATAGATAAAACAGAATCGTTCTGAAGAATATGAATGAATTTTACCCCTCAAGGGGGAGTGAAACAAAATATTCATCCGTTTAATATATCTCATATAGGATCCATGAGTATCAAAAGTTCTAGTAAAAGTGGGTTTTAGTTATTTTGAATGTTAAAATTATAGAAATTATGGTTTATAAATTTAAAGGATGGGTGTGTTTGTATTATTATCACTATGTTGAAAATTAATTATAAAACTGAAGGAGAATGAAATTGACTATTTGATTAAAAGAAAAAATTGCCTGGAAACGGGGGAAACATTCTTTAAATTGAATGTTTTTAATATTTATATTGAGATGAATATTTGATATTAGTTTAAAAAAATTTAAATACCCCTTAAAGAATATTTCAGTGTTGGTATCACATATTATAAATTATGTAGAATGGTTTTTTGCCTGAATGTGTCACTCCTATTTTCTATACTGGTCATTTATCATGAATACATAGAGTTGTTTAATTTATGACTAATTAATTAATGAAAAGGGATGTCATCCAACACTTAATAAGGTCAACATTTATTCTTCTAAATTTTTTTATCTTAATAATAGAGGAGAATAAGGAAATAATGAGAGAATGAAAGGGGGAAAATAAAAAAACTAGTTACTAAAAAATATGAGTATAATTTTCCCTAAAATGTAGCCTTTTCATTGGTTATCATCTATGGGAGAGAAAATAACTTTTAAAGAGAAAATAATTGTTTTAGAAATATTTACATCTATCAATTAAATAGTTACAGTTTTGTTCAAAGTGTTCCAAAAAAATCACAAGGGGGATATTAGATACCCCAATGGAATGAGTTTATTTTATTTTTTATTAATAATAATGTGAATATAAATTAGGTTATGTTAAGAATACAAATGAATGAAAAATAATAACGTTCTAGATAACTGATGAGAAGTATCCCAGAAATGTGTGATTAATAATTTGATGTAAAACTATTGAAACATTATTGGGGATAAAATATTAATTTAAAATTAATGTTTAGAATCAGATAGAAGATACTTTTTGAGGAAAAGATTACCTGTGATGATTGTAGAAATTGTTTTAATGTTTAAGACATCTATCGATAAATTTTAGAGAAGAATTTTTTTTTCAACATGTGTTGAGCGAAGTTAATGTTTTAGGATACATAGAACAAGTTAGAGTTTTGTTTAACATAGTAAAAGCTATTAGAGACTTAGAGAAAATATCATTAAATTATTTAGTATGGATAATAATTAATTAGTCATTGGAACATAATTTGGATCAGTTCTAGATAAAATGAGTTTTAATTTTAGGAATATTTTGACATTGAAAATTATATCGGTGTTCAATTGGAATTGATATGTCAATATTCATAATAAATTTATGTGAAATTTCATAATGGCCTACTTATTGACTTATTATGGTGGAAATTATTTTTATTAGTGTTTATAAAAAATATTCAAACCAGTTATATCCACATAAGAATACTTTTAAAATTATACAAGGGATAAGAATGAAGGAATCCATCCATGGTGTTAGTTAGCAACGAGTATAGAGGAAGCTTTTATAGGAATAGGGGACCATAGGTGACATGTAAGGAGAATGGGGGGAGCATTTTTAGAGTGAAAATGTGGTAATAAAGGGGAATAATAAAATTAGTACTTTATAAATCATTCAATAAGACTACAGAATATTAATATTTATTAATAATCAATGGTTTGAAGGATATAATAAGGCATTATTCTTAATTTCACCAACCAAATTTATCATCATTAATTGTACAAACAAAATCAAACCCACTCAGAATGATGTCGTACTGTGTCATCTTCTACCTCCGACCATTCTAGGTATTCTACAAATTGGGTTATTCATTATAGAAGTCATTTGATTTCATTCCATGTCTATATAGTAGATTTCTTGAGAATTTTTTGGTCATGATTCACTTATATAAGTTTTATGGTTTTCTTGTTGAGGATGTAATAAAATTTCAAATATGAAAGCATAAAAAGTTTTACTAAGCATATCAATTATATTTATTATTGTAAAGGTAGTTATAAAGTGATGTTTGATAAAAAAATTAAACACCTGTATGAAATTAGTTAAGAAAGTTTAATACTTGGATGAAGAAGGAGAAAAAAATCAACAAGCTATTGAGTTGAGAACACCCAAAGAAGTGGTTGTGAATAATATATTTAAATTATAAATAATTTTTTTCTCACGAATCTATCTTGATAATATCACCTAAATAATAAAATAAATATTGTTTCATTAATTAATGAATAATGTACTATAATTTACCTAAATATCATGATTTGAGTTATATTAACATGAGTAAAGAACTATAATGTTGAAATCATACAAGAAAAGAATAAAATGATTTTCATCTTTCTAGTGCCAGTACATTGAACAGTTTTTTTTCAAACTAATGGGTTTCTTTAAGAAATTAAAATGAAAATGGTTTTCATAATGATAGAACAAAATGATTTAATTTAATAATTTTTTTATATAAAATTATTCCAAGAAGATAAAACTGAGAAGAACACTAATACACTGAGGTGATAAAATAGAGATCAAGTCCAATGTATTACTTTTTTGTTATGTTATTACATATGTATGTTGATGTTTTTAAGATCAATAAGTGTTTTTAATTTCATCATCTGATAATATAATTTCTAGATTCATAATTTTCATCATTTAAATATTATAAATAGTACTAATCTATAATTTTTTGGTTTTATTGATTAAATTTTGATTGATTTGAAAGAATATTGATGAATAATGCAATAATTCAGTTGATATATTGATATCCAAAGTTGTTAGTAGAGAATATGTGTCCTGAACTTGACCCAAATAAAACAAGAATGTAGTAACCCACTTTTAGGGAAAACATTGTTTAAATACCATATAATGAGATTAATTTAGTTTATATCAGTCATGTGGGGTGAATTTGTTTTTAATTTGGAAACATGGATTAATAGTAAGATATTCATAGGTTCAATGATATAAAGGGAAAAAATTAAAAAAATTAAAAAATATTGGTAAATCTTGTGAACATCTATTCACACAATCTTTGTGTACTATCATGATATAATGAGTGTATTTGTTCTGTTTCCCATTCCTTTTCATCCCATGTTTTGTTTTAAATTTTAGAGGATTTAAATTGGTTGATAAAAAATATGATATAAGTGTATGTATTTGATAGAGCCCCTCCCTTGTATATTTTGAGTGTTATTGGTGTCTGAGCAAAAGATAAAACCGACCTGTAGAAACATAATTAACAAGAAGGGAGGCTTATTGTGTAAACTTCAAGGATATTGAGTTGAGGGGTTTTATATATTATCCTTGTGACATTGTGTAGTGTGGATATGAACCCTTTTGGCATGTTGTGTTGAATTAGAAATTAACGGTCATGGAGAGGGGTTTTAGTGTCTCTGTCAATCTAGAGGTAGGAATGAGAAAAACATATATTAAGTCATGGATACCTTGTGATCTGTTATCCTTGTCTATACATTTTTTTGATAGATGAAATTGTATACTTAAACAATGTTTGAATTATTTAAGAGAGATACATTATGGATTATGGTATAGATTTTGAAGGGAGGTTGTCCAGGGCCTCTTAAAAAATTTTGATCCTTTATGTGTTGCATTTTTTTATGAAAACACAACATATTATGATGTGGTCAAGGAGGTTATACCTCTATTATATTAAACTATAGCAGGGTATAAATTCCTAACTAGCCAAAAATATCATAAATTAGTCAATTCTCAATTACACCCCATGAGAAAAAGGTAATATTTTAGAGATTCTTTTTCCCTTTTAATATGGTTCAGACTCCAAATTTTAGAGATCGCCCATTGGTGATCCAAGGTGAGTTTATTTGTATTATTAGGTTTATTTGGACATCTCTTTTTATATATTTCTATTCTATAGTGACTATTTTAATTTAGTTATCATGGGGTATTTTGGTTCTTAATTGTGGATACCTGGTGGGATTCCAACAGTGATCCTAAGTTCCTTTCTAGATATGGGATAAGTGATCTATACAAGTTTTCCGATTATTTATTAGAGAACATTGGAAATGTCAAGGTAGTGGATTTGGTAATTTTTTATAATAAAAGTTATAATTATCATTATTTATTTCTTTGGGTAATGGTGGAATCAACCTAATGAAGACAATAACTTGAATTAAGAATAATTGGAATAGATGTTGTGATCCCATGTTTGGAAGCATTGGTGATGATGCCTCTTATTATATTTTAGATAGCATGTTATAAAAAATATATTTTTTCTAATCTATAACATGGTTTATTCACATGAAATTAGGTGAAAAATGTAAATATAGTAATCATAATGTGATTATTGAATGTCCCATGTGAATTTTTATGATTGTTAATCCATTAAATCTATTGAATGTGAAATAATTTCTCAAATAACAATGATGTTTCATTATTATATACAATATATAATGATGGTTGGATTATTGTTACTAAATATTATTCATAATGAATTAGTTTATTTAATACTTAAAGGAAGTGTTTTTTCATATGAGAAAATTGTTTGGGGATATGAAATCCAATCCCAGTTTTTTAAGGTTTTTATGCCTTTGTTTTTTCATTAGTTGTGTAATATTATTCCCCAATATATGGGCTTATAATTATTTAAATATTTTCAAGAACACATGTTAAACATTTTATAGGAGTCTTTTTAAGATTAAATGATGTCCTGGGATATTCTTGCAGGTATAGGGTTTGAAATTTTGGTTTTTTGGATAATAACATTGGGTACCCAATTAGCGCATGGTTAGTGATAACGATGTACCCCAACAATGGGTCCTGTTTTGTATATGATCATAGTTTTTTAACCAAGAGAGGGTATCCCTGGAGCTATAAAAATTTCTAAAATAAATTAGAGAGGCCTTTAGAATGGTTGGGATATTGTTTTCTAACAGTGCACCATAACCATGTGATAGGATATGTATTATACAATTATATTAGAAGAGTTGTTGCGTGATTTGACCAACCAAGTGGCCCAACCATGGGTCACATTAAAAATGGAAATTTTAAACAAACGTTTTTGAACACCTTGACCCTTAGAAAATTTTTTTATTCCCTTTTTTATAACCAATATTCATACCCCCTTTCCACTTCTTATCTTCCATAGTGGTTCCCCCTTATTCCTTGGGAATTTATCTTACTGTTATGGGGGAGAAATATCCCAGGATAAGGATATAAATCCTTCATGCACCATTATTAATTTTTAATGTTATATCAATATCTCTCGTTGGATTTTTCTTTTATGATATATTTCAATTAAATTTGTTTTCTATTTTGATTTCTCCCATTTTTGGTGGGACAAGAAATAGATTTTTAGTGAGTAGAAACTTGTAAGGCTGTGAAAGGATGTATTTAAAAAAACACATAGTATCTCCAAATTTTAATAAATTATTCATTTTGAGTTACGATATCCATGTCATGCAGTGTCCTAATTTTAAAAATAAAATTTGTTGGTTAATTTTTTATCGTAGTAAAATTTCCTTTTTCGATATTCTATGATCCCAAAATAATGACCATTAAAAGTGGAATTACGTAGATTTAATTTTCACCTTATGATTAATTAATGAAATTTACTATATTTTTGTGATAGAAAATGAAAAATTATGAGTTTCTTTGATAATTTAATTTTTTTATTAAACCATGTTTAGGGATTTAAAATGTCAAAACAAGCTTTGAATCTATGATTATGAAATAAAATTCCATGAACATTGATATTATTGAATTTCATTTCAAGAACTGTTTTGGTTTCATACAAATTTAAATAGAATTAATAATTGTTAATGTAAAAACATCCGGGAAAATAAGATGTTGTTTAGTGATAGAATAGTTTAATTTTTAAATTCTTTATATTATATAGTTGGGTAAATAAGGTTTTCTGAAAATTGTGATAAAATCCATGATATTGATATTAAATTATAAATGGATTCTAAAACTTTTGTTTGAGCTAATTAATTCACATATAGTAAAGGCTATTAGACAAAAGATTATTTAATGTGATTAAATGAAAAAATTACCACAATGATAATTTTTTTTGATTAATTTCAGATGGGATGATTAATTTGTATTTATATTGAATTAGGAAATTCTAATCAATATACGTTTTGAGGCTATGAATTTTATGTTATTAATTGTAAAGTGATAATGGTTTGACATAAAAATGATTATTCCTTATGAAATTGTAATACACTGTTATGTTTTTGAATTTGCTAATGTTAACGAAATATAAAATTATAATGTAGATTGAAATTATTATCTAGGATGGGTAATTCTAGGATGAATATTGTGGTTTACATGATATATGTTATTTTTTAATTCTTGGACGAGTGATTTAGTTATGTTTGATATTGATGGTTGTTAATTACATTATGAGTTATCAGATTCTATGGGAATGCTAAAATGAAAGCATGGATTTATTAGGATGCATCAGTCTTAGTAATATTAGGCTGAGTTCTTAGATTCCATGTGAATTCTAAAATGAGGTCCTATATTCCATGTGAAACATAATACTGGGGGAAATTTAGGAATAATAGGGTGAGTAGCGTTCTCAATATTGGATTAGATGGGAATTCGAAGATGTCAAGTCAAATTATTTA
This sequence comes from Viscum album, assembly GCA_963277665.1. Taxonomy (NCBI): domain Eukaryota; kingdom Viridiplantae; phylum Streptophyta; class Magnoliopsida; order Santalales; family Viscaceae; genus Viscum; species Viscum album. Next base: position 539,844,095 of record OY728123.1, read on the forward strand.
TGATTCTATATGATATTTGGGAATAAAAAGATGAGAACATGAATTCCACATGATACTTTCAGATATTGGGGAATTCTGGGATGAGTTACCAGATTAAGTTTGGGTACTATAGACACGTGTTTATCATGGAGTGATCTTAGATACCATCACATTTAAAAATTTAGGTATGTCTGATTCTGGGTATTGGCATGGAGCCAGGGCCTTTGTGATGTTTTATTTACTGTTTAATTCCAGTATTTTAGCTATTAAATTAAGGATCTTCTGAATACAATTAATTAATATACCTGAATATTTAAGGACACTATTAGAAGTGGAATACTGAATTGTACTCCAACCTTGATCAAGCTAGCATAGAACCTAGGAACATGAGCAGATACGATTACTAATCATAGGTAGAGGCTTAAGGAAAATCCCAATGTTTGTGATTGTTGGATCTGAACACTAGTACGATTAAATATTATGGAACATTATTTGATTCAGAGCCAATTTGGTATGATCTTTAATTTTGGACTTATTTTTTATTATCATTTTTATTATATACGATATACCCATAGGGGATATGGTTTGGAATGGATAACATATATCATTTTTATAGTATAATGATGACAGGGTTATTTCCTGGAAATTTTCTTATCTTATCTACGATATTTATTTATCATGGTTTATATAGTTTATATGATATCTAAAACTGTATCTATGTTGATACATGGGATATAGTATTATCATGGAACCATCATAGTACCTTTATAAAAGTAATAATACTTTGGTGTATGGGGAGATGCGTCTAATGTAATGTGGAGATTTATGGTATAGGAACCATTTAATTGTCCGGAGGCAGTGGGATGTAAAATTTTCAACTTTTTTCATGAATAAAATAATTTTTACTATATGCGTGCTCTAGTATTTTTTTCCTTTTATTTTGATTTTTTCTCATTTCATATTGATATAATATTAGGTAACAGGTGGATAACTAATGTTTAGAGACATGCCTTCTGGTTTTTAATTTATGAGATGAGGCTATTGTTGGGATAGATGGAAATAGTTGAGAGTGAGGTTTTCCAATTTTTTAGTAATTTTGTGAAGCTTAATAATGGATTTCTTGGGTATGGGTTGAGATCTAGGCTCTCTCAAATTTCTTGATGTGTGCATTTTTTTTCTGTTATTGGTTAGTTTTTACTTTGGGATACAATTTAGAGTTGTAGTTGGATTATGCATTATGAGTGCATATTATTTTGGTAACATAATATGATTCATAGTGTATCTAGAATTTGGGAATGAAAAATAAATTAATGATGAACTCATTGGATGGGTGGTGTTATTTTTAAAATGTAATGAAACAAACCATGGGATGACTAGCTTAATGCTACATGGAGAGTGGGATGGAAAAATAGAAATTTTTAATGGGAAACTATCAGTTAGGTGGACATATAATAAATTAAATCTTATAAATTGGAATTTTTATGTGGTTTAATGAACATATATTAATTTTAAATAACTATTTTAAAATGTCTAAAGATATTTAATCATGGTTCTTATGTGTATATGTGAGATATTTTCACGTATTCCTTAGGGGTGACCACCAGGTGTCATGAGGGATGGTAACAAAAATTGATTATAAGTCTAGGTAGTTTCCCATAGTGGTTTTATATTCCATATCCATTCATATTTTTTCTAATGTCATATTCTCCACCCACAATGACGGGGGGTATCAGATGTAAAAATGTTTGGGTTAAGAGTTTTTTCCTCAACTTCTAGGTAAGTGAGGGAACAAAGGGATCACTTTTTTCACTTAAATGATATCCCTAATTTATTTAATGTTGTATAGGATTATCCAAGTTATAAGGGCTTATGTTGTTGGGTATATGTTTACATAGGTTATGGTGTCTCATAGTTATGTTTTACTTTTATTTATGGGTTATAGAGGTTTATGGTTTTATCACATACCTATATATGGTCATGTTGAAAATAGTTTCCCACGGAGGTAAATTCATAGGCTTTGATAGATTGAGTTACAATTCGTGTGACATAAGCTACAATGGATTTTAGGTTTACTGCATGGTTATAGAAGAGAGGTTGATGATGAGGTATTGAATAGTTTCATGTAATATAGGATGATATTTGGTATGTATAAATTATATGAAGGATGACATAGTAAAGGGATGAGATTGGTAGATGTTCTTCATTTGGAAATGATAATGACAATTCAAATCGTAAGTTGAAGTAGAGTACCTTTATTACATATATTATTTGATATAGACAATCTATCTTATATGAATTATTTATTATGTGAGTCTTGTATGGATGAGATATAGTTTTTTTATTTATGTAATGAGTTAGTTTAATTTGTTTATTCCTTGATAAATACTATGATTCTATAACAATTTGATGATTGGTTCTAAAAATTATACAACTTAGTTTAATGGTATGATATCTCTACATATATATAATCAATTTATCTAGACTATAGGTTGTATTAAGTGATCAATTTGGATGTTAATAGATTTTGGAGTTACATAAGTTTATAAGTTTCCTACCTATTCATTCTGTTTTCACTTTAAGTTTATTTTGTATGTATGACATTACTTTCACTTGTTGGGATTTGTTTTTAATGTTGTTGCATAAGGGATCCCATTTTACCTCATTTGTCTTAAATTTATATAATTTTGGTAATTCCATATATATGCTTTTATTACATACCCTTGATGCTATTAGCCAACTTATGTCCTATTTCCGGTGTGATTTGAGGGAAGTCTACTTACATTCTCCACCAAACTATGAGGGGTACTATTGGAGGGAAGTAAATTGCATTGATACTAAGGAAGTATAGAAACTCAAGCACATGGAGTATAAAAAAGTTGATTATTGTTACCTTAGAATGTCAAAAATAATACCTTTTTCTATGGAAGAAAGGACACCGATGTATAGGATGTTAGAGCATGTGTATATAAATGTGTGTGGACATTATCAAATTAATTATAATGGTAGTTCACAATAATATGATACTATTTCAAGGATATCTCATTGAGATTGTGTCTGTAATTTATGAAACTCATGTTAGAATCCTTCTTAAATTACATCAAATGAAGATCCATGCGATAAAATGATACTAGTATAATGTTATAATCCTTCTAGTTTCACCACCCCTCCCCACAAGGTATTCCCCTCCTAGGCCTGCAATGTGAGAAGGGGGATAAGTACTCCCGAGTGCCACCTCCAGTAGGCCCCTAGTTAGTGACTAGCATCGAGGGTATATAGAACACACAAATGGTAGGCATTACCCTCTGAGATAACACATGCGGACGAGAGAGATATGATATACACCAACCAACTCTAACTCAACCAGTAAGGAAAAATAAATCCAATGTACACATATGAAATGCCATGGAAAACTACTACAACTGAAAGGGAAAAAATTTCAAGTACCCAAAAGAAAGTAAAAAAGTAGCAACCACAAGCCCAAACAGCTCCTGTAACCACAAGCTAGTAGTAACCAGCCTAATCTCCAATCTGCTCCAAGTGACCTGAAAAGCAGTTTTCATATATATAGGGTGAGTATAATAGTAAATTCAGTAGGATCCTCCCTAAAACCTCTCATGCAAAAGTATAGAATGCTTGCTAAAGCACAGTGAACAACAAGTGAAACTAACTCGTCACCTAAACTGGTATACTATGGATCATGACCACACTATGGACATAACCTAGTCTTAGACTCTACTACTGCAAATGTGTCTCGGACTACGGGATTCTACTTCTAAGACTAGGTATCAAATAAGCACAGAACCATTTAAAGAGATTTAATACATAACATCATTTCCTTTTTATCAGTTTCACTTTACATTAATTAATTTTTTAAACAATAATTAGGCAATAACAATTCCACATTAAATTTCATTAGCATCACACCAAAAGTACATCGCTCCTTCAAATCACAACCTCAGCATTGGGCCCCAGCAACCTCCCCATGGGTTAACATCATTTATTCAATTATTTATTTACAGCATTACTTTCCCATATTTCCAGGCATTCTAGAAAATCAATCAATGCATTTATACAAAAGGTGCTCAACAAGGTGAGTATATGGACAACCCATCATGTCTTTTCCAACTATAGAAAGTGCGTAAACCCTTCCTCACTTGAGAAGCTAAACGCTGAAAGCACGTGGCATACCCTGTGCGTCTTCTCCCCTTTCATAAGAATGGTAAGAAATACCAGTTTCCTTGAGAAGTGGGGAAAGTAATGGAGATAAGAAAATAAGAAGAATCAGTAGAAAACCCGACATTCTCATCTAACCCATTTCGTCATCCTCGGTGTCCTCCCTGACACCCACATGCATAAAAAAATGCATCTCGCCACTAGAGGATTCAAATGATACAAAATCCATTATGCCTACATGCCCCCACATATCACAAAATCTATCCGGGCCCACATCAAAACACAAGCAGAAGTAAAACAACAATCATATTAGCTGGGCTCTTGGCCCTTGAACAAGCAAGAGGGTAACTTATAACCCTTCAAGGAATTATCAAACAACCATTTCCTTGATCCTTCTTGAATTAACAGATTTATTATACGTAGGTTCCATATTTGGGAAAACTAAATAGTAAGCTATCACAAATAAATTAAACATGCTTACTGCACCAATTTTACTAACATCAAAAAATACAATAATAAGAACCAAATTAATTTACATGCCACTTTATTCTTAGCCAAACAATTATAAATTAAATCCGGTTTATTTTCTTTACCAATTTCCATCAAGAACGAACAAATAAACAAAGAAAGCATAGATATTAAACTCTCTAGAAAAAAAGAGACAAAACCAAACGATTGATATCAATTTTTTTATCTGATTCAAATATTTATTATGTAAATTACATTGTGATACAGTAGATAACACATGCTAACTCTATAGTTTCACATAAAAATAAAAGAGAAGAAGTGAATCCCTTATCTTAAAAAGGTTCTTAACGATATTTATATAAGAAAATTACACACAATCGATCACAACCACCTCCTCCGATGAAAACTGCATCCACCCAGGGATGTGGTGGCACGACCGCACCAACCAAAACCCAAGAAACTCTATTAGATGCATGGAGATCACATGCCATAAAATGTCAAGGAGAAACAAGAGAAGGTGAATGTAACACCCTGAGATTTTAAGAGAAATATTATTTTATCTGATGCCTTGTGTTGTAAGCTACACCAAAAATAGCTTGTTCTATACAAAACACCGTATTAGATTATATTATAAGCAAACAATATAATTGGCTTGTGTTTCACACAAGTGCGACCTTTCTCAATAGCATGTGTTGTACGCCATACCGAGTTTCACTAAACAATTATATATTGTTCTAATATTATTATGAACAAGCTATTTTGAGTAATATTAACTGAATTTTTAATTTTATAACATTATAATTCATCTTCATCATTTTATAGAACAAGTTATGATAACAAAATCAATTTTTCATATAAAGGGAATTTTTTCCAAAAAATACAGTTTTGCCGCCTTTTGATGGCGCACCAACATTAAATATAGTTTTTGACACTTTTATGAGTAAAATTTGAAAAAATAAACTTATTCATTGCAATAAGTATATAAAAATTTACTTTGGATAATTTTTTAATATTTTTCTGTCAACATTCATATTTTGATGAATAGTAAAAATACGCTAAATTTTAATTACAAACAACTTTTTTCATTAAGATAATTTATGTGGTTAAATTAAAATATTGAATGGTTTTAAAGTATAAATAAAATATATTATTACTATTTAATATAATTCAAGTCATTATCATTAATTTTACATTGAATTCATAGGTAAAAACATTTCAATCTTTTCCAATGTTTTTACTTTTAAAACTCGTTTTCTCAATAGTAGTATTAATTTTAAATTAAATAATGCAAATTCTGTTTTTTGAATTTGGAAAAATGGATTCCATATTTTGAATCATTATTTCCAAATTATTTTAACAGGCTACTTTTATTTGTAGACATTATGAATAATAACTACGGTAAATTGTATTTACTATAGTTAAAGGAAAATTGGGTAATTAAGAGTAAGAATAATATTATAAAATTACCCTATCAACTGCCAAAATTCTATTGGATGAATAAAATTCGACCAATATAACCTATGGGTCAGAATAGATTCATTTCATGGCCTTTTTACCATGAAATGGATTTAATTATTATTAAAACCCTAGAAAGTGACAACATGTCACTCTCTTATATCTTATAAGTGAAATAATTTTAATTTAGTGATAAACTACATAAAACATCGAACTTAAATTGTCACTAGATAGGTAATAAAATTATATACATCATATGAATTTATTTATAATTTTTTGGGATTAAATAAGTATCATTAATGGTTTCATAATAGTGATGTAGAAATTATTTTACTGATTGAAATATCCAATAAATGTTTTTAAAAATATTAAAATAAATATTATATAATCTTTTTAATATGATCCACGAATTTTCAAGATTCATATTACATGTTATGGATCTATTAAATATCTTGGTTTTAATATATGTTCTGTGTGGATTTTATTTAAATTCAAATAATTGAATAGTGTCAAAATTGACACTATTGATATTTTATAAAAATAACATATTATTATATTGATTAAAAATCCCAAAAATATAAAAAAATTATAAGTTGAACTTTATATGGTCTGAAATTTTATAAATTATCCAATTATGGACAATTAACAACACATTATTAATTATTTATAACAATTTAAAATTTTGAATATTATTACCACAAATAAAATTAATTAGATTAAATAGGGATAAATCATGTTGATAAGGTTTATATTAAATTCACAAAATGTCTAAATTTTATTGGATTATGAGATTACAACCCTATCTCATCTCATATTCTAATTTGAGTAATTTTGGAAGTTTTAATGTGGGGTTTGTGTTTATTGTAAATTAATATTTTAGAGGTTTCCAAAAGAGTCCCTCTCCTCTCTTATAAAAGGGAACTTCCTCCCTATCCACATCACAACATTTTTAGCCTTCAATCTCAGCCAAAACCAGTCCATTTATCTTCTCCACTTCACTATAAACATACTAGAGGTACTGGTCTTCTTCAAAGTCCATATTTAGTGCCCAAAGGGGAGGTTTAGAAGAGGCGCGTCAAAGAAGAAGTAATATCCTTTACCGATTCTTTCAAATTTATTTCTTGATCTACATCATCTTATTTATTTGTTTCATTATAAAGTAATAAAACTAGTATAAATAATATAATGATATGTTATTATAAATATGAAACAACCCCATTTCACCTTCTATCGATCCTACGGAAAATGAAATCACCACGCGTGCGTACGTACGACTTACTTGTGTCCAGGCCGTGGTGTAATTTATTTTTCCACCACCACCTTACTTGGATTGGAATAATGGTGTAAATAATAACTATATATGATTATTATAATATTATATTTATTCTGATATATTATATCATCAAATCCAATTCCATTCAATAATTATGAGAACGATATCGTCGTTCGTGTGTACGTACAGATTACCGTCTCCACAACGCGATGAGATTCATTCTCCAAGTTAACCATTCAGGAATGATTATAAAGTATATATAATAAATAAAAATGAAATATAATACATAATAATGATACTGGATTTATTTATATTTTATTTAATTACTTCCATTAAATTTAATAATTAAATGAAAACAATGTTCATGTGTACGTACGACCTACCCTCTCCATGAACAGTGTATTTCATTCCGTTTATCGATATTATATATATATATATATATTATCTTCTGAATATATTATATATAAATCATGTTTTACATTCTTGAATTAAGTAATAATTATCTAAGTATTCATATTAATAATTACACGTAAAAACACGTACGATAAATGAAACGATTTAACCCAAAACGCTACTTTAACATGGAATTGAAAAATGAACGGGTAATATAATGTCGTAAGTGAATCATATATGATATCATAAATATTATTATTGTTCTGTTACAAGTTAATAATATGTTTAAACCCACTATACAAGAGTCTCATACTCACACCGAAGAAATTGGACATAAGATAAGGGATAATTTTGCAATTTCATTTTTATCCAAGATTGCTTATACGTAAATATTTACTCAGGTTATATTTTTCATCCATGTCCATAAAAATGTTTTTCATAATGTCTTTAATATTATTTTATGCACTTTTAATGTCATGTTTACCCCTATTTGTCTTTTACATTGTGTTATGGAAGGAATCTTTCTTTTGATTACCAGAGGGGACACTTTTTGACTTTTTCGTTAAAAGTTAGAGGAGAACAATTTTTTTCCTATACAACATAAACAGATTTTTACGGTTTCATAACGCCTTATTTTCCTGAAGCATACTCTACAAGATTTCATGATTATTTTCAATGAAATCTTTTTCTTTTAAAAATTCATGGCTTTTTGTGTAAAGAAAATTATTTTGAAGAAGAAAGGATATTTTCTTCAAGAATCCATTTCCAGTGTTTTATCAAAACTATTTTCCATCTAAGATGAAATTATTTTGTATGTTTTTTTTTCAAGTATAATTTCTATATTATTTACACGGTTTGATTTTTATTATGATGAAATCATATCCATTGGTTTTATATGTATTATGTTATGAGGAGATTATGTTTATGAAACCCATTTAATTATCTGGGATATGATTAATGATTTATGTTTCTTTTGTGGCACATGTAAGAATTATTTCATTATGAGATTGTTGGGACCTATATCTCCCTCCAATGCATTGGGTAATGATATATATCTCATGAGATAGACATGGATGGAATGAAAAGTAATCCCAATTCAGTAATACGTCGCTGGAAGGAAAAGTAAACCCGGTTCCGTAATGGGCATTGTCTACAATGATGGTCTTGGCAGAAATGCCTTGGCTACTATGGAAATCATATCATGTCCTTAATGGTTGGCCACAATTACATATTTTATTCCCATGCTATTTTATCACGATTAATGTTCCCTTGTGATCCACACTTTATGTAATGCCAAGATTTATGTCATTACTTACGATTTTGATATTTTATGTTCTTGTTTTTACGCTCAAATGTTTGTGGATTGTTTTATGTTTTCCATGTTTACCCTTACAGAGCATTAGAGCTCACCCTTTGTATGTTTTCTTTTCCCCAGGATATAGAGAAAAGTTTTAGGTAAGGAAACAAAAGGGGAAGATCTTTATGAGAGATGTTTAAGATATTTCACCATGGTTAGAAGATTATGTTCCATTTTTCCAAAGACACTAAACTAATATGATCCTTGGGAATTTTTTGTCATGTATTATATATTCTCAAAGAGTAATGTAATGTCCCTATATGTCATGTTTGGGTCCCTACAATTGGTATCAGAGGAATGTTTTAGTTAACCTTTGGAAACTCTGATGTGAAAACTTTAGTGAGATTCTTAGATATATTTCTAAGGTATGTCTAGGGATGTCCCTAAGGTTTAGTATAACTATAGGTTATAGTCCAAGAATTATTTTGACGATCACGAAATACCTAGGTTGATCCGAATATGTCATGGATTAAATAATGTGTGATAATTTAGACATCCCATAAGTGATTTTTTATGATTATGTGGTTCCTAGTTATTTTAACTACTTCTAACACTATGGTTTCCTATTTTAGTCAATGGATGGAACGAGAAAGAATTCAGATAACATTGATTCCAATGGACGAATTGGTGGCTATGATCAACCAAAATGTGTAATGCCTGTAGTGAAAGATATTATGATTATGCCGAATCAGTCACCATGATATATAATTAACAAGGTGAACTTTAGTTGTATTCTTAAGTCATAAAAAAAGAGGAAGGTGGACTTTTATGCATGTTCAAATGGTGAGGAACCTAGAGGAACAAAGATTAAGCTTTCTACATATTAATAAGTAGGGAAGAAGAACCTTGAGGAATACAAAAAATGGAGGGGAAGATGTTATCTTTGTGAGGAAAAGGGGCATAGAGTGATAGACTATCATGGAGTTCAATGTCTTATCTCTAGAGAACATGGGCATTACCCATCCCAATGCCCAGACCTAAGAAGTTACTTATAAATCGAAGAAGGACCAATTCCATGGAATCATTGAATAGGATGGATTAAAGGGTTTATGTATTGTAATTAAAGAATAATGTTGTTGAGGTACTTTTATGGTATATTGAAATATCTATGTATTAGTCCATTGTGGTTTTCTATAAGAATTTGGAACCAATAACCATGAAAAGTGATTGAAATATTAATGAGCTCGTGACTGATATAAGGACAAAGTGATATCAGGGTTTGGGTATATAGACATTTTGGGAATTTGGTTTGTGGAAAGAGTTAATTATTGATATAATTCATGTTTTCAAAAAGATTATATTGTAATTCATGTTTTATGAGAATACATGATTAATGAATTCACATGTTTGGGAGGTATCCAACAAGATATATCTTATTATATACGAGGGATAAATGATTGTATTCGCATTCTCGGTATATGACCTTTCTAGTAGTAATTTTCATTATACTATGATATTGGACAAAATTATTTTTGATAAGACTAAAGGTTGTAATGGATTAATTTGGACATAAGATAGTATTGTTTAAGGCTAATAATTTTTTTTCAAGAATGTTATAATAGTACAATTTTAAAAAAAGGCACAACCAACAGGACGGGTGACAACACGTCGTGTCTGACAAGGATACGGGAATTTAACCCACAACCGATGTGCGACAGTCCTTTATCACCTACCAATGGCCTACAAGAAGTCCCCTCTTTTGTGAAAATTAGTTTTATTTTATTAAGAGGTATGATTGATTAAGTATTAGTCCATTTTTGAAACCATATACGATTAATCTTACAATATATGGAATTATGTATATTTAATAACTTTTGATAGCCTTATGTTTGAGACAGATGGAATGACCAATCATTATATTGAATGATCTGCTAATAATTCAAGAATTAAAAATTCAACTTCATTTATTTAAATAAGAGATGAATTAGAAATTTTTCATGGAATGACCAACAATAATTTTACACTGAAATAAGGTAAGTATCAATCCTTATGAAAAAATCCTCAACTTCAGGGAAATGATCATGAAAACAAAAAATGTTGTCCTATTACCCTCATATCAGATGAATCAGATGGTACCTTTTATCATCAAAAATTTATGGCTTTGTGATTTTTTGATTTTTCGTAGCCATGTTCTCTACCACTCTCCATCAGAACTTGATGGTTATATTTCTCTTCCATATCCATATTTTTCACCTATGTTCTCCTATGTGGAAACCCATTGAAGAGTTAATTGGGGTAATCATTACGTTTCATAATATAGTGTTTATAATTATGTTTTCGTATTCCTTTTTATGATGTGGGTTTCTAGGAAAGAAACTTTCAAGTAGTAAACCATTTATAACCCCAATGAATTTCACGGGCGAAATACATTTTAAGGGGTGTAGAATGTAACACCCCGATATTTTATGAGAAGTATTATTTTTCATGATGCCTTTTGTTTTACGCTACAAAAAAATTATCAGGCGCTATACGCTACACGTTATTATCTTGTATTATACGCAAACACTATTATTGGCTTGTGTTGCACCCAAGAGAGACCTTCCTCAATAGCGTGTGTTGTACGCAGTACCAAGTTTCACTAAACAATGATATATTATTATAATATTATTATGAACTAGATGTTATAAATAGTATTAAACTCATTTTGAATTTTCTAACATTATAATTCATCATAATTATTTTCTATAACAAGAAATGTGAACAAAATCAATTTTTGGTATAAATGAAATATTTTTCCAATAATACAATTTTCCCGCCTTTTGATGGCGCACCCACATTAAATCTAGTTTTTGACACGTTTACGAGTTCAATTGGACAAAATAAACTTATTGATTTCAATAATTATATAAAAATTTACTTTGGATAATTTTTAAATATTTTTCTGTTAACATTCATATTTTGATGAATCGTAAAATTATGCTAAATTTTTATTAAAAACAACTTTTTTCAACAAGATAATTTATATGGATAAATTATAATGTTGAATGATTTAAAAGTATAAATTGAATATATTTTTACCATTTAAAATAATGCAACTCATTATCATTTTTTTTACATTGAATTCATAGGCAAAAACATTTTAATCTTTTTCAATGTTTTAACTTTTAAAACTCATTTTTTCAACCACGGGATTAATTTCAAATTAAATAATGCAACTTCTGTTTTTTGAATTTGGAAAAATTTATTCCATATTTGGAATCAGTAGGTCCAAATTATGTTAATATGCTATTTTTTACTTTTAGACATTATGAATAGTAACTACGGTAAATTTAATTTACTACAGTTAAATGTAAATTGGGAAATTAATGGTAAAAATAATAATATATAATTACCCTAACACCTTACAAGATTCTATTGGATGAATAAAAGTAGACCCATATCAACTATGGTTCAGAATATATTCATTTAATGGTCTTTTGACAGTGAAAAGGATGTTATTATTATTAAAATCAAAGAAAGTGACAACATGTCACTCTCTTATATCCTATAAGTGTAATAATTTTAATTTAGGGATAAAATACATAAAACATAGAACATATATAGTCACCAAAAATATAGAAAATTTATATATATCATTTGATTTTATTTAAAATTCTTAGGGATTAACTAATTATCATTAATGGCGACACAATAGTGATTTAGAAATTAATTTTTTGATGGAAATATCTAATAAATGGTATTAAAAATATTAAAATAAATATTATATGAACAATTTAATGTGGTACACGAATTTTTAAGATGAATATTACATGTTAGGGATATATTAAATAATTTTGTTGGAATATATCTTCAGTTCTGATTTTATTTAAATTCAAATACGTGAATAGTCTTAAAATTGACACTATTGATATTTTATAAAAATAACATATTATTAAACTGTTTAAAAATCACAAAATATTTAATAATTATAAATGGAAATTTTTATGATATAAAATTTCATAAATTATCCAATTATGGAAAATTTAGAACACATAAGTAAATATTTACAACAATTTAAATTTTAGAATATTATGACCACAAATAAAATTAAATAGATTAAATAAAGATAAATGAAGTTGAAAAGGTTTAAAATAAATTCTCAACATGTCCAAATTTTATTAGATGATGGTAGTACAACCCTATAGCATTTCATATTCGAATTTGAGTCATTTTGGAAGTTTGATGTGTGGTTTGAGTTTATTAAAAATTAATATTTTAGAGGTTTCCAAAAGTGCCCCTCTCCTCTCTTATAAAAGGGCACTTCTTCCATCTCCTCTTCACAACACCTTGAGCCTTCAAGTTTGGCCAAAACCTATCCATTTATCTTTTCCACTTCACTAGAAACATACTAGAGTTCTTGGGCTTCATCAAAGACCAACTTTAGTTCCCTAAGAGGAGGTTTAGAAGAGGCGCGTCAAAGAAGAGGCAATATCCTTTACCGATTCTTTCAAATTTATTTCTTCTTCTACATCCTCCTCTTTGTTTTTGTCATTATAAAGTAATAAAATCAGTATCACTAATATAATTATATGTTATTATAAATATGAGACAACCCCATTTCACCTTCTATCAATCCTACGGAAAACGAAATCACCGCGTGTGCGTACGTACAGCTTACCGTCTCCACGCCGTGGTGTATTCTATTTTTCCACCACCACCTTAATTGGATCGGTATGACAGAGTAAATAATAAATATATATGATTATTATAATATCATAGTGATTCTGAGATATTATATCATCCACTCCAATTCCATTCAATAATTCTGAGAAAGATATCATCGCTCGTGCATACGTACGGATTACCATCTCCACATCTCGATGAGATTCATTCTAGAAGTTAACCCTTCAAGATTGGTTATAAATTATATATAATAAATAATCATGAAATATATGACATAATAATGACACTGGATTTATGTATATTCTGTTTACTTATTTCTATTAAATTTAGCAAGGAAGCTAAAACAACGTTCATGCGTACGTACAGCCTACCGTCTCCATGAACAATGTATTTCATTCCGTTTATCGATATATTATATATATATATATATATTCTGAATATATTACATATAAATCATGTTTTAAATTCTACAATTATGTAATCATGATCTACGTAATCATATTAATAATTATAAGTCAAAACATGGACGACAAATGAAACGATTTTACCCAAAACACTGCTTTAACATGGAATTGACAAATGAAAGGGTTACATAAAGTCATAAGTGAATCATGTATGATATCATAAATATTATTATGGTTATGGTACAAGTTAATAATTTGTTTAAACCCACTATACCGGAGTATCAGACACATACGAAAGAAATTGGACATATGGTAAGGGATAATTTTGTAATCTAATTTTTATCAGAGATTCCTTATACGTAAATATTTACTAGGGTTATATTTTTCATCCATGTCCATAAAAATGTTTTTAATAAAGTGTATAATATTATTAAATGTAAGTTTAAATTCATTTTTACCCCTCTTTGACTTTAAATTTGTGTTATAGAAGGAATTATTCTTTTGTTTACCATACATGGAATTTTTTGACTTTTCCGTTAAAAGTACGAGGAGAATGTTTTTTAACATATACAGCAGGATTGGATTTTTAAGGTTTCATAACACCTTATTTTCAGGAATCTTACTCTATAGGATTTCATTATTATTTTCAAAGAAATCATTTTATTTTAAAATTTCATGGTATTTTGTGAAAAGAAAATGATTTTAAAGAAGAAAAAATATATTCCTCATGAATTCATTTCAAGTGTTTTATAAAAACTAATTTCCATATAGAATAAATTATTTAGTATGATTATGTTTCAAGTATAATGTCTCTATTATTTACAGGGTTTGATTTTTCTTATGATGAAATGAAATCCATTTGTTTTATATGGATTATGTTATGATGAGATGATGTTTATGAAACCCATTTTATTCTTTGGGTTATGATGAATGATTTATGTTTATTTTGTGGCACATGTATGAACGATTTCATTATGAGATGGGTGGGACCTATATCTACCTCTAATGAATTGGGAAAACATTTCTATCTCATGAGATAGACATGGCAGGAATGACAAGTAAATCTGGTTCAGTAATACATGGATAGAACCACATGTAAACCCGGTTCAGTAATGGACATTGTCCACTATGATGGTCTTGGAAGAAATTCCTTGGCTACTATGGAAATCATATCATGTTCTCAATGGTTTTCCATAATTACATGTTTTACTCCCATGCTATTTTATCAAGATTAATCTTCCTTTGTGATCCATTCCTTATGTACTACCATGATTTATGTCATTACTCAGGATTTTGATATTTTATGTTCATGTTTTTATGTTCATATGTTTATGGATTGTTTTATGTTCTCCATGTTTACCCTTACTGAGCATTAGAGCTCACCCATTGTATGTTTTCTTTTCTACATGATATAAATAAAGGTTTTAGGTTAGAAAAAGGGGAAGATCTTTATGGGAGATGTTGAATATCTTCCACCATTATTAGAAGATTATGTTCCAAGTTTCCAAAGACACTAAACTAATACGGTCCTTGGTCGTTTTTTTCATGTATTATGTATTCCAAAAAAGTAATGTAATTTCCCTGTACGTAATGTTTGGATCGCTATAGTGAACGCAAAAGAACAATGATAAATCATACCTTATATCGAAGATTGATGGATACTACTTGGTTGCACCAAAACAGGGGGTGCACTTGTAGCAAGAAGAACATCGAGGGAAACCAATCCACTAGGAAAAGATTAATCTCACGATTCCTATAGGAAGGAAGGAAAGGTTCAAGTGTCTCTCACTAGAGAACAAATAGAAAAAACATGGGAGGAAGATATCTTGTCCCTTTAGAAGAATTAATGTTGTAGGATTTTAAGATACAATGGATTTTCCATTAAAATTCGATAGCATTAAACCATGCGATTTGACCCAGTAAATGCATCCCAAGCATTAGGAAAATTAATATTTGAGTTATTGGATTTTATTCAGCCTTTATTGCATTACAAAATGCCATAAATTCATTTTATGTCAAAGAAAATCCTAAATTTGTGAAACTGAAAAAATCAGGAAATTTGGAAAAGGAAATATGAAACTGTTCTTGAAAAACTATTCATGAACTGTGACACCGTGTATGACTCACCATTTCTGTTTGACCATTTTTGTCTCACCATTTTTGTCTCACTTTTTATGTCTCAACATTTAGAATTCACCGTTGTTGCCTCACTATTTTTGTCTCACCGTTTCAGACTCATTGTATTTTTCTCATCGTTTCTGTCTCAACGTTTTTGTGACACCATTTCTAACACACCATTTCTGTCTCACCATTTCTCTCTCACCATTTATGTGACACCATTTCTGACTTACCATTTCTGTCTCATCATTTCTGTCTCACCATTTATGACTCACCATTTCTGTCTCACCATTTTTTCTCACCATTTCTGACTCACTATTTCTATTTCACCCTTTCTATCTCACCGTTTCTGTGACACCGTTTCTAAATCACCATTTATGTCTCACCATTTGTGACTCAACGTGACACTGTTCATAAAATTGGAAACACTGTTCATAGAACTGGAAATATGGAAAATTTTTGGGGATGAGCCACCTTGACCTCCCATAACACCATAAAAACAAGATTTCAGCAATGGGATGGACCAGAGAGGTGCGGGGAATTACATCAGATACCTCTCAAAACATTATTGTCCTTGAGAATCCAAAACCAACCCAAAAGAAAACTGAAAAGGGGTTCGAACAACCACTCCTCCAGATACTTCTCAAAAGACAGAAAGCTATAAGAAGAAACAAAAGAAATTCATCTTGTAAAAACGAAAGTTCTATAACCACAAAGAGGACATTGTTACATGAAAAGAGTTTAAACATCAAAAAACTATGGTTACTGAGAATTTACCTATGACTCATGTTCACAAGTACTCTCCTCCATTCCATCGTGTCACCACAAGACACAAACCATGGAAATATAATGCCCGCACAACACCTTCTATTTATAGTGTTTGATCTCCATAGGTCGCTCCTCGAAGGTCGCATCATCATCAAAATCTATCTCTCTCCAATCAATGACGTGATATTCATCATGAAGATAATGATAGAGCTGTGACACATGGAAAATATCGTTTATCCAGATCATCTGCGGGGGAAGTGCTGTCTTATACACCACTAGTCTAACATGTGCCAAAACCTCGAAAGGACCAACAAAAAGAGGAGAAAGATTAATCTCGTGACCAAACCTTCACTGCCCAGGAGGGGGAGTCACCTTTAGAAACACGTGATCCCCAACATCAAACTCCAAAGGTCTCCTCATTTGATCAGAATATGATTTCTGATGATCCTACGATGTCGTCATCCTCTTAAGAATCACTAGAACCATCTCGATTGAATTCTGCACTAGTTCTGGTCCGAGAATTGCTAACTCTCCAACCCCAATCCAGCACAACGAAGAATGGAAATGCCATCCATTTAGTGCTTAAAATGGTTCATTACTGATGGTGGAGTGAAAACTATTATTCTAAGTGAACTCCACCATGGGTAAGTCCCTTATCCATGAACCTACAAAATCAAGAACATAAGAGCGTAACATGTCTTCAAGAGTCTAGATGGTTCGCCATTTCTGACCATCCGTTTGAGGATGAAAAGCAGTGCTAAGGAATGGATGAGAACCGAAAGAATATTGGAGACCTCTTCACAACCTGGAAGTAATGCGTGGATCTTGATCAGAAATGTTCATCCTTGGGACTCCATGAAGTCTCACCACCACCTCCAGATACTACCTTGACAAAACATCAACTAAGCTCTACTCCTAGATCGCTATGAAGTGGGATGACTTTGTTAAACGATCCACTACCACCCAAATAGCATCACGTCCTCCTAGAGCTCAAGGAAAACCAGTAACAAAGTCCATTGAGTTTTCCTCCCACTTCCAATGAGGAACATCTAATGGCTGGAGAAAACCACTGGGGACACGGCGCTTAGCCTTGACCTTCTGGATGACTAATCATTGAGATACAAACTCTAAAACCACATGCTTTAGCCTGGGCCACCAAAACCGAATCTTCAAGGCTCAGTAAATCTTTGTCATTCGAATATTCACCACTAAAGGTAAACTATAGAACACTCAAAGAACCATCTCCCACATCACCATAGGAACAAAAAATCCTTCCATGATACAAAACTCGATGTTGTTCATGCTCAGTCCAACCATCAGAGGCCTTGCCACAAACAACTCAACCTCTCTAGACCTCCAACTCAAGATCCACCAAATGGGACTCTTCCACTTGCTACAACAGAGATGATTGCACCATAATCTTGAAAAGGCAACCTCTGCCCCCAACTTCCTACATATCAAGATGTAATGATAACAGTTCTTCCATTACTCTCCATGATTCAATGGATTCACGCACAATAACACAACGTGACTTTCGACTCAGCGTATCAGCTACAAAATTCCCCTTTCCAGGTGTATATGATATTTCGAAGTTATATTACTATAATAACTTCAACCACTGATGTTTTCATAAGTTCACGTCACTTTGGTTGAAAACATACCTCAAACTATTGTGATCAGTGAAAACCAAAAAGCGTTCTCTAGTGAGGTAATGTCTCCACAACATCAGAGAAAACACCACAGATGCCATATCAAGATCATGGATGGAATAGTTATGTTCATGAGGATGAAACTACCATAACCCATAAAAAACAACTAATCATTTCTTCATTATAACACAACCAAACCCTAGATGAAAACCATCATATAAAATATCAAACTTAAATCCCTCTGTTGGGAGACAAAGAACTGGAGAACTTACTAACTTCTTATTTAGATACTTGAAATCTTCCTGACACTAATCAGTCCATATGAACGCCTAATCCATCCTGGTCAAAGCTGCTAGAGGAGTCCTAACTCGAGAGAAATCAGCTATGAACCTCCTGTAGTAGCTTGCAATACCATGGAGGCTTCACAACTCTGTCACTTTCTTGGGGTCTTCCCAAGACACAAATTCTACTATCTATGATGGATCAATAGCTACCCCCGTTGGGACACAACATTCCCAATGAAACAGACTTATCAAGCCCAAAACTCACACTTCAACCACTTCCCAAAAAACTGATGTTGACAAAGAACTCCCAAAATGGCGGGTAGATGCTCTGCATGCACCTCCTCATACGTGGAGTACACAAGAATGTATTCGATGAAAAAAACCACAAACATGTCCAGGAACATATGGAACACATCATCCATCAATACCATGAACAAAGTTGGAGAATTCCTCACACCAAATGACATTACGACAAACTCATAATGCCCATGACGAAAAACGAAAGCAGTATTCGGGATATCCACATCCTTCACACGCATTTTATGATATCCTGACCAAAAATAGATCATTGAGAACCAACTTTAACCCTTCAGTTGATCGAATAAATCATCAATCTGGGTAAGAGGATAGAGATTCTTTACTGTAACTTTATTTTGGTGATGATAATCAACACACCACTACAAGCTGACATCAGCCTTCTTCATGAAAAAAATCCGGTGCACCCCATAGTGACACACTCAGCCGAACAAAAACACACTGTAACAGATCATCATGCTGAATAAATAACTCTTGCAACTAAAAATGGGCCATCCTATATGGGTACATAGAGATAGGAGATGCTAATGGTTGTATCTTGATCCCTAAATCAATCTCTCGTCGATGGGGGAATGATACAACCTCTTTGGGAAATACATCAGGGTACTCTTCTATGACACTAGGAAACTCCAAATACTGAACATCCGAAGAAATCAGCATCATCTCATCCATCATGGATGATATGGATGGAACATGCCTATGACCCATCTAAGGGTCTCGATCACCAACCAACACTACCAGCTCCCCATCAGTATCGAAGAACACAACCTACCTCTTGAAGCAATCCAAGATATCCTGCACCAAATACAACTAATCCATGCTGAGGGTGACATCATATGGTTGTATTCGTAGACCTAGGAAATCTCCCCAAGAGCGGGGCCGCCCCAACACTAGATCACAATTTCTATATACTTCAAACAATTCATCTCGACCTTCAACTGGCGTAGTCAAAGCCATGGGAAATGGAAGCCTCTCTACCTCATGTCCCAAAGCACAGAAAAGGGTAGGTAATATGAAGGAGTGTGTCGCTCCTGAATTGAACAAGGAATACACCATGGTAGAAAACATGAAAAGGGTACCTCAAATGATATCTAGCTTGCCTGGTGCTGGAAACATTAAAGCATAAAGTTGACCATGACTTCCTCCCTGACCTCTCTGACCCTGATGACGACCACCACCATGGACACTCTTTTCTCTCTGAGAATGGGAAGCATCATGAGGATGTCCTCTTCTTGCACCATCTACCCTCTATTGATCTAAAGCTAGTGCAACCTGCTCTTCCTACCTTGACTACAACTGACTCAATGAAGGAACCTGGAGAAGAAAACCTGGTGCACTATGACTGCTCAGAAAGGTCGGGCACTCTCTCTACTGATGACCTCGACCACAAAAAGAAAAACAAGCACCTAATCCCTTGGCATAGTCCTGAGTGATGCTGCTCCGAGAGAAATCAGATGCTGAGGGCTGGGACATACCCTTGGCTGAATGGATACTCTTCTTCCCTGAAAATCGGGAATCCTGCACCATAGCACTGCTTCATGTGGAATCATAATGACTCCCCACTTGTGGCTATCCTATAATGGAAAAATTCCTCTTGATGACCGCTACCCTTTCCAACACCTTTTGATATGTCTTCAGCATAAATGGGGTGACCTGGCGCTGGATCTCTAGATGCAAATCCTCCTCAAAATGCCTCGCCCTTGCCTCCTCATTTTGAAAACAGGTCTGAAGAACATTTCAAAAGGTTCCCGAAATGTATTAAAAACTCTCGCACAATGGAGATCTCATGTCGAAGGGTAAGAAGCTCCTGATGACTAGGCCCCTTCACGGTAGAAGAAATAAACTCAAATATAATCTTGTCTCTGAAATCCTCCCATAAGATCGCTGACTCCTCGCGATCCCTAAGGAACAAGAACCACCACTGCCACACTGCTCCACGAAACATCATCACAACCAAGGACACACAATGCTACATCCAAGCACAGATCAAACTGAAGCCTATCTAAACCTCCTTCAACCATTCTTCTGTGACTGCATCTGAAATAGAGCCCTCATACTTCTGCAGACTCTGGAACTGAAACTCTTAGAGTGTCCTCCTCCAAGTGTCATCATTTTCAACCTCTACCTGGTGGCGATCTGATAGAATAGCCTACTGGATATCTTCTATGCGATCCTCACAGGGACGTTGACCTGGAGCCATACCTATAAAATAACAAACAATTAGTGCTCCTTAAACTGGAATATGGGAGACACATCATTAATGAATTATTTAATTGTTTTCTATTATTCATTTTAGGTTAACCTATCCCAAGGTCTACACATTCAAACACAGGCACAAAGAAGAATGATACATGATCCTTTTCTAGGTCGTTACCCTGAAACTAGTATCACCTTGTTTAGTAGCCATTGTAAACTAAAAGGTCCGTACATCAGATCAAAGGGGGCCCTAAACGCCTATTTCTCTGCCAGTCTGTAGTTTCTATATCACTTGCTAAACATGGATGACATTGTTTCCCTACCAACCCACACAACCTCACATATGCCTAAATCCAAACTCCATCCTATCTCTCAACCTGACCTCTGATACCACTCTTTCAAAACCCCTTCCCCACAAAGTGTCCCCTTCCAAGGCCGACAATGTGAGAAGGGAGGTAATGACCCCCATGTCCCGCCTCTAGTAGGCCACGAGTTGGTGACTAGCACCGAGGGTATAGAGAACACACAAATGGGAGTCACTACCCTCTAAGAGAACACATGCGAAAGAGGGTGATAAGATAGAAACCAACCAACTCCAACTCAACTAGTAAGATAAATGAAATCCCATGTACACATATGAAATGTCATGCAAAAATAATACAACTGAATGGAAAAAAACTACAAGTATCCAAAGGAATGTAAAACAAAAGCAACCACAAGCCTTAACATCTCTTGCAACCGCAAGCTAATATTAACCAACCCGATATACAACCTGCTCCAAGTGACCTGAAAAGATGTTTATATATAGATAGGGTGAGTATAATAGTAAACTCATTAGGATTCTCCCTGATGCCTCTCATGAAAAAGTAATGAAAGCATGCTAAAGAAAAGTTAACAACAAGTGTAACTAACTCATCCCCTAAAAATTTATAGTATGGATCACGACCACACTATGGGAATATCCTAGTCTTAGACTCAACTACAGATAACAACTCTTGGACTCTGAGCTGATACATCTAAGAATATGTATCCTATAATCACATAACCATTTAAAGATCTTTAATACGTCACTTCATTCCCTTTTTATCAATTTCACTATATGTTAATTTATTTTTTAAATATTAATTAACCAATAACAATTCCACATTACAATTCATTAGCATCACACCCAAAGTACACTATTCCTTCAAATCAAAACCTCAGAATTGTGCCACAACAAGCTCCAAACCCCACGATTTAACATTATTTAATCAATTATTTATTTATAGAATTACTTTTCCATATTACCAGGCATTCTAGTAAAACAATCTATGCATCTAAACACAAGGGGCTCAACACGGCATGTAGATGAACTACCCATCGAGTATTTTCTGCCTATCGAAAGAGTGTAGACCCATCATCCCTTTAGAAGCTAAAGACGGAAAGCACGTGGAACACCCCGTGCATCTTCGCCCCTTTCAGAAGAAGGGTAATCGAGACCATCTTCCTTGTGCAGTGGGGAATGTAAAGTAGATAAACAAACAAGAAAAATCAACTGAAAATCAAACATTCACATCCAACACATTTCATCATCCCTAGAGTCCTCCCTGACACCCACATGCATAAACCGATGCATGTCACCACTCTAGGCTTCAATTTATACAAAAACCAGTAGGCCTCTATGCCCCTACATATCACAATAGCCATCTGAGATCACTTCACCACACAAGCAGAAGGAAAACCACAATCATATTGGTTTGGAACTTGCCCCATGAACAAGCAAGAGGGTAACTCAGAACCCTTCAAGGAATTATCAAACAATCAGTTCCTTAAATCATATTGAAATAAGTGATTTATTATTCTTAGGTTCCATATTCAGGAAACCTAAACAGAAATCTATCACAAATAAATCAAACATGCCTCCTGCACCAATTTGACTAACATAAAAAAATAACACAATAAGATCCAAATTCATTTACATGCCTTTTTATCTTTAGCCAAACAATCATTAATTAATTCCAGTTTACATTAATTACCAATCTCCATAAAAAATGATCAAATAGACAAAGAGAGCATAGATATCACAGTATCTATAAAAAATAAGAGGCAATACTATACGATTTATATAAATTTATTTATCCGATTCAAATATTTTTTATGTCAATTCGATTGTGATCTAGTTGCTAAAAAAATATAACTCTATAGTTTCATGAAAAAAATAAAAGAGAAGCAATGAAACCCATACCTTAAAAAGGTTCTTAAGGATCATTATACATGAATGATCCACAGAACGGATCACGATCACCTCCTCCAGTGACAACTGCATCCACCCAAGGATGTCGCAACACGACCGTAGTAACCGAAACCCAAGAAACTCCAATAAAAGCATGGAGATCACATGTCATAATATGGAAAGGAGAAATAGTAGAAGGTGAACCCAAAAGAATGATGATAAATCATACCATTAATTTAAGATTGATGGATACTTCTTGGTTTCTCCAAAATAGGGGGTACACTTTTAGCAAGGAGAAATTTGAGGGAAACCCATCCACCATGAAACATTTAATCTCACGATTCCTACAGGAAGGAAGGAATGGTTCGAGCATCTCATACCTGAAAAAAAAGAGAAAGAACAAGGGAGGGAGGTATCTTGTCCTTTTAGATGATTTAACTAAGCATCGGTTTAAGATATAGTGAATTTTCCATTAAAACCAGATCAAATTAAAACACGTAGTTTGACCAAGTGAATGCATCCCGGTCCATAGGAAAATTAATATAGGAGTAATGGGATTTGATTTGGCCTTAAATCCCTTAAAACAAGGCCATAAATGCATTTTATGATAAAGAAAACATTAAATTGGCAAGACTAGAAAATATGAAAATTTGGAAAAGAAAATATGAAACAGTTCTGAAAACACTATTCATGGGATGTGGCACTGTTTCAGAATCACCTATTCTGTCTCACCGTTTCTTTCTCACCATTTATGTCTCACCATTTTTGTCTTATCGTTTCTGACTCACCGTTTCTCTCTCACAATTTCTATCTCACCGTTTCTGACTCCCAATTTCTGTCCCACCGTTTTGTCCCACCATTTTGGTGACACAGTTTTTGACTCACCATTTCTATCTCACAGTTTCGGACTCACCGTTTCTATCTCACCATTTCTGCCTCATCGTTTCCATCTCACCGTTTCTAACTCACCATTTATGTCACACCATTTTGGTGTCACTGTTTCTGTGACATAGTTTCTAACTCAACGTTTCTGTCTCACCGTTTCTAACTCACCGTGACACTATTCATAAAACAGGAAACACATTTCATAGAACTGGAAATTTGGAAAAGTGTTGGGAATGAGGCACCTTAACCTCTTAGAACACCTGAAACATTATATTTAAGCAAAGGGATGGAACAGAGAGGTCCGGGATATTACATTTAGTCTTATAATGGTGCTTCAAATTACATAAAAAATAGGAAATTGTTCTAGAAAAAAAAGTATTAGGTGTGACAAGATTGTACTCTAGAAAAAATTGTATAATTGTGTAATATAATAAAAAAAATATGAAAATTAATATGAGATACTATATTATGTGATTGTATTATTGTTATTTTATGAAAAAAATTTAGGTGGAAGCGTCAAATATCATAGTATGTCTAATTAATATAATCATACCTGTACGAACAAGAAATGATCTACTTGGGGAATATTCGACTTTAAAAAAGAAGCTTGTTTCCAAAATAAACTACATTGGTTATAGAAATTCTGTATATATAACTTATTATTAATGGAAATGATAATAAACTATGTCCAAGATTTTGTTCTTTCTAGGGTATTGGGTGATGAATTTGGATTTAGCAGTGCGATATGAAAATAATCTTATGACTAGTTAAACAATATTTTTCCCTAAATGGATTTAGCATAAATATTGAATAATTGCAGATAATGATATATATTACATAAAATTAAAGGATTATATCTAATATATTGTCTATTAAAGTATGAAAATATAGGTCATTTTAGGGAGTGCAGATTTTCTAGAGTTATCACATAATTACAGAATTCCAAAATATGTTTAGGATATAGAGATATGAGGTAGTCTAGATTTACTAGAATATTAAAAATATATTTAATATTTGGAGAGTTTTCTAATTTAAGTATTTAATATTCATTTTATATTGGGGAGGTCTACTAGGTCCAGAAGTCTATTGAATTGGTTTAAATAAAACTTTTACTATTTTATTATCACATATGGTGAAAAATTTTAAACCAAGAACCTCATACATGTTGTAGTGGATTGAAATAATTGGAATTTAAAATAATATAATACATAGATTCATTTAATATAAGAAAAACATTAGAGTTAATAGATATACTATTTTATAAGTGAGTAATCTAGAATAATTGGTCCTTGTAGTTGAATGAAGCAGTGGATGGAATGAAATGGTATAAAGAATGGTTTTTATTTTTATTGGTTTTTAATAAAAATAATTTATTGATTTAATTGAAATAATACCTCTTATTGTAAATCATCATATAGTCAATATTTGTTCTTATAATAACTTAAATTCATGGTCATCATATCGATCAATTGGATGTGAGGAAGAGATTGCCTCGTAGTGAATTAGAGGCCATAATTTCCATTGTGAAACTAATTGGTTTAAAAGAAACCAAAAATATGATCGGATTTATATTTTCAAATTTATTTTCAAATGGATGAAATAAACACTTAGAAAGTTAAATATGTGATTTATTCCTTTTTTAAAGAGAATTTATTCATCCTATGTAATGAAAATTATCATTATTCAATTTAAAGTGTTTAACGGTTTATTTGTGGTCATACTTATATTGTGTACAGATGATTTTATATGTAAATTTACGAAGACGGGACTGATAGTAAATCTAAATTGTGATTTATCTTGATAATTACAAAAAAATTATCTTTAAATGGATGCAATAGTTTAGGGATAAAGATTTTTATTGAGTTGATAATGGTAACCATGATGTTAACTAAGTAAAAATACATCTGTAAGGTTTGGTAAATGATAATAATTTCTAAATAAAATATTATTTGGACATTGTAGTCCACTCACTTAAATATTTCCAATTATATGTAACTCATAATAGATTTTGAGGGAATATACATATATATAGTTCCAAATGAACCAGTGATTAGAAGCCGAATATATTACATCATTTATACAAGCCAAAAAAATTTGTTTGTAGTTGGATTAGTTAGTAGGAACATATAAAATCCTAGAATGTTTCATTGGGATGTTTTAAAGAGGAAACCCTTATGTCTCAAATGGAACATTTGATTTTTTATGAGTTTGGAATTTATGTTTTATTAAATATATTTTTTAATGTTGAATATTGATGATCTGCTGGTGGTCAGAGATGTAAAATTAGTAATGTGTTCTCTTAGAGAGGATAAAACACGAGCTTTATATCCTAACTATATCTATTAGTTTTGTTATTAATAACATAATTGGAATAGTTTATAGGAATATAGGTAAGGAAATATTTGATATGCACGAATGGTCTATTGGAAAAAATATAAAAAATGTAGGTTACTAAATGTTATTTTGTGATAATTAGATTAAAATTTTTCTTATTAATAATCCTATCATCATTAACCAACGCACAAGAGCTTAACCTGGGATAGATGAAGGACAAGAGTCCCAGAACAAGCCTACCTCCAATAGGGTAGGGTATAGTGACTAGATATGAGTTTGAATATCTCAGAACATTGGAGTTCTAGATTTAATAAAAAAGCTAACCAACCTATGACAATGATATATATATATTTATATGAAAAATTATATTATATAAAATGTTCAGAAGAGATAAAAACTATACGTATATTTTATAAAGTAAATAAATGGAGAAAATTACTTTTTACATGTCCCTGAAACAAAAAACACTGAAAACATACCCCATGAAATACATATTCTTGGATCACACACCTTCCACAACAGTCTCTACAACTATCTTGGATCACTTAATGATTCCACAAAAATCATCACTAGGCATCATATCCAAACAATCCTTTCCATGTACACATCTACTTCACCCAAATTAAATGTCCTGCATCATCCTCAAAGACCATAACATGTGTAGGAATAAGAATAATTTCTAGGATTATATAATCATACCTAGAGGTATGACCAATGAATCATAAATGGAATTACATGTCTTAACGTCCTCTAAGACTCTAATATGTGTTTTTTTCTTCTGGAAGGGAAAGAGGAAAACCTGAATGCAATGTTAGTTCAAAACTCATGGTACTAAAGTGGAACATAAAGAATTTTATTATGATTAATATCAGAATCAGGAATATTTATAATTCTATGAGAAATAGTTGGGTATCCCAACTATCTAATCATTAAACCATGTGGATTCATAATCGCAAGACCAATTATTCATCCTTGGGGATTTTAAAAGACTACAAGGTCCAAAATAGATTTCCAATTATATATTTCAACTAAAACCTCACTAAGAAGTGTCGTAGGATTCAAAAGTCTTGTGGAGGACCTCACTATGAACTTCTCACTAATATATTTCATCTAGAATCCATAGAGGGGATCTTTCTAAAATCTTAAGCACACATTCTAGTTTATGGAATATCACACCCTTCATCCCATGAAACATGTATCATAAAAAACACATAAACCACAAAAAATCCAACAATACTAATATCCGTTCTTGAAACAATTATTTCGTAACTATGTTTAATTGATGGGTAACCAACGATTGAAAGAGTACTGACCCTAGTGGGGGACCCACATCACCTTGAGCTCTTGGACATGGAAGTATCAAATCTACAGATAATGAAATCATTCATTAGGTGTATATTGGATATTATTGACCATATCCTTATAAAAGATTTGGGAGACCCATTCCCTAACAATTTTTTTTCCTAATGCAGTACTGACCCTAATATCAATTCAAAGGCCCGACAAGAACCTATTAATCATCCACATGTAGCTAAATTTATAATCTTCCAATCTAACCCTACAAATGGAATTGTATTGATGAAGGGATTAATTATATTTAAATATATATGAAAAAAATACTCATGATATGCTATATATTTATTTGAAACATGATACTGAGGAAAATAGAGTATTTCATTGTGTCAAATATTCTTGGTGTTACAAGATGGGACTTAAGGATCAAGTAGAAAGTCATATTTAGGTACATAATCTTGGTCTTAAATCATTCATCTTGTTAATTTTTTTCAATAGATACATTAAACAACAAAAACAACAACGACAACAACAATAATAAATTTATTATTATCATTATTGTTATTAACATTATTAATACATTAATAATATCGATGGGGAAAGAATTCATGAAATACCTCACACCTCTCTCTAATCAGTCCACTCTAACTAATTTAATCAATCACATAATTTTTTTGATCTATTCCCTCACACATTCCCTTGTGATCACATGTGCAGTTCTACTTTGTGTTTCTTATTTAATAGTCACCACATGTGCGACTATATGGTGGACATTTCACCATCCATTCCATGTCGACCACCAAACCATCCCCATGCACCACTATTATAACATTATAGACTAATAAAAAACTAAAATAAAAAATAAATATACTCAATTATTTGATCACCATTCATCCTATATAATTCCCCAATAGAGTACACATAAATGAGGAGATTGAAATATATAATAGAACTCCATAAAATAGTGTAGTCATATTCTCAACAAGACATAATTCTATGAATAAAATAATTTTTTGAAATAATATAGATGATATATCATGTTGATCAACTAAAATGTCCTACCACAATATTGGGTCATTGGTTAACAAAGATTGTGTCCACAATGAACAATATTGGTGATTTCATTGAATAATTTCACACCTTGATCCCATGACATCTCAGTTCCTTAAAACATGACCTAATTTCCATCCCCATATCAAAATCTGGATTATGTGGCTAATCATAGTGGGGGGGGGGGGTGATAATTTAATCAAATGTGATGACAATTGTTTAAACATAACATTTAATATAATTTAATTATTTATTCTAATTAATTTGTTTCACAAGTTATGGCCCAAATCTAAGGAACTAGATGCAAACTCTATATACATCACTCATATGGTAAACCACTAGTTCTAAACTCAAAAAATGTCTTATTTTTCCCCCAAGAGACCCCATTTATGATATATAATAAAATCATTGCTAATAAACATGTGTGGGATAAGAACAATATTTTTATTCATAATATATATTTATTGACACCGGTCGCACCTGCAACACCGGATTTGCTCAACCCATCGGTAAACCCTAATCCTCCTAATTGAAAAAACCATTAGATAATTTTTTGTGGTGATATTATAGGGTTAATACAGTATTTGACCCATCAAAATGTCCTTGATACTTTTAAACTCATAATTGATTTAAGATTGATTTTTGAAAAAATGAGTTCAACATATCCGCCCCACCTTAAAACATTTTCATCACAGTGGAGGAAACAATTGGGGTTACTAATTGGGGGAATATATAATTTATTCTTATAAAGTAAAACACCCCATTCACACATGAAGTATTAACATACGATGGTCGTATTTCTAAAAGAACATGTTACTCAACCACCTAATAAAGAAACATCATCTTCTATCCCCTAGGAGATCAACTTGAGAGATCTTGAAGGCGGAATTATGATAACACATGAATCCAATACTAGTGATTGTTTCTATGAATTGACATAAGAATTTTTATATGAAGGATATAAAGAAACATAGAGAAAAATATTACAAAAAAAACAACAACACCCATCCCAACAATGGATTATCGAATAGGTTATCTGTTATGGGTATTCCATTCTCCATACCTTTTAAGAAAATTAATGATGTTGATCATTTGTGAACAATATTTCTATGATGCACACAATACTAAGCATATAAAAAAATTCTATACTGATAATAGAAGGGTTTTTGAGCCCCAAAATCCTATGTTTTGATATCAGTTCCACCACATCTCATTCTCACATGGAACAAGCACATACATCACTATCTCACTACTCAAAGCTAGTATAGTAATTTTTTGTTCTCATAAACATTAATGGGAATCATACATATGAATATAGGTTTCCAAATGGGTTCAAATTAATTTTGATATCTTGATTGGTAGGGTTTTCATCACACTTTCATGAAAACTACCGATGAGCACTAGAGGTACATCACAATACTCACTCAACTAATCAACATCACACCATTACACAGTAGGTGGACTAATAATCCAAAATCTAAATTGGATAGTCATGAACATTTAAATGATCCAAACCTATAAGCTCTAAAAACTAGGATATCACCTTATAGAGAGACCAAATTCATTACCTCTTGAGATAAAACCCCCTTCAGCACATGATGACAGATTCCACATGATAGGTACACCCACAAGATTAACATGACATTAAATATTAGTGGAAATTCACAATAGATATATTGAGACCCTAAATTCTCATATATGGATATTATATCTTTTAGATGAATATTCATTTTATTACAAAAACACACACATGAAGACCATAACAGTTTATTGACATTGGAATCATGGAACAAAATATTATTAATTCTTGAAAGATCATTAATTGATCCCACAATGAAATACCTATTAAGTACTGTTCAAATATGTATCTTATTCTAATCCATTCTTCATAACATGGTGGAATGTAATCATAAGAAAGGGTGTTCTCAGATACTTAATAAAACTATACAAGGTAGATACATATGAATAAAATTAACATAAGTGTATTAGAACATGATAATAAAATTTAAAAACATTACTCATTATAGAAAAGATCATAATCTTGATTCATGGAATAATTATTGACCATTTATAATACATGAATCATATGTAAATACAATTATATGATCCATGAGAGACTAAAATTTTCATAAGAGATGGATTCACGGAACACACATAAATATATAATATTGTGAACAAGTGTAAATAGAAAAACGTTCATTAATTATTTTAGATTCATGAAATTAGGACCTCACACACACTTATGGACATGTAACTGGGCCAACACATAACATCATGTACATGAAAGACATGTCCACACATAACATTTAAAACAGGAAATTATGTTCATACATAACATTTTGTACATTTATTAAGGTTCATGAAAAATATTAGGTCATGAAAAACACGTCCACACATAACATCATAGTAGTCAAGGTTCATTCTTAAGACAATCATAATTGGAAATTTCCGTTACTGAAATGGGTTGATTCTCAATTAAAATCCTATCTATCTCATGAGATGCAAATTGTTACCCATTTCATTGAAGAGAGATAGAAGTCCTATTCTTATTAGGTTATAACAAAACAAACATCACATAATGAGTAATATAAAAAATTCTACAACAATAACATAACATATTCATCATATGACAACCCATGTAATGAAATGGATTTCTTGAAATAATTCATCATAGCTTAACTCATGGGAGAGAAAGGGGTTACATAAACATATCTTTAATATAAAGCTAAATGATCTAGCGAAAGAATAAGCATTGTATCCTTGGATTATATCCTATTTAAAACATATGTAACATCAACAGATTTCAACTTATATATAGAATAATTTTTAAATATAATTAGGATGATTTTTCAGAAAAATAACCTTTCCATATTGAAAAATTATTTTTGAAACAGAAAAAATTATCAAATTTTTTTTCATAAATATAATTGAAAATAGATTAATGAATATTTTTAAACTAATTTGAATCATTTATTGAGGAAAATAACATATCCACTTGATTTTTTTTAAAATGAAAATATTTTTAGAAACATGATTTTGAAAGAAAGTAGGTTTTTGACTAAAAAGATAATTTTTTAAATAATCTACTTGAATACCTGAGTACATAGTGAGAATGAAAATGAAGGTAAAAAATATATAATCATGAAATAACTATAGGATAAGAAAATACATGTGTTTCTGGATAGATATATCATAATATGTCGTTATTAGAAGAATGATTATAATCAATACAAATAAATGATAAGATTGTAACATAAAACACTTACCAATGTGTTAATATTGAATCATAATACCCATGAAAGTATAATATTACATGGAACATTAAATATCAAGAAAAATAATTATATTAATTATATAAAATCTCAAATTGGTACAATGTTCACATCATAGAATAAAGTAGTTGTATAACATAACTTATATCCCAAAGAAGGAAAATTGAAAAATAAATACCCGATTGATTTGTTATATTTTGAATTGTAAACCCCATGAATGATATAAAATCCAATGGATATATAAAATAAAAACATTTCCAAAGAATCATCATAAAATAAAATAATGGTCTATATATACACCATATAAAAGAAATATGAGGTGGGTGTGGAATAAGTCTCACAGATGTAAAAAGTGATGTTGAAATCCATTACCTAACATCCATCATAATTTATAAAAACTAATTAATAATAAATATAAATTATTATTTGTAACACCTCATGATTTCATAGTACGTTATTTATTCAATGTAATTCAATAACTTGCACTATACAAAACACTGAGTTCAAATGCATCACGACTTACCAAACTAGTCGTTTAAAAGCTGTTATGAATAGTATTAATTGGATTTTGAATTTTATATAATCATTATAATTTTAGAATCCATATAATGAGTTATTTTGACATAATATAAGAACAAATTCAATTTTTTTAGATAAAAGAAGTATTTTTTTGAAAATAGAAATTTTACCGCCTTTTAGTAGAGAACCCTTTTAAAATATAATATTTGAATCTTTTATAAATTAAATTTGACAAAATAAACTTATTCTTTAGAATCAAGGCATAAAAATTTAGTTTCAATAAATATTTGGTGTTTTCGGATAACTTTCTTATTTGGGTGAATAGTGAAAAATACTATATTTTAACTGAAAAAACTTTTTAATCAAAATAATTTGTAGTGTTATATTATACATTTTAATGGTTTGGAATTATAAAAATATTATATTTTTACCATTTAATCCTATGTAATTCATTGTAAATAATTTCACTTTGAAATTGAACATAAACAAGTATCAATCTTATGGTAGTTATTATTTCTTAAAAACACATTTTTGGTTTTGGAAATGGGAATTAATTTTAAATTAATAAATGAAACTTCTATTTTTAAGATTTGGTAAAATAAAACTAACTAATTAATTCTGAACATCAATTTTATCTTAGGGTTAAATTTTGGTATTTTTCTGAAAACATTCAATTTTGGATGAATATTGAATAACACTAAGTTATTGTTTAAAACCGACTATTAATTTAAATAATTAGTTATTTAATTTAAATTTATTTTAGGTAAAAATAGATACATAATACTTATATATGTTCAATGTAATTCATTTCAGTCAGTTTATAATAATTTTACATATATAAAAATTTTATTCAACTTTTTACCGTCTTTTACCCACCTCCTAGGAGCTTTTGCAAATTTACATAAAACATAATTTTACCACCTCTCTGAGTTGAATTTTGAAAATCTAAAAGATACGATTGATATTAGTAACTAAAATTTGGTTCAATAAGATGAAAATAATTTTTGGTGAATAGTAACTGTTTACATTTATTTGCCACAATTGAAAGTAAATAGGGTGATTAACGGTAAAAATTACATAATAATTTCCCTAAAAGAAGTCCTAATTCTATTAGATAAGTTTAATTCGACCAAAAACAACCTTAGGAATAGAATATGATCCTTTAGGTCCACTTGGATTAGATTAGGTCATTTATTATTATTTAATTTAAAGAAGAGTTAAAAGTGTTAAATTCAATGTTTAATAACTAAACCATTTTTAATATCGGGATAAACATAAGATAAATTCTACTATAAATATTCATTAGAAAGATAAGGTGATTTCCTATATAACGGTATTTTATTTATATTTTTTAGATATTATATAATTTAATTTATTTATGACACAATGATGATGCAATAATTACATAATTAATGAATTATTAAAATAATTGATATTATAAATATTCAATAAATGTAATTTGAGACTTTTTATGAATTAAAATAATTTTATATGTTATGATGACATATTAGGGTTGGTTATATGGATTATTTTCTATGTAATAATTCCATTATGAATTAGAAAAAACAAAATACCAAATAGTGTCAAAATTGACATAAAAGTGTTTTAAAAACAAATATTATATTATTAATTGATAGTCTATTCCTGAAAATATAAAGATCAGCCAAAAGACTTATATACTGATAGGTGTATCATTAATGAACCACTTGGTATTCTCTTGGATGTTCATAGTATGATTATTAATGATATAATATAAATATACAAGGATACATGGAAAATGTCAAACTATTTAACTAAGAGTTAAATCTAAAAGATAAGGTTAATATAGTGACCCAAACAGGTCTAAACCCTATTGGTTGAGTGGTTTTCGACCCATGATCTCATCAGACTTTAATTAATTTATTTTGGAGGCATTATAAATCGAAAATTAATTATTTATAAAATAATAATTTTAGCTTTTTATAAGGTGCCCCTCACCCATATTATAAAAGGGCACGTCACCTTCTCTCAAATTCACACCTCCAAAGCCATTTGGATCGGCCAAAACTGGCCCAAATATCCTACCAACTATCCTCCATTAATCCTACAGTCCTTAGATGGAAACGAAATCCTACATAAAGAGCCATTTTGATCAAATCAAAAGGAATAACCCAAAGAAGTGGTAATGATTTCCCCTCCCTCTTTCAACTTCTTTTCTACTTCCACTTACTTTTTATTTGTTATTACCATTCCAAAATATTAAATCCTGAACATTATATATACTATGGTGTTATTATAAATATGGAACAACCATATTCATTGTTTTATCTAACCTAGTAATGATAATGTCACCTTGCGTGCGTACGTACGACTTACCATCTCCACGACGTGGTGTAATTTATTATTCGACACTATCTTATTTCGATGGATATAATGATGAGTAATATGTATATAAATAATTAAAATACAATGTTAATGTCTCTTTAAAATTAATATACCATCCAATTACACAACTTTAAAGAAATGATATTATCGCTCATGCGTACGTACAAAGTACCGTCTCCACGATGTGATGAGATTCATTTCCAAGTTCACCATTCTTCGATGATTATAAAAATATATATTACTATTAAGTATATAATAAATGACATAATAATGATACTAGATATATATATATATATATATATATTTGTAATAACATATATCTTATTCACATTTTTCCGTTCAATATGACATGAAAACAGAAACAACATTTATGCATACGTACGACCCACCGTCTCAATAAAAGGTTTTTTCCATTTCATATATCTATATATTAAAAATATTTATATTATAAATATGTATGATTTATAAATCAAGGTTTATATTTGGTAAGTATTTAAATCATGATCTAAATAATATGATAAAGAATAACAAGTTAAAATATGTACGATAAAGAATGAGATTATTATCTGAAATGTTCATTTAGCATGAGAATCATTATTAAATGGTTAGTATAAAGTCATAAATGAGTCATGTGTGATATAATAAATATGAATATGGTTCTGGTATAATCTAATAACATACAATGGTCATTATACAAGAGTTTAAACGTACCCTCAACTAAAATAATGTGAAAGGTAAGGGTTAATTTCACAATCTCTTTATTATCAGAGGTTGTTTTTTACGTAAGTATCTACTGGGACATATCTATTATCCATGTCAATGTTTCATGAAAGATTTTTTGAAGGGATTATTTTAAGGGACATTTTTTTACTAAAACATCATTTTAAATGTTTTAAATATTTATTCCTCTAAATCATTCTTATTAATGTCCATGTTTTCAAAATGGTTTTTATGTATTTATCTATATGGACATTAATGTTTTTAAAATGTTAATTCCTATCAATAGTTTCAAAGTGGTAGGGGAAAATTTGATTCAAAAAATATCATTCAATGTATTCCTTTATCAATTGTGTTAGTTTTAAATATTTTCATGAAAATGGTATATTTCTTTCAAATAGGTTTACAAATCATTTTCATCTATGTGAACATCATTTGACGGATTTTAAACTTGTTAGTAGTTGATTTATTATGATACAAATCTTCAATATATTATTGAAGGTTTTTGTGATATGTTTGACTATCGATGTGTTATTTTTACACCATTAATGTTTTATGGATAAATTATTTTCATTTAGTATGATAGTTTTAATAAGAATGTTTATGATATGTTTAAACATTTTCATATGTGGAATTCATTGGACTTAGTAAGGGATGGGTGGAGCCCGCTATAGCTTCTCGAGGCATCGGTAGATCTCATGAGACAAACTAGTGTCTTGGCACAGGGCCTGGACTATGTGGTTATGAAAGTATGACATTTTGAATTCTATCATTATAAAAGAGGCTATTGATATTGCATGTGATTATTTGACTAGTAGAATATCTATGTGAATTAGTTAATGAAATTATTTGATTTTCACTTTTCTATATTAAGCTGATGTTCAAGTTTAAAAGTATTTTTTATAGTATTATACATTGCCTTAAATGTTTATGATTATTTATGAAATTTTCCGCTATGTTGTTATCCTTACTGAGCATCTCAGCTCACCCCTTTCAATGTTTAATTTTTTCCAAGATGTGAAGAAGTATATTATGACTGACTTGCAGTGATAGTCTATGGGATCTTAGTGTTGTCTATGAAAACAATGTATCTGTAGTTTTCCTTTTTTATGATGTAATGAAAACCTTATGAATGTATCCAGTACTTCCAGGGATTCTAAAATAATCTGTGTTTCTAGACTTGATCTTTTGTGATCTTGCCAACGATACATAATAATGCACCAACTCTGGGCTTCTAGGGTCGGGGAGTTACAGTTGGTATCAGATAACGTATAATACAAACCCTGGAAACAAGATTTAGATAAACCATGATTAGAGAACATATCCTAAAGATAGACATTGAGGATTAGTATAGAATAACTTCCTAGAAGTTTGGTATTGTTGAGATTTTTTGTGTTTTCCTAGAAATAAATCCCTGTCTAGATACAAGCAGATAGAGGTGGCTCTGGAATAGATGTATATAGGGGTAAAACCCGAAAATACCACTTTGATCTAGACTCGAATCTGAATAGGTGCACGACAACGGGTCTTGCTGCACTCTTGGTTATGACCCTCTTAGGGGATATGCTTAGGATAATTCTCATTTTCTTTACAAAAAATTATGAAGGGTTTATGCGTATATACTTCCTTAAGGAATTTTTTTATTATTATTATGGATTATATCCATAAACTATTCAATTTGTGTTAGGTATTTTACAAGATTGAAATTATTCATTGCAATTCATAAACTGACCTAGTGTATTCCATTGTGTAGAAATGGTGCCCAGTAGAAGGAATGTGAACTCCGACAATATATATGATTCAATGACTTATAAACATTGTATCATTAAGGGTATTAAGCAAGAATTTAAAGGGAAATAGTCTCCCATGTATTCTCAACATATGAAGAAATAATATCATGTGTTAATAAGATAAGTAAATAATTATCTGAGTCCTATGGATTTGAAGGGAAGAAAGAGAAGAAAAGGATGGAAGATATAGAGATGGATAAAGGGAAGAGGGGAAATAAGGATTTTCCCAAATTTGATAACTTTGAAATGAATCACCTTGGTAAATTCTTGACAGGAATGAGAGTTTGTTATAAGTGTGAAAAAAATGGACACCAGGTACATGATTGCAAGGGCATGAAAAAATATTCTTATGTATAATGATTTATCTGCAAGGAGTTGGGACACTATGCGAATCAATGTCCAAAACATCAGAGTATATCCTAAATGCTAATATTGGATAATAATAATGTTATGAAACTATCAAAGATGAAGTGGAATGATTAGATTTCTTACGTTGTTATAAATGTATTGTGTCATTTGTGTATTGTATTAATGATGTACATGTTATAAGAATTATACTGTATATAAGGATTATACTATAGTACTATTTCATTATGGACATGAGATTGTGTGGAACCCAGAAAAGTCACTCAATAGCAGGTTAATTTTTTGGAAAATATATGGTTGAGAGAAAGATAAACCATAATATGGTAATGATATTAAGGTAGTGATTTTGGAATAACACATGATTGATTTTGATAAATTATATTGGATATTCTTGAATCTCTTGAAACTGATTAATGATTTGTATATTCCATCATTGTTGGAGTTTATAAGATTTTTGGATAGAAGGAGTATATCCAGTATTCTATAAGGAATAAGGGAGAATGAATGTATTCAATAAGGTTTTATGGTAATTCAGGATGTTGTAGTGTTTTAAAAGAGTATATGATGAAGGTGTTTACATGTTATTACATGGAAAAAATGATCTTCATTGTGTTTAACTTCGTTATAAATTTTTGACTTTGAGTTTGGAAGGAAGTATTTTGGATAAAGTTATTTTGAGATTATTTTTGGATTGCCATAAAAAGGACAACCCGGAGTTCAGACGACAACCCGTCGCGTTCGGAAACGCTGCGAGACTTGAACCTGGAATTGAAGGGAGAAAAGGGTGTATCACCCACAACTGGTCCACATGATGTCCTATATTGAATAATATAGTTTTTTAATTGTCTGGTAGAAGAATTATAAATTCATTTTTTTGGAACCCTATACAAATAGGATAATTAGAATATTTTTTATGATCTATTATCTTTTAGAGTAAAAGATGAGTTTTTGGTAGAAATTAGTTAAAGTATGGAACTCTACTTGTCAAGTATATTTTATTTCTTCTTTAATTCTATGAAGCAATTAATTCTTAATCTTTAGGAAAGGGATCTTAAAACTAAAAATGTGTTATCCTAATACCTTATGTTTTGTTAAACCGATTATATTTTAAATCATCCTAGATTGATGGCTTTAAGACCCTCAATTTTACAGTTGTTTGTGATTGATGACCTCAATCACTCCCAATAAATATTTAAATTTTTACTCCAATTATGCGTCTCTAATTTCCACCAATGTTCTATTAATCAAGATCATAATTTGGTGGTGACTTTTTCATTTCCCTTTCCATCTTATTATGACTAAATTTTATTAACCCAGTTTCTTAGGTGGGTTCTCCACAAAGGTATTTTTCTATTTTTATCCTTCTATTTTCGAAGAATAATTTCAAATTGTGAGGATGAATTTTATTGAAGGATGGGAGAATGTTACACACCAAGATTTCATAGTACATTATTTATTCAATGTAATTCAATAACATGCATACACAGAACACTAAGTTCAAGTGCACCACGACATACCAAAATAGACGTTCAAAAGTAGTAATGAATATTATTAACTGAATTTTTAATTTTATAGAATCATTATAATTTTAGAATCCATATAATTAGTTTCTTATACATAATATAAGAACAAACTCATATTTTCGGATAAAAGAAGTATTTTTTAAATGAAATTTTACGGCCTTTTAATGGAGAACCCTTTTTAAATCCATTATTTGAAACTTTAATTTATTAATTTTGACAAAAATAACTTATCCTATAGAATCGGGACATTAAAATTCATTTTCAATAAAATTATGGTGTTTTTCTGATAACATTCATATTTGGCTGAATGGAGAAAAATACTATATTTCAACTGAAAACAACTAATTTAATCAAAATAATTTTTAGTGTTAACTTATTCATTTTAATGGTTTGGAAGTATAAATAGATTATATTTTTACCATTTAATCCAATGTTATTCTTTGGAAATAATTTCAATTTGAAATTGATCATAAACATGTATCAATATTTTGTTAGTTATTATTTATTAAAAACACTCTTTTTGGTTTTGACAATGGGAATTAATTTTAAATTAATAAATGAAACATCTATGTTTTGAATTTGGTAAAACAGAATTAATTTTTCAATTCATAATATCAAAATTATCTTATGGTGAAATTTTGGTATTTTTTCTGAAAACATTCAATTTTTGATGAATTTTGAAAAACACTAGGGTATTATTTAAAACCAAATTTTTATTTAAATTTATTTTATGTAAATATCGATACATAACACCTATATAAGTTCAATGTAATTCATTGGAGTTAGTTTATTATAATTTTAGGTATATGAAAATTTTATTGATCTTTTTACGTTCTTTTACCCACATCCTAGGAGTATATGCAAATTTACATAAAACATAATTTTACCACTTCTTTGAGTTGAATTTTGAAAATCTGAAAGACACTGTTGATATCATCAAGTAAAATTCCATTCAATAAGATGAAAATAATATTTTTGAATAGTAAATTTTAAATTTTATTTCCACAGCTAAAAGTAAATATGGGAATTAAGGTTGAAAATGACATTATTATTACCCTAACACAAGTCCTAATTATATTTTATAAGTGTAATTCGACAAAAAACAACCTTAGGAGTAAAATATTTTCCTTTAGGCCCACTTGGATTAGATTAGGACATTTATTGTTATTTAATTCAAAGAAGAGTTAAAAATGTTAAATTCAAAGTTTAATAGTGAAACCATTTTTAATATAGGGTTACACATAAGCTAAATTCAACTATAAATATTCATTATAAAGATAAAAGGATTTTATACATAATGGTAGTTTATTTATATTTTTTAGACATTAAATAATTTATTTTATTTTTGACACAATGATTATACAGTATTTACCTAATTAATGAAATATGAAAACAATTGATATTATAAATATCCAAATAAATGTAATTTTAGACTTTTTATGAATTTCAAAAAACATTTAGGTTAAAATGACATATTAGGGTTGGTTAGATGAATTTTTTTCAAAGTAATAATTCTTTTATGAATATAGCCAAAACAAAATATCAAATAGTGTCAAAATTGACATAAAATAGTTTTTAAAACAAATATTATATTATTAATTTATATTCTATTCCTAAAAATATAAGGATTGGCCGAAACACTTATATACTGATAGGAGTATCATTAATGAACCACTTGGTGTTGTCTTGGAAGTTTATTGTACGTTTATTAACAATGTAATATAAAAATACAAAGTTACATGGTAAATGTCAAACTATTTGACTAAGAGTTGAATTTAAAAGATAAGGTTAATATAGTGACCCAAACCTATCTAAAACATAATGGTTGAGTGTTTTTAGACCCATACCCACATTATACTTAAAATTATTCTTTTTTGTAACCATTTTAAATCGAAAATTATTTTATTATAAAATAATATTTCTAACTTTTCCTAAGGTTCCCCTCACCCCTCTTATAAAAGGGCACATCCGCTTCTCTCAAAATCACACCTACAAAGCCAGTTGACTCAGCCAACCCTTGCCCAAATACCCTTTGAACTATCCTATATTCATCATAGAGGAATTATTGTGATCCTAAATCTAACCTATGGATCACTTTTGATCAAATGAAAAGGAAGAACCCAAAGAAGAAGTAATGATTTCACCACCCTCTTTCAAGTTCTTTTCTTCTTCCATTTAGTCTTATTTTTGTTATTACCGTACCAAAATAATAACTCCAATAACTTATATATACTATGATATTATTATAAATATTTAAAAACCATATTAATTATATTATCCATCCTATGAATGATAATTTCACTATGCATGTGTACGTAAAGCTTACCGTCTCCACGCAGTGGTGTAATTTGTTATTCAACACTATCTTATTTTGATGGATATAATGATGAGTAATATGTATATAGATAATTAAAACAAAATGATAATACCTCTATAAAATTAATATACCATCTAATTCCACACATTTAAGGAAATTATATTGTAGCTCGGGCGTACGTATGGATTACCGTCTCCATGACGCGATGAGATTCATTTCCAAGTTCACCATTCATCGACGATTACAAAAATATATATTACTAATAAGTATGTAATATATGACATAATATTGCAACTTGAGATATATATATATTTATATATATATGTATTTATGTACATCCATATATATTATTCGCTTACTTCCATTCAATACAATATGAAAACAGAAACAACGTTTATGCGTACGTACAACCTACCATCTCCATAAACGGTGATTTCCATTTCATATATCTATCTATTATAAATATATATATTATAAATATTAATGATTTATAAATCAAGGGTTATGTTTTGGAATTATTTAAATCATGATCTAAATGATATGATCAAGAATAACAAGTTAAAATATGTACAATAAAGAAAGAGATTATTACCCGAAATTTTAATTTAACATGAAAATAATTATTAAATGGGATGTATAAAGTCATAAATGAATCATGTATAATATAATAAATATGAATATGGTTCTGTTATAACCTATTAAAATATAATTGTCATTTTACCATAGGTTAAAAGTACCCTCTACCAAAGGAAAGTTCTAGGTAAGGGTTAATTTCACAATCTCTTTATTATCTGAGGTTGTTTTTATATAAGTATCTACTGGGATATATTTATTATCCATGTCCATGTTTCATGAAAGATTTTTCAAATGGATTTTTAAGGTAATTGTTTTAATAAATCATCATTTTAAATGTTTTAAATATTTATTCCTCTAAATCATTCTAATTAATTTCCATTTTTTCAAAATGGTTTTAAAGGATTTATCTATATGGGCACGAATGTTTTTAAAATGTTAATTCCTTTCAAAAGATTCAATGTGGTATGGGACAATTTGATTCAAAAAAAGTCTTCAAATTTCTTCCTTTCTAAACTGTGTGACTTTTAAATGTTTTCATGAAAAAGGTTTATTTCTCTCAAAAAATTTTACAAATCATTTTCATCTATGTCAACATCCGTTGATGGATTTTAAAATTGTTTGAAGTTGATTGATTATGATAAAAATATTCCATATTTTATTGAAGTTTATTGTGATATGTTTTACTATAGATTTTTTATTTTTACACCATTCATGGATTATGGATAATGTGTTGACATTTGGTAAGCTAGTTTTAATTAAAATGTTTATGATATGTTTAAACCTTTTAATATGAGGAATACATTGGACTTAGTAAGTGATGGGTGGAGCCCGCTATTTCTCCTCGATGCATCGGTATGTCTCATTAGAGAAACTAGTGTCTTGGAATACGACCTTGACAAAATGTTATTTGTAGTATTTGAACAAGGCCTTGACTATGTGGTTATAAAAGGATGGCATTATACATTCCATCCTTATGAAGGTGGCTATTGATATTGTATGATATTATTCGACTAGTACAGTATCCATGTGACTAAGTAAATGGAATTATTTTATTTTTTCTTTGCCATATTATTATGAAGTTCAAGTTTAAAAGGCTTTTTTTAGTCTTATAAATTTCCTTAAATGTTTATTCATATTTATGAAGGTTTCTGCTATATTGTTATCCTTACTGAGCATCTGAGCTCACCCATTTCTATGTTTTATTTT
The DNA here is from genome assembly GCA_963277665.1 of Viscum album. Classification (NCBI taxonomy): domain Eukaryota; kingdom Viridiplantae; phylum Streptophyta; class Magnoliopsida; order Santalales; family Viscaceae; genus Viscum; species Viscum album. The sequence continues at coordinate 539,887,953 of OY728123.1, forward strand.
TCCAAGGATGCAAAGAAGTATATTATTACTGACCAGTAGGCATAGTATATGGTATCTCAATGTTTTCTATGGAAACCATTTTGTTTTAGTTTTCCATTATATGATGTAATGTAAACCTTATGAATGTATCTAGTACTCCAAAGGCTACTAAAAAAATCGGTCTTTCGAGACATGACCTTTTGTGATCATGCTAATGATACGTAATAATGCACTGACTCTGGGCTTCTATGGTCAGGGAGTTACTTTATTAATATATTAAATACCCATAAGTATATATATCATACCATTACTTATTTATTTAGGACCTTTTATTAACCATTTATTAATAATTTCTTGTTAAATTCACGTTTTGTGAAATAACATCTTTGTTTTTCATGTATGTTTTGAAATTTTATTTTTGGACCTATTTTTTAATCATAGTTTCATAATTTCCATAATTTGTTGCATGATAAAAATATCATATATTTTTATTATATACATTTTTTTTGTAATCCATAATATTTCGACATAGTGAATGAAATGCACTGTTCAAGGACATGGTAAGATATACATACACATGAACACAGAACCAATTTTATTATTGGATTGACAGAAAGGAAGTTAAATAATATATTATAATTAATAAATAATATTTTCTTTTCATATATATCAAACATATTCTTTAAAACCATCCATCTTAACTTCCATGTAAATGGTTAAATTATCACATCACTTCACGAGGCGGTAGTCTACTGTACACAAGAGAGACGTTATAGTATTACCAAAAAATGGAATATATTATGGTATTAATGAGATAAGAATTCAAAAAGTATAAAAAAAATTATAAATATAATACGTAATTTTTTTCCTTCATTATATCCATCCTTGAAATGTGGTAACGGTAAAACGAATGACATCAGTTCGCGAGGTGGTAGTCTGCAGTACTCACAAACGATGATTTTGTAACCCATTTGATGGAAGTGGATATGGTTGTAGGTCATTATCATAAAATTAAAAAAATAACAGTATATGGAATATAATTATTTTATTATATTATCACAGTGTAATTATAATTGAAAGACTAGGAGGAACAAATAAAACAAGAACACTAATTGATGAATATTATCTCTACTTCAGTTATCATCCTTGGGTTTGGAGAAAAATCCTTCCTAGGATTGATTTATGTCAAAAATAAGGCTTCCAAAATTAGATGTGGGGATTTGGGATGTTATTATGGTAGGGTTTTGTTAATAAAATTTTCATGATATGTGTGAGTTAGTGATGGTAGTGAGTTACCTTTTATAATTGAAGAGCTGTGGCATTTTTATAAATACCCAAAAGTATTCACTATTGGAAGGTCTATCGTACCTCATTTGATTAAAATGTAAATTAAAATTTAGTGTAGGTATAATTTGGTTGAAAATTCCTTCACTATAAAAAAAGAATTTTTTTTCATTTTCTTCCTTAGTTTTTAATTTTACTCAATTTTAAACTTTTAGTTTTCTACCATGTTAACATGAATATTTTTATTTAACTAGTTATTTTTTATTTTGATGTTAAAAATAAAATGATATTTATAAGATAATATATATGAAAATATTATAAATATTAAAACATAATAATTAAATAAAAATCATATGTTCTTGTAAAATTAATTTTAATACTAATTTAGTATTGCACAAAACCCTATTTTAACTTTAATCATAGAAATTTATTTTATCCGTTTTAACAATATAATTTGGTCAAAAATTAAGTTGAATGTATAATAAAATATTAAATTATTATGATTAAAAATATTTAATCCATGTTTATAAATTAAATTCATATAATTTTAATAATTTAATTTAAAAATAATCCCACAAATGTTACGAGAAATATGTTATTTAAGTAAAAATGATAAAAAGTTTTCAACTTTTTAATGTCCAATTTCAATATAAATATGATTCCAGTGACATAAATTGAATATATATATATATATATAATTGAACTAGTTTTACCTTATAACTAATTTAATATATAATTTAACACTGTAAATAATTTAAATGAAAAGATATTTTTCAATTAGAAAACAATATTTTTTACTATTCATCAAAAAATTAAATTTTTTTTGGAAAAACCAAAAAAATAATCTTAATATTTTTTTGATATAATGTTTTCAAAAATTAAGTTTCTTTTTTCAAAAAAAATTATTATTATTCACAATAGACATAAAAATCATTTTCTAAGAAAATAGTATTAATCAAATATATAATGTCTTTTCTAAAATGTAATCATACATGGAGACATATATGGTTCTAAAATATAATTCGCCCCTTATTCCTTATATAATCTCTAATCAAATACAAAAAAATATCATTGGAATATTTGGTTTATCCTTGTACCTATAAAATATCAAATGTGAGTTCATTTTTTGAGAATCCATGGAGAGGGTGATAATAAAAAAAATCACTAGAGGATGAATATTAATATTTGTATTGTGATTATTTGTAAAAAATGAAACATGAAATTACTAATTAAGGATGGTAGGATTATTGTTCCACATTTATCATGATTCACTACCACCATCATGATTTTTTTTTATTTTTTTTTCCTTAAATGGTTATTATGGATTATCATTATCATTATCCCTTGGATTGGGGCATTGAGTCTCATTATTCCAAAACACTATGAACATAAAACACTAGAGTGTGGGTGGTTCATTCTGTTGAGATCCTTTTCCATTTATTTTATTACCTATCCTTTTCATACAACTTTTACATTTATTTTGTTCAATGGCAAGACATCCCACACTTTAAAAACGTTATTAATAATTTATGGAACTTACTTTAGTGGTATATCCCAAACTATTATCAAGTAAAAGTTTTACATTTTTATTCCCTCCATAGGAAATATCATTATAATTTCTATTAAACTCTATATTTATTTTCTTATAAATAGAACCAAGAGGGTTCCCAGCTTCCATTTCCCCTTTTGGTGTATATGGAATGATTACTTCATAGCATTAAAAATACCCCTATGACTAACTACCATAAGATATTTGGTTTTAAGCCATTGGAGAATATTTCAAACCTACCTTCAGGCTAAATAATAAAACCTCAATAATACCTCTAATGTCTTGTAAACATTTCATCATAGGTACAAATATATTCCTCAACCTTCTTCCTATGATATATGAATTCCTTCTCCATTTTGTAGGAATAATATAATTAAAGTAACTATTGAATAAAAGTCCATAAACATCCCAATTTATGGATTAAATTTAATTTCAATACCCCATATTATTAATATAATTCCACCATTGATCATCCTAACCTTCATGATAATAGACCAAAAAGTGAATTCTTATTGATATGTACATTGGAGAATAGAAAATAACATTTTAGTGGGGTGATCATGACAACAAGGGTTTTTATTCCAACTCCCTTAAAATCATATTAACCAGGAGTAAAATTATTTCATTGTTAGTTACATTCCTCTTTAATACCATTTCGTTGGGTTCCATCCATTAACTAAAAACAAAAACACAATGCGAGATGCACAAATTATAGTGGGGAAAAACCAAATCATTAAAATTCACTTATAGTGGTTCTAAATCAAGAAACATTAATTTAAATCATTGAAACCTTAAGCATACTCGAAGTCATTCATGGATATTATCTATTTTAATCCTTCATTATGTTGCTTAATATATAATTACAATAGATGACCATGAGTAAGTGTAAACAAAGAATATAAATAAGAAAAACCCAAACATAAAGGTATGAGAATTTGTGAAAATAATTTGAAAAACATACCCTTTATATTAATGATCATAATCATGATTCATTGTATATATATTGGTAGTTCAAAATACTAGAATAATAAGTAAATCAATTAACATAAGTTATGTGAGCATAAAGTTTGCATTAGACATGGACATCTGGTATACACACCATCTTATAACATTGTGAACATGGGGAAATTAAAATTAGTTCAATCATTAATTGAAATAAACCAAATAATCACCTCAAATAAACTTATAGACATGAAACCTAACCCATTAATAACATTATTGACATGCAAGATAGGTCCGTGAATAACATTGAGAACACGTAATTAAGTTGATGCGTAACATTGTGAAAATGTAATCATGTTCACACATAAAATTATGGACATGAAAATAGGTCTATAAATAACATAATAATTGTAAATTTTCACTCCTACGAGTATCATATCATAAAAAGCACCATACAAAATAATGTTCACTCTCTGTTTCAGTCCTATCTATCTCCTGAGATATAAATATTATCACTATGTATTTGAGGGAGATATCGATCCCTAACATATTTTGTTATAATGTATCCACCATCACATAATGAATAACATACATAAGTCTACCAAAAGATGAAAATATATTCATTATATCATATCCCATGAAAAGAAATGGGCTTCCTAAAACATTTCACCATAAATATCCCATGGGAAAGAAAAATGTTACATAAATATCTCTTAAGAATAAACCTAAATAATCCACATAGAGATTAAGAATTGTATCTTCAGACTTTATCTCCCATAAATAATCAATAACATCAAATTATTTCATCTTAGAAGATATATGATTATAAAGAATTACATGGAACATTTTTAGGAATATATCATTTACCGTTTGAAAAAAACATTTTTAAACATAAAAAATATTCAAAATATTTATCCTTTTAAATATCCTATATAAATTATAAAGGAATGTTTAAAAAATAATTTAAAACATTTCATATGGAAATTTTAATTTTTACTGGAAAAAATCTTTTTCAAATATTTTTTTGAATAAATTTCTAAAAATAATGGACTTTTAATAAAAAGGGATTTCGATAAAAAAGACAATTTTTCTTAAAACTCTATTTGAACTCTTGAGTAGACAAAGAGAGGAAAATGAATGAAAGAAATTTATTCTCCTGAAATAACTATAGTATAATAAAATTTAAGAGTTTTTTGAGAGATAGATCATAATATTTCATTATTGGAATAATAATAATAAAAAATCTCGATATGCAATGAGATTGTAATATAAATTTATTACTAATTTAGAATATTTTAATCAAAATAATCATGATATAATAACATTAAAAGAAATTTATAATATCCTGAAAATATTGATATTCAAGATTTGACATGTCTAAGGGGAAGTATATATACCTAATGGAATAAGATAGGTTCAAAAAAAATTATGTCCCAAAGATGGAAAAGTGAGAAAAGAAACCTTCATTGATTTGTTAACCTTTGAATTATAAAACCCATGAATTTTATATCCTGAAATGAATATGTAAATATAAATAATTTTCAGGATAATAATCATAAATTATATACATGGGAAGTATATACACCAAATAAAAGGAATAGGTGGTGAGTAGGCTTGTGTCTTATAGAAGTAAAAAATTGAGATGAAAATCCCTTACTGTAAGTCTTGAATTTGGTCCTACAAATTCGTTAAAACTATATAATAAATGTAATTTTATTTTAAATCAACATAAAAACTATAATTATATATCTAATACCATATACGATTTACTTATTCACATTTAATACCTTTTAATAAATAATTTCATGTAAATTTCATGTTTTGGGCAATAATTGCTTTGTTTTTTTATTGAATATTTTTATTTATTATTTTTTGACCACTTATTATTATAATTATTTAATAAAATAAATAATTTCAACCTCGATATATATGTCATATATATTCATAATATAATTATTCCGAGCAATCCGTAAAATTTAGGGATAACAAATGAAATGCACCTTTCATGGGGATGTAGGCCGCACGTACACATAAAAATTGATTCCATTATCATATCATATTGAATAAGATTAGTATACGAGGTGATAGTCAGATGTAAATATGAGAGATTCTATCGCATTACCATAAAATGGAAAGTATCAATTTTTGTGTTATATAATAATTACATAAGTATAATAATATCATAAATATAATATATAATAATGTAATACATCATTATAAAAATCCTTGAGAGGTGGTAATGAAAAAACGAATGACATCTGTTTGCGAGATGACTGTCCGCGGTACACAAGAACTATAATTTCATAACATATTTTATCTAAGTGAATAATATTATTGGAAATTCCATTAACATAACAATATATTATTATATGGATGATACCGATGTTATTATAAAATAATGTTATAATAATAATTGAAATAGGTGGAAAAATAAATTAAACAGAAGATGCTTGATGATGTAAGTTACCTCTTATTCGGGTATTCTCCTTATGTTTGCACCACAATCCATACTAGTATCACTTTATGTTCAAAATATGTATTCCAATATGAGATAAGTTAATCTGGGAAGTTATATTGGTCGGTTTTGGATGATCCAAAGGGCGTTATCAGGTGTTAGTAAGTTAGGGGAGTGAGTTTCATTTTATAATTGAGGGGAGAAATTTTTTAGAACAACCAAATGTATTCACTATTGGGACGTCACTCTTATCTCTTTTGATTCAAAAATATATCAATAATGGTTTAGAGGGATTAATTTTTCAGTACACTCCTTTAACTCAAAAAACAATCAATTTTTAATGTTATTCCTCATTCTTTATGTTTCCTAAATTTAGCCCTTTTAGTTTTTTACAATGATAATTGATTTATTTTAATTCACCTATTTGATGTATCCTCCATAAATAAAATCAAAATGAGATGTGTTATACAAATTTGATAAAAATAATTTATATATTAAATACGAATCCTTAAATAAAAATCATATGTTTTTGGATAATAATTTTTGTTCAAATTCATGTAATGCACAAAGCCCCATTTTAACAGTAATCAAGGTAATTAATTTAAACTATTTTCAATATTCATTAAAGTATAAAATTATTGTTACCTTAATAGATAATATATATTATTCCAATTAAAAATATTAAATCAGAATTTTAAATTTTATTCACATAAGTTGCTGTATGTAATTAAAAATTTATCACGTAGACAAGATGTGAATTAAGGTATTTAATGTGAAAATATTCAAATGTGTTAAATGATTTTGGATCCAATTTCAATATGAAAATTATTACATAGACCAAAATTCAAATAACAGATATATAATTAAATTATTTTTACTTTAATAAAATTTAAACTATTATTTAACATTACAGATTATTTAAATGAAAAAGTGTTTTGCAATTGAAATTGTAACACCCCTAGATTTCATAGTATGTTATATCTTTAATGTAATTAAATAACTTGCACTACACACAACACCAAGTTCAGGCGCACCATGACTTACCAAACTAGCCATTCAAAAGCGGTTATGAATAATATTAACTGAATTTTGAACATTATATAATCTTTATAATTTTAGAATCCATATTATGAGTTTCTTAGACATAATTTATGAATAAATTCATTTTTCTAGACAAAAGAAGTATTTTTCAAAAAAATGCAATTCTACCATCTTTTAATGGCGAACCATTATTAAATCCAATATTTAAAACTTTTATATATTAAATTTGACAAAATAAAATTCTTCTTTAGAATTGGTACATAAGAATTTATTTTCAATAAAATTTTGGTGTTTTTCTAAATACATTAATATTTTGGTGAATAGTGAAAAATACTATATTTTAACTGAAAATAACTTTTATAATCATAATAATTATATTGTTCAATTATAAATTGTAACGGTTTGTAAGTATAAATAGATTATATTTTTACCATTTAATACAATCTTATTCACTGTAAGTAATTTCACTTTGAAATTGGAAATAAACAAGTGTCAATATTTTGATAGTTATTATTTCTTAAAAACATTTTATTTGGTTTTGACAATGGGAATTAATTTTAAATTAATAAAAGAAACTTATATGTTTTGAATTTGAAAAAATAGACTTAATTTTTTAATTCTAAATATCAAAATTAGCCTAGGGTGAATTTTTGGTATTTTTTTGATAACATTCAATTCTTGATGAATAGTGAAAAACACTGAGTTATAGTTTTAAACCAAATTTTTATTTAAATAATTATTTATTTTATTGAAATTTATTTTTGGTCAAAATAGATACATAATACCTATATATTTTCAATGTAATTGATCAGATACTATTTAGATTAATTTTAGATATATAAAAATTTTAATGAATTTTTTTCTGTCTTTTACCCACCTCCTAGGAGCATTTGCAAATTTTTATAAAACATAATTTTATCCCTTTTGTGAGTTGAATGTAAAAAATCTGAGAGACAAAGTTGATATAAATAATTAATATTTGGTTCAATAAGATGAAAATAATTTTTGGTGAATAGTTACTTTTTTACTTTTATTTTAACCCGTTATAAGTAAATAGGGTAATTAATGGTAAAAATGATATTATTATTACCCCAAAACATGTCCTAAATCTACCGTATAAGTATGAATCGACCAAATAAAACCTTATGAATAAAATATTATCCTTTTTTGTCCACATGGATTAGTTTATAACATTTATTATTCTTTAATTCAAAGAATAGTTAAAAGAGTTAAAATCAATGTTTAATAACGAAATCATTTTTAATATAGGGTTAAACATAATATAAATTAGACTATAAATATTTCATAGAAATATAAATAGATTTCCAACATAATGGTATTTTATTTATATTTTTAGTCATTAAATAATTTAATTTATATATGACACAATGATGATGCAGAAATGCCCCAATTAATGAAAGAGTAAACTAATTGAAATTATAAATATCCAAATAAATGTATTTTGAGATTTTTTATGAATTACACTAAATTTTTAGTTTAATATGACATATTAGGGTTGGTTAAATGAAATATTTTCGAATTAATAATTCTGTTATTAATTTAGCAAAAACCAAATACCAAATAATGTCAAAATTGACAAAAAAGGGTTTAAAAAAAATATTATACTAATAATTGATATTATATTCCTAAAAATCTAAGGATCAGGAAAAGGACTTATATAATTATAGGTGTATCATTAATTAAACACTGGGGTTTCTCTTAGAAGTATATAGTATGTTTATTAACCATATAATAATAAAATACAAAGAGACATGGTAAATGTCAAACTATTTGACTAAGAGTTAAATCTAAAAGATAATGTTAGAATAGTGAACCAAACTTGTATAAAACGTATTGGTTGAGTGGTTCTCAACCCATACCCACATTATCCTTTAAATAATACATTTTGAGCCATTGTAAACCGAAAAATAATTATTTATAAAATAATATTTCTAGCTTTTCCTAAGGTTCCCCTCACCCATCTTATAAAAGGGAACTCCTCCTTATCTCTAATTCACACTTTCAAAGCCATTTTCATGGACACACTCATCCCAAATCCCCTCTAAACTACCCTCCCTTCATCATAGTGGCCTTACATTAGTCAGAAAGACAACCTAAAAAACCCTTTTTATCAAATCCAATGGAAGAACCGGAAGAAGAGGTAAATATTTCGTCACCTCTTTCAAGTTATTTTCTTCTTCCACTTACTTTTTCTTTGTTTATTACATTATAATATAATAAATCCAGTATCTTCTATATATATTGTCTCTATTATAAATATGGTACAACCAAATTCATTATTCTATCCATCCTTTGAATGAAATGTCACCATACATGCGTACGTACTACTTATCGTCTCCACGTCGTGGTGTAATTGTAATTCAATACATTATTATTTGGATGGGTATAATAATGATGTTTAATTGATGTAAATAATAAATATAACATGATAATTATTATGTATATATGATGTAACATTCAATTATATATTATTTTAATATCAAATGAATGATATTTATGCTCTTTCTTATGTACGGATTACTGTCTCCACGAACGCAATGAGATTCAATTCCCATCATATCCATTCAAGACTAATTTTCATTAGATGATTGAAAATATTGTTTAATAACTTGAAATAATTCTGTATATGAATATGATACATCCCATAAATAAAAAATATGACTCACATAATAATTAATATAAAGGAAAACTAATCCGTTAACACCCGAAACAATGATAAAACTAAGATATTATTATCAATGCAATGTTAAAAGATCATATATGATATCAAATTAATGTATGTGATTCTTGTATAATTTAATAACAATTATTTAACCATTATACAGGAGGTTAACCTACCCTTGACCAAGTAAACGTACAAGGTAAGGGTTAATTTCACAATCTCTTTATTATCAAAGGTTCTTTATACGTAAGTATCTACTAAGACCTCTTTATCATCCACTTCCATGTTTCTTAAAAATGTATTTCAAAACATTTTTAAATTTTAATAGAAAATGGGGTAAAGTAATTTATACCCTTATTTGACCTTATATGTTTTTAAAGGAATCTTTCCATTGTTTTCCAAACAAGGTACTTTATGACCTTTTTGACAAAATTAAGGTAAAATGTTTTTTTAAAATTTTACGGCGGGTGCAGCTATTTTCCACTGTCATAACTTTGTTGAAGCTTCCCTTACTATCTTATAAGAATATTTTCAAACATAAATGTTTTCTTTTATAATTAACTGACTTTTAAATGAATTCAAAATAGAAAGAGATATTTATCTAAAAACGTTTTGATTTCATCTATTTCAACATGCTTTGATGTATTTTAAGTTTATTTGAAGTTGATTTATTAAGATACAAAACATCCACAATGTATTGAAGGTTTTGTGATATGATTGATAGTGGATGTGTTATTTTCATAAAATTAATGGTTTATGGATAAAGTATTGAAATTTCATATGCCAGTTTTAATACGAATGTTTATGTTATGTTTAAATCTTTTCATATGAGGAATGTGTTGGACTTAGTAAGTGACGGGTGGAGCCTGCTATAGCTCCTCGATGCATCCGTAGGTCTCATGAGACAATCAAGTGTCTTGGAATAAGTATTTGAAAATATTTTATTTTTAGTCTTAGCATAAGGCTTTTACTTTGTGGTTATGTAAGTCTGGCATTATTCATTCCATCATTATAAAAGTGGCTATTGATATTCCATGTGATTATTTGACTAGTAGAATATCCATGTGAGTAAGTAAATGGCATTATTTTGATTTATATTTTACATATTATGATGAATTTTATTTTGAAAATAATTTTTTTTTGTTTTATATATTTCCTTAAATGATTATGCTTATTTATGAAAGCTTCCACTATATTGTTATACTTGCTCAGCATATGAGATCACCCCTTTTTGTGTTTTATTTTTCCAAGGATGCCAAGATGTATATTATGACTGACCTCCAGGGATAGTCTATGGGATCTCAGTGTTGTCTATGGAAACATTGTTGATGTATTTTTCCATTTTATGAGGTAATGTAAACATTATGAATGTATCTAGAACTTCCAAGGCTACTAAACTAATCAGTATTTCGAGACTTGATCTTTTGTGATCATGCCAATGTTAGGTAATAATGCACCGACTCTGGGTGACTAGGGTTGGGGCATTACAGTTGGTATCAGAGTACGTTTAGTACAATCTCGGAAACTAGATTTAGATAATCTCTAATTAGAGAACATTACCCTAAGATAGGATTTGAGGATTAGTATAGAATAACTCCTAGAATTTTAGTAATGTAGAGATTTTGTGAGTTTTCCAGGAAATACATCCCTATCTAGATACGAGCTGGTAGAGTCGGATCTGGCACATATGTACCTAGGGGTAAGACCCGAAAACACCGCTTTAAAAAAGACTTGAACGAGAACTGGTGAACGACAATTGGCCTTGCTACACTCTTGGTTACGACGCTCCTGAGGGATATTCTGAGGATAATTCTCAATTTATTTAAAAACCATTATGAAGGGTTATTGAGTAAATACATTCTCAAAGAAAACCTTTTTTATGATTATGGATTATATCCATAAACTATTCAATTTATGTTAAGTGTTTTATAAGTTTGGAATTATGTATTTCGATTCATAAACTAAACTAGTTTATGCCATTGTATAGAAATGACTCCCAGTAGAAGGAATGTGAACTCCAGCAACACGTATGATCCACAGAGTAAGAAGGATCATAAATTTCATGGTATTATGCCAAAATTTAGAAGATAAATAGTCTCCCATGTATTCTCAACATATGAATAAATAGTATCATGTGTTAATAAGATAAGTTAATAATTATCTGAGTCCAATGTCTTTTAAGTAAAGCAAGTGAATAAATGGATTGAAGAGAGGAAGATGGATAAAGGGAAGAGGGAAAAGAAGGATTTTCCCATATGTGATAACTGTAGAAAGAATCACCTTGGTAAATTCTTGAAGGGAATATTAGTTTGTTATAAGTGTGGAGGAAAAGGACACCAAGTACGTGATTGCGAGGGTATGAAAAAAGTTTCAAATGTACAATGCTTAATATGCAAGGGGTTGTGACACTACATGAATCAATGTAAAAATTATCAGAGTATACCCCAAATACAGCTATTGGATAATAAAGTTATGATACTACCGATGTTGAAAAGGAATGATTTGATTTATTATGTTTTTATTAATGTATTGTGTCATTTTAGTAGTGTATTAATGATATACATGTTATAAAATTATAGTGTATATAAGGATTGTACTGCAGTAATATTTTATTGAGGATTTGAGATTATATGGTTCTAAGAAAAGTGACTTAATATTAAGCAACACTTTTTGGAAAAGACATGGTTGATGGAAAGGTAATCCTTAATATGGTCCTCAAAATGAGGTAGTGATTTTGGAATAAGAGATGGTTGATTTGGATAAATTATATTTGATATTGTGGACTTCCTTGAAACTGATTAATGATTTGTATATTCCATCATTGTTGGAGTTTACAACATTTTTGGATAGAAGGAGTATATCCAGTAATATATAAGGAAAAAAGGGAGCCTGAATGTAATTAATAAGGGTTTTTGATAATTCAGGATGTTGCAGTGTTTTAATAGAATACACGATGAAGGTGTTCACATGTTATTACAAGGGAAAAAATGATCTTCATTGTTTATACCTTCCTTATAAATTTTAGCTTGTGAGTTTATATATAAGTATTTTGGATACGTATAAAGGTTGTAATGGATTATGTTTGAAATTGGATACTATTGTTAAGGTTATTTTTGTATTTTTATAAAAAGGACAACACACAGACCGTGAGACAATCTGTCGTGTTAGAAAAAACTACGGGAATCGAACCCACAACCATAGTGCGATTGGGATTTATCGCCTACCAATAGACTACATGAAGTCCATGGATTCTAAAATGTAGTTTCTTTTTTTTAAAGGGTCTGATAGGTGAATTATAAATTCATTTTTTTAACCCAATATGAATAGGATAAATAAAAATTTTCTGTAATTTTTATTATCTTTTAGAGTGAAAGATGAGTTTGTGGTAGAAATTAGATAATGGATGGAACTCTATTTGTCAAGTATATATTTCTTTTCTTCTCTTATTCTATGAAGAAAGTAATTCTTAAAAATGAGGTAAAGGATCTTAAAACTAGAAATGTGTTATCCTAATACCTTCTGTTTTATTGAACCGATGATATTTTAAATCATCATAGATTGATGGATTTGAGGCTCTCAATTCTAAAATTGTTTGTGATTGATGACCTTATCCAATCCCTATAAATATTTACGTTTTCCCACCAACTATGTGTCTCTAATTACTACAAATGTTCTCCTAATCGAGACCAAAATTTGGTGGTGACTTTTTCAATTCCCTTTTCCTATTATTAAGTCAAAATTTTATTAACCGAATTTCCGATGTGGGTTTTCCCACAAAGGTATTTTCTATTTTCAACCATTTATTTTCGAAGAAAAATTTAATATTGCAAGGACGTAATTTATTGAAGGGGGAATAATGTAACCCCCAAGATTTCATAGTATGTTATTTTTTCAAAGTAATTCAATAACTTGCACTACACGCAACACCGAGTTCAAGTGCACCATGACTTACCAAACTAGCCGTTCAAAAGTGGTTATGAATAATATTAATTTAATTTGGAGCTTTATATAATCTTTATAATTTTAGAATCCATATTTTGAGTTTCGTAGACATATTTTAAGAATAAATTCATTTTTTTCAGATAAAAGATGTATTTTCAAAAAATGCAATTTTACCGCCTGTTAATGGCGAAGCCTTTTTAAATCAAATATTTTAAACTTTTATATATTTAATTAGACAAAATCAACATCTTTGTTATAATTGGGACATAGGAATATAGTTTCAATATTTTTTTGTGTTTTTCTAAAAACTTTCATATTTGGGTGAATAGTGGAAATGCTATATTTTTTTACTAAAAACTACTTTATTAACCAAAATAATTTATAGTGTTCAATTATAAATTTTAGTGGTTTGGAAGTATAAATATATAAAATTTTTACAATTTAATCCAATGTTATTCATTGTATATAATTTCACTTTGAAATTGGACATAAACAAGTGTCAATCTTTTGATAGTTATTATTTCTTAAAAACACACTTTTTGGTTTTGATAACGTGAATTAATTTTAAATTAATAAATGAAACTTATATGTTTTGAATTTGGAAAAATAGAATTAATTTTTTAATTCGGAATATCAAAATTAGCCTCGGGTGAATTTTGGGTATTTTTCAGAAAACATTCAACTCTGGATGAATATTGGAAAACACTAAGTTATAGTTTTAAACCAAATTTTTATTTAAATAATTATTTATTTTAATTAAATTTATTTTTGGTCAAAATTGATAAAAAATACATATATATGTTCAATTTAATTCATTATAGTCAGTTTATATTAATTTTAGATATATAAAAATTTATTGAACTTTTTACTGTCTTTTAACCACCTCCTAGTAGCATGTGAAAATTTACATAAAACATAAGTTTACTGCTTCTGTGAGTTGAATTTCAAAAACCTGAGAGACACAGATGATATCAGTAAGTAAAATGTTGTCCAATAAGATGAAAATAATTTTTGGTGAATTGTATCTTTTTTACTTTTATTTTCCACAGTTAAAAGTTAAAAGAGTAATTAAGCGTAAAAATGATATTATTATTACCCTAAATCTAGTAATAATCCTATTGGATAAGTATAATTCAACCAAAAATAACCATAGGAATTAAATATGAACCTCTTTGGTCCACATGGATTAGATCAGGACATTTATTATCATTTAATTCAACAAAGAGTTAAAAGAGTTAAAATCAATGTTTAATAACTAAAACATTTCTATTATAAGGTTACACATAAGTTAAATTCAAATATAAATTTTCCATAGAAAGATAAAACAATTTAATAAATAATGGTATTTTATTTATATTTTTAGAAATTAATTTTTTTAATTTATTTATGACACAATGATGATGCAGTAATTACCTAATTAATGAACGATTAAAATAATTGACATTAAAATATTCAAATAAATGTAATTTGATACTTTTTATGAATTCCACTAATTTTCATAGTTGATATGACATATTAGAGTTGGTTTTATGAATTTATTTCGAAGTAATAATGCTGTTATGAATTTAGTGAAAACAAAATACCAAATAGTGTCAAAATTGACATAAAATATTTTTAAAAACAAATATTATGTTATTAATTGATATTATATTCCTAAAAATATAAGGATCGTCCAAAAGACTTATATAATTATAGGGGTATCATTAATGAACAACTTGGGGTTCCCTCAGAAGTATATAGTATGTTTATTAACCATATAAAATAAAAATACAAAGAGATATGATAAATGTCAAACTATTTAACTAAGAGTTAAATCAAAAAGATAAAGTTAATATAGTTACCCAAACCTATCTAAACCCTATTGGTTGAGTGTTTTTAGACCCATACCCACCTTATAATTTAAATAATCTATTTTTGAGTCATTAGAAACCGAAAAAGAATTTATTATAAAATAATATTTATAGCTTTTCCTAAGGTGCCTCTCACCACTCTTATAAAAGGTCACTCCCACTTCACTATAATTCACACCTTCAAAGCCATTTTTCGTGACCAAAAGCTTCCCAAATACACTCTAAAATATCATCCCTTTATTCTAGATGCCTTCCATTAGTAATAGAGTCAACCAAAAAATCCCTTTTGATCAAATCAAAATGAAGAACTCGAAGAAGAGGTAAATATTTCATCACCTTTTTCCAGTTCATTTATTCTTCAACATCCTTTTTCTCTATTGTTTACATGATAAAATAATAACTATAGTATCATATATATACTATGATGTTATTATAAATATGGTATAACCAAATTCATTATTTTATCTATTCTTTGAATGACATGTCACCATACGTGCATACGTACGACTTACCGTCTCCCCGTCGTGGTGTAATTGTTATTCAATACATTATTATTTGGATGGGTATAATAATGATGTTTAATTGATGTAAATAATAAATATAACATGATAATTATTCTGTATATATGATATAACATCCAATTATATATTATTTTAATGTCAACAGAATGATATTGTTGCTCGTGTGCACGTACTGATTACCGTCTCCACGAACCCGATGAGATTCATTCCCTATCGTATCCATTCAAGACTAATTTTTATTGGATGATTAAAAATAATGTTCAAAGACTTGAAATAATTATATATATGAATAAGATACATACCATCCATAACAAATATTACTCACATAACAATGAATATAATGAAAAACGAATTCGTTAACACCTCAAAGAACGATAATACTAAGATATTATTATCAAAGAAATGTTAAAAGATCATATATGATATCATATTAATGTATATGATTATTGTATAATTTAATAACTATTATTTCACCATTATAGAGGAGGTTAACCTAACCTATACCAATGAAAAGTACAAGGCAAGGGTTAATTTCATAATCTCATTATTAGCAGATGTTGTTTTGACGTAAGTATCTAATGGGACCTCTTTATCATCCACATCCACGTTTCTTAAAAATGTATTTCAAAACATTTTTACTATTTACTAGACAATGGGGTAATGTCATTTATACCCTTTTTTGACCTTATATGTTTCAAAAGGAATCTTTCCGTCATTTTCCAAACAGCGTACATTATGATCTTTTCGACAAAATTAAGTTAAGTATGTTTTTTTAACTTATACGGTGAGTGTTGCTATTTTCCACTAGCATAACATCGTCGAAGATCTACTAACATGATTATATGAATATTTTAAAATATAAATATTTTCTTTTATAATTAATTTACTTTTTAATGATTTCAAAATTGAAAGAGTTATTTATCTAAAAAGGTTTTGATTTCATCTATGTTAAAATCCTTTGATTGATTTTATGTTTATTTAAAGTTGATTTATTATGATACCAAACATCTACATTGAATTGAAGGTTTTGTGATACGTTTGATTGTGGATGTATTATTTTAATACCATTTATGGTTTATAGATAAATTATTGACATTTCGTATGCCAGTTTTTATACGAATGTTTATGTTATGTTCAAACCATTTCATATGGGGAATGCATTGGAATTAGTAAGTGACAGGTGGAGCCTGCTATAGCTTCTCGATGCCTCGGTAGGTCTCATGAGACTAAATTGTGTCTTGGCACAAGGCCTTAACAAAATATTATTTTTAGTCTTGTCACAAGGCCTTGACTATGGGGTTATGAATGTCTGGAATTATGCATTCAATCATTATGAAAGTGGCTATTGATATTGCATGTGATAATTCGACTAGTAGAATATCCATGTGAGAAAGTAAATTGAATTATTTTGATTTATATTAGCCATATTATGATGATGTTTATTTTGAAAAGGCTTTTGTTTTCTTATAATACATTTCCTTAAATGATTATGCTTATTTATGAAAGATTCCGCAATATTGTTATCATTACTGAGAATCAGAGATCACCCCTTTATATGTTTTATTTTTCCTAGGATTCGAAGAAGTATATTATGACTGACCTGCAGGGATAGTCTCTGGGATCACACTGTTTTCTAATGAAAATATGTTGTTGTAGTTTTCCATTTTATGATGTAATGTAAACATTATGAATGTATCTAGTACTTCCAAGTCTACTAAAATAATCAGCTCTTCGAGACATGATCTTTTGTGATCATGCCAATGTTATGTAATAATGAACCAACTCAGGGTAACTAGGGTTGGGGAATTATAGAAATATAGTATTTTCCCTTATTCATCTCAAAATGAAACATTTTAGAAAAATAAAAAATTTACCAGAATATAATTTTGATATGATGATGTAAAAAAATATTTTTATTATATAAAATTCAATTTATAAAAGTTTAAAATTGTAATTTTATTATTTTTAAATTGTTTCAAAAAACTCAATTTTTGATAAAATATTATTAAAAAAATAGAGAATATTCTAAAAACATGAGCATTTTTCGTCATGAAATTTTATCTGCATACACCATTATAAATAGTATATAAAAATTAGTTTTTAATTTTCACATTTCTATGTTTAACAACATGTTTATATAGGCCATGTTAATAATATATCATAGTTTTTGTTAAAACATAGTTCCATGTGTAACAAAAATTTAGGCTGTGGAGAATGTAACACAAGATTAAATTGGTGTTGAATGTATAGAAAAACATATAAAGGATTAAATTTATTTGAAAAAAATATATTTCACAAAATCTCTGGGTTTTACAAGAGTAGCCACCTCTTAGATGTCCAACTCGATATTCACCACCAAACACCAAGGAATAACCACTATCAACCTCATCATTTATAGGAAATGATCACATCCGTCAGAAAAAATCATCAAGATTATCACCTATGAATTCCCAATCACATAGGGCCACTAAACTGACACCACCATGTTTCCCCTATGCCAGTCTGACATAATCAACAACTAGGAAATAAAAATCAGGAATCTATCCCTACTCGATGAATCTAGAAACCACATTACAAGAGATTTCTTAACACCATAAACTATTGTAGAAAGAATACAACAATACATAAAACATCTAGTAGGATCCTCCTATAATTAACACAGTACATAGATTCATCCCATTCTCAAGAAAAGCTATATTGTTTTACATAATTCCACTTATAAATATTGCAAATCCATCATGACAGATGAAATTTAATGGAAACATTGATATTTCAATAGGGGATATCCATGGGTTAGACTTTGAAATAATCCTCACATTCCCCTTCATTTAAAGGGGGTTAATTCTCATCCATGCATCGTGTTACTTATTCCATTATTTAGATCTGATGGGTATTGAACATAAACCATAATATTGTGGGATTGTCTCATAAAAACTAAGGTGAGGGAGGGTGTGGAATTCTAATAATGGTGGAATCCACTTTTTTAACTTTATTTAAAATAAATCATGATACTAAAATTGTTAACTAGTCCACAATAATTTATTTAACACTGTATATCATCTCTTCCATTAATGTATCTCATATATTAGCACTTACTATACGAAGGATAGACTCACCATATGAGAATGGGTGAGTGAAATACAATAATTAACATTAGAGACTCTCTAGATGACATGGTCTAGCTATGGTTCCCAATGGAATATAAAACTCTTAAACACAAAATAAATGATGGGAAAATCACTCTTATTCTTTCTAGAATGTGGGTCATCAATGAGGGGAAATAAGTCAAAATTTTATATATATTTGGTGACACATCTCCATAGGGATACATCACTCACCTTTGTCTATATACCAGAGTATCACCTCTCAAAAACTAGTAAATTATGACTTATAGTGATGATTATTAGAGATCATCACTATGTTTTCCATCTCTATCTACTCCTCCAAAACCAAAAATACCATCAAATAACTCCTTAGTGTGAAACATTTATTATAATATATAGATGTGGTACCTAAATGTTATCACCTGTGTGGACTATAAATAACGACAATATGTATGTTTTTAAGTGTGATGATAACTTAATATCATAACCATAGTGCCACACCACCACAAAGCATTAATCATCCAACACACTCTTAGATGAGTCCAGTAATGGTTTTGTTGCACAAAAAGGGAAAACAAAAATCAAAATTTTATCCTTTTGATTTCCTGTCTAAATAAACATGTTTGAAACAATTTCACTATTGGAAGTGCCTAAAAATACCTTCATAACCAGTTGTCCTCGAAACGTGCTCATTCATAGAGGAACCACCTAGGGGAAATGTTAGTATCCTCCGAAAAACTCTATCATAGAAAAGGGACCAACTCTAGTGCTAGAAGAGTTTCCCTATTTTGAGTTCGAGAAATGAAACATAACCCATTAATGACTTATAATTTAATGTATAGAGCTCAATGAAAAATAGAAATTTTGTCACTATATTCCTAATTTTTATACAAATAATAGACTTCTTCAATAGTTGATTCATTATTTCCCATGGATCATAATTATATCAATATTTTTAAATCACCCTATATATCTAAACATAGAAAGTTAATATCACATTAAATAAACTATTTCCTCACCTTAAGAAGTATCCACAAATAATGATGGGGAAAAGTGACCTTAGATCGCAAGGAAAGAATTTCACTAAACCAACCTCTCTAAAAACCCTCATCACTTATTATTTAGTTCAATAAATGTATATATAAATGGGAAACGGCTACTCATGACCCTACCCTGTCATACGAGTTGAATATTAGTGGGTAAAATCATTCACTTGATAGGGTAGAGCCAAAAATATTAGAAAATATCTAGATTGGTTAATTTACAATGGATTTGAAATATTATATCTGATAGTTATTTGATGCAAACCTTAACATTATCCTACCCAAAAAATAATTTCTTTACAAATTGGTGATAAATATCATTTTTTTAGATTTTTGGTGAAAGGGTACATATATAGCCACACCAAAATGGAATATCTATTATTATAATCAAACTCACCACATTATTAAAATTGTTTCCCTGTCATTCCAAAACAATTCCCCATGTGACTACTAACTCCAAAATTAGTCCCTAGGAGTACCTACTTTGATACCACTATTACATGACTTGACCCACTAGATCCCTGTCTGGGTCGACAGTACCCCTCCCATCCCATCATACAATGACAAATTGGCTCCTACCTAGCACCAAGTAGGAATATCTCACATCATGGGAGACCATAACCTATAATATCCTAAAATTAACATGTTTAAAATAAAGAATATAAGAATCACATAAGAAATATGTGTATATATATGATCAAATGAACATTATATAACACATATATGAGATAATAAGTACAATCGTATCCCATAAGGTTTGTACAAGGGAAAATAGTGCATCTGCAAATTCTCTATAGTAAAAAGTTCTAGGAATATCATAAACACTATATATACTCTAGGATTACAAACCATCCACAATAGTCACCAATACTATATTGATTTACAATCTTCCCTAATGTTCCACCAAACACCACTACAAATCAACTTTTAACAAGCCATAATAGCTCCTTGTCCTCCTCACCCATCTCCAAACCTATGAATTGTCATTGTAGAAAAACATGTGTGGGTATAAGATAAACTAAATTATGAGTATCAAAATACCTAGTCGGATTCCCCAAGAATCAAAAATGGAACAAAAATAAAAAATTCCAATCAACTCTTTGAATGGTAGGTGACCAGGAAAATGCAATGTGGAAAAACTAAATTCCAAGTTAGCTAAAAACTCATAGTAAAAAAGAGTAATCAATGTAATTTCAATGAAGAATAAAATATATATAGAAAATTTCTATCAGTATGAATGATATATTTTAAGATTCCAACCATCCGAACCCTAACCCACCTAGTTGAAATTCAACGAGAAACCATGTATACTAGGTGTAATGGAAATTCTATGAAATCCCACGTAGATATCCAACCATATATCATATCAACAAGGTCATAATTATGTTCTTAAGGTGTCCCTAGTGGAAGGGAGACCCACACTAAGGTCTTTTTACCACTTCATCACCACCAAAATACATGGATGGGGTCCTTATCACCAAATTATCATTCTCTCAAGTTGGTTGAATACTACATCCTCTAAACCATCAAAATAATAATGTTAAATAATATTATGACGACTTAAAAATAAAAAAATAAAAATACCCTATCATAAATTGTGGAGGGGATCCCACACATTGTCAATGGGTATTCAATTACCGAGGGAGTATTAATCACGATGGAGATCCCATATCCCACCAGATCTCTTAGTTGGGGGAGTAATGAATCCCTAGATATTTGATATAAAAACCAAGGATTTTATTGGGAGTGTTGACCCTATCATTTTAATATAATGAGATGATCCACAACCTTATGTAACTATACCTATTTGGTAGTGTGACTCAATATGACTATAATGATTATACGTAAACCAAATCATTCTTCTTATGAAGATAAATTTGGTAGCTGCCTATCTAACCTTGTAAAAGGACTTAGATGATAGAATATAATGTTCTATTTTGATATATGTTGAAAAATACATAGGGTAGGCTATCAATATATTTAAAGATTTAATAGATGAAAAATGATCATTTCATCTTGTCAAATATGTGATATTTTAGAAGAAGAGACACTCGATTAATGACACAAGTTAGATTTAGGTACACAATAATAGTCTAGAATCATTCATTTATGTATCTAGTTCTTAATACCATAGATGGATAAAAATATGATGTCTCTAAAAATTTTTCAAATGAAAAATATTATTTTATAATGAAGATAATAATAATAATAATAATATTATTATTATTATTTTGGGTGGTGATGAAGGAAATGATACGAGAATGAGACGATGTACGTGATGAGACAGGATAAAAGTGATGAATATTGATGCGGGTATGCCGGCGCATGCATTGGGGTAGAATCAGTTGAATAGATATGTAGAGTAGGGCCTTTAGGACACTCTTTTTAATAAAACAGCTAGTTGGTTGAGTTATCCTAGAAGGGGGGTGGGGAGATATAACCTATCATTACAGCCTGCATATTTGTTTATGTTCGTATGTGTTATAGCACCAATAGCCTACCAATTATTATTAATATAATATATATTGATAATATGAGGGTAAAAATCACGTTTTTCATACTCCTCTCCCCAATCAATCCCCTTTTAACCTCATTAATTAATTAAATTATTATTTTTTTAATCTAAATCATGAATTTTTCCCTTGGTACCACATGTGAATGTCAATTGATGGTCCCTTATTCCCCAATCACATCATTCACAATACCTATATGACCACTGTGTCACCTATGTCTTGTATGATATACACCATACCAACCTTAAATGGAGCTCCTAACACCACACACATTATTGATCCATAAACAAAAATTGCCTCTTATTCCTCCTTGAAAATTTTTATCAATAAATGAGATACCATCGATATACACAAGTGATGGACCATAGCTACCACTATACTCGATCAAATCCATAATTTCATATTGAATATAGTAATATATATCTGCACCATCACTTTTTGAGTTTCTAACCAACGACAGATAGATGTATTTTTTCCATGAGAATTAAAGGAGAGAATCAAAATAAAATAAAATAATGATTTATAGTTCAGGTAAAATCATTTAAATGAATAGGATATATTGAAATAATCTTTAGAGTATTCACAATCT
Source organism: Viscum album (assembly GCA_963277665.1). NCBI lineage: Eukaryota > Viridiplantae > Streptophyta > Magnoliopsida > Santalales > Viscaceae > Viscum > Viscum album. The sequence continues at coordinate 539,911,448 of OY728123.1, forward strand.
AATAAATGTTGAATGAATGAATAATTTCCAATATTATTTTCATTTGGAATGATGAGTATTAGAATATCCCATACATATTACAACTTCTTTATATTCCTCTATAAAATCCATTAAAATAAAAATGAAAGCACATTTGGTCCCACAGATATGTGTATAAAAACTCGGATATATTGCTATTTTCATGAAAAATCTTGGATATCCAACAGTAGATGGAAGAAGAGGGTCATAACATTTTATTTCTATGATAGAATTCTCAAATATTCATTAGTATTAGAATTTGGAAATCAAATATCACTAAAATTATCCTAATGAGACTCTAGAAATTAGGATTCCATGTCAGTTAAAGAAAAATGAGGCTTTTCAGGAACGTTTCATATAAAAGTATAATATTTGGACAAATTAAATCCTATCACATAGTGAGGCTAAATTGTTTGAAAAACAATGCTATAATCAGGGAAATAATATATATACAAAATAATTACATGGGAAACCGTGGGTATAGGGATAGTATCGAGACCTATACCCACGGTTTTGGAGAACCCTGGCTATAGGTCCCCTATACCCACGGTTCTTGGAAAAACGGTGGGTATATGTGTTTTTTAAAGACCTATACCCACGGTTTTGCCAAAACCGTGGGTATAGGTGTTGTTTGGAAGACCTATACCCACGGTTTTTGAAAACCGTGGGTATAGGTGGTATATTTTTCAATGACCTATACCCACGGTTTTTCAAAACCGTGGGTATAGAGTTCCCACATTATGGCGGGAAACTAAACTTAGGCGGGATACGAAAAAACTTTGCGGGTAGACATTTTTTCATATATTAAGATATATATTCCGATATATTAACATATAATAGAAAACAGCTGCAGGTTGGTTGGTCTGTTGGCGCGTGCTGGGCCACGATGCTCCACACAAGTCGCGGGATCGAATCCTCGGGAGAGGTTTGTTTGAATTTAAATACAGAATATTAATATATATAGGTAGATAGATTAACATATGAAAGATATAAAATCTAGCTCGGTTTCTCCACTGCTGCGTGCGGCGCTGAGGCCTTACGTGTGGTGCTGGTTCGAAACCTGCCATTTATGGTTTTTTATATAATAGCTTTGTTATTAATATATTATAATAAAATTATCCTTATGTAAATGAAAATAAGTTAGCTCAGTTGGTCTGCCGAGTGTCATGGCGAAGCCTTCCTGTGGGTGGCACGAGTTCAAAACCTACTGCAAGCAATTTTAGAAAATTTTAAATTTCCCACGGTTTTCAAACCGTGGGGTATGATCCCTGCCACGCCGTACAACAACCCGTTACTGTGTGAAACACCTATACCCACGGTTCTACAAAACCGTGGGTATAGGTCAAGACCGCTATCCCGACGTCGTTCCAGCCCACTGTTCCCAAAACCGTGGGTATAGCCTATACCCACGATTTTGGGGGCTATACCCACGGTTTTGAACCGTGGGTATAGGTAGTTTTTCCAGTTGTGTATTCTCACAACCTTTGAGTTTTTTGTCTTAGGAAATCTTTTATATGTTTGGGCACTGCACCCTCATGATCTCATCTTGTTCCCTTATTTCCTCTTGAAAATTACTATTCAACCATAATGATATTACTAGAAAAATATATATCCCACAACAATTCTTATAAAAAATATCGATAATTCAAATTTTTAACTGATAAAATTAACATTAGGTTTAGGAGTAACATGGTCCCAAATGTTCACATGACACTGATCTGGGTGGGACTTCTTTAGTTGAGAGACATTAAATAAATTATATAAAATATAAAATCATAATTATATGCTTAAAAAATTGATAATGATAGAATAAATAATCTTCATATTTATTATTATTAATTAGATAAATATATTAGATATGAAAAGATTATGTAAATTTTAATCAAATAGAATTGTTTTAATAAAACACATTTCTTATAATGTTTTATATAAAATGAATATATTCTAAACTTTTAAATTTGAAATAGATAAAATGGATACTATTTTTTAAATTAGAATATAAAAACTTACATTGTGTGACATTTTGAGATTTTTTTGGAAAATATTTATTTTTCATTAAATATTGATAAATGCTGAATATAGTAAATGTGATTTATTTTAATAAATTAACTAATTTAGGAGACCAAATATGTTTTTAATATGAATTAATATAACATATGAATTATTTATTTTATATTTAATCCACTAAAATTATTTTGAGTCAAATTTATATTTTTTATAATATATGTTTGGTTTTAGGTTAGAAGATAGTGTTTTTGAAAAAATGTTTTAAAATGCATAATGTTTCACCTTTTAAATTAATTAAAATAATCCATAATGGGGAATTTTTTATATGAAATTTATAGACTATATATCAATATATATTAATTTATTTTCATTCAATGATTATTATTATTCATAGAGTTAATACAGAATCAACTTTTTTCTAAAAAACATACAATTCTTAAAGACCCAATGTCTCACTATGATTGTGTGATTAACATTACATTAAAAATTTCCACTTCTAAAAATTCAATTTGAAAAATAGTATTCCATATTTGATATTAGATTAATTTATAATGTCTAATAATTTGATATTAAATTATTACCAATTTAATTAGGGAAAAAATTACAATTAATCACCATAATTAAAGGAAAAAGTACTATCAAGTTACTAAACATTAAACATAAGGGAAAAATGGCCCATAAACCATTAAAGAGCCAATTTTATGGACATATTTTGAACTTATAAATTTTATTATCATTTTTAGTGAATTATTGGAGCCACTTCTCATTGAACAAAATTGGGAATAATTCCTTCTTTCAAAAATTACCACGTTTTCCACTCACTTACATTATAAAATGTTATCCCCTCCCCTATTCTTTTCAAAACTATCTAGACCTTTGTATGAAATATAGAATTTTTATTACATATATTTTCAATACATGGTACATACATAAGATCTTTTAATGTTTAATTTTTTTAAAATAAGGTACAAAATACATGAAAACACAAAACATTATTCTATAACCACTTGAAGACATCCTCATGGGTTCACACTAAGTATATTTACATAATCTAATATCCTAGGGATATACATAAATGGAAATGGGTGACAAATATGCATAATAAAGAAATATATTACATATGATCATGAGGAATATAAATATGAACACGAGGAATGTCATTAAGACAAGAAGAAAGGAAAATATGGAATATAATAATAAAAATAACATGAATAATAACATGGAAATGTCGATAAACATTTAATTTATACGTTTTTAATAATATCACATATTTTAATCCCCAAGGTGTCATAAATGAAAATTACAATGGTTATTCTCCATGGTATCATAAAATATTCCATCTCTTGAGATTAAATTCTTTACCTGATGAATTGAAGATCTATGAGAGAACACCCTTCATATATATTAATTAATATTAGACAAATAGATCATAATATATCATTTCATTAATAATCCATGTAGAATAAAGAATTTTTTTCTTATCAAAATCATGATTTTTCAAAAGTTTTTAATAACACAATAATTATGTCATTTTTATCCAATTAAAAGGATGTGCGGGTTTATTATAAGTAAATACCCGATTCAAATAAATCATTTCTATATATTGGTTAATAATAATATAAAGGGGGTTGTGTATTCAAAAAATGAAAATAAAATATAATTTATAAATTAGAAGATATAAATTTTGATAGAAAATTCAATTGTAAAACGGGTAGAAAACATTTTTTTAGAAATAGGTAAAATGAGAGGGGGATAGAATATCCCACTTATAAAAAATAATTTTAATTTAAGGGAATGATAAAAAGGTTAATATTAGAGATTAATCATAATATTTATATGAAATATATGGAAACAGATCTTTAATTGAAGAGAAAGTGATGATAATTTCTTTACCTTGAAGAGTTAGTCCTAGATCATGAGGTATAGAACCATGTGGGATTGATGACACCTTAGGGAGAATCCTTTTGGGAAAATACTATATATTAATTGTGTGTGGATGGTGAGTGAAATAAAATAGGGAAATGTGTGGGTATTTTTAGCAAAGTAGGATGATATTTTATGAATTTTGAAATATAGTCCTTGGAAATCTAGGTTGTAGAAAAAATAAAAACCATTTGGCATTACCATGGTTTATTAAAATGGTTTTGGGAATTTGTGGCATATTTTAAGTTAATTTATCCCAAAAAATCTAAGTATAATATTATACTAATTATTTTGACATGGGAATGTGATGATTCGAGAAAATCAAGTTTTTAATGTCAATGTTCCCATTTTAGGATTTGGATAGTAAATTATAGGTTTTTAAATTGAATAAAATATAATAAAATACATGATATTAAGAAAATAAATTATTTTAGGTCATTGATTTTGGTTATTTAATAATTACATCATTATGAAAAAAATTTGATGTTCTTAAACCGATTAAAAACCTAAACTATATTTTTACTATTAATAGAAAAATAATGTAATTTTAAAAATTATCATAAATTCTCCCTAACATCATTTTGACATGATGATTTCAAAAATAGTGTTTATTTAATTATAAAAATTACCTAAATATTATAATCCTAAATTTAAAATTTAAAAATACCTATTTATTAAAAAATATCTTGTTTAAATAAATATTAATATTTCCAACTCATAAAAATTTTCACGAAAATAATAAAATTATTTTATTATTTATATTTGAATAAGAGTGTTTTTTCAATCTATTTAATTAAAATAATATCTTATAATAATACATTAGTTATTATAAGATAATATTTTATTTCTAACTAGTACAATTTGTGTCTAAAAATCAATTTATCCAATTCTATATCCATTAAACATATATTTTTATTATGAAAAAATATTCATAAAGCAGAATTGGTGGAATAAAAATTTTATTTATAAAAAGGAAATAAACATTAGGTAATTATTTCATGTAAATGTAACCACATATAATACACCCTTATAACCTAAGGGTACAGTGTGTGGTTGTGATAGATTCATGGGGTGGCTCAAATAACATCGACTAGGTGGTAATTTATAATAACATTAACTACTCCCGTAATCGATTTCATTGTAGATTTAATTGTTCATGATCTTCTTGGAGTCAGTCAAGGTAGAACCCTAATGATTCTACCTCCCTCCCATGTTCTAAAAAATAGGCTTCATATGGTACAGGTCAACTGGTTGAGGCCACCACTTCTCATTTCATCATTAATTATCCTTTATAATTTCTACCTATAATCCCTAATTATAACATCACTTTTTTTACCTAGAGTATAGTTTCAAATGGTCATATAATCCAATAGTGATATTTTATGAATTTTCATAAAACAAATGAACCTTGATGGTAACATTTCACTTTATTCTCTAAAAATTAAGCTTCTTTGTAAAAGAGATATAGATTTGATGCATAAAATAAAATAAAAAACATTTTTTGGAAACAAATATTATTTAAAATTTCAATGTCTTTATACACAGTCTTAGTAAACTACTTCTCAAATAATCTATCCACTTCCCTATAATCATCGTAAAATAATTAATTTGGGATGAAGTACAACCCGAGAAGTCCTTTTGTGAAAACCAAAAGAAGTTACCTAAAGAAAAAGAAACATTCATAAATATGCATTTTTGTTTTATTTCAAGCTCCACAACATTAATTACACTTATAACATTTTTATACAAATACATAAGTATCTTAAATATGTTGAGATGTTTTTATGTAATGGGTATGACTTACACCCACAAAAACATCCTTCAAATTGGTTATGAAATCATCATCTGTGAGTACGAAGAACGACCACCTCCTAAAATGATGTCACTCTCTTTTCTATTTGCACATTTAATGGTTAAGAATAATTATGGAAATACAATTTTTATATGATATTTATGATATTTATAATGTAATAATCCCTATGGAGTTATTATATATTATACACACTCTTTATATTTCATATTGTAATGCATACTGTAATATCACTGGTGTGTATGACAGACTACGGCCTCGTGAAGTGATGCGATGAATTTTTCAGTAACATGTTACATGGAAGGTATTATGTCCAAATATAAAAACTATATGTGAACTAAATGAAGTAATTTTGAAATTAATGACATTTTTATCTTTTTATAAGTATAATATATAATTTTTTTCTTATCTTTTCATACACCGGGAAAGTCAAAACGTCATTCGTGGAGGTGTGGACAACTTCTCCTCAATGCGATGTGATTCCTTTTATATCCTAAGAATCATATATATAAGTAAATACAATTAAATATTATGTTATATATGATATATTGATCCTTATGGAAATAAAAAATACTACATATCTACTTTCATTAATGATCATTTAAAATACAGAAATGTTACTCACACGTACGCATGACCTATCGTTTCCATGATCATAAAAGTAGTTAATTCTTCATTGAAATATAAAATGATTTCATTGAAAATAATAATTTATGTATAAATAATATTTTAATGTCATGATTATTATTGATGATATGTTTAAAAAATGGATTCCTTGACCATAGACTACCTATCAATGTCTTTTTTTGACACATAAATCGAATATGGTCAAAAAAATCTGACTTAATCAAAATAGATAAAGTAATTATATTTAACTTGTTAATTGGTGAAATAAATGTGTTAATAAAGTAAATAATTAAATTATTTTTTCTATTCCACATGATAAAGACATATTTTACTAGTCGTAATCTAGGTATGAGACTTCATTTAAATTTCCATTCATTGAGGCATATATTGATGTTATGCACCATTATTATATTATAAGGTTTATATATATCCAAATTGACATGTTATATCATAAATTTAACTATTAAAATGTTATTTAATTATTTTAAAGACAATGTTTCTTCTATTTTATGATTCATATATTTCTAGTGTGATAAGGGACGTTCCATTTTAGAAAAATTATCTTTTATGGTTTTCCTTTTAAATAATCATTTTCCTTGTCAATGTTTCAAAATTAATTTCTTATTGATTTTAATGGAAATAATATATTTCTAAATTATATTTTTTTTACAGTTTTTACTTTAATTTAATTTTTATTTCAAAATGAATCTTTTTACGTGTTTTATATGGAATATTTTGGCAAATGATAAAAGTAAGGTTCTATTCATTACGTACATAACGACAATGCATTTTATACTTTATTGACTATCATTTTATTTCTAGAATGTTTTGAAATATTCCAATATTTCATTAATTAATAACCCTTTTTATTTTTTGGGGTATTTTGTTTATTGTAAATGGTTGTAAAAATAAAATGTTTATTTTGTTTTGATGATTTTTTTAAAAGAAAAGTGTATTTTAATATCCAAAACAAATTTCTTCACTTGTTTAAAAGAGTTCACAAATGATTTAAAAATTGAAAATTTCTCATAATTGTTTTATTATTAATTAAATGGTAATTGATTATTATACACGAGAAATGGGTGCACCCTGATAGCCTTGGGTAAGCTTATTACAGTTTAACATGGGGTTTCCCATATAATGATGGGAAATCCTATTAGAGCATAAAATGGGGTCAAACATATTTAACCAAGTAAGACTATTGTGACATTTCTTGGGGTGGCCCAGATATAACTGGGTAAGCACATAATTAATAAAATTATAGTTTAATCCAAATAGGTTTCCCATGCATTGGTTAATGATAATATTTCAAGTTGATCATATGGTTTTTCCAATTATATGGGTTTGAAATGGTTTTATATATGTGATACTCAAAGTCACCAAAAGTGGTTTTAATTTCATTATATGTTTTTTAATGATTTTATTTTAGAAATAATGAGAGTTTTTTTAATGTTAAAATGTTTTATTTCATATCTCAAAAACATCGAAGATAAATGTAAATGTTATATAAGTTTTCATGAGATAACTAGACTAATTTGTTTTCTTATTTTTGTATGAATTTCTAATTTCCTTTCTCACCACACATTTTTAAATGTTTTCAAAGTATTTTAGGAAGGGTTTGGGAATTGATAGATTCAGGTTCAATGTCATAATAAATTTTCATTAAATAAATCCCACTTTATTATAATTGTTTTATAATATGTAAAATTGGATACTAATCGGATGTGTCCACTTTATATTATAAGGGTTTATAATGTATTAGTTGTGGCATAATTATCAAAAAATATAAACCTGAAAAATACTCAATGATAAAGATAATATATTATTTAATCAAACTCAATATTTTATAATGTTTAAGGTTGAGGATTTATTGTTGTCCTTAGAGGAAGGTTTATGATAAATTTAAATGTTAGGGTGATATTAATTTAATTCCCTTGAAAGATATTATATTATGGTTACATTAAAATATTATAGAATTTGAATATTACCATGTTATCTAATCTAAACTATGTCTTTTCAAAGTAGTTTTCCTTGGAGGAAACACGCAAGATATAGTGGTAAGGAATAAAGAGAAAGATATCATTCCAAATCAGCATATTGAGATGGTTGGAATTAGAAGAAAACAATTTTTTGGAGTGATGTATCAGTTGAATCAGGAAATAAATTGTGGTGGTATCCATTCTAGAGAGGAAACCAATATAAAATTATGGAACATGTATTTTGTGTATCATTTACTGAGACATCATCCCCCATCATTTAGTGGATAATCTACCCCTGTGTTAGAAGAAGAATGAATCAATGCTCTGGAAAAGATTTTTAATTTCATGGAATGTTCAACACATCAAAAGAGAACACATCTAATTTAACTTTTTGAAGGTGAAATAGATCAATGGTGTTCTTTGAATAATAATTATAGATATAAATATTATCTGGATTCCATGTCATGGGAAACATTGAAGTACATTTTCTATGATAAGTATTTACTTAATGTAGTTTGAATTCAGATTGAAAAGAAAATCCTAGAACCGTGGTAGGAAAAAGATGATTCTATAGCTCCATATGAAAGAAACATCATAATATTGTTTAGGTATGTGTTATATTTAGTTGAGGACCTTGATAAAAAGAATAATAGTTTTTTCATAGGGTTGAAAACATGATTATGAAGATCATTGGAAACATGAAAATTTATGAGATTTTATAATATGGTTTGTTATGATGAGAAAGTTGAGATAGAGTTTACTGAAATGTATTTTCCTTGAGATAAAAATTATCAAAAAAGGTTAAGGTGGAAGGAAACTGAGAAAGAACCAGTTAAGAAGCATGGAGGTAAAACCTAAATTTTTTGAAATTGTGGAAAATAAAATCTGAAATACTATTTGATAGGATCTAGAAAATTTTTTTCGTGTTGTCAGTTTTGTTATTGGATATGTAACTATTTAACCATAGAATAGTGTAACCAATAACAATTTAGTATAGAGGTTTTTTAGTTACAATGAGTTAGTTCATTATAGTAATTCATTTCCAAATTTTGTTTAACAGGATGTAAAATATTAGGATTGTAAACAAAAAGTGTATAAATTCATTTTATACTATTAGAGTTGATGTTGTTATATCAAATTAAGTGGTGATAGGTATCTTACTTGTGCATTTAAATTATAGAAATACCCTGTTTTACTGCAAATATTTACATTATTTCATTTCTGAGAAATTTTAAATAAAATTAGGAATATCAGCACATAAAAGTAATATAAAACTCTTGGTGAAATATTTGGGTGGATGTATTGATAAGAGCATTGTTTTTAGGAATATTTATATCGTTATTAGTGGAATGAAAATTCCTTAAAATCACATTAAACTGAATATAGTATAGTTTGATATCGTTGTTTTTATGGATAAGATTTTGGATTATAATGATAAGATATATTTCAGTTCAAAGAATGTTGTCTTCAATTATTTCATACCTTTGATAAATTACTAAGATGATGAGAAATTGATTAGGTATGAATGTGAATGTTACCATTCTATTTTTTCTGCAAATAATGAAACTATTCAAATTATTGAGGTTCCAGTAGTAAATTAAAACCTGGATATTTTTTGGATTATTTTTCTGGTGTTATTCCTTATTGAGAGGATCAGATTACTATTTACTTATTTTCTGATGATAAGACTATTACCACACCCCCTTATCGAATTGATCAAGTGGAACCTTTAGAATTGAAAAATAAATTGAATTTTTTTTAGATAAGGATTCAATTCGATAAATAAATTCATCATAGGGATCTCTTATTTTTATTAATAAATAGAAAGATGGTTTAATGAGACATTTAAATGATTACATAACCTTGAATTTCATCACTATTAAGAAATATTTTCCATTTAATCATATCAATGATTTTTTTATCAGATATATGGATCATATTTTTTTTCAAAATGTTGACTTAAGGTTGGGGTGCCATCCGTTGAAAGTAATGGAATAAGACATACCGAAGACTATGTTTTATACTATATGTAACACCCCAGGTAAATAAAGAGTATGAAATTTTCACATTTATCCATATTTGTGAACAAAATATTAATATTACTTTAAAGGGAATGCTATTCTTGATGGCATACCCAATATGCAACAACATGTTTCTTTGAAATCTTACGTTGCACTCTAATAATACAATTAAATTATTTTAAATGGTAGTTAACGCCTAGACGTTGTAATGGAGGGAATGAACATAACTAAATAAAAAATGATTATAAATGTTTGTCAAATATTTTTACTTTTTTCAATAAATTTTAGAGGATTAAAAACGAAAATGAATCCAGTTTTTAAGAGTAAACATTCTAATATTCTTTAAAAGGTCGATTAACCGCCTTTTGATGGTGAACCCATTTTAAATCCACTTTTTGGAAATTTTATAAGCTCTATTTTTAAAAATAAACATATTATTTATGAATGGGACATTGAAATTTACCTTGGGTTAATTTTTGGTATTTTACTGATAATGTTCATTTTTCAATGAATAGTGAAAAATACTGCATTTTACATCAAAACTACTTTTTTCATATAATTTAATTATATTGTTATATTATTTTTTTAATTTGTTTTAAAGTGTAATTAGAATATATTTTTACCATGTAATTCAATTATGGTCATTGGGATTAATTTCACTTAGGAATTAGGCATAAAAAGTGCCAAACTTTTCATGAATATTGTTTCTAAAAAAACCGTTATTTGTTTTGACAGTGAGAAGTTTTTTTAAATTAAATATTTAAATTTATGTGTTTGGAATTTGGTAAAATGGATTACATATTTGGAATCAGAAGGTCCAAATTATGTAATTAAGACTCTTTTGTTTTTGGACATTATGAATAGTAACGACAATAATTATCTTTAATTATCTTGATTAATGCGTAATCGGGTAGTTAAAGATAATAAGATAATTTCATAACAAAAAAAATGACCACAAAATGTGTCCTAAGGCTACTTGTTGTCTCATTGCCGACCATGGTATGCCTTGTGCAAAACATGGGGGCCCCATGGAATGACTTTTGTGAGAAAGTGACTTTTTATCTTTTTATTTTTAAATAATGTTAAATGTAAAAAAGAATGTATGACCTAAGTAAAATATTTTTAATTTTTTCTACAGAAATGATATTTTGAACTATAAATATTAATTAGAAAGATAAAAAGATTTCCTACATCACAGTATTTTTTAATAAGTTTTAGACATTAAATAAATTAAATTATTTTTGACATCATGATGATGTAGCGATGACCTCATTATTTAACGATTTAAATAAAATGGAAAGATAATGTAAAATATAAGACCTACACATGTCCAAAACCTACTGGATGGGTGGATTTAGAACCCTTATCACCTTATCCCCAAAACACATCAACGTGGGGCCATTAAAATCCGAAACTCATTTGAAAATAACGTTACATTTTATACCTTTCCCAGAGTGCCCCTCCTCTCCTCTTATAAAAGGACCCCACCCCTACCTCCTTACCCACACTTCCAAAGACTTTGGATTGGCCAACCCCTGCCCATTTTGTCTCTCCAAATCCCTATATAACTCCTTGAAGCCTCAATTTGGGCAGAAGTCTTCCCAAGGAAGCCTTTTAGCGCAAACCAAAGGGAGTTTCCCGATTTTAAGGTAATGTCTTCACTTGAGTCCTTTTGTTTTATTTTGCTTCTCCAACCCCCTAAACTCTTTTTATTCATTTCCTTTGTAACAACTACAGTATAATAAATATACTAGTATGTTTTTATATTAATTATTCGAGCTACACTTACACACACCTTCGTCTAATGGTTAAAGAACTTATTGTTTCTGTGGTTGGCGATTTTCTGCCTCACGAAACGATGATTGTTAAATATTTTTTTAACACCTTTAAAGGTGGCCATTATGATGTCACTGTATTTCATATATGATATATATGGTATTTATGTTTACTATATTCTTCTGTATTTTATATTTAAACCATACCTTTATTCTTTTCATGTTGTGTAAATGCGAAAAGTTCATATGAGGAAGTGCGGACTACCGCCCCCTCAAGTGATGTGACTCGTACATGCAATACATGGAATGTATAAAGAAGGAAATTAATGAACATATGTGACCTATATAACATATATATTATACTGGAATTATAATATATATATATATTAATATATATATATATATATCATTTAATTTTAATTACATTAATATGAAAAAGAAAAAAATGAAAGTAGCGTTCATGCTTACATACGGCCTACCGTCTCCATGAACGGTGCTTTTCATTTTTTATCTCCAAATGATATGGAATAGTATAAAATAAATATGTACTAGATATATATGATATATATGATATATACATCATGATTATAACTCTGTATATAATGGATACATGAACAACTTGTAATTATAAAGAGCATATTTTGACTGAAGTATCAATGATCGTTTAAACGACTGTTATTAACTAAAATAATTACATAGTGACATGGTAATAAGTGATATAAAAGGAATAATGAACTTGAAAAAGGTTCTTAAGAAATTATAAATTAACTCAAGTTTATTATTCAGGATATTAAAGAACGATCGAGTCAAGTCGGACCCGAGGTAAGGGATCCTACTACTCTCTTTCTTTTTAATTACACCCTTTATGTCATTCCTTTGAAGCTCATATTTCCTGTGATGGGATGTTATTTTATATTAATATTACTGTAATTTTTATGTTCATATAATGAGAGACCCTATTTCCTCTCATGAAATCATTTTATGAGTTTTGAAGTGATGTCGTTAGGCTACCGAGTTTTCGTAAGGGATTTTTCATCTCACTTTTATTCCCGCGAGATTTATGCTACATTTGCCACAATTTCCTTTGAGTGGTGTATGTACTGCCCATTATTATACACTTTGTGTAGTATAATTTCATTTATGGGTATTCACATCTTCATTGTATGACCCTTATTCCATGAGATGTACGTTTCGAAAGTTACCCAACTCGGTAAGGGGACCTTTCACCCTCCTCTTTTTAAAAGACTTCTTTTGTTATGTCGTTTAATTCACATACTATTATGTTGGGATATGTTCTTTTATATCATTATTGATGTAAATTTTATTTCCAAGTGATTAGATTCCCTTTTTACCTCTCATCAACTCATTTTCTGAATTTTGAAGTGATGTCGTTAGGCTGCCGAATTTTACCAAGGGAACTTTTTAACCCAATTTCGATTTCTTTGGGTTCAACATGTAGTTATTGAATATGTCATCTTATGAATTTTTGTGAATGGAATTTTATTGTTTTACACTTAATATCCACTTATATTGGGTGTATTTATATTTTTCACACATATTTTTGAGATTGAATTACCCTTAATTTAAGGATACCTTCTTTATAAGGGAATTCATCACATTTGACATTTCTATTGAGACTTCATTGTTTTTATGCACCAATTCACTCTTATATGGTGTATATACTGTCCTTTGGAATATTATATCATGAATCCATTTATTCTCATGATATTATAAAGTTTTGAATTAATGTTATTCCTCAACTATTGTATTCAAGTGTCTCTAATTTTGGTAGAACCCCTTTAACCAAAATATCACTATAAATGTTTTAAATATTTTTTCTTATTAATATCCATGTTTTCAAAATGGTTTTAAGGATTTATTTATATGGATATTAATGGTTTAAAATTTTAAAAGCTTCAAGGTGGTATGGGACACTTTGATTCAAAAATCACTTTATAAAATGTTTTAAATGGTTTTGGAAATGGTTTCTCTTTGAATGGATTAATTATTTCAAGATACTAAAATGTTATATTGTGATTGAAATGTGGAAATGTTATATTTCTGTTATGCATGTTTTATATGATACGTTTATGTTATGGATCATGGGCATTGTTATGAAAACGGGTGGTTCCGTGATAAACTAAGGGTGGGTGAGCCCGATATAGCTCTCCAATGCATTGGGTAACGTGAAGGAGTGAAAAGTTAAGGTTTCTCTGAAGAGATTTAGGGAATATACTGTGGTGGGTATTCCAAATGTAACCAAGAGGGTTACTCCCTACGTAAGAATGTTACGAATGCCTCAAGTTACCTTTTATGTCTTATGATTTCTATGATTTATTCATGATTTGATGAGGTATATTAAAGTGCCTATGTTTTATGGGTAAAGTATGATTTCATTCTTATGTATATATTAACTCATGTTTCCTTTCCATATTTTTTATAACCGTTACTGAGATTTTTATGCTCATCCCAAGTTTTGTTGAAATGTTTTTCATAGGTCAAGGGAAAGGTACATTATTTGATGATAGTGTCAAGGAAGTGTCAAGAAATAATCCATGATTTATCTTTTTAAATATGTTTCTGTTAATCGGAAAAAAATGAATACTATCTTTGATGTACCCATTTTGTTTAAATGTGGAATGTAATGCGATTTTTATGATCTAATTATATAAAACTCTAAACCTGAAACGATACTCAATGTGTAATCTTGTAATAACTCAAGATTAAGTAAGGTTTAAGGCTGGGGCCTTATAGTTGGTATCAGAGTTCGGTTTAGATAACTTTAGAGGTTAGGGTATTCTTTAAGCATATGTGACCTTACCATAATGGTTAGGATTTAAGAAATAGTCCTAGTTTTAGATAAAGTGAATGAGTAATTATATCTTAGTGTTTATCTTCCACATTAGTACATGCTTCTTTTGTTGATATACTCACACTGACTTTTTTGGTTTTAGTAAATGGCTGGATCTAGCAGGCACCAAAGTAATAGTGGATGTGAAGGAAACTGTGACAGTTTTTTGAGCAAGAAACTGAATGATATGGGAAGTGCAATGATAACTCTTGTGATTATCCTCAACCAGCTATCTAGAGTCATGATTGACCACCTAAACCTTGTTGATTTTCTAAGGCATCATATATGCGAGAAAAAAATCCCTACGGAACGAGAGGTAATAATAATAAAAGTAAGTGTGATTAAAAACTTATGTGTCAAAAATGTGGAAAGAAACACCTAGGAAAATGTTTCAAAGGGACAGAAATATGCTATAGATGTGGAAATGAAGGTCATAAAGCAAGAACCTTCCATGGAAAAAGGAAGCATCCGTTTGACTCGAGGAAAGGGGAAGAAGTTATTTCTGAGGGATCAATTAAATGTTTTAAATGTGGTGTGCATGGTAATTATGAAAACACAGGTCCTATGAAGAAGTTTAGTGAATGGGATCACCAAGATCGTACAAATGTTCGTTTACCAATACCTAATTCCATTCCGATTGAGGATGAAGAAACTGAAAATGACCAATAAAATGTATGGATTATTTCATGACTATTGTTTTCCTAATTTGGAATCTTAGGATATGATTCATCATTTTGTTTGTAGGAATGAAGTATTTCAGAATAAGTTGTAAAGTAATGGTTAATGGATCATGATGAATGTTTAATGAGAAAGATGTTCACATATAAGGGATTCAAGAGTTATGGTGAAATTATTAAGAGTATTAATTCTCTTTTGATGATGGGGTTACATTAGAAGAATTTTTATATTATGTGTAACCCTGATGTTTAATATATG
This sequence comes from Viscum album, assembly GCA_963277665.1. Taxonomy (NCBI): domain Eukaryota; kingdom Viridiplantae; phylum Streptophyta; class Magnoliopsida; order Santalales; family Viscaceae; genus Viscum; species Viscum album. The sequence continues at coordinate 539,927,395 of OY728123.1, forward strand.
AAAATTTTATTCAAGGAATAGTTATCTGTTCTTTTGTGGACATAGTTATAAAGAACCATTTGGTTTTATATGATCCTTACTTTTGAGGTAATTATGGGTTACTATATGTTATGATAGAAGTGAAAGGCATGAGATAAAATTGAGGTTAAATTATGTTATGGTTATTTTTGATGATTTTATCTCTTTTTGGGGAATGATTTGAGAATTATATAGTTTTGGAAAAAGGACAACACGCAGACCATGTGACAACCTGTCGCGTCAGAAAAAGTTGCGGGAATCGAACCCACAACCAAAGTGCAACTGGTATTTATCACCTACCACTGGACTACGTGAAGTCCCTGGTTAGTTTGACTGATTCCTTTTAGTTAGATGATTATATGAATTTAGAGTAATTTTATTTTGGGTTTTTTATGGAAATATATTAACCTATCACGGAGGATATGTGATTTGGTTAATTAATTTTCAATACGAGACTTTAAGAGCAACTGATGTAGTTTGGAGATAAATGTTACGATTTAACTTGGAAGACTATGTGACTAAATCCTACAAATATTTGGGTTTCAATATTAGTTTGGTTTACTTTGAAGAATTTTATGGACAAATTGTTTATCGAATGGTCCTCGTTGAACTTTGGGTTTTGTTGGACAAATTTTGGAGATTAAGAATAGATTTTCTTTTTTATAAAGGGTTATCCTTTTCTGGATTATCTGATCTTGTAATAACCTTTTTGGTTTTTTTTGGTTAAAGTCTAAAAACATTGGAAGTATATAGTTCTCTTTTGTGGATAAGGTGATTCCCAAGAAGTTGATTATAGTACTCTTAATGTGAACAAGTCTTCCTAAATACTCGTCTTTTGGAGAAAATATGAGTTTGTGTAAGGAATCTACTAAAAGTTGAAAGTCAATAGGATAAGTGATTATGTTTCCTTATGAACAATTTCCTCAATAAAAAGTAACTTAAAACAAAAATGTTGGCTATTAACTTTTCCTATGGAGGAATCAAATACCGTTTAACCCATCACAAGTTTGTGATTTTCTTGTGGTTAACTTTCTCCTAGACATGTTTATTATCACTCTCCATCAAAACATGACCCTTTGTTTTTTCTCCATGTCCATATTTTCATACTCGAAATCCTAGTATGGGTTAAATAGGGTGACCGTTGTACTTATCTTTATTTATTTTAAAGTGATTGTTTTACCGACTCTTATTCCGATGTGGGACGTTCAAGGATGTTTCCAAGATCAATTTTAAAATTGCGAGGATGAAATTTCCAAAAGGGGGGAAGGATGTAACAGCCCAAGTAAATAAATAATATGAAATTTTCACATTTATACATATTTGTGAAAAAAATATTAATATTACTTTAAATGGAATGCTATGCTCGATGGCATACCCAATATGCAACAACAAGTTTCATTGAAATCTTACGTTGCACTCTAATAATAAAATAATAATATTTTAAATGGTTGTTAATGCCTAGACTTTGTAATGGTGGGAATGAATAGAAATAACTAAAAAATTATTATATATGTTTGTCAAATATTTTTACTTTTTCAATAAATGTTAGAGGATTAAAAATGAAAATGAATCCAGTTTTTAAGCGAAAACATTTTAATATTCTTTAAAAGGTCGATTAACCGCCTTTTGATGGCAAACCCCTTTTAAATAAACTTTTTGGGAATTTTATAAGCTCTATTTTTCAAAATAAACATATTATTTATGATTGGGACATTGAAATTTACCTTGGGTTAATTTTTGGTATTTTTCTGACAATGTTCATTTTTCAATGAATAGTGAAAAATAATGCATTTTACATCAAAACTGCTTTTTCATATAATTTAATTGTATGGTTATATTATTTTTTTAATTTTATTTAAAGTGTAATTAGAATATATTTTTACCAGGTAATTCAATGATGGTCATTGGGATTAATTTCACTTTGGAATTAGGCATAAACAAGTGCCAAACGTTTCATAAATATTGTTTCTAAAAAACCCGCTATTTGTTTTGACAACGGGATGTTTTTTTAAATTAATTATTGAAATTTATGTGTGTGGAATTTGGTAAAATGGATTACATATTTGGAATCAGGAGTTCCAAATTATGTAATTAAGACTCTTTTGTATTTGGACATTATGAATAGTAACGACGGTAATTATCTTTAATTATCTTGATTGATGAGTAATCGGGTAGTTAAAGATAATAAGATAATATAATAATAATAAACAAATGACCACAAAATGTGTCCTAAGGCTACTGTTTGTCTCATGGCCGACCATGGGGTGCCTTGTGCCAAACTTGGGGGCCCCATGGAATCACTTTTCTGAGAAAGTGACTTTTTATCTTTTTATTTTTAAATAATGTTAAATGTAAAAAGAATGTATCACCTAAGTAAAATATTTTTAATTTTGTCTACATAAATGATCATTTGGACTATAAATATTAATTAGAAAGATAAAAATATTTCCTACATAATCATAATTTTTTATATTTTTTAGACATTAAATAAATTAAATTATTTATGACATCATGATGATGCAGCGATGACCTCATTATTTAATGATTTAAATCAAATGGATAGATAATGTAAAATATAGGACCTACACATGTCCAAAACCTATTGGATGGGTGGATTTCGAACCCTTATCACCTTATCCCCGAAACACATCAATGTGGGACCATTAAAATCCGAATCACATTTGAAAATAAGGTTACATTTTATACCTTTCCAAGAGTGCCCCTCCTCTCCTCTTATAAAAGGCCCCCACCCCTACCTCCTTACCGACACATCCAAAGCCTTTTTCTCGTCCAAACCCTACCCATTTTGTCTCTCCACAACCCTATATAACTCCTTGAAGCCTCACATTGGGATGAAGTCTTCCCAAGGAAGCCTTTTAGCTCAAACCAAAGAGAGTTACCCGATTTTAAGGTAATGTCTTCACTTGAGTCCTTTTGTTTTATTTTGCTTCTCCAACCCCCAAAAGTCTTTTTATTCATTTCTTTTGTAACAAATAAAGTATCTTAAACATACTAGGATGTTTTCATAATATGTATTCGAGCTACACATACACACACCTTCTTCTAATGGTTAAAAAACATACTGTTTCTATGGTTGGTGATTTTCTGCCTCACGAAACGATGATTGTTCAATATTCTTTTAACACCATTAAAGGTGGCCATTATGATGTCACTGTATTTTATATATGATATATATGGTTTTTATGTTTACTATATTCTTCTGTATTTGATATTTAAACCATACCATTATTCTTTTCATGTTGTGTAAATGCGATATTTTCATATGAGAAAGTGCAGACTACCGCCCCCTCAAGTGATGTCACTCGTACATGCAATACATGGAATATATAAAGAATGGAATTAATGAACATATGTGACCTATATAACATATATATTATACTGGAATTATAATATATATATATATATCATTTATTTTTAATTCCATTAATATGAAAAATAAAAAAATGAAAGTAGCGTTCATGCGTACGTACGGCCTACCGTCTCCATGAACGGTGCTTTTCATTTTTTATTTCCAAATGATATGGAATAGTATAAAATGAATATGTACTAGATATATATGATATATATGATATATACATCATGACTATAACTATGGATATAATGGATACATGAACAACTTGTAATTATAAAGAGCATATTTTGACTCAAGTACCAATGATCGTTTAAACGACCGTTATTAACTAAAATAATTACATAGTTACATGGTAATAAGTGATATAAAAGGAATAATGAACTTGAAAAGGGTTCTTAAGAAAGTATAAATTAAATAAAGTTTATTATTCAGGCGATTAATGAACGATCGAGTCATGTCGGACCCGAGGTAAGGGATCCTACTCCTCTCTTTCTTTTTAAGTACAACCTTTTATGTCATTCCCTTTAAGCTCATATTTATTATGATTGGGATGTTCTTTTATTTTACTCGTACTTTATTTTTTATGTTCATATTATGAGAGACCCTATTTCCTCTCATAAACTCATTTTATGAGTTTTTAAGTGACGTCGTTAGGCTGCCGAGTTTTCGTAAGGGATGTTTCATCTCACTTTTATTCCCGTGAGATTTATGCTACATTTGCCACAATTTCATTTGAGTGGCATATGTACTGACCATTATTATAAACTTTGTGTAGTATAATTTCATTTATGGGTATTCAAATCTTCATTTTATGACCCTTATTCCATGGGGTGTACGTTTTGAATGTTACCCAACTCGGTAAGGGGACCTTTCACCCACCTCTTTTTAAAAGACTTCTTTTGTTATGTCTTTTAATTCACATAATATTATGTTGGGATATTTTCTTTTATATCCTTATAGATGTAAATTTTATATCCAAGTGATGATATGACCTTTTTATCTCTCATCAATTCATTTTCATAATTTTGAAGTGATGCCGTTAGGCTGTCGAATTTTACCAAGGGAACTTGTTAACCCAATTTCTATTTCTTTGGGTTCAACATGTAGTTATTGAATATGTCATATTTTGAATATGTTTCAATGACATTTTATTGTTTTACACTTTATATCCAATTATATTGTGTGTATTTATATTTGTCACACATAATTTTGAGATTGAATTATCCTTAATTTAAGGATACCTTCTTTATAAGGGAATTCATCACAATTGACATTTCTATTGAGACATCATTGTTTTTATACACCAATTAACTCTTATATGGTGTATATAATGTCCTTTGGAATATTATATCATGAATCCATTTATTCTCATGATATTATAAAGTTCTGACTAAATGTTATTCCTCAATTATTGTATTCAAGTGTCTCTAATTTTGGTAGAACCCCTTTAACCAAAATATCGCTTTAAATGTTTTAATTATTTGTTCTTATTAATATCCATGTTTTCAAAATGGTTTTAAGGATTTATTTATATGGATATTAATGGTTTAAAATTTTAAAAGCTTCAAGGTGGTATGGGACACTTTGATTCAAAAATCTCTTTATTAAATGTTTAAAATGGTTTTGGAAATGGTATCTTTTTGAATGGATTCATTATTTCAATACACTAAAATGTTATATTGTGATTGAAATGTGGAAATGTCATGTTTCCATTATGCATGTTTTATATAATAAGTTTATGTTATGGTTCTTGGGCATTGTTATGAAAATGCGTGGTTCAGTGATAAACCAAGGGCGGGTGAGCCCGATATAGCTCTCCAATGCATTGGGTAACGCGAAGGATTGAAAGGTTAAGGTTTCTCCGAAGAGATTTGGGAAATATACTGTGGTGGGTATTCCAAACGTAACCAAGAGGGTTACTCCCTACATAAGAATGTAATGAATTCATCAAGTTACCGTTTATGTCTTATGATTTCTATGATTTATTCATAATTTGATGAGGTATGTTAAAGTGCCTATGTTTTATGGGTAAAGTGTGATTTCATTCTTATGTATATATCAACTCATGTTTCCTTTCCATATTTTTTATATCCCTTACTGAGTTTTTTATTCTCATCCCATGTTTTTTTGAAATGTTTTTCACAGGTCAAGGGAAAGGTACATGATTTGATGATAGGGTCAAGGAAGTGTCAAGAAAGTATCCATGCTTTATCTTTTTAAATATGCTTCCATTAATGGGAAAAAAATGATTATTATCTTTTATGTAACCACATTGTTTAAATGTGGAATGTAATGCGAGTTTTATGATCTAATTATCTAAAACTCTAATCCTGAAAAGATCCTCAATGTGTAATCTTGTAATAACTCAATATTAATTATGGTTTAAGGCTGGGGCCTTATAATATATATGGGCAATAAATCTGTAATTATGTTGTGTGGGTCATTTAATGACCATTATAAATTTATGGACCTTATGAATATAATTTTTCATGAGTCATTGGATAAGTGTGTGGTTGTGTTTATTTATGAATTTTTTTTACATTTTTAAAATTTTATAGGACAATGAAAGATACATATGGTTTATTTTTCAACCATAAATGCTAAGAAAATGTTTGAGAAATTTAGAAAGTGTGAATTTTGGTTGGAATAAATTTATTTCATTGTAAATATTTGTTTTCTAAATATGGATTAAATATTGACCCTTATCGAAAGAATGTTTTGTAGATCATAAAGACCCACAAATACCACCAAAATCTATAGTTTTAATGGGTCAAACCTTTTTTAATAGTGGATTTTCAAAATAATTTCTATGTTTTCTTGCCCACTGACTAAGTTATCATGAAAAGTAGTTATGTTCATCAGAAAATATAATGTGATTATTTTTTTAGGAAATGAAAACCGGATTGGTGAATGTACAGTTTTGGCCTAGTCATCCAAAGATGTTGAATTTTTCATCAATTGTTATGCTTCATTAAAAGTAATCTGTTGATTCCTAATGCCTAATGATCAGGTAATTGATTATGCCTCATGTCATTTAAACCATCATGAGTTAAATTATCCTACAGATGATTTGGAATTAGGTACATTTAGGTTTTATTTAAAAAAAATTAGGCAACAATTTTATGTTGTAATGTGTGAAATATATGTTGATCGAAACAATTTGATGTATATATTCACTCAGAAATAATATAACATCAGATAGGGAAGATTTCTATAACTGATCAAGGATTATGATATCATAATTCATTACCATCCCAGAAAAGGAGAAAAAGTAACTAATTATTTTTGTAAAAAATGTAATTCTATATTAACCATGATATGTTAGAACATGATCTGTAATTAAATAATTGATGATTTTTCCATAGATGTTTTGGATTTAGGGAATTCCTAATTTTTTTTTACATTTCACTATAGTTATCATTTTAAGAATGAATTAATAATTCTCAGAATGAGGATCAATCCTTAAAAGAAATATTTAAATTATCCAAAAAGCCTGTGTAAAATAATTTTAATATTGATGATGAATTTTTTTTCTGATTTGGAAAAGAATTTTTGGGACATGTGATTCCCAGTTGAGGAATGATTTGTTGATTGAAACATAGAGTTCTTCAATTTACATTCATCTGAGAAGCACTAAGATGTACAAAGATCATCAAGAGTATTAATGTTGGGATGAATAAAAGAGATATTAAAGGCTTTACCATGAGTTGTTTAAATTTTTTAGCAGGTTGATGAAGAATGGAAATTACATTATGGGATTCATCATCCTTTTATAGTGATGGTGTGCAAAATGGGAGAAAATATCAATGGGTTTCATGGTAAAACATTCTAAGTCTTTACAGGGTAACAACGTGATTTGGGTTAGTGTTGATAAAAAAATGAATCTTCACATTTTATTCCCATTTGAGATACAATGTATTTATATCATCTTTATTGATGATATTGGCAGGTGAATTTTAGTTTATATGTGTTAACCCTCTATATTTTATCAGACCATGATCCTAGGTTTATATCCAATTTTTGGAAAGTACTTTCATAATCATTGGGTGTTAAATTAAATTTATTTACAACATTTCAACCTCAATCAAATGTATAGTCTTAGTGTAAAATTCAAACCTTGGAATATATGATTCTTTCTTTCTCAATTTATTACCATGTAAGGTGGGATCAACATCATTATTTGGTTGAGTTTTCTTATAATAATTATTTTCACTCCAGTATACATATAGAGATACTTGAAGCATTATATGAAAATAGGTGTATAACCCCATCATTTTGGGATGATGAAGGATAAAGTAATTATATGGGTCCAAAGTAGGTAGAGTAAACAACTGAGAAGGTTCAGTAGATAAAGTTTCAAATGAGGATAGATCAGGGTAGAAAAAATGTTATGTGGATAACTAAAGGAAATATATTTCTTTATAGGTTGGAAATCATGTCTCTATAAGAGTTTTTCCAAGGAAAAGTGTGATTTATTTTATTAATTAGAGAAGATGATTCAATGGTTTATTAGACCATGTGAAATATAGGAAAACGTTGTATTAGTTCCCTACTGAGTGGCTCTACCTTCGAGTTTGTCTTAGGCACACAACATATTTCATTCTTCAATTTTAATGAAATATGTGTATTATTCTTCTCATGTTTTAAGACCTAAAGTAGTTCAGTTGAAAGAGAATATTTTTTATGAGGAACAACCTGTTATAGTTCGTGACCATATATAGAATGTTTTGCATAACAAGTTGACTCAATAGGTTATGGTTTTATGAAAATACAATATGGCTGAAATGTAAACATGTGATTCTGAAAATGCTACGAAGAAAAGAGATCCACACTTCATTAATGAGTAAATAAAATTATGAAGATGCAATTTAAAAAATGGGGAATGATGTAAAAACCTTGTAAATGAAAGTTAAAAAATTCACATTTGTTAATATTTATTTGATTGATATATTAATTATAATAATATTAGGCAATTATTAATCAAAAAGAAATTTATTTTAATTAAAACATTTTCTAAAAATGTTTAATTTAAAAGGATAATTTATAAATTTTATAATTTGAATATGATAAAATAAGTATTATTTTGAAAATTTTAATATCAATATTTACTTTGGGTGAAATTCTAGTATCTTTTTGGAAAATAATTATTTTTTAGTGAATGATGATAAATATAGATTTGTTTGTAAAAAATTCATTTATTTTAATAAATTATGTAATTTAATAGCCCCAATTGGTTTTGAATATGATTTAAAGTAACATACATATTATTTTTTAATATTAAATCTACCTCATTAATTTTTAGTCAACTTTATATTTTTTAAATATATGTCTGTTTTTGGGTTTCAAGTCGGGTATTTTTAAAAATTTGTTTAAAATGCATAATGTTTCACCTTTTGATTTCATTAAGATAATACCTATCGGGGAATGTTTCAGATGAAATTTTTAGATTATATATAATCAAATATTTATTAATTATTATTCAATTATTTTTATTTGTAATAGAGTTATAATTGAGACAAATTTTTATAAAAAAATTGTTTTCTTAAAAGGGTGCTCTCTCGTCATGACTATGAGATTAATAATAAATTAAAATTTTCAAATTATATGAATTTAATTTTTTAAAGTAGATTAATTATTTATAATAAAGATTATATATAATTTCTTGTATGATAAAATTAATTTTTCACCAATTTAATTAGTAAAAAGAATTAAAATTAATGACAACAATTGAGGTAAAAATGAAAATTAGTAAGTGACTAAGCTTTAAACATAATGGAAAAAATGACCAATATAAATTTAAAGAACCCATTAGATCAAATTTTTTCGACCTTATATCTTCATGGATATATTTTATTGAAATAATTTATCCAATTTAAATGGATAAGACATGGGTGGAATTCCATCTTTCAAAACTGCACAGGTTTTCCAATCACCTCCCTCAAAAACGTCATTCCCCTCCACTCCTATATTAACAATTCTCAGGAAATTTTTATTTTTCAATACCTACAGTAATAAATTATAATATTCCCTAATCTCATTCTCAAGTCCTTAATATTGGAATAAATCCATCCAATTAAGTCCTTTGGTGGAAACTAAAAGGATTTTCTTGAAAAAGAGGTAAGATTCCTCAATATGAGTATTTGTATTTCATTATCCACCCCCTTAATTTATTCTTATAGCATGATTATATAATAATCTCAGTATCCTATATATGAATATGTGTTTTTATGTTAACGTCAAAACATCAACCACACACTCTTCCATCAAATGTGTTACAAAATCATCAATCGTGTGTACAGTGAAATTCCGCCCGGCGAAATAACATCATTCATTTTTTCTATTACCACATCTCATGGTCAGTAAATATGATGTAAATACTATTTATTTATTATAATAATTATATATATAACATAATTATAATTATGGAGTTATTTTATCATATACAACCTTTTTCAAATTTCGTACCATAAGGGATACAATGGCATTGTTGAGGTGTACGATATTCTACCACCTCGCAAAGCGATGTGAAGCATTTTTCAATATCATGTTACATGGAAGGAAATTAGTGTATTTATAATGAATATATTTATGAAATTCATAAAATAATTTTGATTCTGTTGAAATTATTACCTTTCAAGAAATATAATATAATATTTTATTCTTAGTTTTCACCCTATAAAAGTGTTAACGTCATTCATGGACGTGTGGACTACGACCTCCTAGAAGCAATGTAATTCCTTTTACATCACAAGAATGAAATTTACAAGTATATATAATTATAAATCATGGTAGTAATGATATAATAAACATTTTTATGTCTAAAATACAACATACCTTATGTCCATAATGATCATTGAAAAATGGAAATGTTACTAATGCATACATACGACCTACCATCTCTGTGAACATAACAATAATTCATTTTTCATAAAAATTATCCTTTATTGGTTTTAAAAGAATAATTGATGCATAAAAATTATTATTATTTAATTATTAATATTATTTATATGTTTAAAAAATTACCACATTGACTATATTAGATTTACTAAAGTTTTTTTATGTATGAAAAACGAATATGGTTAAAACACCCGAAAAAATAAAAAATGATTAAGTAATTCTATATAACTTGTTTAATATATGATATAAAAATAAAAATTAACATGAAAAACGTTCAAAATAAATCAAATAATTTAAAAAATACTATTATTCAAGAATATGATGACACACATGATATGTCGGACTCCTAGCAAGATACATCATCTCGATTTCCTTTTATTAAGTCATATCATTATGTTATACAACTTTATGCCTTTATAAAGTGTATATGCATACCCTTTAAGATATTATATCATTACTATATCTATTATAAATAAATTTAAGGTTTTTATAATTGTAATCTTTAATGGTGATTATGATTCAAATACATACTATGTGATAATAGACATTCCTTTTATGAAAAATTATTTTTATGCTTTTCTTTTAAACTCTTAAATATCCATGTGTATGTTTCTAAATTAATTTCAAGAAGTTTATACTGGAATTTTTTTATAATTTATAATTTATATATTTTTTACTTTAAATAAAATTTTTTATATGGAATATTTCTTCATTTTTTAGAAGTAATGTTTCTACAAATGATAAAAGGGATGTTCCATTATTTACATACACACCAATAAGGAATTTTCTGCCACTATAACTATTATTTTATTTTTGAACACCGCTAAAATATTTAATATTTTCTATATTGAATATGCTTTATATTTTTTAGGTAATATTTTTTTATTGAAAATTGGATTCAAAAGAAAAAGGGTATTTTTTTTTGAAAATGTGTTTTGAAACGAAAATTGTATTTTGAAATCCAAAAGAAATTTTTCCCAAGTTTAAAAGCGGTATAAAATATTGTACTATTTAAAATTTCAAGAATAAAAATGACTTATTAATTATATTTTTGTTTTTAATTATTCCTGAGAAATGTGGGGACATAGATTGTACTAGGTAATCCTGTTATAGCTTAATATTTTGTGGCCCAGATATCACTAGGTAAGTCCGTTACAATTTAACATGTGCTGGACCATATAACATTGGGTAATCCCATTACAGCTTAAAATGGGGCTGTATAGATTGACCTAGGTGAGACAGTAATATATTAAATGATAGGTGCACCCAGAGAGCTCTCCAATTAATTAGCCAATAATAATATTGGAATTCATCTATATGGTTGTTCCAATAAAAAGTATTTGAAATGGTTCTGTATATATGATCCCTTATGACACCAAATGTGGTTCTACTTGATTATATGGGTTTTAGTGAATTTATTTGCGAAAAATGTGATATTGTTTAATGTGAAAATGTTTTATTTCATCTTATCAAAGAACTATTAAGATAAAGGAAAATATTATATGATTTTTTGCGTGTTCTGTGGACTAATGGATTTCATTATTTTTGAATACATTACAATTATTTTGTTCCCATACCACATTTTTAAATTTTATTTATTGGATTTAGGATGGTTAATGGAATGAATGAAGTTAAATTTAATTCTAGGATGATTTTCCAGGAATTAAATTATGATTTATTTTAAAATTTTTATATTATGGAAAAAATAGATTATAATTATAAGTGTCCACTTTTTATTATATAATATTGTAATGTATGATTTATAGAATAATAATGTAAAATCTAATCCTAAGAAAATCCTTAATGTAAAAACTAAGTAAAATCTTCAATAAAACTCAAGGCTATATAACTTTTAAGGCCAGGGTTATAGAGTAAGGATGATAGATACATCAAATTTTCAATCCATTGAACAATATCAAATAGTCAGACATACCTTGGGGCTGACACCCCTTTCATTCCCAAATCAAATACTACATGTTGTCGAAACATTCAATAATACATGTTCAGTCACATGTATAGATAGGGGTAAGTAATAGTGATATACATATTATTAAAATTGAAAATAATCCATGGCCATCATATTTTTGATAATTAGGATTTTAAATATATTATCATATACTAGAATTGGTCTAATCAGAGATGTTTATACTATTTCCACATAAAATATTAGAGAATGAAAAGTATGCCCAAATAATATCTCATACATGTCCATATGAATCATATCTTAGTAGATATTGTTATAGGATTATTTCCCCCAAGTAATATGATCTTCCCAAAGCCACAAAAGTCCATGAAAAAAGAATTGAACATATCTTCCAATGGATGAATTATAAATTCTGACTACTCATCCATCTGGGGATGATATGCAGCACTCATGGATAATTGAGTTCTAGGAAAATGTCACAATGATCACCATAATTTAGGATTTAACAAAGGTACTTTTTCTATAGATGATAAAAACTGTTAATCCATGTGACATTATAACTCATCAAATTTATATATTTGTGAAATCCATTACAATGTTAGAATCTCTAACTAGGAGTCAATGTGTGGAATTTATAAGAAATCAAAAATAACCTTGATGGAATCATCATTCCAATGTGTCCTCAATAGACTGGTGAAAAATTATATGGAAATATTATCCTACCTCAATATAGGAATAAGAATATAATTATGAATACCATCCAATCATTATTTTTCAAAATTTACCACTGGACACGTCAGACATTTCATTATATAATATTCCATATTGAATTTGATACATGGCAACTAGAAAGGAGTTTTCATACCCTTGTAAATTTTCTTAATACTTGGATGGATAACCCATTTTGAGTGGTGACACTATGAAATGATATATTCTTGTATATTGAAGGAACATAATTATTCTTTGGAAGCATAATGATGAGTATGAATCATATATACAATGTTTATAAAAATCCTTACCATTTAGGTTTAACATAATTGTTGTGCGCTAACAATATAATATTTGAAACTATAAAAAGTATACAAGTTCAGGAACCAAATTATCTAAGAGAAAAATTAATTACTATTCTGTTCAGCACGGTCTAGATATATGTTGGAAAGAATTACCATCAGATTCCATTTTTCACAGTCCTCCCTTGAAACTATATTATATGATTTCAGATTCAAAGAATCTACCAAAAAATTTACATTTCTTTGTGTCTACACCACATTAAAGTCAGAAATATATAGATACTCAATCCATCATAATTTCATTGATTTTATGTATAACTAAGAGAAGATATGTTTAAAAAAATTATTTGTGAGGACTATAAAATATTCTAAAAATATATAATGACACTATGTTCTTAAGGTATTCAAAATTTTAACTAATTTCGGGTTATGAATCACATAGTAATTCTCATGAATTCACAACTTCATTGAAGCATAAGCAACAAATTGATCTCCCTTCATGATAACATAACTTCTACCAGATCAAGAACCATTGAAATATACCTGATAACCGTGGCATATTTATGGAAATATTTAGATATGTGTCGAGATGAGCCAAAGTTTATGCTCTTGAAAGGATTTTTGAAAATATTCATTCCCCATGAATGGGAAGCACTTCTTCATAATTTTGTTCATATGAGAATAAATTATGTTGAAATTACAAAGAAATTAACAATAATTCCTTCTAGTTTTATGAAAAATATTCTTATATCTAAAATTCACACTTTTAAAACATGAAATACAACTGGTGATCATGAAATGATCATTGAATAATTTTCATGCGCCCTCGTGGTCTTTATAAATTCCCGAATAAACAAAACTATAATTAAAAATACCACATAAAATAATTTGGTTTTAGTAAATGATATGATTTATCAATGCCATAATGACTTTTAGTGTATTCAGTAGAATGAAGGGTATGATGAATTCTTCATAATATCCCCATCGACATTGGAATTATGTCCCTAAAATATCCTTTTTTTTCCTTATGTCATGATGATGATAAAAAATAGTATATTAATTTTGTAAAACCACTTGTCTCTATTTAACATATAGGATTGATAATTGATTATATGATTTGGGTAATTTTTTACCTTAACATACATCATGTTATTTTAGTCAACATTTAATCTGAGATAACCATAATCATTTTTTACAAATAAAACTCATGTTTCCATAGGTGATGTACTTAGTATTATGAAGGTTCTACTATCCAATTATTCTATCTAGAACACTAAATTCTAAAAATCTATTAGTTTCATTCTATATGATCGGAATGAAATAGGTATTCTTCCACGTATTAGATCGATATAAATTTTTATTTTCATATTGGGTGGTAACCTATATAAATTGTTCATAAATACAACCAAGTATCAAACTACTAATGAAGGAAAACTTTTATTTTTTAGTTTCTTACATATAATTTAGGGCCATAGACATTAATTTACCATAGATGTTTCCAACAAATTCCATTAATGGAATCACTCTACCTAAATTTATTTCACAATTCCACTTGAATACACAATGGGTTATATCTTGGGATTTGAATAACACAAATCAATAATAACATTAAATATGAGATTTAAATTCCCTCAGTCACTACATTACAAAGTTTAGATAAAATGTTTCTATCTCTTAGACCATAAAATTCTAGAGAAGCTATACAATATCCATGTTAATAGGAAATTCGAACCACATGAATCCTCTACATTCTCATGGAATGTGGGGTGTCCGAATACTTATGGTGCGAGGAATCATTTCTGTATTAAATCCTAATTGTTTTACCACCAGAGAAGAAATAAATGTCTATTATGTAATAAAATAGAATAATATAGGAATATGTGTTATGTTCACAAGGATGGTACCTCACACTCTATAGGGTCTCTGTTTGTTTATTGTGACACATTTCTCTACTCCATATAGGTGTTGATCACCAATCATATGATAGCTCTAGATTCCCTACCGAGGTTTGGAATTGATAAATTCTTTTTTATGTTGATATCCCAATTCACATTGTTTTGTAGATGAGAACTATTTTTATGGGAATGTTTCTTATGAATATAAGAAACTTAAAGTATATTCCACATTAAAGAACATTTTTATTTCCTAAATTTTGGAAATTAAAGCTTTAGATGCCAATTTTTCCATAGTGGTGTAAGTTCCATAGTGGTGTTGTCAATTAGTTTTTTATGTGCATAAGAGTGTTATACTAGAGATAACATTTCTTGTTTCTATAAAAATATTGAAAATAAACTGATCCAACTGATTTATTCTCTAAATCCATATTAATCTAGGAGTAACCCTCCCTCTTGTGTTTATTTCCGGTACTAAAGATCCTTCTACCACCTATATGGATGAAGGTTTATCGTCTACTAGTAATTCATAAAAAGTCTCTTTCTATAAAAATATTCTTTTTTATAATTTTGTATAGTAAGTAACATAGAATATTAACACCATTGATGAAATCTTCAGTTGGATACCAACCTCAAGGATATAATATTTTAGAATCTCTATTGAAACCACTTTTATAGAAATAAAAATAGGGTGAGAAAATTTAGAAGCATATTCATTCACTAAAATAGTTTCTTAATATGGCTGAAATAAGTCTGAAGACTTACTTATTTGGAGTGTATCGAGAAATAATATTTTATTTAATAGTTCTAAAAATAAATTCTATGTGAGATATTGATCTTAAATTTCTTGAACATATAAGTCCCTGAATCGTAGAACCCAATCCTCAATAATATGTATTTCTTGATTATCCATTATTCTATGTAGAGGCCCTAAGAAGTAAAAAAACTTGATAATCCCAGTCAACCATACCTCTGCATGCCTAGGCCTAGAAGCACTTGTAAACCTCAATGGGTTCTTCTTTAGAAATTATGTCGAGTTATACACGTTACTAGTTTACTTAGTATTATGTCCCTTATCAATATAAATAAATTATTTCATGAAACGTGAAACCCAATTCAAGTTCACCGGAGGTTTTGGTGAAACCTTGTTAATTACTTCTACCTCTCACTAGTTTCTTATTCTCATTACTAGTGGAATTTTCATTCAATAAACCACTCCAAAAATTAATAATTAAGCTGGGTTTTATCTTTTCATTGTCATATTGTATATATCCATAAATCAATTACAATATAATAATATCAAAATCATGTAATCATGTAGAAAATTTAATCCCAGTGGGAATTATCTTTACTAATTAAGGATACTAAGAACTCACGAACTAAACCCATGATGACGAGTTGATAATGCACATAAAAGTGATTAAACAATCTTTGTTCCTTATTTACATTGGTAACATGTAGTTCGTATTAAATGGTTAGATTAGAATGTTTTTATATATATTTCAGGTCCTAACACATCATATCTCGTTGATACCACCCCAACTAAAGGGCCAAAAAATGATTCCATCTTGGACATCATTACCCAACCCATTTTCTTGGGATGGGTAAATGGTGCTACAAACCATAGGTGACATCCCCTACCGAAATGTCTAGATTTAAATGTTAAGGTTTAAAAAAATTACAAGGCTTGGAAAATTTACCCTATTTAATACACATGCACTACCATTACAATATTTCTCCCAATAAAAAACCAAATATATCAATTTAAATGTTCTATGCAACAAAACCCAACAAAAAAATGAATCAATGACCAAAATAAGAGTAAAAGAGGAACAATATAAATAATAATACTATTACTCCAATGTATTACATGACTCTGGAAGTAAGGATAAACCATTATATATTAATATATAAATAGAACTAAGTCACTATCTCTATTATCTATGTCAGTGACACCAAGAAGTGCTTCTAGAGAAGTGAGAAACTTGCCCCTTTCCTATATCATTGAGAAAATCTGCATATTTTTCGATGTTCATATATAGGGGGTGAATAATCATACTTAATAGGCACATACCTTATATTTTTTCCACAATCCAATAATACTATAAACATGTTACCTCATAGGATTCTAAAATGTTCAATAGTAATTTAAAAATTAGATAAACAAGTTTCCACAATATCCAATAAAGAAGATGAATAGATTTTCCTAAAGTAATATAAACAAAGATGATAATTCCTTTCAAATAAATAATCAATTCATTAGTTTCTGTTATTCATAACCCACCCTTGTTTTAACACTCTCATAAACAATTGTATTTGTGACCTATATTCTGATATAGTTTTGATTAACGAGACATACTTTTAATAATTCATCACTCAATGACCTTTTTTGACTGTGGTTCTTCTTACATTGAAATGTCATATGTTTTACTTATTTGACAAAGATACATAAATTAACAATCTATCCCATGTTATCAAAATTTTCAAATTGGTACATAAAACCATAATCCATACCATGTTTATATGAACTAATTCAAATAATTTATCCTAAGGACAGATGTCATTTTTTTAAAAGATAACATAATAAGTTAATTAAATATATTGTGGGAAACACTCAAAAACTAGGTTTCAAGAAGTATATGTTATGAAAAAATTAGTAATGTTTCTAACGATAGAGTTCGTTCCCTTAGTCCATATTCTTTTGTACATTATGATAAACATATACTCATTGGATGAAAATTAATAAAATAAATGTCAAATCAGGATTTTTCGTCTACATGACATTGAATGTGATAATGTTTCATGAACCGAATTTGGTATCCATAAAAACTAGAAATAAACCTAGCCTGTGACAAGGCCATAAGTGTGTCCCCTATCCCCATGGTCTAGCACCATTGCATAGGTATCAAATATTTTTGTTTGGGAATGATTTACCCAAATATGGATACATAAAACATAAAACAATCGATAACCAAATCCAAAAATTCATGCCATACAAGCATTAAAAATTCCAGAACTAAATATATAAGTTTAAACATAGGTAAAAAGGTCCCTAGACAAATAAAACAGTAGAAAAACATCCCCAAGGACTCCACACGACAAGGGGTCATCACCCAGAAGTCATCTCCAGAACGCCACACTATGGAAGGGAACTAACAACCTGAATCATCATCACCCAAAGCCTTTCCTTTACCTATTTAAAAATGACCATATATACTTACACCAAAGGAGTGTAATTAGGGTGTAAGACAAATCACAATAGGATAATAATAAGTTATTATATATAGTAAACAATACATGATAAAAAGCATGCTAGTTTTGATAAGCAGAAAATGGTGGAAATAATTTCGGAATAATGAGACATTTGAATGTAAACAAATTTCAAAGGTAATTTTCCATGAGTGTGAAAATTTAATTAAAACATGTAAGAAACATTATTTTCCAGAAAAAACCATCATATGATAAACATAATTTCCAAATAGTCAATGACCACTAATCTTGGGAACACCCTTTTGCACTAGTTAGTCTCGAGCCCCATGTACCTCGTACCTCAGTGTAAAGTAACAATAGAAAAATATGTTCTCATGCCTGATACACTTGTAGTGATCATATCAATAACCTATGGGACCCTAATAATATTCAATATTGTTTTTTGTGTTGTCTTTATCCATTTTTCTGAGTGAAATAGGGATACACCCCATCCAGATCACTACCGTACTAGTACATATCCTCCTCTAAGATACTCGGGCTTCCCCCTTCATGATAAAACCATTATCTCAACATAAAAAAGCCATTATCACATAAAAATATCATTTCTTTTTATAATCAACTTGAAATATTAGCTACACATGCATTGAACCACTTACACCACCTAATAAAACATTTAGGATTTAAATAAAATAACATCACAAAATTGAACAATGTTTTGCACACAAAATACCTTAAAAAATAAACATTGAACACTATGTTATACCCATATTTACCAAAATAAAATTTGACACACCAAAAACATTTCCATAAACCCATTACATGAGTTATAAAACAAACCCAATTGGTATGACATAAAATAGACATGAAAAACACCAATTTTAACACAAAATTGGAACCTAAAAATCATTTTCCTAACAAACATAACTAAAACCATACTTTTCATGATTTATAATGATGTATAAGTGTTATAGTAATAAAAATTCATCAAATATAACTTATTTAGTATTTACTACCCATGGAATCACCTGCAACAAGTGTCAAAAACCTCAACTCTTTGTGCGAAAGTTCAACTGCACCACCTCCGCAACACAATGGAGTTAAAACAGACCAAAAAAAGAATTTCAGACCATGAAACACTAAATATAACCCTAGTTTTTAACCCCTACTTTATAGATATTAGTAACATCAAGGATAAAAGAACAAACCCTGAGAAAATGGGAGCAAGAAGGAAGGAAAGGCACTAGATGGAACTTGAAGAAATATCCAAAAATACAATAGTAAATGAATTTACAAACAAACCAAAATGAAATTGAGGTTCAAATAAAGATGATGTGGTCATGTAGGAAATAAAATGGGGAACAAAGAGTGAAAAATGAAGGAGTTATAAAGGAAACAAATTACCTCTTCAAATCGAGACGATTTGAGAAAGCTTGAGAATATATGCCCTAATCCTCCATGGAAATGATCTCCAAATGGAGAGAATATAAATTGGGGTCATACTTAGGGAAGTGGGATTTGAGTGGAAGGTGGAATAATTGAACAATATTAAAAAATTAATATGTTATTAAATAAACATAATTTGTTTTTAAAACTAGAAATGGGCATATAGGATGACCCAATTCCTTAAATAAAATACCAAATCCACCATGATTATGCATTCATAATGTTTTAAATTTGATATAGTGGTTTTATTAGTTTAGGGTAGGACATGTTGGAATTAGAGTGGGTTTAAAATGTTAAAAAATGGAAGATTTATAATAGAAAAAACAATTTCTATTTAAATCTGGAAATATGCTCAGAGTTTGGCCCAAATTATGAAGACCCACCATTTTAACCAAAATGCTTGGGAAAACTCAAAAACAAAAGAATAATAGAAATTAAATGAAAATAACATTAAAATAATTCATGGATGTGACAATTCAATCCACCGTGAAATACTTTCTTCCCCAAAAAGTCAGCCCGAAGCTTGATCATAAAACAAGAATGAGTACAATTTCTCAACCAATGACTTACGTTCCCAGGTCTCATGTGTACCATTCCAATGCTGCTAATGAAACCGGACTAGTGGAATCATCTTTTCCCAAAGAACCTTTTCATGGAATTCCATTAATTTCATTGGCTACTCAGAAATAAATAAATCAGGCTCTGTATCCAACTCTTTCAATTCAGTACATGGGATGGAGACAAGTTGTATTTTTTCAACTGGGAGACATGGAAGAGGTCATTGATAGATGTCAACTTAGAAGGTAAGGCCAAACTATTTTTCAACTTTCCAATATGATCAGTGGTCCCAAAATGTATGACATACCACAATGTCATCTTCCCTTGCTTTCCCAATCGACGATGGCCTAGGTGAGGGGCCACTTTCAATATTACCATGTCACCTACAGAAAACTCTAGGTCAAGATTCCTCTGGTCAGCATATGATTTAGAGCTACTCTGTGCTGTCCATAATCATTTCCAGATTAACATGACCTTCTCAGATATCTCCAACACATGACTCATCCCCAGATGTGTGGTCTCACCTCACTCATCCCAACATAGGGGAGATTGAAATGGTCGACCATAGAGAACCTAAAACAGAGCCATTCAAATCAAGGATTTGTAACTTTTATTATGTGCAAATTAAACCAATCGCAAATGGATATCTCAAGAAAATACAATATCTAGAACAGATGAACATAGAATGTCCTCCAAAATCTAATTCTCTCACTCTGTCTACCCATCTGTTTGGGGATGGTATGTCTTGATCACCATAATGGGGACCCAAAGTACTTTTTAAGGCCTTCCCAAAATCTAAAAGTGATATGGGTGTCTTTATATAAGACAAATACTGATGGCATACCATAGTTCCTTACCATATCCTTAAGATACAAATGGCCCAAATGATAAACTTTAGCTTTATCTCTAGTCAGAATGAAGTGGGATGATTTTGTAAGATGATCAATTACCTACCAAATGGCATTATTATCCCAAGGTGTGTGAGGAAAGACAAAAAATATTTCCATGGTGACCATATCCCACTTCTATGTAGAATTGTTAAATGGCTGGAGAAAACCAGAGGGCCTATGATGCTCTTCTTTCACCTGTTGGCATGTGTAGCATTTCTACATGAAGTCTGCAATGTCTCATCTCATACCAGGCCACCAAAAGTATCTATAGACATCATAATACATCTCTGTGTCACCCGGATAGACAGACCACTAAGACTAGTGTATATCCTGCATCACCTTCTTCTATAGAGAAAACGACACTACTGAACAACCATTGAAGCACAAGATGCCTTCTGGAGACGATGACCAATCAAGGGATGTATCCCCATCATGATGAAACTAAATTGACCACTAACAAAGCTCATGAATTGTTTGTTTAAGCTGAATCAACTCCAAGAGAGAAGGAGTCAATTGAATGATCTCCAAGAATTCACAACCACTACAATCCTTCGTCTGCACATGCATATGAGAAAAGATTGACATCAGAGTCCACTCATCACTAGACTTATTCAATGACTGCACTAGAAATATCATTCAGAAGGCATCATCAACCATGTTTCCATTTCCTGGGGTATAGAAAACATCAAATTTGAGCCCTTGCAAATACTCGATCCAACAACGCTGCCTCCTGTTGAGGTCCTTCTACAAGACGATATAGGCCAAGATTTTGTGATCAGAGTAAACTAAACACTTCTCCCCAAATAGGTACTGATTCAATGTCTTCAAATCATTCATCAAAACTACTAACTCCATATCGTGCTTCAGCTAATTATTTTCGTGTGATCATAGTTTGAGAGATCCATATGCTACCACATGATCATCCTGCAAAAGTACACACCAAATAACCATAACTGAAGAGTCACAATACACCTCATAACCATTTCCAACCTCTTACAAAATCAGAATTGGGGTGGTATTCAACAACCTCTTCAGCTCTTCAAACGATTCCTGTCATTCTAGGACCCATACAAACAACAACTCTTTCCAGTTGAGCACGGTCATAAGTGAAGAAATCCGAGAGAAATCCCAAACAAACTACCTATAATAACCATCCTGTCCAAGGAATCTCCCGATCTCGAACACATTCTTTGGCTACTCCCATGACATAACAACAATGATATTCTCAGGGTCCACCTAAACATCATTCTCTGAGATCACATGTACCAAAAATTTCAATTCCTTGATCTAGAAAGTGAATTTGGACAACTTTACATAAAAGCGATGCTCTCATAAAGTGGCCATAATGATTAGCAAGTGATACTCATGTTCCGCCTTAGATCCTGAATAAACATGGAAGTCAAACAAAAAAACCACATCAAAAGAATTGAGATACTGATAAAACACCCTATTCATGAGCTCCATAAAGGCCAATGGAGCATTGGTCAATCCGTAGCGCATGGAAATGTTCTCGAAGTGGCCGTACCTGCATCAGAAGTTTGTCTTTGGGATATTTTCCTCTTTCATCCTTAGTTGATGATAGCCCAAATTCTTGTCGATCATAGAAACCCATCTTTACAACTTCAACAGATCAAGCATGTAATCTATTCTAGGAAAATGAAATTTGTTCTTGATTGTTTCCTTATTCATCTTCCAGTAGTCAATGCACAACTAGAGTGATTTGTTAGCCTATATCATGAACAACATATGAGCGGCCTAAATAATGATTCTCAGGTGATAGAATCCATTGGATTATAAGTTGTAGAACTATATCTTTAGTTCCGTCAGCTCAATCGGGGCCATGCAATATGAAGGAAGAGATATCAGTAGTATTCCCGATGCTATATCAATCAAGAACTACACAACCCACTCTAGGGGGAAAAGATAAAAAATCTTATAGAAATACCTATTAAAAATCACCAACAACATGAGGTAATCCAAAGTCAGAAATTTGACCACCATTCTCTATAGTGAGTGATGATAACTGAAAAACAACATATCCCAACTCTAGGAGTGGATGTCCCGCACAACTCGACCAAGGATCCCATTCCCCACGATAAACTCAATGACACCAATTAGGTTCTAGGAAACTGACCTGCTCCCTATAGAAATTGATTTGTTTCTGGAAGTGTAATAGACAATCCATGCCAAGTATTATTTCAAAAAGATCCATATCTAAGACCATGAGGTCCCACTCCATCTCATCCCCTGACACAGAAAGCACACACGATGACCACTAGAGACCCTACTACTAATTTATTCCCAGTAGCATCAACAAATTCATCACAAAAGGAAAAAAATCAGTTGGAAAATTTAGTGTGTCCATGAAATGGAAAGAAATTAATGAAACAGAGGAATTAATATATTAAATAGTAGTAAATATAGAATATGATATCAAAAAGATACCTTGAACTGTCGACGGTCCTGCTTCTGATCTTGCTGGTGCTAGATCCACCATGTGTAGATGTCCCGTATTTTCTTAAGGATGACCACTAGAATTTATCTGTGCCATAACATGGATCATCCTAAATGATGACCCAAATCTTCCACCATTGCTACAAAATTGAGATCCCCCTATCCTCGGCAGCTCTGACTGTGATGAGAGTGCCCTTGAAGACAGTTCTAGCCCTACTCTGAAGTGGATGTGCCACCCTGCAAAACTGCTTGAAGTGACCCACACCTCGACATTGATAATAGAACTTCAGAAGAATTGAGAATGCTAGTCAGATGTTCCCTAGTCTCCCACACTAGTGGAACACAATAGATTAAGCATCAGAATCTATAGATGTAAACTGCCTAGAAGAGTGGCCTAAACTACCACCTCCCTTCTTCACCTGTTCGTCCTGCTTTATTTTCTTCTATGAAGAGATTCTATTTCCCTCTACTAATAGTATCCTAGGGAAACAATCCTTCCCTTTCCAGTCAATCCCTATCTTTCACCCCTAGTCAACCACATCAACAATGGTACTCAACTTAGACAAGAAAATATGGGAGTATATCTCTGGTCGTAATCCTATCTCAAACCTTCAATCCTTTTCGTGCTCATTAGATATGATTCAGGAGAATACTGAAGTAGATCGGAGAAGCAGTGGGCATACTCCCTCACTAAAATATCCCCCTGAAGAAGATCTATGGGATCTCAAGATCTATCTTATGCCAGGACTTTAGGGTAGTACTGTTCATTTAAGATGACCTTAAAATCTCCCCATTGCATTAGAGCATTCATTCTATTTTGATGTACTGATTCCCACCCCCTAGGGCTAGGACACTCCAATTGAAAAGAGGCACACTTCACCCTGACCTCGTTAGTTGTATCCATGAACATGAACATTCGATCGATCTTTTTGAGCCATTCTTCTACTTCCCTGGGTTCTTTGCTACCTCAAAAAGTAGGAGGCCTATTTTTCCAGTACTCCCACGCCTTTTCCTTCCTTCAACCAATATCATCTTCTCTAACAAGATCTAGAATAGTATTTGATCCATATCCTAGAGACTATTAGTCCTAAACCACAACCTCTACTAGATTCTGATCAAGTGGAGAGGGAGAACTCTCTTCAGGTTCCTCTCGTTGTTGCACGAGATCTTTATAGGGAGGCATGTTGCTATAAAAAATCAACAATCACAGGAGCCAAAATTAGTACAACAATTCTAAAAATTTCATCAATGAAGTAAAATATAAATAATCCAAACACATTACAATTAAAAAAGAAACAAAAACCCACCCCCACCCGATGCCCATGTGTAGTATTCATCCCACACGTCTCACCTGGAAGTGTAGCCAAATAAACAATTCCAATGTCCCATGGTGACTTAAGGTCTTCCAAGAGAGGTGTGGGCCAAGAACCCTACTCATGACCAAAACTCCGAGTCCCAACAGTCATAGATCTGTCTAACCAAACTCATCCCAAAATAATAATATAACACAAAAACATTAACCTCCTTTGATACCATTTTATCATGAAGAAAATGTGGTCGCCTTCAATACTGGTGGCAAACCCTGCCCGTGACAAGGCCTGAAGGGCGTTCCCTTCCCCATGGGCTGGTAGAGTTGGTTAAATAAAAACACAAATCCCCCATAATTATCAATTCAAAAAGGGTCCAAATTGATATGGTGGTGTTAATAGGTTTGGTTAGACCATGTTTGAAGAGAAATTTGTAAAAAATGTTGAAAATGAATGAATTATAAAAGAAACCAAATTGAAGTTTTAATCTAGAAATGGGCTCATAGTTTGGCCCAAAATTTTGATCACCCACCATTTCACCAAAATGGATGGGAAACACCCCAAAATAGAAATAATGGAAATTGAATGAAAAATATATTTAAAAAATGTCATGGATGTGACATAATGTCCCAGGAGTATTGGTTACACTACAATGTCATAGAAGATCCCTATTTTGATGAGCACACTGAAGTGACATTAAAATATTAATGAATATATGTTTTATAGATGGATGATATCATTTTAAGGGACACAAATGATATAGGCTATTAGGGGTGGAGACTCATAAGAATTTGAGGCACCTTCTCATGGTGTACTTCCTTGGTAATTTCTAGGCAGATAATATGAGAATGAGACATGGCTATAAAAAATCTAAATTTAAAAGTTTCATTGGTTTTTCCTATCTACAGATGTGTGTATTTGTACTTCAACTTTATGTTTGTTATTAATGGTTATTATGACTCATTCACTTAGATGTATTGAGGTAAAATGTGACAGAATATTTTCACAGTGAGGTATGATATGTTGGTTGCATCATGAGTAATACTACATTAACGAATAATTTGAGAAAATATTTTTCACTTATATTCCATAACAGAAGATGATATCTCAAGCCATTTGATGGAAAACATATATCCAAAATAAATCCATTTCTAGGGTGTTCTATTGGTAATTTCAATTTCTGGGAAGTCCAAGAATGAGAAATCCTGAACATGGGTTGATGGAACTTGCATGGAACCCTCTTGATTAAAGATATCAAGGCAAAGGGATTTTAATACATGGATATAATTCATATGAGGTGACATGTCATTACGGAGTTAACTTCTTTCTCTATGGGTTCCATGGTGTGTTTCTAGTTTCTACCCTTGGACATTATGTAGGATGACCAAATGCCACTAAGAAAGAGGCCTATAGGGTCACAAACTAAGTATAACCAGATTCTCAGTTAGTTAATTTATTATTTAATGAGATTAATATATATTAATCCCAGTTGTGGTTTAAATTTTTTTAGTTATTCCTAATCACAATCATTTCATCACTAGTTATTCAATAGTAAATATTACTAACTGAATATTTATGTATCAATGGATAATGCATTTATGTTTATTTAATAAATAAATAGTCATTATTCAAAGCCTGATAAATACTAAGGAGGATGGATAGGCTGAGTTTATGTGTCTAGTGGGGGAAAATATTAAATATAATTTTATTAATTAATAATGAAATATAACTTGAAATTTAAGATGAAATCATGGATATAATGGTATTACTGTTATAATTTGACATGGGGGTTTCACATGGAAAAATAAAATATGTAATGAATGTCGTGCCAAGTACTTATTATTACCTAGTGTATTTAATTCCTGGTGATGTTATTGTTTTCTTATTTTAGTATGGGGGAAGATAATTCTAGCCACGTATGTTGTGCACAATTTTAGAGAAGTACCTCAACCCTTGAGAGATCTATATTCTCCAAGAACGTTGACAACAATGAGAGTGGCCATCCTCCATCGGATCAGAGAATGATTTGGAAGCAGCCCTAAAGGCGATCAAAGGCGGATGACACAAACACATGGATATTCCATGACAGCATTGGGAGACTCCTACGACGGTGTAAAAAGACCCGCAAAGAACATGTGGATCAACACAAGAGTAGATATGATTTATCTAAAATGCAACGACGATACACAATTGATATGTTGGAAGACCCATCAATGAAGAATGAAAGGCCTGGATGTATTTTTTAATTAAATTATATTAAATATAAACAAAATATATAATCCCAATCTATGGATTATGGGGGATGTTCTTCTCTATCTATTCCTTGATTTATTTCCATGTATTCTAGTTTGTATTATTGTATTCATTTTAGAATGATAATTGATTACAGGAAAATCAATGTTGGGTGCTGGACCAACCATGATTATGTTGTTCCATTAACCTAAAGGTGGTATCAAAGTAGGCATACTTTCATTTATAATTATATAAATAACTCTGTGATGTTCTATGCTTTAATATTTTTTCTTGTCAATTCATGTTTATTCATTATTTTAATTTGAATTTCGAGACCTATTCCTTTTTTATTGACTCTCACAGATCTAACAGAAATGAATAATTTTATGATTAAAATTAAATTGAGGATCTCCTCAGGAGGCACAAATGATTCTGTCTATGTAATAGAATATTACATGCATTGTATTCAGAGTTATATTTCATGTAATCTGACATTCATGACGTGAAATTTGAATAAAAAAAAGTAGTTGTGTTCAACACAATAGTAGTATTTTAGAAATTAATCAAGCCATGTTCATTTATGAAATTCAGTGAAGTAAATTTTTATATCACTTGTTGTCTCAGACAGAGTGGCACACATTCATCCAAAGTACACATTGTGTGGGCCACTAGACATGGCGTGTAGTCTCTTCAGGTCAGGGTTGAGTCGTGTATCCCATACAAGACATGCCTTGTTGGTGACCGTGTAACGGGGAGTCTACACGGTGTTTGGATCACTGGACACACCTTGTACTCACAATATTTATTATTTACACCTCAAAAGTCGTTTCCCTTGGCGTTTACTTCAGATGGATGGTGAGGAGGATTCACGCAGTGTATTCGGAGGTACACACGGTGTACAATTTTCCCAAATTATGTAGATTTAATATTTATTATTATATTATGTAATCCTTGAAACATATACCTTCATGTGTGCATAAGTTTCGGATACTACATGTGATATGTGGTAGATATATATATATAAGGGTTTAATTAACATCTTTGTAACATTCAATGATCTTCACATATTGTAAATTTTTATTAAAATTATAATTCTATGTGCAATATACATGTCACAAAGAATTAATTGTATGAAATTATAATACATGTTGGTTAGTTTTTGATAAGTATTCACTGGGATTCCTCTAAGTTACAATTTATCTATATAGTTAATTTTAAATGAATATTTAATTCATTTAAAATTATAATGGATGATAATCTCAAGGAAATTCAGAAAAATGATTAAGATAAATGGAATAATGAATGAATATAATAATTTATCGATTTGACAATAGTTTATCTGAAATAATAATGATTAATGAATTGAATTATAGTTTTATTAAAATTATAATTCATTGCATTCCTGTGGATGATCATGATCTAAACCATACTTTTTTACGTGATTGGTTTCCATTTTAATTTTTTATTAAAATAAATTATTGGATTGTGTGCCTTATCTCCTAATTAATATGCAGGCCCTCCATACCCACAGTTTATTTTAATGTAAACCACCTTTTACCCCTCAATTGTGTGTGATTAAAATAATTTTTAATGTATATAGCGCCTATGCTAGTGGAGGTGGTTCAGGTTAGGAGCCGAGATGAAAGCAATCCAAGAAGATATAAAGTTGACCATATGGAATGCTATAAACATGAACCTAATTGGTTCAAGGTGTTTCTCCCCTAGTTATGATGTTAGTTTATAAACATCTAGATAAACTAACCATCAGAACAATCTCACGATAATACCTTTTATTTAATTTTTTTTCTGTCTTATGTTTATTAATTATGAATTTTTTGTCATGATTACAAAATTAATGAATTATGAAGCACACAAGATGGAACTAAAATAAACATTAATATATGTAAAAATTATATAAAAAATGGTTAATCAATTAAGCTTATCCCA
Source organism: Viscum album (assembly GCA_963277665.1). Lineage (NCBI taxonomy): Eukaryota > Viridiplantae > Streptophyta > Magnoliopsida > Santalales > Viscaceae > Viscum > Viscum album. The sequence goes on from OY728123.1 coordinate 539,956,550, forward strand.
TATAATAATAACAATCGTGTTGAATGATAAAAAATTGAAATTTACGTATATATGATAAAATCCATCAATGAAAAATTATGTTGGTATAACCATACATTATATAGATTAAAATAAATCTACAGTTCATAGTTCTTGACTAGAAAATGTTGGTGTGCTTTAAATTATAAGGGAAGTCCAATTTTAGGTTTTGGGTTGACTTGACTTAGTTTACATCAGGGGTTAATTGCCAAAGCAGGACTTGGTGTAACTTAGAGGCAACAGATGAGGAAATAAAAAATTTAGAATCTCAGGATTGGGGATTCCACTCAACAGATCATGGATTTGCGATTTAATGTAGTTAGCATTTGGAATGCGAACATAAATCCTTTTAAATTTATTGACTATCAAAATATGGGGTAATGAGAAGGTAAATATAGGTATGTTCCCCTATAATGTCCAAGAAATAGGATATTCTAAAGCCATTGGTGAGGGTTGTTCAGTTTCGATATAATAGTGAGACACTAATGAATATTTATTTATTTATTTTACTTAATTTTATTAGATAAACTAATAAAACACTCTTTATATTATATATATAAATGAAAATAAAAATGACATCAATCATATAATTGCAATCCATACTCAACAAGGAAAACCTTATCACCGACCCTAATTTGTAAGAGCGACATATACACCTTTTTCTTATCCTCCACCATAAAAGGATGCAATATGTGATGAAAAGACCTTTACTAGTTACACCTTGAAATGAGTTGAAGGATGAGGAGATTTCTGTGTATGAGGAACATCTGAATGATTCTAAATATGTTCAGTGCCTCATGCTATCATCCGTGACCAATTTGATCTTTATGAAACATGAGTAAATGGATGCCTATATAATGATGTCTCTCCTTTGGGATCTCTATCAATAGAAAGAAATATAAGAGAAGTTTGAGATCTCAAAAACATTTTTCACCACTACGCTTGGAGGGTCTATTCTAGCTAGGCCTCATATAGTAAAGCTTATCATCTTCATTGAGTGTATGGACATCTTAGGGAGTAAATTTCCAGATGAGTTACATTCAGATCTCATACTGTCATTTCTGCAATGGACCTTCTCTAGTTTTATTGTGAATTAGAATAAGAAAAATATTTAGAAGAGACCATCAGAACATCTGACCCTGATTCACCAAGTGAATAAGGATATGTGGAATGGAAAACAAATAGTCTTTATGGTTAATAAGAAGAGGAAGAACAAGGAAAAGGGGCCTATTATTTATAAACATTCTAAAGCCCCGAGAACCTTCCAACCAAGAAGATTAAGATACAACAGCAGTGAAAGGAAATTGAGTTAGTGTGCTTCTCATGTGGCAAGTTAGGCAACTAGAAGAGGAAGTACAACCATTAGCACGGGGAAGCCAAAAGTGAGTTCTTTATCGAGTTAAATATTTCCATTTATACACATTGGCCATTATATATAGCTTGTGGTTCTCACATATGTATTCAAATGTAGGAACTTAGTAGATTTTGGAAAATTTCTTGAGGGGAGGGGGATCTGCGAGCTGCCAATGGATTGAGGATGGATTATATTTCCATTTGTGAATACCACCTTTAATTTCCAACAATGATGATTTTGGTTTTACATGACTTTTATTATGTATCAAGTGTTACCAAGTACATAATTTCTATATCTTTTTTAGATATATATTTATTTTATGTTCAATTTTTGAAATAAAAGATGTTACTTTTATATGGAAAACATCTGTTATTGTATGGAAAATTTAAATAGCAGTCCGTATGTATTAAATTATGAAAATTTATTGTTGGAAGATTATAACTAATCATGTTCACAAGACTCATATAACACCCAATTGAGGCATCACGACCTTGGTCATGTATGCAAGAATCACATGACAATCCACTGTCAACAATTTTATTTTGGAAACTTCGAAGCTAAAACCAAATGATAGATGTCATGATTTTTTACAAGAGAAAATGAACAATACAACATTTTGTCGATATGGTGAAATGGATGAGAATCTTCAAGAATTGGTTCACAATAATGTGGGTGGACCATTTTCCATAGAGACTAGAGGTGGATATTCTTACATCCTGACTTTAAATGATGAATTGAGTAGATATGGATATATTTACATGATGTGGTACAAGTATAAGTCCCTAGAAAAATTCATGGAATTCAAGAATGAAGTAGATAATCATCATTGTAAGAAGATAAATATGATTTGAGTGGATCGAGGTGGAGAATATATTAACCAACACTTCATCAACTTTCTGAGGAAGTTTGGGATTCAATCTTATCTTACATAAACTTATACACCACAGTGGAATGATGTTAGTGAAAGGAGAAACCATACATTGTTTGACAAGGTATGGTCGATGATGAGTCATGTATATCCTCTATTATCCTTTTGTGGATATGAATTACAAACTGTGGAATATACATTAAACTGAGTACCAAATAAATCATAAAATGGAATTACCTTCGAACTATGGAGTGGATAGAAACCCATTTAATCACATACACATGTACAGGGATGTGAGATATTTGTTATGTCTTTCTTAGTTTACAAACTGGCACCCCGGGGGATGAGGTGTATCTTTATAGGGTATCCCAAAGAAAAAAATGGATAATACCTATAGAACCACTCCAACCTGAAATCAAAATTTGCTAGAAAAGTAGTCTTTCTTGTGAGGTGGAAAATCTTAAAAAGGATAGTGGGAGAAATATACACATAAATAACATTCATGATCAACATACAAATGAGTTAGTATTGGAACAAGATCCATAGGACCCCAGAGAATAATTATTTCATTCAACACAAGTACTACGTTGGAGTGTAAGAAATGTAAGGGTACTATAGTGATATGGTTTTCTTTTCATTGAGGATGGTGATGCATTATTACTGGAAAATGATGAACTACTCTCCAATAAAGAGACAATATAGTGATTTGAAGATGCATGATGGTTAGAAGCTATGAATTATGAGAATGAATCCCTGTATCTAAACCAATTTTGGGTTGTGGTCGATGTTCCAGTTACTGTAATGCTTGTTTCATGTAAATAAGTATTCATGAGGAAAATTGAAATGGAAGGTAAAGTAAATACAAATAATGAAAGGGAAGTGGCTATAGCTGTTAAAGAATATCAATTAATTTACTATGATTAATCCTTTTTACAAGTTTTCATGTTTAAATCCATCTGAACCATATTAGTGGTAATAGTTAACCATGACTATGAGATTTGGAAGAAGATGTCAAAATTGCATTCCCTAATGGGAACCTTTATGATGATTTATATATGAAATAAGTAGAAGGTTTTGGGACACTAGGTAATTCCCAAAATGGTTTCAAGTTGTATTAGTCAATTTATTGAATGAAGCAAGAACCATGTCATGGAATAGTTTATTCGATGAATCTGTAAGGGAATTTGGTTTCATTAAGAAGGAATGTGACCCATGTGTTTACAAATTTTTTAATCTGAATTCGGTCATTATCCTAGTAGTATAGGTTGTCAACATATTACTTATTGGAGATGAAATACCAGTCTTACAATCAGTTAATGATTGGTTGAACAAGTCCTTCTCTATAAAAATATTATGTAAATTAGTCTACATTATAGGGATCAAGATCATTCATGATATCTCCAAGAGGCTACTTGGACTAAGTCAGAGTACATACATTGAATAAATACTAAATAGATGTAGTTTGGAATAACTGAAGAGGGGATTGGTTCTAGTGTAACATTGTTTACATATTTCAAAGAAAATGTGTCCTCAAAACAATTGGAGAAAGATAGAATGAGTAAGATCCCATCATATGTAGTGAAATAATCAATCATGTTTGCAATGTTATGTACTATACTTGATGTTTCCTATACACTAAGTAAGGTAGGATGTATCAAGAATATCCAAGAGAACAACATTGGGCTACTTTTAAGACTATCCTTATGTATTTGAGAAGAACTATGGATATGGTCCTAGTATATGGAGTGGATTAAGAGCTTTTCATTATAGGGTATAATGATACTAGTTTTTAGACAGATTAGAATGATCTAAAGACATAATAAAGATATGTTTTCTATCACAATGAATGATTTGTGATATGGAAGAGTTCAATGTAACCAGTTGTCATTCATTTTACATAGGATTCCGAATATATATCATCTTTTGATGTATCCAAGGAAGCTTTATATATTTTGAAAATAATCCTGGAACTTGATTTGGTACCTATCCATAAAGACCCTATCTCATTATATTGTGATAATACTACAACAGTGGATCATACACAAGATCGAAGGTCACATCAACATATAAATAACATACTTCGGAAGTATCACCTATTGAGGGATTTTATTCCAAGGGGTGATATTGTAGTGAGAAGAGTTTCCGTGGAGGATAATGTGGAGAACCCCTGAATAAAGGCCTATCTCAACAGAAGCATGAGTATCATATTAGAGCTATCATAATGAAGGTTGTTGGTAGTTAGATCTATTGTAAGTGGGAGTCTATTAGTGTTGGTTCCCTATATCCAAATTCTTTTTTACTTTATGATAAAAATAAATTCATTAGAGACATATTTATAAAATCCTTATCACATCATCATTTTTCTTTTTGATGACATTGCATGTCTTAATGTCATAAGAGTAGCTGTCTCACTAAATGGTCATAGCAGATCCATGTTATGATGAGAACCTGGAAGTTCCATGAAAATATTCTTCAATATATGTTTTGTAACTTGATGATATCAGTTTAATGGACACAAATTATAAAGGCTATCAATCATGGATACTTCAAGGACTTTTATGCACATTCTCATGGTGTATGCCATTGGTAATGTCTATAACGATATTATTAGAATGAGACCCATGAGTAGAAAATCCACATTTTAAGTGTCATTAGATGTTCATATCTGTGGATGAGTGTGTTGGTCCTTAGACTTTATGATTATTATTTATGGGTATTATGACTTGCGCACATAGATGTATTGTAAAAAACAATGATGATATATGTTTTTGGTGAGTTAGAATATATTGGGTGCATCATGAGTTATATTGCATTAATGTATAATGTGGGAAATGATTTTTCTCTTCTGTTCCATAATAGAAAATGATATCACATGTAACGCCCTGACCCCAGTTACCTAGAGTCGGTGCATTATTACATAACATTGGCATGATCACAAGAAGGATCAAATCTCTAAAGACCAATTGGTTTAGTATCCTTGGAAACACTAGATATATTCATAAAGTTTTACATTACATTATAAAGTGAAAAACTATTACAACAACATAGTATCCATATCCCACACTCATGTCCCCACATACTACCCCTGCAGGTCATTCATTATTTACTTCTTCATACACTGGAAAAAATAAAACATAGAAAAGGGGTGAGCTCAAATGCCCAGTAAGGATAACAATATAGCAGAAACTTTCATAAAAAAGAATAAACATTTAAGGAAATGTATAACTAAAACAAAAGCCTTTTAAACTTGAACTTCAACATAGTATGGCAAAAATAAAATGAAATAATGCTATTTACTTATTCACATGGATATTCTATTAATCGAATAATCACATGCAATATCAATAACTACTTTCATAATGATGGAATGCATAATGCCAGACTATCATAACCACATAGCCAAGGCCTCGTTCCAAGACTAAAAATAATATTTTTCCAAAGCCTTGTGCCAAGACACTAGTTTGTCTCATGAGACCTACCGATGCATCGAGGAGCTATAGCAGTCTCCACCCGTCACATATTAAGTCCAATGCATTCCCATATGAAAATGTTTAAACATAACATAAACATTTGTATTAAAACTAGCATACGAAATGTCAATACTTTCCCCATAAACTATGAATGGTATAAAAATAGCACATCAACAGTCAAACATATCACAAAACCTTCAATACAATATAGAAGTTTTGTATCATAATAAATTAACTTCAAATAAGTGTAAAATCCATCAAAGGATGTTGACATAGATGAAATCAAAACTCTTTTTAGAGAAATATATCTTTCTATTTTTGAAATCATTTAAGAGTCATATATTTATAAAATAAAACATTTTCTTTGAAATTATTCTTATAATCTTGTAAGGGAAGCTTCGACGATTTTATAACTACGTAAAATAACCGCACCCGCCGTATAAGTTAAAAAAAATTCTTACCTTAATTCTGTCGAAAAGGTTTAAAGCACCTTGTTTGGAAAACGACGGAAAGATTCCATTATAAAACTCTTATAAAAAGTCAAAAAATGGTATAAATGACTTTAACTCGTGTTCTTATAAATAGTAAAAATGTTTTGAAATACATTTTTATGAAACATGGATGTGGATGATAAAGAGATCCCAGTTGATTATTATGTATAAACAACCTCGGATAATGAAGAGATTGTGAAATAAACCCTTACCTTGTACTTTTCCTTGGTTTGGGTAGGTTAACCTCCTGTATAATGGTGAAATAATTTTTATTAAATTATAAAATAATCATATACATTAATATGATATAATATATGATCTTTTAACATTGATTTTTTTATAATATCTTAGTATTATCGTCGTTTCGGGTGTTAACTTACTCGTTTTCTTTTATATGTTTTGTTACATAAGCCAGGTTTGTCATGGATAGGTTGTATAATATTCATATACATAATGATATCAAGTCCTTAAACAATATTTTTAAATAATCAAATGATAATTATACTTGAATGGATACGATGGAGAATGAATCTCGTCGCGTTCGTGGACACGGTAGTCCGTACGTACGCACGAGCGACAATATCATTTTTTTGATATTAAATTAATATATAAATGTCTAGTATATCATATATAAAGAATCATTAACATGTTATATTTATTATTTACATGAGTTACACATCATTATTATACCCATCCAAATAATAATATATTTAATGACAATTACACAACGACGTGGAGACGGTAAATCGTACGTACGCACGTATGGTGAAATGTTATTCAAAGGGTGGATAGAATACAGAATATGTTTGTACCATGTTTATAATAACATCACAGTATATATATGATACTATATTTATTATTTTAGAATGGTAATAACAAAGGAAGAAGAATTGGAAGAAGAAAGGAACTTGGAAAAGGGTGGTGAAATCATTACCTCTTCTTCGGGTTCTTCCTTTTGATTTGATCAAAAGGGATCCTTAGGCTGGCTTTCCGATCAAACTAAGGCCTCTAGGTTGTATTGAGGGATGTTGGGAGAGTATTTTGGTAGATTTTGGCCGAACCAAATGTCTGTGAAGGTGTGAAGAAATGAGAAGGAGTAGTTCCCTTTTATAAGAGGGGTGAGAGGCACCTTTGGAAAAGCTAGAAATATTAATTTATAATAAATTAATAATCGGTTTCTAATGGCTCCAAAGTGGATTATTTAAATGTTAAGGTGGGGATGGGTCGAAAACCACTCAACCAATAGAATTTAGATAGGTTTGGGTACTTATATTAACCTTATCTTTAAGTAATAACTCTAAGTTAATTAGTTTCACTTTTATAGTGTCTCTCTGTATTTTTATATTATATGGTTAATAACCTTAATATATATATCCAAGAGACCCCCAAGTGGTCCATTAATGATATAAATATCATGATATAAGTCTCTTGGCCGAACCTTATATTTTTAGGAATTTCATATCAATTTATAATATAATATTTGTTTTAAAAAAACTCTTTTATGTCAATTTTGACACTATTCAGTACATGATTTTTGTGATACTCATAACAGAATTATAACTTCGAAAAAAGTCATTTAAATCAATCCTAATATGCCATATTATCCTCGAAAATTAGTTTAATTCATTAAATGTCTCAAATTATATTTATTTGGGTATTTATAATATCAATTATTTTAATTTGTCACTATTATGGTAATTACTGCATCATAATTGTGTCATAAATAAATTAAATTATTTAAAGTCTAAAAATTATAAATAAAATATCATTATGTATGAAATATTTTTATATTTTTAATTAATATTTATAGTCTAAAATCCAACATATATAACCCTATATAAAAATTTCTTTTCTAAAAGATATATGCTTATGTGATTTTTCTACTTATTTTAACTTAATTAAAATTAAGTGTCCCTATCACCTACAAGTGGCTCCATGGGGTCCCAAAATCGACCCAAAGATACGTATGGTCGAACATGTTTCAACCAATAAGGCTAGGAAACGTTTTAGGGTAATTTAGTATTATTATAATATTATTTTTTAACCCATATTTACGGGATTTACCTATAACCATGGTGAATAAAATATTTACCGAAGTAATTACTCAAAATGTCTAAAAATAAAAGTTACCTATTTACACAATTTTAACATCCTGATTCCAAATATGGAATCCATTTTTCCATATTCAAAACACAGAAGTGGAATAAATCAATTTAAAATTAATTCCCGTTGATAAAACAAAAAGCGTGTTTTGAAGAGATAATAACTATCAAAAGATTGACACTTGTTTATGTCTGGTTTAATTGTAAAATTATGTCCAATGACCAAAATTGTATTAAATGGTAAAAATATATTCTAAATATACTTTAAAACCACTCAAATTCATAATTTATCAATATTAGTTATTTTGATTAAAAAAGTTGTTTTCAATTAAAATTTAGTAATTTTCACTATTCATCAAAATATTAAAGTTATCCCAAAAGTACCAAAATTTCACCTTAGGCTAAATTCGATATTCCGAATCCAAAAATGAAGTACATTTTGAAATATAATATATATATAATTTCAAAAATTAGGTATTACTATTCATAACGGCTAGTTTGATTGGTGATGGTGTGTTAGAACTCGGTGTTGCGTACAACACACGCTATCACATTATTCAAAGAGAAGTGTACTGTAGAAGTTTGGGGTGTTGAATTCTCCCTCCTTCAAATAATTTCATCCTCGAAATTTCTATAATACTTATCACATGAAAAGACTCAGGTGGTTCTTCATCATAAGTTCCTTGGGTTCCCACGCTACCTCTTCCATCTTATGGTTTCTCCACAAAACGTTTACCAGGCGTGTCGTCCGGTTTCTCAGTACTTGTTCTCTTTTATCAAGAATCCTGACGGGCTCTTCAAAATAAGACAGATCGGGTTCCAGTTCTAATTCTTCATAGGTGAGTACATGCGTTGGGTCAGGCATGTATTTCCTCAAAAGAGATACGTAGAACACATCGTGAACTTTGGAGAGACTTGGCGGCATTGCCAATCGGTAAGATACAGACCCAATTCGTTCTAGAATTTCGAAAGGTCCGATGTACCTGGGACTCAATTTACCTCTCTTACCAAAACGTATGACTCCCTTCCATGGAGATATCTTCAGGAAAACATGATCACCGACTTGAAATTCCAAATCCTTTCTTCGATTATCGACATAGCTCTTTTGCCTACTTTGAGATGTTTTTATGTGATTTTGGATTACCTTCACCTTTTCCATCGTTTCCTCCACTAGTTCTGGACCTACAAGTTTTCTTTCACCAACGTCATCCCAACAGGTTGGTGTGCGACATCTCTTTCCATATAACGCTTCATATGGTTCCATCTGAATACTCCAATAGAAGCTATTGTTATAGGAAAATTCTATCAAAGGTAAATATTGATCCCACATACCCGGAAAGTCAAGTGAGAAAGATCTCAACATGTCTTCTAAGGATTGAATAGTCCGTTCTGATTATCCGTCTATCTGAGGGTGGTAGGAAGTGCTCAAATGATGTTCAGTATCCATGGATTTCTGAAGACTCTTCCAGAATCTTGAAGTAAAATGGGGATCACGATCAGAAACAATCGATAGGGGTACTCCATGAAGTCTCACAACTTCATTAATATATAGTCTTGCTAGACATTCCAGTGGTAGATATTCTCTTATAGCTAGAAAATGTGCTGACTTGGTAAGACGATCAACAATAACCCATATTGCATCATTCCTTCTAGGAGTCTTTGGTAGCCCCATGACAAAGTCCATCGTAATATTGTCCCATTTCCACTCCGGTATGGGAAGAGGTTGCATGACTCCTCCAGGGTGTTTCCTTCCAGCTTTCACTTGTTGACAAACCATACATCTTGACACAAAATCAGCAATCTCCCTCTTCATACTGTCCCACCAAAAATTTTCCTTCAAATACCTATACATTTTGGTGCTCCCACGTTGTATAGATAAATTGGAACTATGAGCATCATCCAGCTATTCCCTCTTTAGATCAGGTATATCGGGAACAGAAAGTCTCTTCCCGAATTTCAAAATTCCATCTTCATACACAAAGTCTCTCAGTCACCCATCATTCACAGCTTTAATCATCTTTTGAAATTCTTCATCATCGGTCTGAGAACTCTTAATCCTTTATAGTAAAGATGGTTTGGCAACCATTTGAAAAACTATTGATGTTTCTCCTTCCCTGGTTATTCCCATGTCCATCTTCACTAGATCCATGAAAATTGGATCCCTTTCAATTCTCATATTGTTCAAAACTCCATGATCATTTCTTCTCAAAGAATCTTCCACCTTGTTTTCCTTCCCTGGGTGGTAGTGTATCGTACAATCATAATCCTTGAGTAATTCAATCCATCTCCTTTGCCTCATGTTGAGTTAATTTTGTGAGAAAATATACTTCAAACTCTTGTGATCAGTATAAATCTAACATTTTTCACCATAGAGGTATTGCCTCCATATCTTCAAAGCAAAGATCACAGCTTCTAACTCGAGATCATGAGTAGGATAGTTTTGTTCCGGAATTTTCAACGGTCGTGATGCATAGGCAATAACCCTATCATTCTGCATAAGGATACAACCCACATCCTTTCTTCGATGCATCACTATAAATAACGTACCCATCATTCCCCGATGGTAGAGTCAATATTGGAGAATTGACTAATCTTCTCTTCAGTTCTTCGAAACATTCTTCACACTCTTTATTCCAAACAAATTTAACCCCTTTACGTGTAAGCTTTGTTAATGGGTTAGCCAATCGGGCAAATTTCTAGACGAAACGTCAATAATAACCTGCCAAACCAATAAAACTACGTACCTCAGTTATACTCGTAGGTGCTGGCCATTCTTGGATTGCCTTGGTCTTAGAAGGATCAACAGAGATTCCATCTTTAGAGACAATATGGCCAAGAAAAGAAATCTCTTAAATCCAGAATTCACACTTGCTAAACTTCCCATATAATTCATGCCTTCTCAGAGTCTTCAAGATAATGCGCAAGTGATTTTCATGATATTCATAGCTTTTGGAGTATACCAAGATATCATCAATAAATACCACCACAAATTCACTGAGATACTCCTTGAAAACACTATTCATCAGATCCATGAATACAGAGGGTGCATTAGTCAATCCAAAAGGCATTACAGTAATCTCGTAATGCCCGTACCTGGTTCGAAATGCTGTCTTCGGAATGTCTTCCTTCTTCACACACAACTGATGGTATCCGGATCGAAGTTAAATCTTTGAAAAGTATTGATCTCCATGTAGTTGGTCAAATAAATCATCAATGTGTGGTAGGGGACACTTGTTCTTTATTGTTATAGCATTGATCTCCCTGTAGTCGATACATAACCACATAGATCCGTCTTTCTTTTTAACAAAAAGCACAGGGGATCCCCATAGAGAAACACTAGGGAGAATAAATCCCGTATTACTCAATTCATCTAGTTGTTTCTTTAGTTCAACTAATTCTACAGTGGCCATTCTATAAGGGGTCTTTGATATAGGCCTTGATCCAGGAATTAAATCAATGGAAAACTCAACTTCTCATTCTGGAGTATATCCAGGTAAATCTTCCGGAAATACATCTCCAAATTCTTTCACAACAGGTACATCCTCTATTTGAATATTCATTTCCTCACCCACAGTTATTTCATTCTCTTCCTCCCCAATAATTGAATTTAGTTGAGCTACTGGGGGTGGATCTAAATAAGAATTAGGTGGTGACGATTCTTCTCTAATGATAAGGTGTTCCTTATCATCATCATCAAGAATTGTAACCTATTTCTTCTTACAATAAATCTTCGCATCATAGTCTGAAAGCTAGTCCATACCGAGGATTATATCAAAGTCAATCATAGGTATGACGATGAGATCAGCAGATAAAAAACATTTATGTGCTCTAATGGGGACTGATTCACAAAACATTATTGCAATGATACTTCACTTAGGATTTTTAACTGACAACTCCCTTGTTAAATCAAATTGGAAATATCTAATTATCATAGCAAAATGGGAAGATTTGAATCAATGCGATGATCCAGAATCAAATAAGGCATTTCTTAAACTTGAGGAAACCATTAAATTACCTGCCACCACGTCTTTCAGAGCTTCTACCTCAACATTAGTGATAGCATAAGCATGGCCTTGATCCATTGGAATTTTTTGAGGTAAGTTACACTGACGCATAGGAAATTCATTTGCATAATGCCCCATCTCCCTGCAATTGTAGCACTGAACATTGATAGCTTCCTTCTTCCCTTTGCAAGCACGAGCTTGGTGGCCTTTTTCACCACACTTGTAACAGACTCTTGTTCCCTTCAATCAAGTACCAGGGTGTTTCTTACCACATTTACCACAGGATGGATATTCAACATTTCCCTTCTTCCACTTATTTCCATTCCAAGATTGATCAGCAGATCTCTTCTTCTCTTTCCTTAATTTAAAGTGATAAGACATAGAGAATTCCTTTTCGGTCTTGATAGCACATGAGACAATGTCTTCGTATGATGAGAAGGATTGTGATACTAAAGCTTGACGGAGAAATGGTTTTAACCCATAAAAGAAACAATAAATCTTACTTCATGGGTTACATATATAATCTCCAGCATACCCTGATAACCTTGTAAAGTTAGCCTCGTACTTTGCGACATTCTCATCCTCCTTTTGTCTCAGACTCAGAAACTGCCTTTCCATATCTGCTCGGTGGTCGTGAGGAATGTATTTTTTCTAAAAACAGATCTTTGAACTCTCTCCATTCCATATTTGATACTTCATCATCTTCCTTCGTATTTTGAATCAATGAACACCATTGATCAGCATCTCTAGTGAGGCGGTAAACTGCCATGATAACGTTTTCCCTTTCACTACTCCCCAAATCCTGAAATATTTTCTCTAGGGAAAATATCCATTGCTCAGCTACTAATGGATTTTTACTCCCATTGAACGCTGGTGGCTGTTCCCTCATGAATCGATCTGACACTGATCCTCCACGCTGCGGATCAGGGTGCTCCATACGGGTAAGGTTATTATTCATAACCTGAGTGAGTTGTCCCAGTATGGTGATTAGCTGATCAGAACCAGTTACATCACCAACTCCACTATAATTATCTTGAGCAGGAGGGCAGTCCCTACATGGAGTGCATGCATTGATACATTTTCCATTTCTTCCACTAGGCACCATTTCTAAACAATGGCATAAACTAGATCAGTTTATGAATCAAAATACATAATCCCATACTTATAAAACACTTAACATAAATGGAACTAATTAAGGATATAATCCATAATCATAAAAAAATTTCTTTGAGGAAGTATATACTGATAAACCCTTTATTATTATTTGTAAAGAAAATGAGAGTTATCCTAAGCATATCCCCAGGGAGTGTCGTAACCAAGAGTGCAGCAAGGCCCGTTGTCGTGCACCAGTTCCCGTTCGAGTCTAGCTCAAAGCGGTGTTTTCCGGTTTTACCCCTAGGTACATCTATGCCAGAGCTGCCTCTACCTGCTCATATCTAGATAGGGATGTATTGCTCAGAAAACTCACAAAATCTCTAAAATACCAAAATTCTAGGAAGTTCTTCTATTCTAATCCTCAAAGTCCATCTTAAATCTATGTTCTCTAATTAGAGTTTATCTAAATCTAGATTCCAAGGTTTGTACTAATCTTCCTTTGATACCAACTGTAACGCCCCGACCCCAGTTACCTAGAGTCGGTGCATTATTACATAACATTGGAATAATCACAAGAAGGATGAAATCTGGAAAGATCGATTGGTTTAGTAGCCTTGGAAACACTAGATATATTCATAAAGTTTTACATTACATCATAAAGTGAAAAACTACTAAAACAACATAGTATCCATACCCACACTCATATCCTCACATACTATCCCTGCAGGTCGTTCATAATTTACTTCTTCATACCCTGGGAAAAATAAAACATAGAAAAGGGGTGAGCTCAAATGCCCAGTAAGGATAACAATATAGCGGAAACATTCATAAATAAGAATAAACATTTAAGGCAATGTATAACTAAAACAAAAGCCTTTTAAACACGAACTTCAACATAGTATTGCAAAAATAAAATGAAATAATTCCATTTACTTATTCACATGGATATTCTACTAATTGAATAATCACATGCAATATCAATAACCACTATCATAATGATGGAATGCATACTGCCAGACTATCATAACCACATAGCCAAGGCCTCATGCCAAGACTAAAAATAAGATTTTTCCAAGGCCTTGTTCCAAGACACCAGTTTGTCTCATGAGACCTACCGATGCATCGAGTAGCTATAGCGGTCTCCACCAGTCACATATTAAGTCCAATGCATTCCCATATGAAAAGGTTTAAACATAACATAAAATTCGTATTAAAACTAGCATACGAAATGTCAATAATTTCACCATAAACTATGAATGGTATAAAAATAGCACATCCACAGTCAAACATATCACAAAACCTTCAATACAATATAGAAGTTTTGTATCATAATAAATCAACTTCAAATAAGCATAAAATCCATCAAAGGATGTTGACATAGATGAAATCAAAACTCCAATTAAAGAAATATCTCTTTCTATTTTTTAAATATTTTAAGAGTCATATTTTTATAAAATAAAACATTTTCTTTGAAAATATTATTATAAGCTTGTAAGGGAAGCTTCGACGATTTTATAACGGCGGAAAATAACAGCACCCTCCGTATAAGTTAAAAAAATTCTTACCTTACTTCTGTCGAAAAGGTTAAAAGCACCTTGTTTGGAAAACGACGGAAAGATTCCTTTATAAAAATCTTATAAAAAGTCAAACAAGGGTACAAATGACTTTAACCCATGTTCTTTTAAATATACAAAATGTTTTGAAATAGGGTTTTAAGAAACATGGATGTGGATGAAAAAGAGATCCCAGTAGATTATTACGTATAAACAACCTCGGATAATGAATAAATTGTGAAATAAACCCTTACATTGTACTTTTCCTTGGTTGGGGTAGGTTAACCTCCACTATAATGGTGAAATAATTGTTATCAAATTTTACGAGAATCATATACATTAATATGATATCATATATGATCTTTTAACATTGATTTGTTAATAATATCTTAGTATTATCATCGTTTTGGGTGTTAACTTACTCGTTTTCTTTTATATGTTTTGTTACATAAGCTATGTTTTTCATGGATATGTAGTATATTATTCATATAAATAATTATATAAAGCCCTTAAACATTATTTTTAAATCATCAAATAATAATTATACTTGAATGGATACGATGGAGAATGAATCTCATCGCGTTCGTGGAGACGGTAGTCCGTACGTAAGCACGAGCGAAGATATCATTCTTTTGATATTAAAATAATATATAAATTGATGGTCTATCATATATAAAGAATCATTAAAATGTTATATTTATTATTTACATGAGTTACACATCATTATTATACCCATCCCAATAATAATATATTGAATAACAATTACACCACGACGTGGAGACGGTAAGCCGTACGTACGAACGTATGGTGACATGTTATTCCAAGGGTGGATAGAAAACTGAATATGGTTCAACCATATTTATAATAACATCACAGTATATATATGATACTGGAGTTATTATTTTATAATGGTAATAACAAAGGAAGAAGAAGTGGAAGAAGAATGGAACTTGGAAAAGGGTGGTGAAATCATTACCTCTTCTTCGGTTTCTTCCTTTTGATTTGATCAAAAGGCCTCCTTAGGTTGGCTTTATGATCACACTAAGGCCACTAGGTTGTATTTAGGGAAGTTGGGAGAGTATTTGGGAAGATTTTGGCCTAACCAAAAGGCTTTTAAGGTGTGAAGAAATGAGAAGGAGGAGTTCCCTTTTATAAGAGGGGTGAGGGGCACCTTTGGAAAAGCTAGAAATATTAATTTATAATAAATTCATATTTGGTTTCTAATGGCTGAAAAGTGTATTATTTAAATTTTAAGGTGGGTATGGGTCGAAAACCACTCAACCAATTGAATTTAGACAGGTTTGGGTACTTATATTAACCTTAACATTAAGTATTAACTCTATGTTAATTAGTTTCACTTTTACAATTTCTCTCTGTATTTTTATATTATATGGTTAATAAAATTATTATATACATCCAAGAGACCCCCCAAGTGGTCCATTAATGATATAAATATCATGATATAAGTCTCTTGGCCGATCCTTAGATTTTTATGAATTTAATATCAATTAATTATATAATATTTGTTTTAAAAAACTCTTTTGTCTATTTTGACACTATTCAATAGTTTATTTTTTTGATACTTATAAAAGAATTATTACTTCTAAAAAAGTCTATTAAATAAATCATAATATGCCATATTATCCTCTAAAAATAGTGTAATTCATTAAAAGTCTAAAATTATATTTATTTGGGTATTTATAATATCATTTATTTTAATTTGTCACTATTATGGTAAATACTGCATCATAATTGTGTCATAAATAAATTAAATTATTTAAAGTATAAAAATTAAAAATAAAATATAATTTTTAATGAAATCATTTTAGATTTATAATGAATATTTATAGTCGAAAATCCAATATATATAACCCTATGTAAAAATTTCTTTTCTAAAAGATATATGCTTATGTCATTTTTGTACTTATTTTAACTTAATTAAAATTAAGTGTCCCTATCACCTACAAGTGGCTCCATGGGGTCCCAACATCGACCAAAAGATTCCAATGGTTGAACATGTATCAACCAATAAGGATATGACACGTTTTAGGGTAATTTAATAGTATTATAATGTTATTTTTTAACCCTTATTTACAGGATTTACCCTTAACCATGGTAAATAAAATATTTACCGAAATAATTACTCAAAATTTCTAAAAATAAAAGTTACCTATTTACACTATTTGAACATCCTGATTACAAATATGGAATTAATTTTTCCAAATTCAAAACCCAGAAGTGGCAGAAATTAATTTAAAATTAATTCCCGTTGTTAAAACAAAAAGCGTGTTTTTAAGAGATAATAACTATCAAAATATTGACAGTTATTTATGTCTGGTTTAATTGTAAAATTATGTCCAATGACCAAAATTGTATTAAATGGTAAAAATATATTCTAAATATACTTTAAAACCACTCAAATTCATAATTTATCACTATTAATTATTTTGTTTAAAAATGTTGTTTTTAAATAAAATTTAGTAATTTTCACTATTCATCAAAATATTTGAGTTATACGAAAAGTACCAAAATTTCACCTTTGGCTAAATTTGATATTCCGAATCCAAAAATGAAGTCCATTTTGAAATATAATATATATATAATTTCAAAATGTAGGTATTACTATTCATAACGGCTAGTTTGATTGGTTATGGTATGTTAGAACTCGGTGTTGTGTACAACAGACGCTATCACATTATTCAAAGAGAAGCGTACCGTAGAATCTTGGGGTATTACATCACATGCCCTTTGATGAAAATGATACATCCTAAATAAATCCATGGCCATGGTTTTTATAGTATAATTAAATTTCTAGGTAGTCATAGAATGAGAAATCGAGCACATTTGTTGATGGTACTTATATGAAACTCTCTTGTTTAGAGATATCAAGAGAAAGGGAATAAATTACCTGGTAAGTGTTCATATGAGGTGACATATCATTGTGCTGTTATCTTCTTTACTTATGGACTCCTTGGCATGTTTCTAGACACTATCCATTTTCGTTTCACAGGTTCACCTAATGCCACTAAGAAAGAGGCCTAGAAGGTCACATAATAAGTGGTTTAAGAATCTCAAGTTAATTTTTTATTATTTAGAAAGTTAAATAAATATCAACATCGGTTGATGTTTAATAATTATTCATGTATTCCTGATCACATCAATTTCATTATTATTTATTCCAGAGAATATATTACGAACAAAATATTTATTTATCAGTGAATTATGGAGGTATATTTATTTAATAAATATATAGTCATTATTCAAGGCCCGATAAATATTAAAGAGGATGGGAGGACCGTGTTTAAGGGTCCAATGGGGAATTATATTTAATATTATTTGATTACATAATATATAAATATAACTTGAAATTTAAGCATACATCATGGAAATAATGTTATTTTCGTTATTTTTTACATGAGTTTTTGTCATGTATTAATAAAATAAGTAACGACACTTGGGAGAATTTTTTATTATTACCCAGTGAATTAAATTCCAAGTGATATTAATATTTTACCATTTTAACTTAGGGAAATCTAATGCTAGCCACATGTGTTCTTCACAATTTTGGTTAAATATCTCAAGCCTAGAAAGCTCTCTTTTCTCCAATAACATTCTCAAAAATGATAAAAGTTATCCCCCACCAGATATGAGAATGATTTAAAAGAGACTCTCAAGGAGATCAAAGGTGGATGAAGCCAACCTAAGGATGTTCTGTGAAAGTTCCCAAAGTCTCCTTCAGCGATGTCTAGAGATTCAAAGATCACATGTGGATCACCTCTAGAGGAGATATACTCTCAATCTATCCAACACAATGAAGGTTCCAAAAAGATATCTGGTCAGACACATCAAGGAAGAAATAAAACCTTAAAGGAATTTCTTTAATTAAATAAAATTAATTATAAACAAAATATGTTGATCCTCTCTTTTGGTTTTGAGGGAAAATTTTCATTATCTAAATACATGATTTGATTTCATGGATAATGGAATTTATCATCACATTAATACTTGATAGATAATTGATTGATGGAAAATCATGGTTGGGTGCCGGCCCAACCGCACTTCTGTTACACCCATAACCTGCATCTACAAGGTAAATTAATATTAAATTTGAATAGATTATTAATGAATCCTAATATCCTTCTCATTACTATATAATTGTAAATAGGGAAAAACCATTTACCTATGGTTCATTCAATGTAATGATTATTACAATATCCCATATATGTGACTATTTATTTCGCACCTCAATAAAATTACAAGAAAATATTATAATAAATAATCTAATCCAATAGATAATGGAATAAAAAAATGATATATTGCTCCATTAAATAAAAACTGTGGATTTCCCAGATGATATGGAATAAAAGGGTCCTAACTATTGGTTTCCATGGTCCAAAATTCAATGTACCATCAGAATCGGAGTCTGTATGTCGAAGCTCTCTAAAAATTGCCTAACGAAACCATGTAAATTTAGGTTATATGTCAGCAGAGGAAGAATGTGGATTTTTAGTGGATGTTTAAGGTCAAAAATAAGTTTTTATACAAAAGAAATTACATCCAAAAGTCAGGCCACAGGTTTTGAAAACCAGGCACTTGCATTGTGAATCAACTATTTGCTGAAAATACTCAAGTCGAATGGTTTCCACATAGTTTCTCCAAGTTTTTTCTCATATATGTCCCTATCCAGTGACCCCAAAAAATTCACATGGTTTCCTAGAGTCCTATGTACATTTACTAATTACCATTCCAATACCGTGAACCTCTAAAATGCTTTGAAAACCAACCCAAACCATCAAGAAACATTCCAGTACTTAACCCAAATATTCCAAAATGTTATATAATCTATAATATAAGGAAATAAATTATAAATGTGGTGTTATATTATATATTCATAAATCATATAAATAAATTTCATAACGATTATGTGTGGTTTTAATGTTATGATTATTCTTTGGATAGAAATGATGAGATTGTTTTTTGTAAAATCCTCACAAATATTCTTATTCTAATGTTTTTCATCTATTTGGTTTTATAATGTTTTTGTGATGCTGTTAATAGGTTCTATAAAATGATTCTAAACAAGAATTTGAGGTTCTATTATAGTTGAGAGATCCAGAATAGGTCCACATATAGAATATATTCTTATGTGAGTCAAATAGAATGAATTTTATAACAGATGAGACATTTATCTATATTAATATGAGTGGAAAATGGATGAAAGATTTTGATATTTTCTTTTTATTAATCAATATTGGTGAGAGGAGAAAGTTTTAATTATCTGTTAATTTTTTGGGTGGTTCTTCATGTCAATGGGTCGAAAAATACATAGTAGAATATGATGCATTAATGATCAAATTTACATAGTTTTGGAAGTTATTCACAAAATGAATCTTATATAAGAAATTTAAACTAATAATCAGGTGGATCTATTAGGTATTTAAGAGTATATTAATTCTATAAAAGATATTTTTATAATTCATGTAGATATTTTACGTTATTCGTCAATTTTCATGGTTTTTAAGAAGCTATGATTCAATACTTTTTAGAAATTTTTATGAGAAGAGATCTAGATATAATTTGGGATCTTTTTATAGAGTTCTGTAATGATGATTTTGGAAAAGGTTATTGAATTTTCATGGTGGATATATGCATTAGTGAGGGGGTGAATTAGTTATATTCATTTTTATGATTTAATTTCTAAATGAAATCGTATAATGAGGTAAATTATAAAACCACTCATTTCTAAAATTTTCATCATTCTAGTATGGAACCAAAATTACTGAAAAAAATAATAAATGAATTTTTTAAAATTTATAGTGAAAATGTGTGTTCTTGTGTATTTATATATAGAGGTTCCTTCAAGACACATATTTACAATAGTAAACATTATAAAAAAAATACAATCTCTCTATAGAAATTCGTAAACAATATTGAATATAATTGAGGGAAAACTATTGAAATGTCCCTTCCATCACTCGATATCTTATTATAATGGCTCATTCATGTGTGATATATCTCCTTAAAATCCCTATTAGTCTACTGAATAATATGTTATACCGGAACCCACTAGTTATTCAATGGCTCATTCTATAACTCCCAAAGACATTATGATATATATATTTTTAAAATATACTTAATTTTTTCGTTTTCTTACGATACACACAACCCTTAGTCTACGTGAACCAAAATATAGTATACCATTGTAACATAGCCATTAAATTGGGGGGTATGAATTATAATACCCTAATTATAAAAATAATTTACAAAATATTTAGATAAATCATGTATGTTGATAGTTAAGTACTCAATTTTTAATAAATTTATTATATGATTTAAAAAATCATTAAAAATCATTTCATATTATTTTTATGAGAAAATAATAAAAAATATTTATTCATATTTTAGAATTTTTTTAAAGAATAATTTTTTTTTAATTTATCAAAGCTAAATTATCATATGGGGGATGTTTGGGATTATTCTAAAATGATTGATTTTTTCAGTGAATAGTGGAAAATATAGTTTTTTCAAATACTATCATTAAATCAAGTAATTTAAAATTATCATTATATTTTTAATTTTTTATAAAAAATAAAATTGAAATTTTTTTATTTGTAATAATCTAATTAATTATTTTTTAATCATCAATATTCTTACTTTTTATATAAGTTAATCTTTAAGCTTAAGAATTTTTTTTCTAAAAACTGTTTTTTAATTTCTTTTTATTTGTATTTATTATAATAGATTCATTAAAAATATATATAATTATTCTTGTTAAATTGATGAAATATTAATAATTAAGAGGTTCAAAATTGGGAAGTAGGACCTTTTTATTTTTGGTTGTTATAATGAGTAACTGTGGTAAATATTGGTCACCTAGGAAGGGGTAAAATAAGTTATTCTGGGTCAAAACCATGGGATAAGGACACTAAATCAATAAACAAACCTTCCATTATTTCAATTTATATAATAAATTGTACCATATACACACAAAATTATAATATATGGTACTTTTTTCCATTTTTTCATCATAATTATGTTTATATTAATTTTAGATATGAAAATTCAAATATGTCACACTCTAGAATATAATAGTAGAAAAATTAGTACATGTGGATAAAAAAGTAGATAACATTAGTTCTAAATATTTATTTAAAATAAAAATTAATTTTTTATCATGGTAATTTATTTATAATTTTTAGTGGTTGAATAAACACCCATAATGCTTATGCGACACCGATATAGTATTTATTCGATTAGTAGGAAAACAAAATTATTAATTTTAAAAATATGAATAATAAAAAAATTATTTTGAATTATTTTTTTCCATAAATATTTTAGATAAATATTAAATGCTAACGATGTGTGAATTTTTAATATTTTAATTTCATAACTTTCATGATGTCTTTAATGTAAAGTTTATCTAATAGTTTCCAAAATGACCTTAATGATATTTTATGTTAAATACTATTTTCATAAATTATTTAAAAATAATAAAATAACATGAACGAGTAAAATAAGGGAGAGAAATTTTCAGAAATTCCATTACATAGTAATTTATTAGTTAAATATTAACTTATATGTATAATTGTATCCCTTTAAAATTGAAAAATAAATTTTCATAGTTAAAGTAACAATCATTTAACAAATTGTTTATACCAAAATAAAAGGTTTAATTATTTTAAAAACCATTTATAAATTTTATTTTATTATTATACTCATATAATATATTCTTTTACTAATAATATATGTTAATTTTGAATAATTCCCCTGGATAATGACTTAATTGTATATTAAATATTTTTTCAATTCAATGTATGTCTTTTCCCTCCATTAAAAATGGAAACCACTGTATATCTCTTATTTAAACCAATTTATACAATATAGATCCACTAAAACATACAAAATTCACTTATATAATTCTATATAAATAAATTATATTTTCTATTATTTTGCAACGTCTATTTTATGGTACCTCACGAAAGGATCTAAAGGATGGATATAAAAGATGAGGTAATATTCTTACACAACCTTTTTAAATTTATTTCTTCTTATGAAATTTCAAATATATGATATTTATAATAAAATAATAAACTATGTGTACTAATTATACTAATTTGTTATTATTATTATTTAACTTTAATTATCCACCCTATTTTCTATCAAATGGTTTGTGAAAGTATCACACATGCCTACATTTTAACTTCCGGCTTCACATATCAATACTATTCATTTTCCATAACCATATTCAATGGATGGTTATTAATAAAGGTTTAAGGTACATATATGATATTAACGACATAGTTATTCTTTTAATATTAGAATTTCATATCCACCTTCATACCTTCTATTCCAAAGGAAAATCATAATGTCAGTCATGTATAGTTGTATAATACCATCTCTACACGGTGAAGTGTTTTGTTTTTTCAATTATGATTTTTTTGGATGGTAGAAATTATAGATTTAGTGAATATAATATATATATATTGTTGAATATTTATTCTTAATGGTTAATTTTTTTATTTTCCTTTCATTTATTACATATTTTAAAATAGAAAAACAGCATTCATGCCTACATATAGTCTATCGTGTCCATGAATGATGTAATTCATTTTTATATATCAAAATTTTATAGAATATTATGAATATGTATATTATAAATATATTTTACATTTATATCATAAATAAATTTTATGAGATGATGGAAGAATTAATAAATTATAAGTATCGGTACCACCAAACATAAATTTTCATTAAAAGGGAAATGGTTAACAACATGAAACAATGATTTTAATGAAGAATTATTAATAAATGGGTGTGGAAGTAATTTATGTTGATCATATAAGATTTTATGAGTATGTTCAGGAATATTATACATAATTATAATAAATTAAAATTTACTATAAAATATATTAAATAACTTCATAAACAATTCAAACTCAGGTAAGGTATTTATGTTACTATCTCATTGTTTTCAAGATTATTTAGGATTAATTTGTAATGAAGAAATTTCATGATATATATCTCAATAATCTCAGTAATTTTATTCTCCACCAGATATTTCTAAAAAATAAATATTTTTATTTCATTTTTCTCACATTAAGTACTCAAGATACAAAAAGAAATTTATTATGAAAAGCTAACTTTATTTTCCGAACAATGTACTACCATCTTTTTACCAAAATTGAAAATTGAATTTTTTTTTGACATACATGAAATGAAATATTTTTTCTGCTATCACGACTAATCAGGAAATTTATTCTTCCTTTTTCAATTTCCATGGTTCTAATTATATAATACTCTTTATTTAATATTCAAGAATTTATTAGATTTTATTATGTTATATAATAAAATGGGTATTTTCCTCAAGAAAAATTCTAGTGGTAATTTAAAGGAACATTTCATCTGTGATAAAATAATTTAATGTTATATAGGATTTACATGGGATATTATGAGAGGATACCATATTTGTTTTCTAACTGGACGGTTTATGATTATAATTATGGAATATCGATGAAACTCATTCCCTTTTGCATATCTTCAGAGATGTTTTAATAATAGTATAGAAAATATAAGAATGGACATATGATTATGTGATGGGTGGTCCAATAGTTAGGTACAACTATAATGAATTTGGCAAGGACTAATGTTCTTTGAGCTCAAAGGGTACAAAATATGTTATCCCTGCCTGAACAAATGTGGTATATGATAGGTTATCCCATGAAAGAAGTCAGTACATAGGTGGTTATACCATTTATAACATGTTAAGAATGTTCTTTTTTTGTGTCCTTGATGAAATATTTCAATAATTTTTTTCCCACAATTTAGGCTATTATTTGGTGATATGATCTTAAGAAAATGTTATGTTTTCACGGATTTTGTTCTTTTATCCCATTATGATACCTACCTTATGAACATTCATGCTTTACAACATGAATTATGTTTATGATCTAATAATTGTTAGGTATCATTTTTATATGAGATGTTCATTCTATGATACCCATTAATCTCATGTTTCAATTATATTATCATTGACATCACACTTATTTACCCTTACTAAGTATCTGATCTCAACACTTACTATGTTTTATTTTCCTAAAAATAATATTAGACGTTTTAAGTTTGATATATCTAAGAAGGGTTAATGGTTTGAATTACTTATGGGTAAAGAGGTAGATATTTTATGAACCTATAGATTATGTATCCAAGTTTCCAAAGATACTAAATATTTATAGTTTTTGAATTCATAATTAGGTTATATGTTGGACATTCGTCTAATAAATTATTCATAAATGAAAATTATAGATTCAAAAAGTTTGTATCATAGAATGGTTCAATTACAATTAAAAACTTAGGTGTGAATTTTTTTAGAACGCTTATGATAATGCAAAGTATAGAAGAACATCCTATATTATCGTAAAAACAAGTATGTGTTCCTAGAAATATATCCCTTTGTGGATACTACATGTGGATGGTTTTCCTATTGACCAAATAATTTGTGTTATAATTCATTATAAATATTTTTTCACTGATAGATTATATATATATGAAATAATGAGTTAAAATGAATTGTGATACACTATTAAAATATTTTTATTTAATGTGAAGTTATTATTATGAAGTTAGATTGGTGGGTATGAATTATAACTATGTTATAAAAAAATTGTGGTTTAGTCATCTATAAAATGAATTTATATGTTATCCATTTAATTGAAATGAAAATAATAAATAATTGGAATGTAAATGGGATCTTTTCTTGAAAAACTATTTTTATATACGCAATGAGTTTTTATATTAATAAATTAAAGTAATCATTATTAGTGAATGAATTTAATTAAAATAATGTAGTATATATTTAAAAAATATTCATATTTTACTTTCTCATGAAATGTGATAAAAATATATCAAGTATTATGCTAAAAAATGAATTGTTTTTCTAAAATTCTGATTTCATCGCATTTTTCACAGAGATTTAAAAATAAAATTATTCAACATAATGAAATTGAATAAATAAAAATAATATCAATATTTGAAATCACAAGATTTAAAATTTTTATATTTTCGCTTTTATTATTGGTCATTATGAAAAATAATCTTATAAAAGTATTGTCACCATAACAAGGGTAAAATAGGGTTAAAATAATTTGTTATGGATTTAAAATTAATCCAAAATTTAAATTTATCATACTTGGTGATCTTATTTTGACCATTATCATTTGTGTCAAAAAAATATATCCCGTTGGTGGAATTTATTTTAATTAATACCTTTATATAATGTTTTTATGAAAATGATACATACAAGTCATTCTATTGAATTAAATAACACTATATTTTAATTACAAGGAAAAATAAGTTAATTTATGTTAAAAAATTTTATTTTAATGAGGTACTATTTTTTATCAAGTTAATTTATTTAAAATTTCGGTATATTGAATTATTTATTTAATTCTTCTGAAATACAAACACTATATTTAATCAATTAATATAAAAATAAAATAACTGATTTTAAAAATAATAAAGTAAAAAAAAAATTGGTGAATTATTCTATTCCATATATATTATTGATAAATATGGCATTTTATTAATTTTCTAGAGGTTTAAATTTTGATTCCACTAATTTTAAGTTGTCGTTAAAGTAAAATTAAATGAACAATATCCAAAATTAGATTAATGATATTTAATTCTAAATAATATTATATTAAATAATTTTAAAATAATGAAATCATTAAAAAGGACAAGAGTAATGATAAATAGTCACCAATTTGATCCCTTTTTCATTTGTGAGATAATTTTTCCCCTATAAGTAAAATTATAACCCTGTATTATTAAAAAATATTTTAATACGATTAAAATTTAAATTAGTTAACTAGTGGATAAAACAAACATATAAGGTCTAAAATGACAACAAACCCAATCAAAATTTAATTTTCAAATGATACCTAAACTTTATACTCTTTTACCTTGAATCTATATCCTTGTGGAAGTAGTTTGATTGAGGTTGACTTAATTATATTTTAATCTTTTTCATATTTCTAAGTGTGTCCTCTCCATCACTTAGGAAAGAAATACATTCTTCCTTTATCGACATCACTTTTTTCTATATAGCTCTATAAAAACCAAAAAAAAATTCTATGAAATTACCTATAAAAAACTAGGGGTAATTTTATTTCTTAAGGACCATCTCAAGGGTCCTTAAGAAAGTAAGTCAAGGATGTCTCTGGAAGAAGATGCAATCATCTTACCTATCCTATTAAAATTTAAATATTTATATACCCCGTATAAATCATTTGTATTAAACCCAAAAAAATAAATTAGTTATCATAAATATTATAACTTTTTTTATTATCTTCAAACTATAATTATCCCCCATCTTTTCCATCAAATGGGAATTGAATGTATCACTCATGTGTACTTGTGAAAAACCATATCCATGTAGTGATACAATTCATTTATCATAGCCATATTGAATGGATTAGTATTATTATGGGTTTAACGTACCTAAATTTCTTTAGATTAGTATTATTCTATAATTATAATATCTCATCTACTTTCTTACATTTCAATCTACTGAAAATTGATAATATCACGCATATGTATGTGTAGAATACCACTTCAACTATGATATTTGATTTATCATTTATTTTTAAATTAAAATGGTTGACACTATGGACTTATTTAAAGAATATATATGATATAATATTGATACTATAAGAGATAATTATTATTTTACATTATTTTATTCTATTAGTTAAAATTTGAAAAAAGTGTTCCTGCATACGCCGGGTTTACTATCTCCTTGCATAGTGTTTTTAGTTATTATATCTCTACATTTAGACAATGATTATCAATATATATATATAATGAGGATATATCAGAAATAAAATTCTATATTATATGTGACCATGATCAATGTACATGTATTGAAACTACTAAATAGAGGGTTTCATGAAAATAAAAAAAGTCAACACTCAGAAATGATTATTTTAATAAGGAATTATTAATAAATGGGTTCCACAATTGTTGTACATGGATCATATATGATATTATAAGTATTTAAACTAATTATTTATAGAATTATAGTAAATTTTAATTCATTATATAGGTGGTTTTATCACATTTAATGAAAGTCAGGCTTGAGGTAGAGGATTTGTGTTTCAATCTCATTTTAATCGAGATTGTTTTCATGGATTTTAATTGAAGGTAATTAAATGGTAATTTCCTGTTTAATACATTTAATTTACTTATCCTATTATAATTTATTAAAAATAAATGTTTTCCTTTAATTTTTATGATTTAAGTTCTCTTGAGATAGAAAGAATGTTTTCTAAATTAAAAATTACTTTATTTATCCATTCAGTTGATATTCTATTTTCTTCAATGTCCATGTTTTAAAAAACATTTTTAAAGAAATATTTTTTCCCATAGTATTTTTATATTCATTTTTACACATTTTTAAATTTTGAATAAATTGATTAAATGTGATATTGTTATCATTTTATGAAATAAATACTTTAAAATATTTACAAAAAAAATTAAATTGTATATTTTTTTAATATACATGACAAGAAATAAATTTACTAACATCATGAAAAATCAATGATTTGAGATTCCATAAAAATTCTACATGGATCCTTTTAGTGAAATTTTTTTCATTAGTATTTTGGAAAATTTTAAATTTAAAATAAGTAATTTCAACGTGCAATATGTATTTTTATGAAGAAATGTTCCAATGGTATTTTAACGGAATTTTTCATCTATAATAACAAATTTTTATGTTTTATATGATTTACTATAGATAAAATACCCTAATACCATCCTTATCCTCTCACTATATTTTTGATGTTTATGATTATTAAATATTAGAAGAATCCGTTTTCTTTTCCATGGGATAAGTTATGATGACTATTTTTATGATCATGTGGCATACAAAATGAATGGATTTTTTTATTATATTATGTGTTGGAAAAGAATTTTATATCCCTCCAATTAATGGGTAAATACTAATGTTTTATGAGCTCAAATAGTACAAAAGTGATTATCCAAATCTCAAAAATAGTTGATATGGGACAATTTCCCATGCCTAAAAGAGGGTAAATGGGAGGTTATCCCAAGACCAAAGCTAGTACACAGGTGGTTTTCCAAATCCTAATATGTTATGAATGTCTTGATGGGTAGACATGATATGATATTTATATGAATGTGATTATAACACACTTAATTACCCTCTTTTATTTTAGGATCTTATGTCGATGTTATGTTCTAATTGATCATGATCATTGATCCATTTATTATTCATGTCTGTTGAAAATCAAGATTTATTGTATAACTGATGTTTATGATTTTAGAATTATTAGGTATAATTTTCAATGGTTATGATCACGTTCTCATTTATATTATGATCATGTTTTGATAACCGATTCTTTATATCACCTTTCATTAACCACACTACAAGTCTAAGCTCATCTAATATAATTTTTTTCATTCCCTAATATACGGAGAAACATTTTCGGAGTTTTTTTTCTAAGAAGGGTAATAGTTATGAAGAACAGAGTGGGTGATGATATAGATATTTTATGGTACAATTATTTCTGTATCCATGTTTCAAAATATAGTTAAACAGTCTTGTTTTGGAGTTTCTATTATTGTTATTTATTTAATATTAATCTAAAGAGATTTAATTTCTAATACTAAAAAGTATGGGTCAATATAGGTGGTATCATAGAAAGGATTAGTTACCTATTGAAACAAGGATGAGAAAAATTAGTGAGAACCATTATGATAATACTTTATATAAGAGAATGTTCCTAGTTGTGGTAAATAAATTAGTGTGGTTTTCAATGTTAAAAAATGATTTCTGGGAACTACAGGTTGATGCGGTTTGCAAACAAATGCATCTAGATGTAATAACCACAAAAGAGTTGGTCAAGTATATCTCGACAATCATTCTGGTCCATGGTGTGTGTTCTTGTATAAAAATCCTAGTTTGACACTCTCAGTGGATAAGTGTTGGTTAAATCAAGTTTTATTTACAAGGATTCATGAAGGATTGAATACGTTGTAATGTAATTATCCTCTAGTTTCAGAGTTATGTATTCGTACGATTTAAAATGCATTTAGTGTTATCCTTTTTTCAGACCCTGAAAAATTCCTTTTTCCACATATCATTTGGAATTTGAAGCCTATCAATGGTTGTCTCTTAGAAAGAACATGAGGCTATATGATGAAATTGACTCTATAGTGTTTAATGAATTCATGAGGATATTTTTCAACAATAAATTTCTTAATTTTCATTACAGTAAAATGGAGAAGGAACTCCTTGAGCTATGATAAAAGGATGATGAATACATTAGTTCATATAAGTTAAATTTTATATGGGTTGTGAGGTGTGATTATGATATTATCATTGATCCAATAATTAATGATGATCATTTATTCACTGTATTAAAATGAAGTATCTATGGGGTGCTTCGCATAATAGAATATAAGAGTTATGAATAAATCAATAAATATACTACCAATGTAAAAAATGGATATTGGGTTTACCCATTAATTAAATTGGTTTGATAAGAAAATAAATATTAAATTGAAAGGAAATATTAATTAAAAACGATAAATAGAAGATAATGATCCTTATATTTTTCTTAATTTCTAAAAGGTGACAAATATAAAATAATCTTAATAGGAATAGAAAATTCTGTTTTTTATTGAAAGGAAGGCCATCGGGAAATGAAATGCAGAAGTGATAGGAAGATGTTGTCCAATGATGGAGGAAAAACCCCATAAGATACACTATAGAAAATGTCATGTTTCAAATGAAAGGAGTATTGACATTTATCTGACTAGTTCACAAAATTTAATGTTAATGATTATGATCAAAAATAGTAAAATCTTAAACCTATAAAATGGAAATATTTGGTGATCAATATCTATGATAAGTTTTATGATAATGACATAGTGAAAGGTTTTGTTGTACTCACCTATTTTGTTAAATCATAATTATGATTATTAATGTTTTGATAATCCCAAATGACATTTATTATTTAAACATTGCATTATTTTAGTTAATGTTTAAGTACTTGAAACATCAAAATATAAATACTTTCAAATATGTCCAAATGATAAATATTTTTTGATATATTTAGGTCATTTAGTTAATTAAATGTGAATATGATGCACTGTATTCTAACTTAACCCATTCTGTGAATAGAATGAATAAACAGATGCATAGTCCCTGGTACATAACAGAGCTACCGGTATGTATAAGTCTATCGGTATGCAAGTCTACCATTACAGAAAGGTCACTGACACACAGAGAGCCACCATTACACCGGAGATACCGTTATTGTATGTCTACTTGTAAGAAAGAATGATATCAAAACAGAGTGACAACTACAGTTATATAAGTCTTCCGTTATGAAGTCCACCGGTATAAGGAAGTCATCGCTACTCAAGTATACTGATACAAGGAGCTACCGGTACAAGAACAAAGGGCTACCGAGCTATATAAGTCTACTGTTATGAATTCCACTTGTATAAAGAAGTCACCACTACTCATGTCTACCGATACAAGGAGATACCAGTTCAAGAACAAAGAGCTACCAAAAGGAGCTCACCGCTACACAGAGACCTACCACAATATAAAGTGACCTGTACAAGGAGATACAGTTACCGAGACAAACATCTATTGATACAAGTCGACCATTTCAAGCATTATGCAGCTTGAACTTTTATGTTTTATTTAAATTATACTAACGAACATATTTGGTTAATTTAATGAAACTGATATTAATTAATAAAGGTTGATGGTATGTCAGGGAACCGTACCTCATACCTTCAATAAAGTATTCATTCAAATTTCTAGATCTCACAGAATATAAGGAAGAACGAGCTGCAGGGAGGAAAATATACAATAGAGAGGCGACATCCATACACCCACTTACTTGAAGAACACTGGAAATACACGAGACCATTCATACAAGAAGAGAACACAAGATGAACCTTAGTCAAGGACTGAAGAACTACACCGATCTATTCATGCACATAAGCTGATCAAATTGAACCTGAAAGTCAAGGAAGCAGATGACTCTCTATGTTCAGAAACAAACAAGAGAAGTACTCAGAAGCATTTCTGATTAATAAAAAGTAGTCCAGGGTTGCACTTAAAATCACTAGAGCATTGGAAACTTATATATACTCTCTCTCAGTGATTCTTTTACATAATTTTTGAGCAGTGTGTGCACTATGTATATTTAAAACACAAACTGAGTCATGTGCTAAACTGGAGGATTTCTAAATCCTCAGAAAAAACTTATATAACTCCTTTATATCCCACTGTGGATAGTGGTAGAGGTCATATAGGACCTAGACAGTGTGTGTGATGTTGTTTTTTTCCCACGAAGAACTGTGGTAGAGGTCAAAGGACCTAGACAGTCTGAGTAATATTATAAAACCCAGATCTAGGGTGTGGATAATGTTTATATAAACTGTATAAGAGGACTAAGTCTCAACATGAGACTGAACCTCTTGTTTTACATTACTGTGAATTTTAGTTATGTTAAAATTATTTGTTTTGAATATTCTGCAGCTAATTAATTTGAAATATTAAATTGTTTTAATGTTACTTTGATAGTTAATCTAGAAAGTGTTTGTATCTATTGTAAATAAGTAGGATAGTTTCAAAAGATAATTTAATCTTATGATTAAATTAACTGAGACCTAATCAATCTTTTGATAACCTAATTGAACCTTTACAGTTTTACAAATTCACTACAGTTTAACTTAGTATTTATATTCGGGGATTTTAATAGAAATATTTTTACCAGAAATTTTAAATTAGAACTCAATTTACCCCCTCATGAGTGTCCACTCCAACCAACATTTGGTATTAGAGGTTCGTTTATTAATAAAGGATTTCCAAATACTCTATTTTTTCAACTTTGATTTTAGTTTTATCTTAAAGCTCTTAAATATCTGTTAGTTCTAAATTTTATCACTTTAAATATATTTACTAATATCTAATTAAGGAATAGAGACTATAAGGTGTTGCTACCAGCATGCCACCTTTCTTTAATAGTGTTAATTAAGCCCAATGGAAAATGAAAATGAAAATTCATTTAGAAAGTATGGGATTTGACATTTGGACTACTTTAGAGACTCGGTACATTATACCATAAACTGAAAGAACTACATGGGATGAACCCACTAAAATAGCTTACAATAACAATTATAATGTAATGAATGCTCTCTATTGTGCTTTAGGAGATGAAGAATTTAGTCGAATATCTGCTAGTAAAACTGCTTATGAAATATGGCATACTTTGGCTATTTCCGATGAGGGAACAACTAATGTTAAAGAAATGAGATTGAATACCTACACTATTATGTATGATAATTTTTAAATGAAGCCTGCTGAACCTATTTCTAACATGTATCTCAGGTTTAATGAGATAACTAATACAATGAGCTCACTGGGAAAGGCTATTACAACAAAAGAGAAAATCATGGGGATACTAAGATGTCTGCCAGAGAGATGGAGAGGCATATCAGTTTCAATAAGAGAATCGTGTGATATAAGTTCACTCTTTGTTAAAGAGATGATTGGAAAGTTAATGATTTATGAAGAAGATCTTAAAGTGAATAAGGAAGATGCTGATGAACCAAGGAAGAAGTTAGTAGCCTTCAAGACATATTCTTCAAATAGCAAGGACAAAGAGAAAATTCAAACTGCATGTGATAGTTCGAGTTGTGATGAGAGTGCATCTAACAGTGATGCAGAGATGGCTCAAATGTCCAGGAGATTCATAAAATTATACAGAAAGAAGACATTCTTCAGAAAATCAATCTACAAAGGAAAATTTTACAACAAATTTCTTCGAAAGAAGGATTGAAAAATTTCTTATATGAGTGATGAAATTTTCTACAATGAATGAAAAAGGAAAGGACATGTAAAAGAAAACATTCCAAAGTTAAAATTAAAGAAGAAATATGACTACAAGGACAATAAGTACAAGAAAGCTATGAAAGCAACATGGAGTGCTTCAGAAGACAGTTCAAGTGATTCTGATTCTACTAAGGATGAAAAATCTCAAAAATCAAACATGTGTTTTATGAAAAAAACATCCGAGGTAACATTGGATACTCCTGCTTTAAATTCTTATTATTCTGGAGTTGATTCCAATTCTGAATGTAAAAAAATGTATCTTGAAGAATTGCTTTAATATTGTAATATTTTAGAATAAACATGTAATGAATTTATGGAAAAGTATAAGACCTTGATGAAACAGCATTCTTTGACCAACTCTGTTAAATCTTCACTTGATATAGAAAAGGGAAATAATGCTCAATTACATAAGGAAAATACTGAACTGAAATTTTCTAATGAGAAATTAAATATAGACTATGAGAAAATAACAAATAGAAAAGATACATTTAAGAAAATGTTAGGTAAACAAGTCGGAACAAAATATACCACTGGAATAGGCAATCATCCTGGATAGAGACATATTACAAAAACTAGATTTATTGTTAAATTTGGACAGAATGCTGCTAGTTCTAGTTCTGGAAGTTCACATGCTTCAACTAGTTATTCACATAGTTATAGATCAAATAAAGTTTATCTTTAAAAATATTTTGAATATGTAAATTATATGAGACCCATAAGACAAATATGGTTATCTAAAGCTTTGATTACTAATATTCCTGGTCCCAAGAGAATCTGGTTACCATAATCATTTTCTATCTAAAATTGTTTTGTAGGAAACCTGGTTAAAAATTTTGTATACGAAGACATGGAATTTGGACTGTGGATGTTCAAGGCACATGATACGATAATTTTCATGTTTTATAAGCTTAGTCAACATTGATGGAGGCTATGTCAGCCTTGGTGATAACTCGAAAGGAATGATCCTCGGCCTAGGCCATATTGGTAACACTGATTGAATTTTAATTTCTAATGTATAATTTGTTAATGGAATTAAATATAATTTGTTAAGTATTTATCAGTTGTGTGATGATGGATTCAATGTTAAATTTGAAAATGATTCTTGTAATGTTTTTAATTCTAAAAATATTTTGGTATTTTCTGCTTTGAGAATTGAAAATGTTTTTTCAGTTGATTTTAATTCTTTAGAGAAACAAAACATTACTTTCTTAAATGCATTTCATCAAGAGTCTTGGTTGGGGAACAGAAGATTAGGACATTGCAACATTAATTCAGTTAGAAAACTGACTAGGAAGAACTTAGTTAGAGTCCTACCCATACTTGAATTCCCAACTGACAAAGTTTGTAATCCCTGTCAAAAGGGAAATCAATATAAAGTTTCTTTTAAATCAATGAAATAAGTTTCAACTTCTCAACCTCTTGAGTTGGTTCAAATGGATTTATTTATACCTTCTAGAGTTTATTGTTTAAATAAGATATACTATATCTATGTCTTAGTAGAAGACTTTTCTAGATACACTTTGGTATAATTTCTTGATCACAATAGTGAAGATTTTCCCTATTTTATTAAGTATTCAAAGTCTATAGAGAACCTTTGTGGACATAAAATTACAACCCTTAGAAGTGATAATGGCCGTGAGTTTGAAAATCATGAGTTTTAATCTTACTGCCCACACAATGGCTATAGTCACAAATTCTCTGCCCCTAGGACACCTCAATAGAATTGTGTAATAGAATGAAGAAATAGAACCCTTTAGGAAATTTCATGAACTATGATAAATGAGTATGACCTACCTGTTTACTTCTAAGCTGAAGCTGTGAATACAACTCGTTATATTATAAATAGATTATTGATTAGACTTATTCTTAAGAAGACCCCTTACGAACTTTGGAATAATAGGAAGCCTAAAGTTAGATACTTCATAGATTTTGGCTACAAAGTCTTTATTCTCAATACTAAGGATAATCTTGACATGTTTGATTTTAAAAGTGATGAGGGAATCTTTCTAGGTTACTATATAACCATTAAATTTTATAGTGTCTTTAATAAAAGAACCAAATGCTTGGAAGAATCTGTTCACGTCAAATTTGATGAAATTTAACCACATGAACCTATGTCTTCTATTGAAAATCTTGAAAAAGATCTACCTATTCTAGATCTTAATGATAAAATTAGGGAACCTATTGTAAAGACAACCAGTACTGGAAATGTTCTAGAATCTTCTCCTAGTGAACCTGAATTTAGGGAAGAACCTTGAATATCTAGTCCTACCATTACTAGATCAACTAGGATTCTTAAGAATCGTCCTTTAGATTCTGTTGTTGGTAATATTAATAGAGGGAAACCGACTAGAGCTTCTCTAAGAAATCAGGTTGAACATCAATCCTTTCATTTAT
The DNA here is from genome assembly GCA_963277665.1 of Viscum album. Classification (NCBI taxonomy): domain Eukaryota; kingdom Viridiplantae; phylum Streptophyta; class Magnoliopsida; order Santalales; family Viscaceae; genus Viscum; species Viscum album. The sequence goes on from OY728123.1 coordinate 539,992,839, forward strand.
AGATAGAACCTAAAAATATAAATGATACAATAAATGATGATGTTTCGGTAATGGATATGCAAGAAAAATTAAATCAATTTGAAAGAAACAATGTTTCGGAATTATTTGACAGTCCTAAGGACACTTTGACCATAGACAGAAAATGTGTTTTTGGAAACAAAGTTGATGAATCAAGAAATATCATTAGAAACAAAGCAAGGCTAGTTGCACAAGGGTATAGTCAAGAGAAAGCAATAGACTATGAGGAAAACTTTGCATCTGTAGCTAGATTAGAAGCCATTTGGATTCTACTTGCATGTACTACTCATCTGAATTTCATTCTACATTTATTTGAATTTTGTTTTATTTTTTAAAAACGTAAAGAATCAAAATTTTGGTGAAAAAAAATTTAAACTAAGTGCATAAAAATTTTCTAGAAGAATTACGATTTTCTTTATAATGGAATTTTTTTACTAGCTTGGCCTATTTTAACGAAACATCAATTTTGAAGAAAATGTGAAACATATGCGTCAATATATCAACTTTAGAATTGAAATGTGTCTTAAAATAAAATTTATTCATTAATTTAATCAAGAACAATGTTTGAAAAAATCAATCACAAATAGAGAACGTCATCTTTCAAGATAAATACACCCAACCCTAAAACAAATCCATTTATAGTTTACAATATTTTAGAAATACTACTAATGCGAATAATTACATAATATGACAGTGGAGGAGGTGGATAAGCCAAAGATAAAGAAGAATAATAACATACATAGGTGAAGATTCCACACCATTTTCCATGAATGTTTTTTCTTCGACGTCAATGTTTGTGGGGGGTGGGGGTCGATTGGATGGCTCATATTTCACCAGCCAATAATGTAGTTGTTTGGGGTGGATTAAGAATATGGGGTGGGAAGAGGGTGTTGAGGAGGATATTGATTGATGACATTATGAGGAGAGGCCATGGATATTAGGGAATTATAAAAATATTATATTTATCGAATGGTGGGAATAATTATTATTCAAATTAAATAAATTTTATTTTATTTTTATTTTATTCATTCATTACAAATGATTTTAGAAACAATTTAAATTTTTTATTATATATTTCATATTTTATGGATTGTAATGAAATAAAATTTTTTATGTTGTATTATTTATTCACCTAAAATAATTTCGAATAATATTAAAATTTATTGAATATATGGTATGGATAATTTTCAATTATAATATTGAGAAATTTGTTAACTTACCAATAATATATAAATATATTTATTAATTTCAACAATAATTTATGTCATATATAATGTAAATTTTTTTAGATATATATTTTTATTGAAGAATGATTTTTCAGTTCTATGTAATTAGTAAATATTTATTATCCTTTTTGTAAAACAATTATTATTATTGATTAATTTATTGAATAATATTGTTTTAATAGTAAAATATTTATTGTTAATAACAATTAATTACAACAGATTTATCTATTTAAAAAATATTTTTTAGTGTTAATATCATAAAACAAAATTTTTTATTTTATTTAAAAAATGTTTTGTTATTAAATAATTAATATAAATAGATTTATTTTATGGTGAAAAATAATTTTGGTGTGTATAATTAAAACACACAAAACAGAATATATATTGGAGTTACATGATTTTACCAACAGATATGATATCTATATAGAAATATTTGTTGGTATAAGTCACTTTTTTTGTAGTGTATCGTATGGAAAGAATGTATTTATCTGAAAGAATACTAAATCATTTACTAATGAAAATAATCCATGTTTGAAATTCCAAACAAAGTTGTGATCATATATTACCCTAATGATAAATAAATACATTAAATTGAAATTTCATCCTATATGTGGGTCTTGATTACCATTTATATTGATTGTTTATCTAAAATTATTGGGGAGAAACTCAAATTCAATTATATGCCTATTACATATATATTTTAAATTTTTATAGAATAATTTTCAATTATTTCTCAATATCATGATTTTGAGTATTCAATAGAACTCGTACCTAGTGCTATAACATTTTCAATGACTTCATAAAGAATTACCCCTATTGAGTTCCATGAATTGAAGAAGAAACTTATAGAGATTCATGAATAGTGATTCATTTAGTCAAGTGGGTCACCATCAGTTGAACCTATTCTATTTGTTAAGGAGAAAGATAGATGTATCTTACTTTGAATTGATTATCTAGAACATAACAAGATCATAATAAATAATAATTAGTTCTTTTTCAATATTGATGAATTTTTTACTAATAATTTACAAGATTAATATTTTTCCATGATTGATATATGATCTGTATAAAATTATTTAAGGGTCAAAAGTGAAGAAAAACCTAAGATAGACAATTTTAGGTGGTATATAACCTATTAATTCATAGTGATTCCATTTAGCCTAATTATTTCACAAAAATATTTATTTATTAAATTAATAATGAATTTAGAATTATGATGATTAGTTATTTTCTATCCTTATAGTAAATATTCTTGTATATTCAATTACTACCAAAGTTCATAGTTATCAATTGAGTATTTTAATAATGAAACTGAAAAATTAGAATATATTATAAAAATATTAAAATTGTGGATATTGGCATAAAAATGATCCATTTTTCAGCCTTGTAATCTCAAGATAGTGTGTATCCTTTGATGCATTAAATATAGAGGTTATTTAACATTGTCCCAGATTAACCAATATGATTGAGATCCATATATTTCTTATATTGGATGAATATTATCCATGATTTTTAGATAATCCATCATTGTAATCTCATACATTCATAATGTTAAATTAAAAGGGAGCCATGTTCCTTTGGATAAGGGAATGTGAGAAAATATTTAAGGAACTGGAGAATAGGTTAGATAGAATACTTCTGATTACATAGACCTATAACTATGTATTTTTTTTCTATAATGATTCATTGAAGAAGGTACGTGGATGAATCCTCATGAAGAATGATATGGGGAGAGATTATTCCACACACCAATTTATGGTTCATGTTAGGAATTACCCAACTCTTGATTTGGAGTGAGCTATGGTAAATATTCCTATAATATATTGGTGATCAATAATTATAGAAAAAGGTGTGATATATGTATATATATTTATCATAAATGTTTAAAGTATATTTTTCTTAAAAATAGAAAAATATGTTCCAGAGAAGGTTGTAATAATTTATTATTGATTGGGACTGCTCAAAACATCCCTGCCCTGGGAAAGTGTATACAGTGACCAATTCATATAGTCAAATGGTTCATTATATCTTATTTTTGATAATGATAAAAAATATCCAATGTATATATATTTTCAAAGTTTGAATAAAAAAATATAGAAGGAAATGGAGATATCATATATTTCTCAAATGAGTGTTAAACTGTGTGTCTAATTGAGGATTAAATAAGATTAAAAGGATGATGTAGATCTGTAAAAGTATTTCATAAATTTTCATGAGTTAAACCTTGAATGTGATGGAATAATATCATTAATGAATCACATAAGTGTTACATACATACTAGATTGAAAATATATGTTTTATGAAGCTTATTTCTCTTCATTCTCTATTTATCCAAGAAGTAAGAAATTATATAGGGATCTGAAAGTGTTTTTCTGGTGGGACAACATGAATAGAGATATTGCATAGTATGCATTTTTTATCTTGAAATTTCATCATGTTATGTATGATAGATAGATTTCTATTGAGATTTTATCACTATTACCAAACCCATAATGGAATTGGGAAAACATCAACATAGATTTGTTTTGGTCGGACTCCAAATAGCACCTAAAAGACATAATGCTATTATGATTGAAGATGGTCACTTTAGAATGATATATCACATTATTTATATCATTCGAGATTTATATATTGACCTTATTTCCAAAATATACATTAATAATGTGGTAAGAATTGATGGAGTACCACATTTTATTTTATCAGATTGAGATCTAATGTTTAACCTGAAGCTTCAGTGATGTATTCTCTAGGATCTGAATGAAAATTTCAGTTTCGATACATCTTATAATCCTTAGAAATATGGGAAATAATAGATAAAGAATACTACCCTTTAGGATATTCTATTATCTAGATCTATGTATATCAAATGTGGTTGGAATCGACACCCTACTACAATAGAATTTTCTTACAAACAAAATATTCAATCAAGAATTTGGATGGACCCTAATAAAGTAATCTATATAAATACACGATGAAATCCAATTTTCAATGATAAAGTTAGAGAAATGATGTTTTTGGGACCTGATATAGCTGAAGAAATGAAAGAGAAAACTATATTTATTCAACAGCATGTCAATACAGCTCACAATCAACAAAAATATTATACTAAAAATCATCAAAGAAATATAGAATATGAATTTGTTGAGAAGGTATTCCTTATTATTTATAAAGAGAAGAAGTTATGGGATTTTAAAATAAATGGAATTTTATCCCTAGGTTTATTATACCCTTTGATATTGTTGATTAAATAATTACAATATCTTATATTTTTGTGCTCACACCACACCTCTCTCAATTTCATGATGTGTTCCACATATCTCTAAAGATAAAGTACATACCCGGTAGGTCACATAAACAAAACGTGGATGTCATACCATTGTAGAATGATATTTATAATGACAAAAATATAGTAGAATTCCAGGATCATTGGGATAAACTGTTGTCGAAAAAGACTACTCACATGGTTAAAGTTCTATGGAGGAATCAAAAATTAAAAGAAGCCACTTGGGATCCCAAGGATGTGAGGAAACAAAGACTGCCTAATTTTTTTGTCTTGGGGGAAATTGATTTTAAATGTGAAATTCATTTTATGTAGGGTAGAATGTAATACCCCATGAATTTATGATAAAATTATTTTTAATTAAAACTAATTTCTTTAATGGATTATAATACATGCAACCCCTACTCTAAGTGAACCCAAATATTGTATTCGATCACAATCTACCCATTAAATTGGTTGTATGGATATGGATAAAAACATTTTGAATATAATATATAAATTATTTTGTTAGATAAAATATAATTAGTGTTAAGTACTTATTTTTTTGTAAAGTCATTATATGCTTAAAAAATATTTTTCCTCAAAAAGGTTTTTCATTGTTTTTATGAGAAATTAAAAAATAAATTTCATCCACTTTAGAATTTTTTTTATAAAATTCACTTTAATTTATAAATCATTACATCAAACATAAATTAGGGTTAATTTTTTTAAAAAATGATTGATTTTTTAATGAGCGGTAAAAAATATAGATTTTTTAAATACTGTCATTAAATGAAGTAACATAAACGTCTAACTATATTATGGATTTTTTTCTAAAAGTGACAATTTATCAATTTTAATTTTAATAACATAATTAATTATATTTGAAATTATAATATTCAAAATTCTGATAATTTCATTGTTACGGTTAAAAATCATTTTTTTAAAAAAAAAATTATTGTGTTTTACAATTTTATATTAAAGTTTGATTTAGTCCAATTCTAGAGGATGAATCTTTAAAAAATGATACCATATTTGGAATTATGACGTTAAATAGTTATGGATAGGTCCCTTTTATTTTTGTTCTTTAAAAATAGTTACCAAAGTAAATAAGTGTTGACATAGTAAGGGTGGAATGGTTAAAACATTGTTAAAAACATGAAATAATGATTGAAAATCAACCCAAAAACATAAAATTGTGTCCTTAGATGGAATAAAATCGACCTTATATAACAATTATTCTAATATATTTCATTTTTTTGTCATTTTCCATAGATAAATTAGTTTATATATTTTTAATTAAAGAAAATTTCAAAATGTAACTATCATTAATTTAATATTTATACATTCACTACATAATTATTTATAGAGGACAATATTAGTAAAAAACATTTATTTTAAATAAGTTAATTTTTTATCATGGTAATTTAATTGAACTATTTAGTAATTGAATAAATAAAAAATATGGTTAGAAAACACCTCCACAATATTTTTCAACAAGTAGAAAAATAAAATTAATGAGTTTAAAAATATTAAATGTAATAGTTTTTAGTGAAATATTGTTTAACATGACTTGTTTAAATACTTATAAATTTTTTGGATGATCTAAATTTTTTGATTCAAATTTCATATCTATCTTGATGTCTTCAATGTAAAATTAAGTAATTAGCCTTAATAATGACATTAATGATATTTTCTATTAAATAATAATTTTTTAAATTATTTAATCATCATCAAAAAAAGTGGACTATAAGAATGAAAAATTGTAATCAATATCTACACTTGTCCAATTATGATAAAATTTTAAGTTATATGTAAAATTGAATCCCTTTAATATAGAAATATTCATTTCTACAGTTAATGTAAAAATCAGTTAATTAATGGGTTGAAAAAAGATATTGTTTTAAATGACACCCATAACTATATAAATTAAATTTTTGGATGATATTTTGACCATATACACTTTCTTATAATTATGGCCATTTGGATGAATTTTTTTTGAGAACAACATAATTATATTTTGATATTTTTTGTAATTCGAAGAGTCCCCATTCCATCCCTTATAAAAGCACAACCCATCTCTCTTTTACTAATTTTTTTTTGAGAAACATAGTTTAGAAAACCCTCCACAATATTTTTATAAAAAATTCCTTTCATTAAATTAGTGGTTTTTTCCAAATTCAAAGACCATTCGAAGGGTCCTCAAGAAGTGATCTAAAGGAGGACCACTAAAGAGGAGGTTATCTTCCAACCCAAACTATTTCAATTTATATCTTCTTTAACTATATGAAAATATATTGTATTTTTCATTAAATAATAAATTAGGTATCCTAAATAAATAAAACAGTTTTTCCTTATGTAAATACCAGTATATACCGTACTCTTCCATCGAATGGTAAGTTAATGTATTGTGTATACGCATGTGTAAAATACCACATCCTCATATTGATATAATTTATTTTAAAACCCCATCTTTCATGGATGATTATTTATAGAAACACATGATTTTCATTAATGTATTTTATATCCTTTTAGCTGAATATTTATTACATAAAACTAACACATGCTGGTGGATAGTAAAGGTATAATACCTTTTGAAACAAAGAATCAAAAAAAAACTAGTTCTTGGGTTGACAAAATAATCTCCCACTATGTTTTTCATAACTAGCACCATTCTTAGAAAAGTCATACATTATAATTTTTTTTCATAACCTAGGGAATGAAATAATAAGAAACGGTACAGTCATATTCTCTATAATGGTAAAAAGGAGACAAATAAGCCTAACCTGATATAGACTGTGAGAGAAGATGAGAATAACATTTGAAAACCATACTACGCATATCAATGATCCTAATTTTGAGTCACATAACAAATATTTAGAGTTCATATGAAATGTATCATAATAAAATCAAAGAACCTGGGCTATGATAGTATTAGATTGGCATAATACATAAATATTTTGTGTACACATAAGCAGATAAAATCTTTTTTCAATGCTAACCACTAAGACATTCATAACATGATATTCTTGGGTTAAACACCCATGTAACTGCTATTGGATTTGGATGACCTACCATGTACCCTCATTTAGTCTTGGGTTGACCACTTGTGTACCCTCATTCGTGATTGGTATAACCTCCCATGTACCCTTGTGCTCATATAGAATTAATCATTACCAAATTCATTATAAGGAGATATAGGTCCCACCCATCACATAATAAAAATAAAATAAATGTGTGCCACAAGATCATAAAAAATTCATCATACCACAACCCATGAAAATAAATAGATTTCATTAAAAAATTACTATTGTATAACCCATGGAAATTAAATAGGTTTCATAATAAAATAAATGGGTTTCATAAGAATTTTATAATGGTATAACCCCTGGAAGAGAAACAGGTTTCCTAATCATTTTATTTAGGAATAAACAATGAAATAGAAACGAGTTTAATAATGATCAAAACATAATATAAATAAAAAATTCAATGTAATAATAGTAATGGTATCCTTTTTTTGTTATCCCTAAAAAACATAATTAATCAAAAACAATATCATCTTATTCGGAAAATAATCTTGAACGAAAAATAACATGGAACATTTCTTGAGGAATATAACCTTTCTTTGATAACAACATTGAAATATAAAAATTCATGAATCAATTTGGAAAATATTTAATTTAAAATAACCTTAAAAAATATAATTTAATCATTAAATAAATAATAGGTAATGGTGGTTGTAAATACCGTTCGTTCCTTACATTTTGGAATAATGGTTCCTTTTAAATTTTTAGTAAAATCCACATGTACAGATTTTTTCAAAAATGATATGAATAATCTATTAGAATTTTATTTGAAATTAAATAGAGGGTAAAATATTCCTTAATATATCATGTTAATAAATTTAAAAAATATTTGACTTTTTAGAGAATATTTTTTTTAAGGAAAATGTGTTTTCGACCGACAATATGATTTTTTGAAAAACAGTATTTCGAACTCTTGGGTATGTAAGGAGAGGAATATGAATGGGAAAAAAATATTTCTTGGAAATAAAAATAGGATTATAAATAACATTAATTTAGTTAGACATGAATCATAATATTTAATCAATTGAAACATAATCATAATCAATCTTGATAAAAAATGCGATTGTAATAAAAATCAATAAAACTTTTGTAACATTGAATCATAATACCCAATAAGGAATATCATAAAATGAAACAAATAATATATTCTAAATCAGTATATTCTTGAAATAACATGGAAATATCGATGTATATATACCTCATAGAAGAATATAGGTTCATAACAAAACTTATGTCCCATAGAATGAAGATTTAGACAAAAATCCCTTACCGATTTGTTTACTTTTGAAATGTAAATCCCAAGAAATAGATAATCTAAAATGGATATGTAAGCACCACTAAATTTTAAGATAATAATCCTAAAATATTTTCATGCACAATATATACACAATGTAAAATAAATTGGTGGGGAATATACCATATGCATCCCCAAATTTAAAGAGAGATTATTACTCAATTATCGTAAGTCTCAACATCCTTCATACTCTTTCATGAATCCTTTATAATAAATATAATTATTTTAAAATTTATTTTTATAATAAAACGTATATATATCATACCATATGTGATTTAAATATATCCTTTTCTGGATATTTATTTCCAAGTCCACGTTAATGTCCTGTTTTGTGTAATAACTACATAGTTTTTCATATATGTTTTGATTTGTAATTTTAATTCATCTTAATTTGATCACGGTTAATTCATATAGAGAACAATATTCATGAAATTATTATCATATTTATACATGAATTACCCATTTAATTCAAATCCTGAAATACGACGTTGTGTAATGAACTACGTTACAGTAATTGAGATAGTATATGATAGTTACACATGATTAACATTTCCAACATTCAATGATCATTATGGCGAATTGTTAAGTAATATATCATCTCTAAAAACTAATCATAATATCATAAAAAGTTTAATTCTTTAGATATTCATTTACTTAACATTTATGTGTTGTGGTGAAGCAGAGAATGTCATAATGCTTTGTGAAGGTGGTACTCCACATGTACACGAATGATGTTACCATATTTCAATGAGTGTTAATGTTAGAATAAAAATTAGATATTACCATTTTAGAAAGATAAATATAACATTAATACCATAATTATTTCATTAATAACTATTTTATTCATTAACATTATCATTTTTATCATCCATATGGCATGCTAGTAAAAATGAATCACATCGATTCGAGAGGTGTCAATGTGCTATAAACATGAGAAACATTATCATATCCCCTAAAGAGTGGAAAGCAATAATTTATATATGATATAATGAAACCCAAGGTATAATTATGTTACAAATATTATATATTTACCTTATATCCAACATCATACAAAACCATGAGAGGTGGTAATGGAAAAATAAATGATAGCAGTTCGGGAGGCGGATGTTCGCCATACATACGGTCAATTATTTTTCAACTCGTTTGATGTAAGTAAATTTTTTTTTGTCTATGAAATTAATATAAAAAAATCTTAGTATATGTAAGATACTAATGATATTATAAAAGCATGTATAAATTAAAATATAAGGATGTGGGAGAATAAAAAATTTGAAATTCATATTGAAGAACGTTGCCTCATATTTGGGTATCATCCTTAGGATTGCACCAAAGAAATTAATAGTTTTGATTTATACCAAATATAAGTCTTATAGTATGAGAGGATAAATTTTGGAATGTTATTTTTGAAGGGTTTGGTAAAAAAAACTGACAACCACAACTCTAGTAACCCAGAGTTTGTGGTTAAATAATTACATTGGAATTTATTATAGGGAATCACATCACGAAGGACCAAATAGTTTAGTTACATTTAAAAACAAGATACATAAATGTAACCCTTATTAAATTATTATATAAATACATTACAAAACAATTTACATTAATTTTCATCACTATGATTATTCAAGTATTTAATCTTTATATCCTAAGGAGTTGAGAACAAATAAAATGGCGAGTCTCAATGATCCGAAAGGGTTACATACAACAAGAGATATTTTGAATTATTATTTCATAATAAATATGGAATGATATGTAACTGAATAGTCATAAAATATTATTATTTAATTTTATATAAGGAGAGGATAAAGAAAAGTCATTATGGTAATGTAAATAATTTAAATAAGTCACTATTTTTCAATAACTTGGGCACAACCCGAATCTATGTATAATATCATAATTAAAATAAGAAGGATAAATAGTAAGATGAATTTTTACTAAAGTAAATGATTACTATTTGACACTGTGATATCAAAAATAATTGAATCATTACTATTAATAACATTCACAATATAGTTTAATCCTTATTGTTAAAAGCCATTTAATTTAGGCAACATTTTCATCTCATGTGACATCCAATGCATCGAGGGGATATCCATAACAAGGCCCCACGAATATAATATATGTCCATGAATTATTCATTTATAAAAATTATAAAATTAATTCATGAATTAATATGAATTATCAACAAATATCCATATTTATTAAAACATACAGGTTTAACATTATTTCCTCAATTAACCAAATAATAGTCAATGTAATTGCCGTAAGTAAAAAATGGAATGTGACTTAGGAAATAATCATATTAAAGTCTTACAAAATAAGGATATAGAATGATAATAAATTTTGGTATCATAAATGAATATAAAAGGATAGTATATACACCATAGAAAATGTATTATTTTTATAATATGCCTCAATTTATTGAAATTTAGATGAAGTAACTTATTAAGATCATATCATTATTTAAATTAATCAATTATGTGTATTACCTATAAATCCACATAATTAAATTGAAATAAAATAAAAAATAATAAAAACATATTTCACACATAACATTATAATCACATAATCAGCGAAAAATATGTTTATCCCAACGAATGAAAATTTAGTAAAAAAAATCCCCTACCTCGGACTTCTTTTTAGTAGTACATGATTTAGCCACCAATAATATGGTTCAAATAATGTTATTAACTAATAAGAGAACAATTTTATATTTATAATATATTATATGATAATCCTATGTCCCTTTATCACCATATTGTTAATAATATTTCATTATTACCCCTGTTTTGTATACTAACTACTTCATTTCATATGTATGTTTATTCATACTTGTCGCAGTTCATGAGCATAGGATATAGTTCTGTGATGTTTACATTGTTAATAATGTAATTAATATCATATATAGTCATTAAATATAAAATTATAATCATTGTTCAATTTGGAATATGAAAATGAATCACATCACATTGAGGAGATTTCATGCCATACGTACACATGAGAGACAATATCATTCCCTTAATAATGAAATAATAAGGAAGTGGAGGTAAAATTAATTACCCAAAATCAATATTATTTTATAATGAACATATATATAAATTATTTCCATCCTTATACACATTGAAGTACTGTGGTGATGAAAACAATACACCACGATGTGGAGACAGTAATCCAGACATACCCACGCACTGTACATTCATTTTTCATTGTATGGATATATCATGGAATATGGATTTCCCAATGTTATAATTATATATCAGCATATATATGATACTTGATTTATTACTTTTTCATTGAAAAAACTCTTGAATAAGAATTGGTAGAAGAAATATTTTAGGCGAGTCAATATTGACCATTACCACTATTATAAAGGAGATCCTTTATAACTTATTTAAAGGGATATAGGGCTGGTATTTTCAAAAGATATGGACATAGAGAACATAAATAAGTATTTTTGGATGTTAAAATGTTAGGGTTCTAATGATCTATATGTCACAATGTGGTGTGAAGAAGTGATGAAGGAGGTTCTGTTTTATAATTGAGGTGAGTGACAATATTGGGAACTTTTAAAATATTAAAATAATATAATATAATATTAAATTATAAATAAAAAACTGAGTTATTTATAATATAAGATGAGGAAAAGTGGAAATAATATCATCCGATAATTTTTAAACATGGTTAGGCCATATTACATCCATTAAATTTTGGTTATAACAGTTATTTAATCCATTTAACTCTTAAAGTTACAATGTGTATATTTTCTCATTGAGGGTCAATATGGTTTCTCTAAAATTTGAAAAAAAAAACAATAATTGAACCCCTAATAGAAATTAATCTTTTGAACAATAATTTTTCTGAATTTTATATTTTTATAAATTTTATATAATCTAATAAAACATTATTTATTTTAATATAACATTAATGTTAATTTTGAGAGTATTCATTACCTTAAATTTGAAAAAAATAAAAAAAAAGAAATATCAATCAAACTCTCCTAAAACATAAATATAATCTCAAATTTATCTGGATAATTTGTGGATGTCATTAATTATCTCAAATTATATTTATTTTAAATTTGTATTATAATTTATTTGATATTTCCAAAATTTGATCAATTGTTTGATCATCATTGTATAATCCTTTAAGAAAATTATTAATTTCAGAAAAGTTAAAATTATGATTCTAATATTACAAAAACCATTTTGGATTTCAAATGACAATTTATATTATAATATATCTTCTAATAACCACTTATTGAAAATGTAATAATAATTAATACATTAGATTGATTAGTTTGACTTCTCTTAAACTGAAATATTATAAAGGGATTAATGTCTTCCATGTGACATCAATAGGCAATAAAATATTACCAAGGATGATCTTTTTCGACAGAAAGTCATCTAATAAAATTAGGACATGTTTCAAGGTAATTTTATAATATTTATTATTGTATTTTATGCTTAATTACCAATTTTACCGTTAATAATGGTAATAAAAATTATTATGTTTACTATTCATATTGTCCAAAAATATAATTGAAACTTTTAATAAATTTGTAACTTCTAAATCGATAATTTTAATCAATTTTTATAATTCAAAATATAGAAATTGAAATAATTAATTTAAAATTTTTCCTGTAGACGAGGTGAGAAAATTAGTCTTTAAAGTGAAAACAAAAAAAGTTTTAAATATTTTCATATCCAAATTCAATATAATTTTTTTTTCCATAAAATCAATTGAACTAATAAATATAAATATATTATAAATAATTTAAATTATAAACAATTTAAAATATCATTTAACATTAAATAATATTTTGATGAAAATTCTGTTTTCTATTAAAATGAAATATTTTTTATAGTTTGTAAAAAATGAAACATATTTGAAAACATAAAAAAACTCCAAAAAAGTAAATATAGATATTTATCTTTGAAAATTGTTGTTTTTCACAAAATATAATTTATAATAGTGTCCATATTAATATTTAGAACAATTTTGTCAATAAGAGGTAGAAAAAGGACCTTCAGAAAAATAAATTATTTTTTACATTAATGTTTATTTATTTTTGTATCATGTATATAAAAAACATATGTTTATTGATAAAAATTATATTTATCCTACAATATAAAAATTTCATACGTTGGACAAAAATATTCATTCCCTCCATGTTAACATCTATGCTATTATAATATTTCGTTATTCTGTTATGCAAGGTGTTGCGTGCAATGTAAGCTATCAAAAGGAATAAATTTAAAATGATACCTAACATAAAATTAAGGGGTGTGACATTATCCCCACCTAAAATATTTTTTATTTATCAATTTTTGTAATTGTTCTTAAAAATTCAAAAGTTAATATTTGAGAATTCATTTTAGGAAAACCTGCATCATAAATAGGTTAAAAAATATCTTCTTAATAAAAGGTAATGTTAAATGATATGGTCACCACAAATTTTGGATTTTGAATTGGATAACATTAGTGGGAAGTGAAAACATGTACATGGATGAGAAATATATCTATCATGTTTTGGTGGAGAGTGATAGAGAACACGGTCATTAGAAAGATGACGATCACAAAACCATTAATCTGTTATTAGTTAAAAGACAATTGATTTCTCAAAAACTAAAAAAATAGAAACAATTTTTGTATTAAAATATTTTTATAGAGTTGAGGGACTCTTATACTATTATTATAAGTACTTGAGATAATAAAATCACTTTATTAATTTCCATCTCATGAGAATAAACTCATCTTTTTGTTGTGTTTCTATATATTTTCACTTCATTTCATTCTAATGGACATGGCTATTTGATTTTTTATGCATGAATATATTTAATAAATAATACGGTCTACAAGTAGTTCATGCATCCTCTAAATTGTTACTAAATCCAAATAGGTTAGAACACTGTATCAAATAAATCATACATTAACCACAAAAAATAATATCCAACAAATAACTTAATTCACTCAAACCCTATGATTTATAAAAAATACATTTTTTCATAGTACAAAAATTTATAAGGGAGAACACTAAATTTCCAAAATTAGATTAACAACATATTTTCCACAAATAAGATAATATAGAACTTTGTTTCACATACCAAATATATAAATTTATTATTAATATTTAAAAATTAATTGAAACACTCATTCTTATAAAAATAAATTATTATGAATATATCTTAAACAAAAACATTTAGTAAACCCCCAAAAGAATACATAATCCATCATATCACTAACCACTTTCATAGTCACCAATATTATCCTAAAAACATCTATTTTTTCATTATTATGTCATCCTCAAGAATATATTAATGGTTATCATCCCACAATCACTTGTTTTCCTAGTATTCAAACATGTTTCTAAGACATTTTTCATGGTCATCGGTCCTAGTCAACACACAATTTAAAATCATAGATGAAAAACTATTGTAGTAAAATATTTATCCATTCAATAATAATTATAACTATAATATCATCGATAATATATTCTTTATTTTTTTTAAACCATCCAATTACCAGAGAAAATAAATATTTCAACTTAAGTTATATCAATAACATAAGATTAACCTTAATCCATTATCTTCATCTTAAGTATATTCTCTTGAAACATAAGGTATTATTTTTAATAGGGCCATATTTACTAGTTGCAGTAACACTGAATATTTTCCTTCTTATCCTTTCATTTTAATTATTTGTCTCAGTGACCTGTATCTCTATACATAGAAAAATCTCATAACTCCTTCAACCACTTCCCAGTTCGATTCTTTCATCAATTATCACATTTAGGAAAACAATTTCCTTCCATTCTTCCCATTATCAATTTTTATCTGAATTCATCTTTATATCTTGTATCCCTTAAAAAAATATGACATAATTAATTATTCATATGTCTTGATATCACATAAAACCATTTCATCTCAGGAATAAAATGTTTGAGAGGAATATAAAATTTGAAGAATTAGCTTAATCCCATCAAAAAATGGTAATTCATTCACTATATGTTGCATATGAAATCCATAGAAAACAAAACTATCCTTGTTAAGGTAGAAATATACATTTAAAAATTTCATTCTCCATTTTCCTTAAAACTACGGAACATTCTTTACAATTAAAATTATTCATCACAAATTAAATATTTATCGATGAATGCGTACAAAAAATAATTTCATTCTAGGAGTTCTATTTTTTCTTCCTCCACAGTATTCTGGATCAATGACCACCATTGGTCAAAAAATTATTTGAGGAAATTTACTTCATGTGTGACATTTTCATTTTCACCACACACCAAGTCAAAAAATATTATTTCAAAATATTTAATCTTTTGATAAGTAGAAATTGGTATTTTATTACAACTAAAGGATGTGTTTCTCTAACCCATAATGTGATCCAAAATAGGAGAGTCTCTCTATGCATTAGGTTTCTCCATCTGATAAAATTTGTTTTTATAACCTGATTATACAACCCTAAAATAGCCATAATTTTCCCTTTTCTAATTGTATCTTTATTGGTTCCATCAACAATGTAATCTCTTCATTACCCAATAGTACTGATACAATTCTTCCTTCCAAATTCCCTTTCTAAATAGTTTATTATACTATATTAGATCATATCATTATGAACGATATCATATAATCCAAAAACTAGGGATAATTTTAATATAAATTGATGAGTATATCAATAAAAAATCTCATAATTTTTTTTGGAATATTTGGGTTGTTCTCCTACAGTTTTCATCAAATTCTATCATAAGGTCTCTGATAATATATGTTGTACTCATTCTAGTTCCCTAGGTTTCTATAAAAGTTTTCAGATACCAAGTGTAACAACCCCAAATCTGGTAGCTCAGAGTCAGTGGTTACATAATTACGTTGGTATTAATTACATGTAATTACATCTTCATGGACTAAATTGTTTTGTATATTTTAAGAATAATAAAAAACATGTCACCCTTATTACATTAGTATTTTTACATATGACATAACAATAGAATGTAATTTTCATCACACAACTTATTTAATAACTTCATATTCATATTTTGGGGAAAAGAGAAAAAACAAAATTGTGAACTTTGATACTCAATAAGGGTTACATACAACCAATGATATCAAGAAAAAATAATAAATAACAATTATGGAATGCTAAATAATTGTACACTATTTATTTGAATTAATAAATTTTCAATCATAAGAGGATAAAGAAGTTATTTTTTGTAAATTTAAATGATTAAAATCAAATTCTATTTCATCAATAACTTGTACACAAACTAAATTCATAGATTATATCATTCCAAAAATCATATATATAAATAATTGATGTATTATTGTTGAATTAAATGATTTCTATTGGACACGATGATCTTAGACATCATGGTATGCTTAATGTTAATACCTTTCAAGAGGTAGTTTAATCATTATGGGTAAAAAACATTTAATTTGGCCAAAGTTTTCAACATCGGAGACTACCAATGCATCAAGGGTATATCTATAACTACCCAATCCCCATTTCATACATGTAAAATTCATTCATAATTTATAGACATGATTGATTTAATTCATGAATCAATATTACATAACAAAAAATATCTGTATTGATTAAAATATACAAATTAAACATTATTTCCCCAGTTAAAAAAATAACTTCCAAAGTGGTATCTGTAATTTACAATGGAATATGACTTAATAAATAATCATATTCATGAAACAAGAAATATTTATATATAATGATCATTAAACAGGGTATCATAAATAAATAAAAATGGGTATTATAAACACTAATGAAATGAAAATAGGTGCACGAGCGATGATATCATTCTCCTAATAGTGAATGGGTGAGGAAGTGGATAGTATATTAATTATCTAGAATCAATATAATTTTATATTCACCATATATACCTATTATTTCTATCATTAAACCCTTCATAGAGTAATAGTCAGTAATATAACATTACACCATAATGTGTAGATTTTAAGCCATATGTACACACACGTGATGCTTTAATTTTTCATAGGATGCATAAATTATGGAATATGGTTGTCTCATATTCATTATAACATCACAGAATATATATGATACTTGATTTATTGATTTATCACAGAACAAATCATCAATAGAATGTCGATAATGACTTATTTTAGGAAGGGTTAGTAAATATGATTAACTCTTCTACAATGGAGATCATTTATATCTTCTATTAAGCAACCTAGTGTAGGTATTTTTGAAAGATACGGACCTCCGAAACATGGATAAAGATATTTGGATGGGAAAATGGTAGTTGTTGGTTGTTTTGAAATGCTCAAAGTGTCGTGAATAAGTGATTTTTGAGGTTCACTTTTATGATTGATGTGAGGGGAATTTTGGAAACACTGAAAATAATATATTAATATCAATTAATTTTCAATTAAAAATGTGTCCAGGATGTGTTATTTTCCAGCTAATATGGATATTTTTCTCAATAATCTTATTCAGCAATTGTAGACTACTATAGGTCACATTCTTACCCTTATTGTAATGGCTCAGACCCTCATGGCCCATCCCTTTTCCAAATGACGGATCCTAAGGGTGGAGCCTCGGGGGTAGGGTGTCATTTTGGTGTGAGACCGACTGAAGGGACATGATCGGTGTGACTGATCGGTGTGTCACTGATGGGTGCGGGCGGTGTGACTGATCGGCGTGTCGCCGACCAGTGCGACCGATCAGTTTTTTGCCGACCGGTGTGACCGATCTCTGTGTCGCCAACTGGTGTGACTGATCGGTGTGTCACCGATCGGTGCGACCAATCGGGGTGTCGCCGATCAGTGCGACAGATTGGTGTGTCACCGATCGGTGTGACCGATCAATGTCACACAGCCTTGTCGAGTTTTTCTTCTACAAATTTTTCTATAACGCCACATTTAAACCCTTTTTATCTTTTGAGAAGTGCTTCAAGGCCGTTTTAGCCGCATAACCAATATTTGAATTCCAAAGAGTGGGGCAACCCTCAACGGACCCAACTGTGTGTCCGCCTAACATTTCCCCTCTGTTTATATAAAATCATTCAATGTCACAGCTGTTACCACATTTTCCCGATGAGAGTTATTAAATATAAATTAATTCAGTCATGTGTAACCACCGAACTGCATGGTGAAACCACGATCCGACCTTATAGCCGTTGAAAAATCCATATCCCGTGACCACCGGATCTCATCCTTATATCGCATGAGAATTTCATCTTCTTCTTCCTCTTTTCCTCTTGGATGGTCTCCTTTCATCCCGGTGTGTTTGGAGTTCCCCTTCCTGAGGCAAGTGGTGCGCCTGTGCGGAAGCTTTTCGGCTCAACCTTGGAGTCCCCGACGTTCCACCCCTGGAAGTCGCACATCCCCCGTTCATGGTGTGTGGAGAAGAACTTCGATCCTTGATCATCCAAGTATGGATTTACCTTTATCTATCCTTACTGTGTATCATGAGGGGTGGGCACACTACTTTTTCTGTGGGAATGGATGAAACCAAGCCTTAACAAAGATAATAAAAACTTTTAATGAATGCTGGGGTGCGTTTGGAAATTCTTCTACACTCATTTATAATTTCTATATGTTGTGAACTGTATGGGCTTAGGCCCCCTAAAAATCATGGCCTTTTGTGGTCTTTCCTTGCACACTAATAAACCCTTATCTTCATTGAAAATTGAATGAATCAAACATGGGGATTTGGTTAATTACGTAAACTCAAACGATTAAATGAACGTCCAGTGAACACCAAACCTTGTGTGATCACCCCAGTTAACCAAACAGAAAGAAGAAAACTTAGTGAATTATGTGCTTGAACCTGGATGCTTCCCTACCGTGATTTGGTAGTAGGTGTGTTGTACTATTTGATTCTTATGGGGTGATGTGGGTGACGATGGGATCCTCTGTTGTGGTGTGGCCGTTGGTTGTGAATCTGAAGCCACTTGCGGCTGTATCTCGAGGCTTGGTTTGGTTCCCGTACTTTGAGTGATTTCACTGATCCCTTTTTTGTTGTTATTGTGACTTTACAAGAGAATCGAGTTTGAATGATTAAATTATTGTTTGGTTGTTTGTCTTTCTCTAGCTTGTAGTTATGCATGTTAGTTGCCCATTAGTGCATAATTTACTTAAATAAGGTCACTTGAACATGAAACCAAGAATTGGTTAAATGGGGAATTGGTTTTGGGGATGAGTTGTGACTTGGCCGTGAGTGATGTTCCTTCATTTATGAATTAATAGTAACAAGGGTGTTGTTCTTAGGTTGTATTTGGAAACCCTAGTTTGGGATGAGTGCTTGTTACTTATACATATATCTATAGTTTTTATGTTTCTTATTCGCACCCCACCCATGTTGAGCACTTAGTGCCGAACACCCCCATTTCATGGGGGAGGGTATTTTTCCCAACACTCATATGAGTGGCTTGTTATTTTCTCCATTTCTTATCTATTTCCCAAATAGACCAAGTCTCATCAGGTAGGCTGTGATGGCCTGAGGTCTATTATAGCCCAAGATTATTCGGGAAGGGTAGTTGTGGTGGTTGGCCCAGGTGTGTGCGGGCAGGTTGTTTCCCAAGAGTCTTCGGGATAAGGCCCAGGTGTCTTTGGTCATGGCGGTAGTTGTTCTGGCCCAGGTGTTTGCGTGCATGGTTACACGTGGTGGTTGTGGCCTAGGTGTTTGTGGGAGGGATGTTTGGTTGTGGCCCAGGTGGGTTCTAGTGGGTTGTGGAAGTGGGACTGCGGTGAGAATGGCAGGATTGGTTCGATGTGTAGGATGTCTTCAATAACCACTGAGAAAGTGGCATGGGGTACCCAGAAATTGATATGATATTACTATAAATTACTTAAATTTCATTATTTGGGCAGTGTGCCTTGGTGAGGCATGGGTGGATGGTTTTCCTTGCTAGGTGCTTTGGTTATCTCTTTTCTCACAGGGCATTAGAATTCCTCCCCACTTGTGCCCGAGATTGTTTGGTTTTCCCTACTGAGTATACTTGTATGCTCACCCTACATATATAAAACTACTTTTAGGATTCCAGAAGGACTTCTGGGATCGTGCAGGGCCGTACTAGATCCGATGTTGGGATAGTTGCAGTTACTGTTTTTCTTTTCTTTTGTACTTTACCTCTGTAGTCTCCTTGTACATTGTGACATTTACTTTTGTAACATGCATATGGGAATGGGTTTCTTTGGCTTTACTTTTACCCCCAATTTGGGTGTAGTTGGGATTTACTATCTTATCTCCCAATCTTAATAAATAAAAAGGTATATGCCTTCCATCTTGTGTGTAATTCTATAACCTTGGTGATAGTCACCACTCCGGGGCCTATTGAAGGCAGGTCTCATGGGTCATTATATCTCCTTCAACTAGAAGAAGGAAGGGTTTGGAAATCTGACGTCTCATCCCTCATCTTGGTGACGGCTGGTCCTGACAGAATGGTATCATAGGCAGGTTGAGATATAGGATGGATTCTGGAGTTAGGCATAGTGGGGATTGCATGGGATGGTAGGGCAACAGTGTCGTGTGATCGTGGTGCGTGAAATAGGTCAGGAAAGATTGGCTAGGGCTTGAGATTTTAGGGGCCCCCATGATCTGATACAAGGACTCTAGGCCTACCGAACGACCATGTAAGGCTACAATGATTACATGATAGAGACCCTAGGGAAGGTACATGCATCCTAATGACTTGTTTTCTTGTGTTTCATGGGTGTTTGGGGATTTAAAAGGAATAAGAAGTCTACGAAATTTTAAGAACAATATTCTATTGTACTCTGGATTAGGAATTCCTCGTTTACCATACAGCTATGGCTCCTGGGAGACGACCACGAGCAGTACGGGAAATCAAGGGTCAAGAGGTTGAATTGGATGATCGACAGAGCTGACTGGGAGGAGGAGGACAATCAATGGCAGATGACGCTTAGAGCCTTTCTGCGGAAGACCCTTGGGAAGTACGAGGGTAGCATCTCAGACATGGAGACAGAGACCTGGCTAGAGGAGCTGGTGATAGATTTCAGCTTGATCCGGGATCCGATGGATTACTGGGTTACTCCAGCTGTGAGCCAGATGCGTGGAGCAGATCGTCAATGGTGGATGCTTTATTTTGGAGAGAAGAGGGAGGCTGAGGTCACATGGGCTGACTTTGAGAAGGAGTTCTGGGCGGAATTCATATCTTCCACGATGAATGCTGAAAAGAGGCAAGAACTACTCTCCCTCAAACAAGAGAGTATTTCAATGAGAGTATTGGGGATCAAGTTCAAGAATCTCCTTCGGTTTGATCCCGACCTCTTCCTAGATGAGGAGTCTCGGTCGAGATGTTTGGAGGAGGCACTTCGGCCTTCTCTCTAGTTTGTTGTTACTCCATTCACCCTACCCAGGTACATGGAGGTCCAGAAGAAGGATAAAGTGGTGGAAAGGATTCACACATTGGGAGGTGTATCGCGAGAGGGAATATAGTTGGGATATTCAAATGTTAAAGCCATCAGTAGCAGGCCTCCAGCATCAGGGCCCTCTAGGTTTCGACCAGCAGGAAGTAGGCCTCAGTAGTTCCAGTTCTGATCTCCTGGCCCTCTACCATTTATTTTGGGCCTAGGGCTGAGATGCTTCATCTGTAGAAGCCATGGGAACCTTCGAAATCAGTGCCTGGACAGAATGTAGTACGGCGGTGGTGGGCAGGATCAACACCCACCTCAGCAGTAGCAGTCTCCAGCTAGACCGTTTCAGCAGTAGTAGCAGGGGAAGCGAGCTCCCGCTCCTCCGAGGGAAGGCATCATAGGAGGATGCTGACCTCAGGGATCTCCTTAGGGACTTCGACCAGGGCATGGTCGGGGAGGTGGCCGACAGCTGAGAGGCAGCGGAACTGGGTGTGGGCAGTTGCATTCCGTAGAGGCAGCAGTTCCAACCGGGCCAAAAGTTATTCGAGGTACGATCAGCTTGATTAATACTCTTGACTATGCGTTTTTCGATATATGAGCTTCACACACTTTTGTTACACCCAGTCTGGCCCATGCTCAGGGTTTAAATGCTGAGAGACTTTCTATGGCCCGGGTGCGGAGCACACCAGTCGGAAGTCAGACTGACTTGTTTAATGTTTTTCGTGGGTGTTAACTGATGATATGGCCACATCAGTCTATCAGGGATCTTATACTATTGCAGATATAACCTTACGATGTCATCCTAAGAATTGACTGGTTTTTCCTTGTATATTCCATCATTGACTGCTTCTGAGGAAGGGTCGTGTTTTCAGATTTGGGCGGTTGACATGTAACTTTCATCGGCGAGCGGGGTTTCCAGAAAAGCAGTAGGCGAGAGGAGCCCCTCCTTTGCTTGTTATCTAAGCTATCACTAGAGTCAGCGGATGTAGAAATGGTGGATGTTCTAGGGGTTGTCAGTGAGTTTATGGATGTCTTCCCTGAGGAGGTGGCAACACTACCCCCTAGACGTGATGTTGTGTTCGGGATAGACATGCAACCTGGTGCTCATCCGATTTCGATGGCTCCCTACCAGATGGAACCTTCTGAGTTACGAGAGTTGTAGATACAAATTAACGATCTGATGATGAAAGGTTTTGTTCAAACAAGTGTGTCACCATATGGTTCTCCAGTCTTGTTCGCAAAGAAAGAAGATGGTGGTCTCATGATGTTCATAGACTACAGGAGACTGAATCAGGTGATGGTCAATAGTCGCTAACCTCTCTAGAGTATAGACGATCTCATTGACCAGTTGAGGTGAGCAGGTTGGTTACCTATAATCGATCTGTGGTTTGGATATCACCAACTAAGGTTGAAGGAGGGTGGCATCTCTAAGGCCACCTTTAGATTCAGATACAGGCACTTTGAGTTTGTGGTCATGTCGTTCGACGTCACAAACAATCCAGCTGTGTTCATGGGACTCATGAACTCCGCCTTTCGGGAATACCTAGATCGGTTCGTAGTCATGTTTATTGATGACATCCTTATCTACTCAATATCAAATGTGGACCACACTGAGCACCCTAGAATGGCTTTAGAGGTCCTCCAACAGCACCAACTCTATGGGATGTTTTCCAAGTGCAATTTCTGGACGCGAGAAGTGTACTTTCTTGGGAACATGGTGTGCAAGCAAGGAATATCGGGGGACCCTTCAAAGGTTGAGGCTGTTGTTTCTTTTCCAGCACCCAAGAATATGGGAGATGTTTGTAGTTTCCTTGGACTGGTGGGCTACTATCAGATATTTTTTTCCCAACTTCTCTTGAGTTGTAGCACCTTTGATTGCATTGACCAAGAAGGACCGGGCTTTCATATCGAATGGGTGGTGCGAGGCAGCCTTCATCTATCTGAATGATAAGCTGGTATGTGCCCTAGTGATGAGGTTTCCAGAAGAAGGGGCAACGTATGAGGTGTTATTTGATTATTTAGTACAAAGCCTCAGGTGTTTTTTGATGCAACAATGAGGGATGATCTCTTATGGGTCTAGATATTTGCATCCTCATGAGCGTAATTTTTCCACCCACAACCTAGTACTTGCAGTGGTCATTTTCTCACTAAGGTTGTGGAAGCATTACCTCATCGGGGAGCACTTCATGGTCTTCAAAGGTCACAAAATCTTGAATTGTATCTCCTCCCAGTGGGACCTGAACATACAACAGTGAAGGTGGATGGAGTTAATTCAGGACGAGAACATTGAGATTTCATAAACCTTACGAAAAGTGAATGTGGTGGCCGATGCCTTGAGTTGGAAGTCATAGAAGGATGCTATTTGAGAGTCAACAGATGCTTGGATGGTGATGGAGGAATTGGTTACCCTGCACCTGGATGCGAGGATGGATGTTGGTAGAGGTTTCCTGTGTCGGATGACAGTGCAGTCTTCTCTCCAACGGTAGGTGTAGGTGTCTCAGTGGGGAGACTCAGAGAGTGGGGTGATGTGCGATCGGGATAACCCAAGAAATGATTTGGAAGGATGGATGAAGGATTGTCAGAATCAGATGTTTTTTCAGGGGAAGATGTTTGTCCCAGAGGCGATGCATGAGAGTGTTCTTGGTGAGTTCCATAACTCAGCCCTAGTGGTGCACCCGAGAGTCACCAAGATGTACCAGGTCCTGAGAAATCAGATTTGGTGGCTCGGGGTAAAGCGAGTGGTGGCAGAGTTTGTGCCAAAATGACTAGGGTCTCAGTAGGTGAAGTCTGAACACCGTGTTCTAGGAGGCCTATTGAAGCCTTTATACATACCCAAGTGGAAGTGGGATGACATCTCGATGGATTTCATCACTGGGATACCAAAGGTTCAAGGAGGCTGTGATGATATATGGGTAGTGGGGTTCCAGTTGATGAAATTGGCTCACTTTCTGGAAATCAAGGTGTCAGGTGCAGTGGATGCCTTATCCTGGAGATACGTGGATGAGGTGGTGTTGTTTCTTGGTATTACGAGGTCCATAGTCTCAGATAAGGATGCACGGTTTACCTCATGAGTCTGCAGAGGTTGGCAGCATGCTTTGGGCACCCAGCTACGTCTTAGAACTGCTTTCCACCCCCAGACAGATGGACAGATAGAGCGCACCATCCAGACAATGGAGGACATGCAATGGGAATGTATTCTGGATTTTGGGGGATTGTGGGCGCGACACTTACATTTGGTAGAGTTTTCCTACAATAATATCTATCCCACTACCATTGGCATGACTCTGTTCAAATCCTTGTATGGAAGGACATGTCGCTCACTCGTGTGTTTGACCGAGGGTGGGGAAACAAGTTCTCTTGGCCCGGAAGTGGTGTAGAGCATGATAGAGAAGGTTCAGCTTAAACGAGAGAGGATTAACGTGGCTCAGGACCGGTATAATTCATATGATGATAATTGGAGGAGACCCTTGGAGTTCAGGGTTAGGGACCACATATTCTTGAAGGTCTCCCCTCGGCATGGGAAACAGAGGTTCTAAAGGGGTATTAAGCTTTCTCAATGGTTCATCGGACCATTCGAAGAGCTTTGGCAGGTGGTAGATGTTGCTTATCAGCTAGCGCTACCACAGTTGCTACTGAGAATACATGACGTCTTCCATGTGTCACAACTCTGACGGTATCTACATGATGATTCACACGTCCTCGACTGGGGAAATTTGGAAATTGAGTCCGATGTGAATTTTTTGGAAATACCAGTAAGGATCGTGGATCGTGATGAAAAGGTACTCCGCGGACAGACCATTCCTTTATTTCATGTGTTGTGGAGACATGGTGGGCTGGAAGAGAGTACCTGGGAACGGGAGGCACAGATGCGTTCCCAATACCTAGAGATGTTTTGAGTTTTTTCATTTATACTTGCTTGAGAGGGAAGTCTCTACCTTGTTAAATATAGAATTCATGGTTTTCCTTATTCTCTAAATGCATATGAAAAGTCCTTACTACGGGGTGGGGAGGACCTGATCACTAATCAAGATGCATTAAGGCTGATGCGATTAAACTCGTGTGGGCGAGTAAGTGCTGCCCAAAGTGGATAGTATCTTGACATGGAGGAAGAAACTCCCTAACCCATATGACTGGAAAACATGACCCTTTAATGTCACATGTTTGCTTAAGGGGGAGGTTTTCCTATATGTCAGAGAGGTTCACTCATAAGAGTTATCTTTGAGGTGGTTGTTCTGACCGCCTCTTTTCATGGGGTCTGGTTTTGATTCTCGAGAGTGAGAATAGTTTGAGAGGTATCTGATGTAATTTCCCAGACCCTCATGACCCATCCCTTTTAAAAATTCCGGTCCTTAAGGGTGGCTCCTCAGTTATACGGCATCATTTTGGTGTGCGACCGACCGACGGGACACGATCGGTGCGACTATTCAGTCCGTTTCCGAACGGTGCGACTGATCGGTGTGTTCGATTGGTGTGTCGCCGACCGGTGCGACTGATAGGTGTGTCGCCGACTGGTGCGACTGATCGGTGTGTGAGCGATCGGTGTGTCGTTGATCGGTGCGACCGATCAGTGGGTCGCCGATTGGTGCGTCGCCGATCGGTGTGACCGATCGGTGGGACCTCGATCAATGCGTCGCCGATCGGTGTGACTGTTCGGTGTGTCACCGAAAAATGTGACTGATCGGAGTTTCTTTGATAGGTGTGACCAATCAGTCTGTCGCCGACCGGTGCGACTGATCGGTGTGTTTCCGATCGGTGGGACCGATCAGTGTGTCACAGATCGGTGCGACCGATCGGAGTCACACTACCTTGTCGAGTTGTTCTTATACATCTATTCACATAACAGAACTTTTAAGCCCTTTTTACCATTTAGGAAGTGGTTCAAGGCTGTTTTTAGCGTCATAATCAATATACGAATTCCTAAGACTGGGGAAACCCTCAACGAACCCAAATGTGTGTCCGCGTAACGTTTCCCATCTGTTCATATAAAATCATTAAAATTCACAGCTGTTACCACCTTTTCCCTATGAGAGTTATTAAATAAAAATTAATTCAATCGTGTGTAACCACCCAACCACAAGGTGAACCATGATCCAACTTTATAGCTGTTCAAAATTCCATATCCCGTGACAACTGGATCTCATCCTTATATCGCACGAGAATTTCTTCTTCCTCTTCCTCTTTTCCTCTTGGCTACTCTCCTTTATTCTTGGTGTGTTTGGAGTTCCCCTTCCCGAGGAAATTGGTGTGCCTATGCCGAAGCATTTCTGGTCACCCTTGGAGTCCCCGACGTTCCTCCCCTACAAGTCGCTCATCCCCCGTTCTTAGCACGTGAAGAAGAACTTCGATCCGTGATCATCCAAGTAGGGATTTTCCTTCGTCTCTCCTTACTTTGTATCATGCGGGGTGGGTAGACTACTGTTTCTGTGGGAATGGATGAAACCAAACCTTAACAAAGAACATAACGAAGCTGTTAAAGATTGATGGGGTGCGTCTGACAATTCTGCTGTACTATTTTATAATTGCTATATGTTGTAAACTGTATGGGCTTATGCCCCGTGAAAATCATGGTCGTTTGTGGTCTTTCCTTGCGCACTAATGAACCCTTGACTTCTGTGATAATTTAATGGCTCCAACATGGGAATTTGGTTAATTTTGTAAACTCGGCCTATTAAATGAATGTCCTGTGAACAACAAACCATGTGTGATCACCCGATTAACCAAACAGAAAGAAGAAAAGATAGCGAATGATGTGATGGAACCTGGAAGTTTCTCTACTATGTTTTAATAGTATGTGTGTTTTACTATTTGATGCTTATGGGGTGATGTGGGCGAGGATGAGATCCTATGTTGTGGAAGATTTTTTGGTTGTGAATTGGAAGCGGTCTGGGGCTGTATGTCGAGGCTTGGTTTGGTTCTAGTACTTTGAGGGATCTCACTGATCCCTTTGTTGTTGTTGTTGTGACTTTACAAGAGAACCAGGTGTGAATGCTTAAATTTTTGTTTGGATTTTTATCTTTCTCTAGCTTGTGGTTATGAATCTGAGTTGCCCATTAGTATAGAATTTACGTAAATTAGATCACTTGAACATGAAAACAAGAATGGGTTAAATGGGGAATCGGATTTTGGGATGAGTTGTGACTTGGCCATGATTGATGTGCCTTCTTTTATGAATGAATAATAACAAGGGTGTTGTTCTTAGGTTAGCTTTGGAAACACTATGTTGGGACGACTTCTTGTTACTTATACATATATCGGTAGTTTTTATATTTCTTATTCGTGCACCACCAAAGTCGAGCTCATAGTTCCGAACACCACCATTTCATGGGGGAGGGTGTTTTAACCAACACTTATATGAGTGGCTAGTTATTAGCTCATTTTATGATCCCTTTCCCGAATATCCCCAAACTCTTCGGGTAGGCTGTGATGGCCTGAGGTCCATTATAGCCCATGATTCTTCGTCCAGGGTAGTTGTGGTGGTTTACCTAGGTGTGTGGGGGTAGGTTGTTTCCCAGGAGTCTTCGGGATGAGGCCCATGTGTCTTCAGACGTGGCTGTATTTGTTATGGCCTAGGTGTTTGCGGGCTTGGTTACACATGGTGGTTGTGGCCCAATTGTTTGTGGGTGGGATGTGTTGTTGTAGCCCAGGTGTGTGCGGGCGGGGTGTGGCAGTGGGACTGCGGTGAGAATGGTGAGATTGGTTCGAACCATATGATGTCTTCAATAACCAGCGGGAACGTGGCGCGAGGTACCCATACATTGATGTACTATTACTATACATTACTTGACTTACGTTATTTGGGGAGTGTTCCTTCGTGAGGCTTGGGTGGATAGTTTTCCTTGCTTGGTGATTTGGTTATCTCTTTTCTCACAGGGAATTAGAATGCCTCCCCACTTATGCACGAGAGTATTTGATTTTTTCTACTGAGTGTACTTGTATGCTCACCCTACATATATAAAACTTATTTTAGGTTTCCAGGAGGACTTCTGGGATCTTGTAGGGTCGTACTTTCTCGGGCATTGGGACAGTTGCAGTTGCAGTTTTTCTTTTCATTGATATTTTACCTTTGTAGTTTCCTTGTACTTTGTAACATTTACTTTTGTAACATGAATATGTGAATGGTTTTTTTGGATTTACTTTTACCCCATGTTTTGGTACTTTTGGGATTTACTATCTTATCTCCCGACCCTAAAAAATAAAAATGTTAATTCCTTACATCTTTCGTGTGATTCTATACCCACGATTCTCGTCTCCACTCCGGGGCCTATTGTAGGCGGGTCTTGGGGGTCATTATCTGCCATTCTATTTGGTTAAGGAATGGTCTGGAAATCTGTTGTCCCTTCCCTCATCTTGGTGAAGGTGGATCATGACACTTATAATTTGGTTTTAACCCTTATTTAATCCCATCATTTCTTATCATGATAACATGGATATTTACTTTTTGGGGGAAAATATTGCTACAATAAAATGCCAAACTAACCATAAATGAACTATGGATGAAAAGAAAAAAATTTCCACAATTAGTTGACTAAATTGTTTTATTTTTATAAATTTCATACCCTGTAATTAAATTATATTTATTCTAATATAATATCAATGTCATTTTTGACACTATTCATTACATTGACTTTTACAAAAATCAATAAAACATGATATCTTCGACCAATCTATTTTAACACATCGGTAAAATGTAATACTTATTCTAAAAATGTAAAATTTTGAATGAATATTTATAATATAATATATATTTTTAATAACCACATATTTAAAATGTAATACTTATTCTAAAAATAAGTGCGATTAGTTTGACTTTTCATAAAATAAAAACAATAAAGGGATTAAAGTACTTCATGTGGATCCAAGTGGATAATCATAATGGACCAATGATTTTTTTTACCTTAACTCATTAAATAAAATCTGGAGGAGTGTTAGGGTATATTATAAATATCAAAAATATTATCTCCATACTTAATTATCAGATTTAACCTTAACCGTGACAATTAAAATTACTATGTTTAAGACCCTTATGGTCCAAAATGATAAGGGACTTATTTAATAGATTTTCACATATTTAGATTTGAAATATGTAATCAATTTTTTAAAATTTAAAACATTGAATTTTCTACTATTAATTTAAAATTAATCCCATAGATGGGGCAAAAAACGAGTTTTTAAAGTGAAAACGTGCTGATGTTTGAGATGTCTTCATATCATCATTCAATTTAAAAAAATATTATAATGACTATAATTGAATCAATTGATATATTTTTTATTTAATATTATATTAAAACAGATTCATAATATAAATTATCATTATAAATTATTTAAATGAAATTAATTTTCAATTTAAATGTAATATTTTTTTACGATTAATAATTAATGAAACATATCGAAGAAATAATTGTAATTAAACAAAATTAAATTTTTATATTATGATTTCAAAAATATTTATTATATGTTTAAATATAATTTATAAAATTATCTAAATTTAGTTTTAAAATATGTGTTTTGTCAAAAGCTGACAAAACTGCCTTAGAAAAATATATCTTTTTACATATAAAATTAGAGTTATTTTTATATAATATCTTGTAAACAATAAGAATAATTTCAAAAAGTTTTTTTGGCAGATAATATATAAATTTTATAATTTTGATAATAACATGTATTCCCTCCAATTTAATGGCTATGTTATAATTGTACTTAATTGCTCATTTTATATGGCTGTTGTGTGAAACATAATTTATCAAATAGATTATATTTTACAATAGAAATAACATAAAATAAGATAGTGTAATAGAAAATATCATGAGTGGTGTGGAGAAATGAATAGTGTGAGTTCCCTTTTATAATAGAGGAGAAATGAAATTTTGAATAAAGGGATGTCACAATCATCTCATTTAACTCTAAAATTCAAAAATATTACATGGGGGGTTAATATGTATGAAGAAAATCTATGACAAAAAAAAACATGCTTAAATCATTTTATATCTCAGACATTAATTTTTAATCACTTTTACCTTTTAAAAATTTCTTACAGTAACATAATATTTTAACCTACAGAATTTATCCTGATGCCAAAAATAATGTCTTACAAGATTAGTTATACCTACTTATTACAGATATTAAATACAATATATCAAATAAAAATCCAATATTTTTAAAATCCATTTCCACAAAACCATATTTAACATGAAACCCCGCACTTTAAACAAAATCCTGATAATAAATTTATAATTATATTTATTAATTGTTGTGGTAAAAACATAAGTAAAAATTATTAGATAATATAAATTATAATAATTATAAATGTGGAATCCATATTTTCCAAATTCAATAAACATAAGTTTAAAAATGTTATTTAAAATTAACCCCATAAGTACAAATAGAAATAACGTCTTTAATGGGAGAAAATGCTTAATACTAAGAAATGTTTTTATTTCAAAATTAAATATAAAATTAATTATAATGAACTAAATTGTATTAGTGGTTATATAATTGAACTAATTTTACTATAAATAATCTAAAATATTATTTAACATTATAAATAATTTAAACAAAAATGAGATTTTCTTTTAAAATTTATTATTTTACTTTATTCATAAAAAATTAATCATTTCATAAAATTAAAAACAAATTACCATATCATAATTATGATATTAGGATTTCAAAAATGAGGTTTATTTTATCAAATAAATTCTCAAACAGTGCTAAAAATTATATTTATTATTTTTCACAAAAGTAAATGAAGAGAATTGTGTCTAGGAAAATAATATTTTCAAAACATATAAAGACTTTATTGAATAAAATTCCTTCTATATATACAAAATTATAAATAATATTTAAATTAGATATTACTATTCATATTTAATATTTAAATGACTATTTTCCAATAATATTAATAATATATCACATTTTTTAAACATCATTTCTTGTAATACACAATCTAAACCTAATGTTGCGTATAATGAATGCTCACCTAGTGCTGCATTTAACACATGCTTCACTAATAGTTTCATGTAATGAATGAAAAATTCAATGGTATGAGTAACTTAATATTAATCCAATGTCTCATAAATAAAAAATATCACAAACATTAAATTTATTGGGAAAATGTTTTTCAGAAAATATCAAGGTGCTATATTCAAGGACCCTTATGTTGAATTTCACCCTCCTGATTCATCTTGTTTATCAAAGGTTTAACATTTGGAAATTCCATCACAAAAACCCACATTATAGAAAAAAATAATAAAAAAAACTTTTGAAAATGTTAAAGGGTTGTTTAAAAGTAATCTGGAAAAATAAATACTTGGTTTTTGAATAGTTGAATGTAGGTGGCTAGTGAAAAAATTCACATAGAATAAAAAAAATACCTAAATATTTATGGAGAGTGATAATGAACAGTGATAAGAAGAACATGTGTGATCTAGGGAAGGCTAATGACCCCAAATAAAATAACAATTTATGCACGAAAAAGATATTTGTATCCTAAAAATGATGATACCAAGACAAAATATTATTTCAGGATCCTTTTTCTAATATTGAGGAATTAATTTTCTATCTAGATTGAGAAAATGTTGACATTTAAATAGTAGATATATTTTTACGTAAGAGGAAGAATATTGATAAATCTGCATATGGAGAAGTAATATGTTAATATCTAGAATCTAAACAAATTTTAATATAAAACATTACGAAAATGGTCAATATAATGACCCATCCAAAATATTTACATCGAAGACATTAGAAATCAAGTCACTAAATTTGAAGAAACAAATTTTCATGAATCCCCCAAACATCAAGAAGATGATCTTAATTCTCACAAAACAAACATTTGAATAACATTATCATGAACTCTCCTAAAACATTGTAATAACCTTAATTATCATAAAACATTAATAAAAGTATACATTTTTCCTTATTACTTATATAAAAAATGATAATTTTTTACATTCCTGAAATCTAAAAAATATTGTATACTCAATCGATGATAGCATAAATCATATTTTCAACAAACCCTTAAAGTAATTTGATACTATGGTATTTTTTAGTCATATTCGAGATGAAATTATCCCAAAATAATTATATCAACATCATAAACATATTATTTGTTATCATACCTTAATAAAAATATAAACTTGCTATTAAATAACTTTTATAGTTCATCAGTACCATTTAACATATTTTTGTTAATTCATAGCTAAAATGTTATACTAAAAATTGCTTATAGATTTTATGGTTAATATATCATAATCGTATAATTATAATTCATTAATACATAAATAATACCACTTCCTTATCAAACCATTATCTTGGATTAATCAATATCTACTTAATAATTATTCATATGTTTAACAAAAACAATATGGTTAGAATAGAACATACTATCTATATTTCATTCATGGTCTCTTCATCATCGGCAGTACAACCATTACTCTTACAAGAATGTTGGTTCTCTTCATTATAATTCCCCATTGGACATTGATCTTACTAATCCCCAATCATATGAAATTTAAAACACTTTTCAATCTATGATACCATAGAGAGACCATTATTATCATCCGATGTTTCTACCAATATTTTAATTTTTTCATTTGCTGTTATTTACATTGTGTCCTTATTTTTCACACCCAAAACATCTTATTTTCTTTATAAGACATTACCTTATGAAATTACTTCCAAATTATCAAAATATAGTATACCTAATCTTATTTCATAAATGTTATCCAATACAAAAACTATAGAGACCCAAAGCATGTTGTACATAGACATTACATTACTTTTGTGGAATACTTAATACATAACAAAAATAGACAGACAAGGACCGTAATAGTTTAGTGTCTTTGGAAACTCGAAACATAATCTTCTAATCGTGGTGAAAGATCTTCAACATCTCCCATAATGATCTGCCACTTTTGGTTTTCTTAACTAAAACCTTTCTTTAAACCATGGGGAAAAGAAAACATATAACGGGTGAGCTCAAATGCTCAATAATGATAATCATGGATAAAATAAAACAAATCATATATATTTGAACATAAAAACATTCACATAATGATTAAACATCAAAATCTTGGGCAATGACATAAAACATGGAAGTACATGAGGCATAGATCATAAAGAAACATTAATCATGATAAAATAGAATGGGAATAATACATGTGATTGTGGAAACCATTAAGAACATGATATGATTTCCATAGTAGCCAAGGCATTGCTTCCAAGACCATCTTAGTGGACAAAGTCCCTTTCTGAATCGAGTTCACTCCTCGTTCCAGTCCTGTATTACAGAATCAGAATAACATACAGTTCCAACCATGTCTATCTCATGAGATATAAATCCTTACCCAATACATTGGACAGAGATATAGGTCCCACCCATCTCATAATTAAATCATTCTTACTTGTGCCACAACATAAACATAAATCATTCATCATAACCCAAAGAATAAAATGGGTTTCATAAACATCATCTATTTATAACATAATCCATACAAAAAAATGGATATCATTTCATCATAGAAAAAGTGAAACCATGTAAATCATAGAGAAATTAAACTTAAAACATACACATATGGAATAATTCCAACTTATATGGAAAATGGTTTTGATAAAACACTTGAAATAAATTCTTGAGGAAAATATCCTTTCTTCTTCAAAATCATTTTCTTATCACAAAATGCAATGCAATTTCAAAAAAAATTAATTTGTTGAAAATATTCATTAAATCATGTAGAGTAAGCTTCATTAAAATTAGGAGTTATGAAAATGAAAAAATCCATTCATGCCGTATAAGTTAAAATTAACATTCTTCTCGTACTTTTGTCGGAAAAGTCAAAAAGTACCTTGTATGGTAAACAAAAAGAATGATTCCTTACATACCCTGTAGTAAAAGTAAAAAATAGGTAAAAAGGAATTTAAACAGACATGATTTTTTTTTATAAAACATGGACATTGATGATAAATATAACCCTAGTAAATACTTACGTCTAAGATGTAGGATCGAAATATAATATGAGATGCTCAATATACAAGAGGGGGGTGAATTGTATAATTTTAAAAAATTCCTTTGTAACCTTTAAAGTTAGTTAAGAATAACCATGTTTTCCTTAAGTAAAGGAAAAGGCTAAGTTTAACAAAGTTAAACTAAATAAATTCACAACACCTCAAACACCGAACTAAACTTGGAAAGAGATTCCAAAAGTAGGTTCCAGAAATATGGTTCCAGAATTTGAAACTTAACAAAAGATTACAATATGTGATGCTACCATAAAGCATATAGAATCTAAATGAATCAGAGTAAATAAGGAAGTATAAGAAAGTTATACTTTCCTTAAGATACAAATTGCAGCGGAATAAAAACAAGTAGTAAAACTACTAGTAACAAGATTATAGTCTTTTAACCCAAAGAGAAGGGTATCCAACAACCTTGGATAAAGGTCCCTTGATTTATACTTTCAAGCATGTCTGTCTTACCCACACCAGGGTAAGCCCTCGATACGAATATTGGTGTCTCTGTCTTGCTATCCCCGCAAGCCCTCAACTTCAAGGTAGTCGTCAACCTCTGTCTTCCTCAGCAAGGAAGCCCTCGAACTTTAAGGTAGTCGGCACCTCTGTCTTCATATCCCCGGAAGCCCTCGAATGTAATCACCAACATTCAGAGTCGCACAAAGCATTGAGAGTTAATAAGAGCCTCTCTCTCTAGAATTCACTTCAACAGCATGTATGCACAAAACTCAGTCATTTTTCCAACAGCTACGAGCTCTTTCAAATGAGCTCCTATTTATAGGTAAGGTCGGATCCTTCTCCAACAGTCATATTTTCCTTAAAGTTCGGAGGGACCTGTACACGTGTCACTTAGACAACTGTTAGTTTATAACAAAACAGACGACATCGTTTTATAACAAAATAAGTGTAACAGAAAGTACGACATTGTTTTAATTCTAACATAAAGGTTCGGAATGAAAACTTCGGAGTGAAGGTTCGGAGTGAATAAATTCAGAGTGTATAAAACAAAGATAAACAGATTCTGTTTAATAGGTGAATTCAGAATGAGAATTCGGAATAGGAATTCGTCATCAGAAATCGTAATGAGAATTCATCATCAAAATTCGTAATGAGAATTCATCCTCAGAATTCGTAATGAGAATTCAGAATGGAATTTCTTCATTAGAGTTCGTAATGAGAATTCTTCATCAGAATTCATAATGAGATTTCCTCATCAGAATTCGTAATGAAAATTCTTCATCGGAATTCGTAATGAGAATTCTTAATGAGAATTCTTCATTAGAGTTCATAATGGGAATTCTTCATTAGAATTCGTAATGAGATTTCTTCATCAGAATTCATAATGAAAATTCGGAATGGGATTTCTTCATTAGAGTTCGTAATGAGAATTCTTCATCAGAATTCATAATGAAAATTCGGAATGGGATTTCTTCATTATAGTTCGTAATGAGAATTCTTCATCAGAATTCATAATGAGATTTCCTCATCAGAATTCGTAATGATAATTCTTCATCGGAATTTGTAATGAGAATTCGTAATGAGAATTCTTCATTAGAGTTCATAATGGGAATTCTTCATTAGAATTCGTATTCTGAATCTGGAATAGAACTTAGTCGGAGTTCATATCCGGAATTCGGAATGAAACTTCCTTATAGTTCTTGTCCAGAATCCGAACCCTAAAACCGAATGCTTTATATCAAAGTTTCAATGATTCCGAGAAAATGTATCCGAATATTATACTTAAGAAAAATATGAATGAAAATATGATAAGGATAATTTTTTTTATAAAAGAAATTTTCCTTAAGAAATCAATTTTCTTTATAAAAGCAATTTTTCTTTAAGAAAGAAATTTTCTTTAAAGATAAGGTGTTTGTGATTTTCAAAACAAGAAGGAATGGAAAAGTCATAAGGAAAACCTTATTGACTCAACAATCTCCCCCTTTTTGGAAAGACAAACATCCTTACGAAAAAGAATTCTAAGAAGAAAGAAACATATTAATGCTTATCTCCCTTGCTTTAAGGATATAGATGAATATGACTAACTCCCCCTTAGGCTTTGAAACTCTAAGCATCGTATTCATATTTCCGGAGTGATCTTTCATAAGAAGGTCTTCTTTATGAAAAACTCCCCCTTAAACAAACTCTTATTAGAGTTCTTTTTCCTTGGGTATTTTTTCTTTCTCCCCCTTTGATAAACTCTTATTAGAGTTCCTATTTTTCTTAAGGATCTTTTCCTTCTCCCCCTTTGTGATTTTCAAAAAGAATTGGAGGGAATGGAAAGAAAAAAAAAACGAAGTACCTGAAATATTAGTAATAACAACAAAAAGAAACAAGAGACACAATTTTCATTAAAATTTGTAATCTCAGCAATAACAAAAAAAATTACAACAAAAAGATCGGATTGGGTTATTTCGTATCTTTTTCCATAGACATGAGGCCCTTTAGAATAGTCTTGATTTTCTTGCGGTATTTATGATCTTCTTCGGCTTGCTTCTCTAAGACCACTATTCTTGCAGATTGAGCTTCAATTATTTCTTCCTGAGCCTTCAACTTTTCTTCCTGAGCTTTCATCTTCTCTTCCTGAGCCTTCATCCTTTCTTCAAAATCTATCCGATGATCTCTTTCAAATTTCCAATTTTGAGAAACGGAATTGAGCTTCCCATTCAGATCTCTCACTTCCTGAATCCGAAAGTTCTTTTCCTCTGTCAACTTTTCTTCAAAGGATGCAGTCAGCTCATTAATCTTCTTGTCCTCGGTTTCAAAGGCATCCTTAACATTATCTTGAAACTCATCGAAAAGCCGCATCTCTTCCATAGTCTTCTTAGACGAGCTTGTCATCCTCTTGGAAGATCTTTTATGAGCTTCGTAACCAATAAAGAAGTTTTTGAACTGGGCTTCAATCTCAACGCACTTATCCATAACCATAGATACGGAGTCTGTTTTCTGATTCAACACATGTTGGAGCATCTGGCATCGTGAATCAATACTTGAGAAGGTCGGAATGGTTCCCACCAACTTTTTCAAAGACTGAACAACAAAGTCATGCCCCAACGAAGATGACTCCAAATCTGAAATCTTGCTCGGAGATTTTTCTTCCTCAATAAGCTCCAACTTCCTCTTAGAAGAACTACCAGCTGCCTTTCTCATCCTCTTTTCTAAACTCAGGGTATCAGCAAGAATTTGTTTCCCCTTATCTTGTTTCGGAATTGAAACCTGTTCCGGAGTTTTCTTCTCACTATCAGAAACTTGTACAATAAAATATTCCTCATCAGCAACTTCCTGAATAACATCCTCTACGTTTTTCATCTGATAAATATCATGTAAAAGTTGTTCTTCTTCTCCATGATAGGAAACTTCTTCTTCTCCTGTCTCTTCTTCCATTGCAGGAGTAACTAGCTTCGAAGATTCAGCTTCTGAAGTCCAGAGTGATAAGTGTTCTGAAGGAGTTCCCCTGTACTCATCTACTTGTTTTAGCACATCTCCTGTCTCACCACTTCCTTCAGCAGCCTCTTCAACTTGTTCCACTTGCTCTATTTCCTCAGTATTAGTAGCAACCTCTTGTTCCGGAGCAACGAGATTTCTTCCTGGAGTCTCAGGTAGAGATTCTAGGGAGAAAGATCTCGGAACTGGAATAGTTGCTGAAACCATTTCGTTGAACTTCAACAACGCTTGGACTGCCTCAGCTTCTGACATTTTCTTCTTAAGTTTCTTTTCCTTAGCTTGTTTCTCAAGCTCATCAGCAGTTTTCTCCTTTAAAGCTTTAGCCTCTGCAGGGTCCAGTCCAAACTGCGGATCCCCTTCTTTCATTTTCTCTTTATCAGCTCTCCACTTTGAAACAACTTCATCAGGATAGGCTTTCTTCTTCTTAGGCTTTGGAGGTGCGGAGTGGACTTCCTTAGACTTAGGATTTTCTGCTTGTTCTTCCACTTCTTTCAGCTTTCACTTCCTTACTGGCTTAGATGATTCCGGATCAGCAACTTTCGGAGCCACTTCTTCTTGAGGAGGTAGATCAATAAAATTTCCAGACTTCTTGTCAAAAGCTATATTCATTCTTTTAAGAGTGCCATCACTGAGCAGCATGATCTTGAAAACACTCGGCTTATATTTGCAAGCCTCCTTGAAAGACTCAAAGCACCGAACAATCAACTTGGAGTGGATTTCTGGATACATAATAATCTGAGCTCTCAGATTCCCCTTCATCAAATTTTCAATATTAAGAAGAATATGCTTCATCAAGTTAAACTTCCTTAGATTTATCAGGAAATCTAAGATATAGATCTCACTCTTCTTCAAGCTATCGTTATCACCTTTTCTCGGTACGATAAGTCCTTGCACCCATAATTCCAGATTCCGGAAGTTTGTTGATAGAGTTGCAATCTTCGGAGCCTTGTCATCAGCCATTCCGAGAGTTTCTAAGGCCTTTTCCTTGTTGAAACTACGCATAGAGTCTGGCAACACGTGTGAAATAAACTCGGCTTCTCCTTCGTAAGATAATCGTACCAAGCTTGCAGCCTTACTGTAAGAATGTTTATATGTCTTGCCATACAATTTGAAGGAAAACTTCTCTCTGTCATCTTCCTTAAAGAAAGAAACTGATTCATAAAATTCGATAAGTAAATCAGAATATACATCATCTTGGTTCCCGGTTTTAGATACCACAATATCCTCCAAGCCATTCAACTTTATGTTCTTTGAGATGATAGAATCGTAGTTGTTGAATAAAACCGGATGAACTAACCTTTCTCTGTAAACCAACCACTGAGAAATAGGCTTGGTTGAAGACATTTTTTTGAGATGCTAACTCTGCGGACATTCGGATTAGAAGTTCTCTGGGAAGTTCGGAACGGAGAAGACTGAGGTTCGGAACGGCCTTAAATCAGAGAGACAGAGATTCGGGACGCGAGAGCTTTGAGATCGATGTGGGATGAGTAATTGGGTTCCCTTTATATAGGAAACAGGATGACGGTTCACCTTCCACGGTTGATCTAACTGTTTAGAATAAGCTGAGATCAGATCTGACGGTTGAAAACTTGAATCTGATCTTTTTGAGGTTTTTATTAAGAAAAAGAGTTAAGAAAACCGAAATCCGAAAACATAATACAAGAAACTACCAGTAAGTAAAATATGAATATGAAAACTTGAGTAAGGAAATCATACCTTTCGGATTGGCTTAGGGGATTATTCGTAATGGTAGATTTCACAAAAAATTTAAAAAAACTTAGTACGAAAAACTCAATACAAAAAACCACATTAAGAAGCTTTCATTACGGAAAACTCAGTATGAAAAATAAATTTAAAAAATAAATACGAAAAACTTAGTACGAGAAATATATTACAAAATTTGAAAACGAAAATCTTATTATGGAAGATTTAGTGTGAAAGTTCCCTTATGAAAATACCAGTACGAAAGTTTTCCATTCTGTAAATTTTCAATACGAATACTTCCATTCCAGAAGTATTCTGTGCGAAAATATTCATTCTGGATAATTGTTGTTCCGGAAGTTCCATTCCGGAAATCTTCGTTCCGGAAAGTTTGAAAATAAAATTTAGAAAAATTTTAAATATAAACAATCAAATGTACTCCCCCTATGAAAAGGAGTTTATTACTGTAAGGAATTTTTTTCCAACAGAAAGTTAATTAAGGAAGATTACCTTACGATTATCATTCCTAACTTCTGTTTAATATATTCAAATCTATCAGAAGGCAAAGACTTTGTGAATATATCAGCAAGTTGATCTTGCGTTCCGATAAACTGAAGAATAATATCTCGTTTATGTGTGTGATCCCTAAGAAAGTGATGCCTAATATCTATGTGTTTTGCACGGGAGTGATGTGCAGGGTTTTTACTTAGGGCAATGGGACTTGTGTTATCACACAAAATTTTTGTTTTAGTAAAACTCAGGCCATAGTCTGTGAGTGTGTGTTGCATCCACAACACTTGTGCACAACAACTTCCAGCTGCTACATATTCAGTTTCAGCAGTGGAGAGTGCAACTGAATGTTGCTTCTGGCAGGACCAAGAAACTAATGAATCTCCTAAGAAATGACAAGTTTCGGATATACTTTTCCTATCCATTCTACATCCACCAAAGTCAGCATCAGAAAATATTTTTAGAACAAAATCATTTCCAGAAGTATAAAATAATCCTAGATCCATGGTTCCCTTAAGGTAGCGAAAAATTCTTTTTACTGCCTTTAAGTGAGATTCCTTAGGATTGGATTGGTATCT
Source organism: Viscum album (assembly GCA_963277665.1). Lineage (NCBI taxonomy): Eukaryota > Viridiplantae > Streptophyta > Magnoliopsida > Santalales > Viscaceae > Viscum > Viscum album. The sequence continues at coordinate 540,034,306 of OY728123.1, forward strand.
TGCACATAAGCATACTGAAAACATTAAGTCTGGTCGACTAGCTGTTAAGTAAAGTAGACTTCCTATCATACCTCTAAAAGATGTTTGATCTACCGGTTTCCCAGCTTCATCATGATCTAAAGAGTTTGAGGTACCAATGGGAGTACTTATACTCTTAGTGTTATCATAACCATACTTTTTAAGAAGATCTTTAATATACTTATGTTGAGATATGTAGGTTCCTTCTGGTTTTTGAGAAATTTTAAAACCATGAAAAAATGTTAACTCACCCATCATACTCATTTCAAACTCAGATTTCATTAGACTTGCAAAAGAGTCAGTCAAAGATTGCTGAGTTGAACCAAATATAATGTCATCAACATAAATTTGAACAATTAAAACATTTTTCTTATCTTTCATTATAAAAAGGGTTGGATCGTCATTTCCCTTAACATAGTTATTTTGAAGCAAAAATCCAGTAAGTCTATCATACCATGCTCGTGGGGCTTGTTTAAGGCCATACAAAGCTTTGGTAAGTCTAAAAACATGATTAAGATGTTTTGTATCTTCAAAGCCAGGAGGTTGTTCAACAAAAACTTCCTCTTGAACATAACCATTAAGAAAAGCACATTTCACATCCATTTGGAAAAGCTTGAAATTAAAGAATGCTACAAAAGCAAGTAGAATACGGATAGATTCAAGTCTAGCTACTGGAGCATAGGTTTCTTCATAGTCTATTCCTTCTTGTTGATTATATCTTTTAGCAACAAGTCTAGCTTTATTTCTAACAATGACTCCATTTTCATCACATTTATTTCTGAAGACCCATTTTACTCCAATAACAGAAATTTCCTTAGGTCTTTCAACCAAAGTCCAGACTTTATTCCTTTCGAATTCATTTAGTTCATCTTGCATTGCTTTGATCCAATCATCATCACCTAAAGCTTCATCTGTGCTTTTAGGTTCTAATTGGGAAAGAGATGATAGATGTTCTACTTCATTTCTTAAGGAACTTCTAGTCCTTACCGGTTGGTTTACATCACCAATGATACCATTACTGGGATGATTCTTAAGAAACACCTGATTTGGGTTTTGTAATGCCTGTTCATCAACATAGGGTAGAAATTCTTCAGGGGTAAATGTTTCAGAACTATCTTCTAGAACAATTTCCTTATCAGAAGGTTCTTCTATCAAAGGTTGATAATCAGTTTTTGAAAACAAATCCGAAGATGTAAGTTGAGATGGTTTAAAAACAAAAGGATCTGACTCATCAAATTTCACAAGCACTGTTTCCTAAACAGTACAAGTATTTTTATTAAAAACTCTATAAGCCTTAGAAGTTGTGTAATATCCTAAGAAAATTCCTTCATCAGATTTTGGTGCGAATTTATGTAGGTTATCTTTAGTATTCAAAATGAATACTTTGCAACCAAAAACCTTGAAGTAGGAAAGTCTTGGTTTTCTACCATTCCATAACTCATAAGGAGTTTTATTAAGAAAAGGTCTAATCAAAACTCGATTTATAGTATAACAAGCAGTACTTACAGCTTCAACCCAGAAATGTCTAGCAATAGAATATTCACTCAACATGGTTCTAGTTATCTCTTAAAGAATTCTATTTCTTCTTTCAACTACACCATTCTGTTGAGGAGTTCTAGGTGCTGAAAAATTGTGAGTAATACCTTTCTTACTACAAAAAGTTTCAAAATCATAATTTTGAAATTCTCCTCCATGATCACTATGAATAGTTTTCAATGGAAGGTTTTTCTCATTTTTAACTTGAGCTCTAAAACTTTTGAAATAAGAAAAAGCTTCAGATTTCTTTGCTAGAAAATAGACCCAAGTAAATCTAGTGTAATCATCAACTACAAAAAACACATAATATTTTCCTCCAATACTTCCAGTTTGTGTTGGACCAAAAAGATCCATGTGCACTAACTGTAATGCATCGGTTGTTGAGACTTCACCGATTGACTTAAAACTAGATTTATGTTTCGTTCCATATTGACAAGGATCACAAACATTAGAAGAATCAAATCTAAGCTCCGGTAGATCCTTAACAAGTTTCTTCTTAGAGAGTTTACATAGGTTTCTTATATTACAGTGTCCTAGTCTTCTATGCCATAACCAAGAGTGATCTTCCATTGCACTTAGGCAAGGTAAATCTTGGCCTCTTAGGTCTTCTAAGTTTAAGGTGTAAACATTCTCTTGCCTGTTGGCTGAGAGAATAAATTCTTCCTTGGAATTGTCAACTAAGCACTTATCATTCCTAAAATTCACAAGGTAACCTTCATCACATAACTGACTTATGCTAATGAGGTTGTGCTTAAGACCTTTAACAAAAAGAACATTTGAAATCAAAGTTTTACCTAAAAGAACTATATTACCAATACCAACAATATCTCCCTTAGCATTGTCTCCGAATGTTACCTTTCCTCCTTTCATTTTGATAATCTTTTCGAAAAAACTTTTGTTACCAGTCATGTGCCGAGAACATCCGCTATCCATGTACCATGTATTGTTGCTGGTACTTTCTTTATTTTCCTGAAATCAAGAAGAACATTAGACTTTCGGAATCCAAACTTGTTTGGATCCGAGATTTTCAGACAATAAAATTTTAGGTACCCTCATTTTCTTAGAAAAGTAAGCTTTGTGAAATCTTAGAGATTGGGTTTTGTTTAAGGAACAATTCGTTGCCCAGTGACCACCACATTGACACTTAGTACAAAATGGGGCACTTTGAGGAACAAAATAATTGTTACTGAAGATAGGTTTTGCATGGGTATAACCAAATCCGGATTTATTTCTTAAAGGTCGTATTTGGGAATACATCTTATCAAAATTTTCTTTACCATGGGTAAAATTTGATAAACACTTCTTTAAGGAAAAAATTTCGGACTTGAGTTTTACAACCAAGTTTTTATCCTCAAAATCATTAGTTTTAGAACTAGAGTTAGGCTCGAAAACATTTTTATTAGAAATTACTTTTTCTAATTCTTTAGAAAGCTTGTTCTTCTCAGAACTTACTTCCTCAAGATTTTTTGAAATATTTTCAAAATCAGCATTTTTCTTATCAAGATCTTTAGAAAGATCTAATATCTCTTTAGTAAGAATAGAATTCCTAGAGTTTTCCTTATCATGTTTCTTACTGTGTTTGGAATTCTCAATCTCAAGAAGTTCAGCAAACCTAGAGACTTCTTCAAAAGTAGGTAAAGTATTTTACTCATCAGAAGATGATTCTTTATCAGCAGAGTTATAATACTTACTATCATTAGAATTTAAAGAAACATTGGTCAATGATTCAGAATTTCGTACCTTAGCCATAAGACAATGATTATCAATAGGTAATCTGGCTATAAGACCAAGATTCTTCTGTCCTGAAGATTCATAATCAGAAGATTCATTTGAAGCGTCACCACCACTGGCACTCCAGGTGTCATTAGCTTTCAGAACTTTCTTTGCTTTAGCTTTATAATACTTCTTTCTATTCCTGTCTGAATGTCTTTCCTTCCTTTCTTTCTTTTTGAGCATAGGGCAATCTGGTCTAATATGTCCAGCTCTCTTACATTCATAACAAGTAAATTCTCCATCTTTCTTATCTTTCCTATCCTTTTTCTTATACTTGGATTGAAAGTTTCTCTGTCCATCTATCTTGTTCATCCTCCGAGCAAGATTGGCTAATTCATTTTCTGAGACATCACTCTCACTAGATTCGGATTGAAAAATAACTTTCTTAGACTTGGATCTGGTTACTCTCTCAGGAGTCTTAGCTTTCATCTGATTCGACGTTATAGTAAATGCAACAGTACCATTTCCATTCTTCTTCTTGATGTTGTCAGCATCTCTCTTCATTCTTGTTTCATGTTGTAGAAGAGTTCCAAATAATTCATCAAGAGTAATTTGAGTGACCTTCCTGTTCTCATCTATAGCTGTTCTCTTGGATTCCCACTCATTGGGCATAATGTCAATTATCTTGTCCACGAGAGCTTCATCATCTAAACCTTTTTCTCCCATAGATTGTAGACTGTTGACAATAGTCATAAATCTATATTGAACTTTACAGATAGGTTCTCCATAAGTAAAATTGAAGCCATGATATTCAGCTCTAATCATAGCTCTTCTAGTCTCAATTACCATAGAAGTCCCAAAGTGTGTAACCTCTAACTTTTTCCATATACAGTTAGCTGCTTCACAAGAAGAAATTTGGCTATATATATTTCTGGTCATTGAACCTAGTAAAGTATTGTGTACCTTATATTTGAGTTGATATTCTTGCTTTTCCTGGTTAGTAAAGGTTCTGACTTCCTTGTCAGGAATTTTATAATCACCAGTAAGCATAACAAAGTTGTCTACTCCAGTATTGATAACAAATGTCTTCATACGATCTCTCCAGTATTCATAATCATTACCATCAAATATAGGTGGTCTTGTAGGATTTAGATTGTCAATAGATCCAACATTAATTCCTGCCATACTAGAAATAACTTTGCACACAAACTTGTTAGTAGCTCAGAATCGTAATCACAAAGTTCGGAATGGGAAAAGCTCGGAATGGATAAATCGGAATGACAAAGTTCGGAATGGAAAAGTGAGCATGAAAAACTTGTATGTGAGTACAAGTATTTCAGTAACCGCCTCTGATACCAAATGTAATATTGGTATAGAGTAAGAGGTTTCCAACCTCTGATACCAATTGTAGGATCGAAATATAATATGAGATGCTCAATATACAAGAGGGGGGGGGGGTGAATTGTATACTTTTAAAAAATTCCTTTGGAACCTTTAAAGTTAGTTAAGAATAACTATGTTTTCCTTAAGTAAAGGAAAAGGCTAAGTTTAACAAAGTTAAACTAAATAAATTCTCAACACCTCTAACACCGAACTAAACTTGGAAAGAGATTCCAAAAGTAGGTTCCAGAAATATGGTTCCGGAATTTGAAACTTAACAAAAGTTTACAATATGTGATTCTACCTTAAAGAGTATAGAATCTAAATGAATCAGAGTAAATAAGGAAGTATAAGAAAGTTATACTTTCCTTAAGATACAAATTGCAGCGGAATAAAAACAAGTAGTAAAACTACTAGTAACAAGATAATAGTCTTTTAACCCAAAGAGAAGGGTATCCAACAACCTTGGATAAAGGTCCCTTGATTTATACTTTCAAGCAAGTCTGTCTTACCCACACCAGGGTAAGCCCTCGATACGAAGATCGGTGTCTCTGTCTTGCTATCCCCGCAAGCCCTCAACTTCAAGGTAGTTGTCAACCTCTGTCTTCCTCAGCAAGGAAGCCCTCGAACTTTAAGTTAGTCGGCACCTCTGTCTTCCTATCCCCGGAAGCACTCGAATGTAATCACCAACATTCGGAGTCGCACGAAGCTTTGAGAGTTAATAAGAGCCTCTCTCTCTAGAATTCACTTCAACAACATGTAGGCACAAAACTCAGTCGTTTTTCCAACAGCTACGAGCTCTTTCAAATGAGCTCCTATTTATAGGTAAGGTCGGCTCCTTCTCCAACGGTCATATTTTCCTTAAAGTTTGGAGGGACCTGTACACATGTCACTTAGACAACGGTTAGTTTATAACAAAATAGACGACATCGTTTTATATCAAAATAAGTGTAACAGAAAGTACGACATTGTTTTAATTCTAACATAAAGGTTCGGAATGAAAACTTCGATGTGAAGGTTCGGAGTGAATAAATTCAGATTGTATAAAACAAAGATAATCAGATTCTGTTTAATTGGTGAATTCGGAATGAGAATTCGGAATATGAATTCATCATCAGAAATCGTAATGAGAATTCATCATCAGAATTCGTAATGAGAATTCATCATCAGAATTCGTAATGAGAATTCGGAATGGAATTTCTTCATTAGAGTTCATAATGAGAATTCTTCATCAGAATTCATAGTGAGATTTCCTCATCAGAATTCGTAATGAAAATTCTTCATCGGAATTCGTAATGAGAATTCGTAATGAGAATTCTTCATTAGAGTTCATAATGGGAATTCTTCATTAGAATTCGTAATGAGATTTCTTCATCAGAATTCATAATGAAAATTCGGAATGGGATTTCTTCATTAGAGTTCGTAATGAGAATTCTTCATCATAATTCATAATGAAAATTCGGAATGGGATTTCTTCATTAGAGTTCGTAATGAGAATTCTTCATCAGAATTCATAATGAGATTTCCTCATCAGAATTCGTAATGAAAATTCTTCATCCGAATTCGTAATGAGAATTCGTAATGATAATTCTTCATTAGAGTTCATAATGGGAATTCTTCATTAGAATTCGTATTCTGAATCTGGAATAGAACTTAGTCAGAGTTCATATTCGGAATTCGGAATGAAACTTCTTTATAGTTCTTGTCCAGAATCCGAACCCTAAAACAGAATGCTTTATATCAAAGTTTCAATGATTCCGAGAAAATGAATCTGAATCTTATACTTAAGAAAAATATGAATGAAAATATGATAAGGATAATTTTTCTTATAAAAGCAATTTTCCTTAAGAAAGCAATTTTCCTTATAAAAGCAATTTTCCTTAAGAAACCAATTTTCCTTATAAAAGCAATTTTCCTTAAGAAAGAAATTTTCTTTAAAGATAAGGTGTTTGTGATTTTCAAAACAAGAAGGAATGGAAAAGTCAAAAGGAAAACCTTATTGACTCAACATAAGAAATCTCGGATAGAAAACAATTGAGATTGCAACATTATCCCTTACCTTAGGTCCGATATGCTTCGTACGTAACTGAACCTCCTGTATAATGATTTAAATAATTTCATTGACTTATTATAGAATCATATTCATTGTTATGATATCATATATGGTTCACTTATGAATTTATATTACCCGTTCTTTTGTAAATTTCATGTTAAAGCACTGTTTTGGGTAAAATCGTTTTATTTATCGTACATGTTTGGACTTGTTGTTTTTTATATTATTATAACTTATATCTTGATTTACTTACATAAGTAATGTTAATAATTATTTATATATCATATATATACTCAGTAAATAAATATATATATATATATATATATATATATAATAGAGCGATGCATGAAATGAAATACACCGTTCATGGACATGGTAGGCCGTACGTACGCATGAACACTGTTTTTTTGTTTCCTTATTGAATTAAGTAGATGACATACATATATATATATATACATACATCCAGTATAATTATTATTTTATATATTTCATGATTACTTATTATATATACTTTATAATCATTCTTGAATTGTTAACATGGAAAATGAATCTCATCGCGTCGTAGATACGGTAATCCGTACGTACGCATGAGCGACGATATCGTTCCCATATTTATTGAATGGAATTAGAGGGGATGATATAATATATTAGAATTATTATGATTTTATAATAATCATATATAGTTATTCTTTACACCATTATACCCATCCAAGTAAGGTGGTGGTGGAAAAACGGATTACGCCACGACGTGGAGACGGTATTCTGTACGTACGCACACGCGTTGATTTCGTTTTCCGTAGGATGGATAAAAGGTGAAATAGGTTTGTTTAATATTTATAATAACATATCAGTATATTATAGATACTGATGTTATTACTTTATAATGAAACAATGAAATAAGAAGATGTTCAAGAAGAATGAAACTTGAGAGAATCGTTAGAAGAGATCACCTCTTCTTCAACGCACCTCCTTTAAGCTTCATCTTAAGGAAGTAGAGTTGGTATTTTGAGAAGACCAGAACCTACAGAATGTTTCTATGAAAGTTTAGAAGAAAACCTGGTAGGGTTTGTCCGAGCTTCAAGGCTCAAAAGGGTGTGAAGTGAAGAGGGAAGGGGTTCCCATTTTATAAGGGAGGAAAGGGGCATCTTTGAAAAAACATAAAATTTTATTTTATTATAAAGTCATTTAAGTTTTTAATAGCTCAAAGTTGATTTATTTCGAATATAAGGTAGTGATGGGTCTAAATCCTCTCAACAAATTGATTTTTGATAGGTTTGGGGCATTATATTAACCTTATCTTTTAGTTTTAACTCTTAGTTAATTAGATCGACATTTACCATGTCACATTGTATTTTTCTATTATATAGTTAAAAAACATCCCATATACATCCACGCGACACCCAAGTGGTCCATTAATGATAATAATATCATGATATAAGTATCCTAGCCGAACCATATATTTTTTGGAATGTAATAACAATTTATAATATAATATTTGTTTTATAAATTATTTTATGTATATTTAGAAACTATATGGTAATTGATTTTTTTGAAAATAATAACATCATGATTAGTTCAAAAAAAGTTAATTAAATCAATACTAACATTCCATATTAACCAATAAAATCAGTGTAATTCATAAAAAGTCTTAAATTACATTTATTTGGGTATTTCTTACATAACTTATGTTAATATTTCATTAATAAGATAATTACTGCATCATCATGGTGTCATAAATAAATTAGATTATATAATGTCTAAAAATTATAAATAAAATACCATCATGTAGGAAATATAATTATCTTTCTAATGAATATTTATAGTCTAATATATCTTAGGTATTACCCGATATTAAAAATGATTTAGTTATTAAACGTTGATTTTAACTATTTTAACCTTTCTTTAAATAAATTAATAATAAAGGTCCTAATCTAATCCAAGTGGACGAAAATGGTCATATTTTATTCAGAAGGTTGTTTGTGGTCGAATTACACTTATCCAATAGAATTAGGACAAGTGTTAGGGTAATAATAATATCATTTTTACCCTTAATTACTCGATTTACTTTTAACCATGGTAAATAAAACTAAAAAGTTACTATTCAACAAAAATTATTTTCATCTCATTGAACCACAGTTTAGTCCTTGATTTTAACTGTGTCTCTCGGATTTTTGAAATTCCACTCACAGAAGTGGTAAAATTATGTTTTATGTGAATTTCCAAATTCTCCTAGGAGGTGGTTAAAAGACGGTGAAAAGGTCAATAATATATATATATATAATTATTATAAAATGACTCCAATTAATTACATTGAACTTATATAGGTAATATTAATCAATTTTGACCTAAAATAAATTTAAATAAAATAAATAATTATTTAAATAAAAAGTCGGTTTTTGAATAGTAACCAAGTGTTTTCACTATTCATCAAAAATTGAAAGTTTTCAAAAAAATATCAAAAACTCACCCAAGGCAAATTTCGATATTCCAAATCCAAAAATGAAATCCATTTCAAAAGATAAATTTTATAAAATTTCAAAAAGTGTGTATTACTATTCATAATGGCTAGTTTATATAACATATCGTTGTTTAGCGAAACTCGATATTGCGTACAACAGACGCTATTGTGGAAGGTCGCGATTGTGTGTAATGCAAGCCAAGGATGCATGTTGTGCAAGCTCCTTTTGGTGTAGCGGACAACACAAGACATTAATGAAATTAAAAAGAATATTTTTCATAAAATCTCGGGGTGTTACATTCTTCCCCCCTTCAAATGAATTTCACCCTTGAAATTCGTCGGGGTTATAAATGGTTTACTACTCGAAAGTTTCTTTAATAGAAAACCACATCGTAAAAAGGAATACAAAAACATGACTTAAAAAAATAATGTATGAAACGTAACGGTTACCCAAATTAACTAATCACTGGGTTTTCACATAGGAGACCATAGGTGCAAATATGGATATAGAAGAGAAATCTAACCACCATGTTATGATGCAGAGTGGTAGAGAACATGGCTATGAAAAATCAAACAATCACAAAGCAATAAATTTGTGATGATCTAGAGTACCATCTGATTAATTGGATATAATGGCACTAGGACAAAAGTTTTGGTTTTCAAGATCATTTCCATAATGTTGAAGAATTTGAATTAGAAGAAATTCTTACTTTTTTTGGGTATAATCTCACTGTTGTTCGTGCCATGAAAAATTTCCACTTCATATCATTAAGAAATGATGTTTAATTTGTCTTTCACGAAGTTTTTGCAGATCATGCGATAGAATGATAGGTCATTCCATCTGTCTCAAACATAAGTTACCAAAAGTTATATACATAATTCCATCTATGGTTAGATTAATCATATATGGTTCCAAATTGGACTTATAATTCATCTATCATCCTAAATAATAAAATATATCTAGTTTCTACTAACTGGGGACTTTTTGTAGGCCAATGGTAGGTGATAAAGGCCTATCGCACTTCAGGTGTGGGTTCGATTCCCACAACCTTGTTCGACACGATGGGTTGTCGCCCGTTCTGTAGGTTGTCCTTTTTTTCTAAAAATACAATATTATAACATTCTAGTAATAATATTGAAAAAGATCTAGACTTAAACAATACTTACTTTTTTCCAACATAATCCATTTCAATATTTAGGCTAATCCAAAATACTGCTATCTATTCTCATATTATAGTGAAAACGATTACTAGAGAGTTCATATAAGAAGAATGTTAATACCATCGTTGATCCCCATATGTCATAAGATATGTCTTGTTGGTCACATTCCAAACATTCGAAGGCCTTAATCATGTATTCTCTTAAAAATTTAATACCCATTGAACCTTAGTGAAAAAATGAGTGTTGTCAAAAGTTAACTCTTCCCACATACAAAAACCCCAAAATTCTATATACTCAAACCATGATATAACTATTTCCTTATATCAGTCATGAGCTCATGAATACTGTCAAACATTTCATTTTCTCCTAATACCTTCATTATGTGCCTATCACATTCTTTCCAAAAAATATCTCAATCACTTTCCATGGTTACCGGTACCATAAAATTATTGAAAACCACAATAGACCAATACATAAATATTCCAATATTCCACGATACTATATACAACATTATTTTGGAATCCCATTACATAAACACTTAATCATTCCACCAAATCATTTTCATATTCAACATCGCCAATAGTGATTGCATGTTACTTCCCATTTTCCTTTGCCTTAAGTGGTTTCTCATGTCGATCATCATTAACCCTTGGATTAGTTAATTGATTAGCATAATGCCCTATTTAATTTCACTTGAAGCATTGAAGTGTTGGTGGTGCGTTCTCTGTAGTCTTTTCTTTATTAACATCATTAGCAACCCTTTTCCATTACATCGACACTCATCTGCTCAATGACCTTCTATTCCACACTTAAAACATTTTCTAGTTCCTTTAAGACAATCTCCACCATGATTCTTTCCACACATTGAGCATAAGGAAACATTCATCATCTTTTCTCCATTATTCAGATATTTCTTCTTGAACTCCATCATTCATTTCTTGTTAAAAACATGAGATGGAAATGTAACACCAACTTCCATTTCTACCTTGATAGCACAACACAGAATTTCATAATAGCTAGTGAAGACTCTTATAGCTAATGCACTTTGAAGACTTGGTTTTAATCCACTGAAGAATCGATCAACTTTGCTTTTAGGTTGTATGATAAAGGCAGATGTATATCCTTCCAAGCCTTGTAAAATTCGCTTCGTATATACCAACAGATTCATTATCCTTTTCCTTTAGTTCACGAAACTCCTTCTCCATATTTCTTCAAAGAATACAAGGGAGGTATTTTTTTAAAAATAAGTTCTTGAACTCATCCCATTCCATGGATTCAATTTCAACTCTTTGCCTCGTATTCTTGATAGGATTCCACTATTGATCAGCTTCATCTTCAAAACGATATAATGCAAAGATGACTTTATCATGTTTAGAACATTGAAGAACTGAAATATCTTTTTAGTGGTACTGATCAATTGTTCAGCAACAAGTTGATCAGAAGACCCACTAATAGAAGGTGGACCTTTCCTCATGAAGGAATCAATAGAATGTTGTTCCCTTCTATTCTCATTTGGATGTCCAGAATGATTCATAGCGTGTGTAAGTATAGCAATAAGATTTTTCACTCCATATCCCATAACATTGGTTTGCTCAGGAGGAAAATCATTTCATTTTCCATTACATTGATCAACAAGGTTCCTTTGGATTCCAGCCATCGTCTAAAACCCAAAAAGAATAGTGTGAGAGGAAAAAATCTTGATAGGGAAAACAATATAACAATGGGGGAGTACCTTCAATATTTAACATCTTAGATTTAATTCTAAGATCGTTACAATAATTATAGGATTATAACTTACACTTATACTTATCCTTAGGGAAATCCCTAGACATACCTTAGAAATATCTCAATGGATCTCACTAAAGTATCACATCGTAGTTTCCAAAGGTTAACTAAACCATTCCTCTAATACCAACTGTAGAAACCCAAAGCTTGTCGTACATGGACATTACATCACTTTTTAAGAATACTTAATACATAACAAAAATAGACACACAATGACCGTAATAGTTTGGTGTCTTTGAAACTCAGAACGTAATCTTCCAATCGTGGTAAAAAGATCTTCAACATCTCACATAAAGATCTTCCCCTTTTGGTTTTCTTACCTAAAACCATTATTAAAATCCTGGGGAAAAGAAAACATATAAAGGGTGTGCTCAAATGCTCATAAAGGGTAAGTATGGATAAAATAAAACAAATCATATACATTTGAACATAAAAACATGAAAATAATGTTTAAACATCAAAATCATGGGCAATGACATAAAACATGGCAGTAAATAAGGAATAGATCATAATGAAACATTAATCATGATAAAATACCATGTGAATAAAACATATGATTGTGGCAACCATTAAGCACCTAATATGATTTATATAGTAGCCAAGGCATTGCTGCCAAGACCATCTTAGTGGATAAAGTCCCTTTCTAAATCGAGTTCACTCCTCGTTCTAGTCCTGTATTACTGAACCAGATTGACTTACCATTCCAGCCATGTCTATCTCATGAGATATAAATATTTTACCAATTCGTTTGTGGGATATATAGGTCCAACCCATCTCATAATAAAATCATTCTTACTTGTGCCACAACATAAACATAAATCATTCATCATAACCCAAAGAATAAAATGGGTTTCATAAACATCATCCCATTATAACATAATCCATACCAAAAAATGGATATCATTTCATCATAGAAAAAGTGAAACCATGAAAATCATAGAGAAATTATACTTAAAACATTCACATATGAAATAATTCCATATTATATGGAAAATGGTTTTGATAAAGTACTTGAAATAATTTCTTGAGGAAAATATCCTTTCTTCTTCAAAATCATTTTCTTTTCACATAATGCCATTCAATTTTAAAAGAAACTGATTTTGTTGAAAATAGTCATTAATTCTTGTAGATTAATCTTCATGAAAATTAGGCGTTATGAAACCATTAAAATCTGTTCACGCCGTATAAGTTAAAAATAACATTCTTCTCGTACTTTTGTCGGAAAAGTCAAAAAATACCTCGTATGGTAAAGTAAAAGAAATATTCCTTACATACCATGTAGTAAAAGTAAAAAATGGGTAAAAAGGACTTTAAGCATACATGAAAACATTTTTATAAAACTTGGACATGGATGATAGATATCACCCTAGTAAATACTTACGTATAAGCAATCTTGGATAGAAAACAATTGAGATTTCAACATTATCCCTTACCATAGGTCTGATATGATTCGTACGTATCTGAACGTCATGTATAATGATTTAAATAATTTCATTAACTTATTATATAATCAAATTCATTATTATGATATCATATATGGTTCACTTATGACTTTATATTACCTGTTCTTTTGTAAATTCCATGTTAATGCAGCGTTCTGGGTAAAATCGTTTTATTTATCGTACGTGTTTGGACTTGTTGTTCTTGATATTATTATTACTTATATCTTGATTTACATACATCCAGAATGTAAATCATTATTTATATATCATATATATATTCATTACATATATATATATTCATATAATAGATATATAAATGAAATGAAATACACTGTTCATGGAGACGGTAGGCCGTACGTATGCATGAACGCTGTTCTTTGTTTCCTTATTGAATTAAGTATATGACATACATATATATATATAAATAAATCCAGTAGCATTATTATGTCATATATTTCATTATTACTTATTATACATTATAATCATTCTTGAATTGTTAACATGGAAAATGAATATCATTGCGTTGTATAGACAGTAATCTGTACGTATGCACGAGCGATGATATTGTTCCCATATTTATTGAATGGAATTACAGGGGATAATATAATATCTTAGAATCAGTTTGATTTAATAATAATCATATATATTTATTCTTATCACCATTATACCCATCCAAGTAAGGTGGTGGTGGAAAAAAAGATTACACCACGGCGTGGAGACAGTATTCGATACGTACGCACACGCGGTGATTTCGTTTTCTATAGGATGGATAGAAGGTGGAATAGGGTTGTTTCATATTTATAATAACATATCATTATGTTAGAGATACTGATGTTATTTCTTAATAATGAAACAACTAAATAAGTAGATGTTGAATAAGAATGAAACTTGAGGGAATTGTTAGAAGAGATTACCTCTTCTTCGATGCACCTCCTTTAAGCTTCCTCTTATGGAAGTAGAGTTGGTCTTTTGAGAATAGAAGAACATCCAGAATGTTGCTGGAGAAGTGGAGAAGATAAATGGGCAGGGGTAGGCCGATATTCAGGGCTCCAAAGGGTGTGAAGAGAAGAGGGAAGAGGTGCCCTTTTTATAAGTGAGGAGAGGTGCACCTTTGAAAAAACATAAAATATTATTTTATTATAAATTCATATTCGGTTTTTAATAGCTTAAAATTGATTTATTTCGACTCTACGGTGGGGATGGGTCGCAATCCTCTCATCCAATATATTTTAGATAGGTTTGGGTCATTATATTAACCTTATCTTTTAGTTTTAACTCTTAGTTAATTAGATTGACATTTACCATGTCACTTTGTATTTTTATATTATAGAGTTAATAAACTTTCCATATAAATACAAGAGACCCCCAGGTGGTCCATTAATGATACACCTATCATGATAAAATAACTTGGCAGAAACTATGATTTTTAGGAATATAATTACAATTAATAATATAAAATTTGTTTTAAAAACTATTTTCTGTCAATTTAGACTCTATTTGGTAATTGATATTTTTGAAAATCATAACAGCATGATTAGTTAGAAAAAAGTTAATTAAATCAATAGTAACATTCCATATTAACCTATAAAATTAGTTTAATTCACAAAAAGTCAAAAAATACATTTATTTTGGTATTTGTAACATTAATTATGTTAATATTTCATTAATAAGATAATTATTGCATCATCATTGTGTCATGAATAAATTAACTTATTTAATTTCTAAAAATTATAAATAAAATACCATTATGTATAAAATATTTTTATCTTTCTAATGAATATTTATAGTCTAATTTATCTTATGTATAACCCTATATTAAAAATTATTTAGTTATTAAACGTTGATTTTAACTATTTTAACTCTTCTTTAAATCAATTAATAATAAATGTCCTAATCTATTCCAAGTGGACCTAAATGGTAATATTGTATTCTTATTGTTGTTTTTGGTCTAATTACACTTATCCAATAGAATTAGGACATGTGTTAGGGTAATAATAATATCATTTTTACCCTTAATTACCCTATTTACTTTTAACCGTGGTAAATAAAAGTAAAAAGTTACTATTCACCAAAAAATATTTTCATCTTATTGAACCCCATTTTAGTCCTTTATATTAACTGTGTCTCTTGGATTTTCAAAATTCCACTCACAGAAGCGATAAAATTAAGTTTCATGTGAATATCCAAATTCTCCTATGAGGTGGGTAAAAGACGGTGACAAGTTCAATAAAATTTTTATATATCTAAAATTATTATAAAATGACTCAAATTAATTACATTGAACTTATATAGGTAGTATTTATCAATTTTTATATAAAATAAATTTAAATAAAATAAATAATTATTTAAATAAAAAGTTGGTTTTTGAAAAGTAACCTAGTGTTTTCACTATTCATCAAAAATTGAATGTTTTCAGAAAAATACCAAAAATTTACCCTAGGATAATTTCGATATTCGGAATCCAAAAATGAAGTCCATTTCGAAAGAAAAAATTTATTAAATTTCAAAAAGTGGATATTACTATTCACAACAGTTCGATTATATAACATATCATTGTTTAGCGAAACTCGGTATTGCGTACAACACACGCTATCGTTGAAGGTCATGATTGCGTGTAATGCAAGCCAAGTCAAGGATGTGTGATGTGAATGATCCTTTTGGTGTAGCGTACAATACAAGACATTAATGAAATTAAAAAGAATATTTTTCATAAAATCTTGGGGTGTTACAAAAACACTCATAAAACACTTTCATTATATTCTTTGGTGATTCTGAGAGATTATTATAGTGCATTGTTTTAACCATATTATATGATAACTAATTAGAGATAATCATAATATCATTCAATCCAGTTACAATCCCATTTGGATTATGATTATAAATTTTACATCAGATTTAATGTTAACCCAATTCATTTGAGTACCCTCCTTTTACTAGAACAGATAAGAATCATGTATGTAATTATGATCAAAACAGGAAACCAAATAATCATGAAAATATATTAAAGGATATATAAACAATGAAATCATAATTTTAATCTATAGAACCTTAGTCTTATAATAGGACATTGATAGTTATAATATATTTAAATAATTCATGATGGTTCATATATATTTAGTGAATATCCAAAGAATATCACAAGGTTGTGTCAAACTAGGTGTGCAGTAATGCCCATTTTCATGCTCTGGGAGATGATTGAGTCGAGCTCAATGCAAAATTTAAGAGCTATTGTGCCTAGATACCCATGTGTCATAGCCTCATCCAATTGTTGTATCTAATCATGGATGTAATTAATTAGAATCCACATTCTCTATTCTTATAATGAAATGCCGGACATTTTCACATACATTGAATCATCCTTATATTTATCTATAGACATATACTTGGGGATTTTATTAATGATTTATCATTCATGTTTATAATGGTTAAATAAACCTAACGTATTATACCATCTATAGAAAAATTAATATTTTCCTACATAGATATTACGTTTTTTTAGAATAATATTCGTTGCTTTATAAAAGAGACAAGCATGAGAATCATAAAGGTATAATGCCTTTTGAAACATGTATACACAAAGAAATAGTTCAAAGGTAAACTACATCATCCCCCACTAAAATCTACCTAAATTGAACCCTTATTATTAATATCATATATTGTACATTTCTTCATTACCATAGGAATGGAAACATAATAAAGAGTGAGCAAAGATGCCTAGTAAGGTTATTAAAGTGACAACATAAGCATAAAATGTAAATGAGGGTGTGATAACATGAATATAACATTTGAAAACCATACCATACAAATCAGAGAACATAATATTGAGTCCTAGAATAATTATAGGTATTTTATATGGCATGAATCACAATGAAATCAAATAACTTGATTGATGAGAGAATAACATTATAATTAGATATATATGTTTGGTGTACACATAAGGATTAATGATATTACGTCAAGGATACCAACTTTGAAATTAATAACATGTTTCTCTTTAGATAAACACCAATTTAGATGCTTCAGGATTAGAGTAACCTCATGTGTACCCTCTTTTGGGCTTGAGATAAACTCCCATGTACCCAATTCTGGGATTGGGATAACCTCCCATGAACCCTTGAGCTCAAAAAAATTAATCATTACCCAATTAATTGGATGAAGATATAGGTCCCAACTACCAAAATATAATAATCATTTATTTGTGGTCTATAAGATCATACAACATTCATCATACTAATACCCAAGAAAATATGGGTTTCATAAATACTTTCATCATAGAATAATGGATAGAAACGAAATGTATTTCCTAATCAGTTCATTATTTCATCATAATGAAACCTATGGAAAAGAAACAGATTTCATAAAATTTTGGTCAAGGTATAACTAAGGGAAAAAAATTTGTTTTACAAATATTTTTTCATGGTATAACTCATGGAGGAAAATAGGTTTCATAAAATTATTTTAATAATAAAAATAAAAAAATCCATTGAATAATAAGAATAGTATCCATGGATAATATTCCCAGTAAAGTAAAAATAACCTCCAATGATTTCATATTAGATGAATAAAGAGTTTGAATGAAAATTCACATGGAATGTTTATTAAGGAAAATAATATTTATTTGAAAACCAATTTTGAAACAAAAAATTCATAATTTTTTAGATATGTTTTTTTAAATTTATGTAAAATCATATAAAAGAATATATAAATCTTATATTATTCTTGGAAGTGGTAAATTCCATTCAGGACATACACCGTAATACAATGATTTATTTCACATTTTCTATGAAATACTAAAATAATTTTGTTAGAAAATTAAATGAAGATTATATTTAAAGAAATTACAACTTCAATCATGGGCTAAAATTTATTTAGTAAATCTTTTTAATAGTTTTAGTTACATATTTGAAAACATTTTCAAAAAATATGGTTTTTTATGAAAATGTGTGTTTGACTGAAAATGTTATTTTTCTTAAAAATTGTTTTTTGAAATCTTGAGTATAATAAAAGGGAAAAATAAAAAGAAAAAATTTATTGTCATTTAAATAAATTTGGATAAATAATTTCATGAGTTTAATGAGTTATGGACAAGAAATTTTTTTCGTCAAATACATAATCATAAACAATCCCAATAAAATTAGATATTCTAACATTAAATCATTACCACATTGGTAAATTTAAATCATAAGATACATGAAGGATTAACATTAAATGAAAAAATTAATATACTAAAAATAATTATATTAATGATAAAATATGTTAACGGTTAAATATATACACCTCATAGAATAATATTGGTGGATAACATAACCTATGTACCAAAGAAGAAATATTCATATAATAATCCCTTACTGATTTGTTAACTTTTGAAATAGAATCCCCATGATAGAGAGGTCATCAATGGGATATGTAAACCAAAATAATTTTATGGATAACCATCATAAATCACGTTAGTGTGAATTATATACACCACCAAAATGAAATATGTGGCGAATTATGAATATGTACCCGCAGATTTAAGAGGGACTGGAAATCCCTAACCGTAAGTCTCAATAATCATCATAATCATTTGAACCTCTTATGTTCTATTATAATTTAATAATTAATTATTTAATAACCAAAATTAAATATATCCTATCTTATAATATTTAATTATGTACTTTTGTTACATTTTTATTAATAATTCCATGTTAATGTAACATTTATAATAATAAGAGATTTGTTTTTCATATATGTTTTGATTTTTTATTTTTAGAACTCAAACATTTTTCATTGTTATATTACCTATATAACACTAATTATGAAATATTTATCATATTTTTTCATCCATTATATTTTTAGGACCAATCGTGAAATATTGTTTTGATAAATGAAGTATCTTATAATCATGGAGACAGTGGGTTGTACACATGTATGAGTAATGTTTCCAATTTTCAACGATCCTCATAGAGAGGAGGTAAGTAATTTATTATCATTAAATAATTATAATAATATCATAAATAACATATAATTTTTTTTAAAATACAAATACATATCATATATCTTGTGTGGTAAAGAATAGAGTGTCACATCACTTAGTGAAGTTGGCATCCCAGAAGTACACACATGTCGCTATCTTCTTTTAGTGATTGAAAATGTAAAAATTAAAATGATATATTTTCTTTAAATAATGATTAATATATCATAAATAACCTAATTATATCATTCAGATGATATATATTTATTCAATGTATCCTTATTATCTTCCCTATAATGTGTTAGTGAAAAAAATTAAAGCAATTTATGAGGCGGTAGTTCGTCGTACAGAAGAACGACGTAATCATATTTCATAAAAACCTGGAAATTAAATCGGTATGTATTATATAATGACTCTAATGGTATAATTATTTTATTAATATCTTATGTATAATTTATATCCATCAGTATACCCTAACCATGAATGTGGATAATGTAAGAACGAATGACATCAGTTCATGGGGCGGTAGTTTTCCATACACCTGAATGCCTTTTTTTGTAACAGATTTTATATAAGAAATGATGGTTTCAGGTCATAAAAATGATATAAAAATAACTCATTATATGTAATAAATTTATGTCTTTATATCACTATTTTCAACAATAATTTATGTCGGTGGAGGAAGAAGTAAAATAAAAATGCCCATTGGAGAATATTACCTCTTCTTCGGTTGTTCTCCTTAGTTCTGCACCAAAATAATTCATATGTTGGATTTCTCCATGAAATATGTCTTCTAGGATGATATAATGGAGTTTTGAAATTTATTTGGGATGGGTTTGCTAGATCCAAATAGATTTACAGAGTGTATAAGTGAGGGGAGTGAGTTATATTTTGTAGTTGAGGAGGAGTGGCATTTTATAAGTACCCAAATGTATTAAATATTGGGACGTCAATATATCTTATTATGTCATAAAAAATGATAAATAATTTCAAATTGGAATGATATTCCAATGAAAAAATATCCAACTTAAAAATAGTTGTTTTAAACATGCCATTCTTTAGCCTTTATGTTTTACTCACTTTTACCATTTAAAATTTTAACATGGTGACAAGTTTTTCTATCAAATGTAACTTATCCTTTATGAATTTAATAAAATGAGTATTATTTGACAGATTTTAAATAAATATTATAAATATGAAATAAAATTTACCAAATAAAAATCTTATGTGCTTAAACAAAATTTTAATATAAGCGCATGTATCATGAAATACCCTATTGTAACCATAAGAGTGTTAATTAATTTTTATCCATCTTCACTAATCCTTATAGTAATTTTTTTTTGAAATTAATAGTTAATATAAATTACTCTTGTTCTCTATATGGAATCTATATTTCTAAATTCAATTCAAATAATTGAAAAATTTTAATTATGAATTAATCCCGTAGGCTTGACGAGAAAGTGGGGTTTTATATAGAACAAAAGATCAAAAATTTGAAAATTATAATATCATATTAAATATAAAAATGGAAAAATTGAGCATAATTATATTAAAATATATATAATTATTCAAAATTTTACTTTATAATAAATTTAAATTATAATTTAACTTCCTAAAATATTTAAATGGAAATACTATTTTTCACTAAAATTCAGTAGTTTTTTATATTCATCAATAAAATAATCATATTATAAAATTATAAAAAATTTACACTAGTGAAAATTTTATATTATTATTTCCAAAATTATGTTTATTTTAGGATATAAATTTTCTAAAAGCTTCAAAAATTAAATTTAATTTCGATAATTAAAGAAAATAAGAAAAAACAATTTGAGAAAAAAGTTTTTCCAATGAATATAAAGAAATTATTGAATAAGATGTCTTATTTATATTAAATATATAAATAATGTTCTAAAATTAGTTATTACCATTCATATTTATTTTTTTAACATCTTGACTATAACAATTTCATTTGAATAATATTAATAATATTTGATTTTTTTTAAAACTAAATATAGTGTGTAACATAAGCTAATCCTTATGTTTCATGTAATGTAATATTAACCCTGTTTTTCATGTAAAAAATTATTTACTTAGAGTTTGATGTAATAAAAAACAAACTCAATGTTAAGTATAATACAAGCATAGCCTAGTGTTTTGTGTAATACAAAATATCAAAATGATAAAATTTATTTGAAAAATATATTTCACCAAATCTCAAGGATTTATATTATTATTATAGTTTTACAGTTTTTGTATGATATTTATGATATATTTATGATACTTTAATTAAAATATAATATGTACCTTTTTACATACCAAGTCATTGGAAAATGATTTTTTCCCTCATGTGTGAGTGTAGACTACCACCTCCATGAAGTGATGTTTTTAGTTGTTCTTCAATTAATATTTTTAGGGATAGTAATAAGGATAGACTTAATGAATATATATGATATGTATGATATAAAAATAATTATATACTAGTGAATTTTTTTACCTTTATCTCATTCCATTTTTTGAAAATTAGGAAAAATGTTCATCGGTGCTTGTGACCAACAGTTTCATGAATAGTGTAATCCATTTTCTATCTCTTGTATTCATGGATGATTAAAAATATATATATAATAAATATATTTGATATTTATATCATATATAAAAATCATTAGATGATATAAAAATTATAATGTTCAAATTGAGGAATGAAAAAACACAAATTCTTATGAAAACTATCGTAGTTAACCCCCCAAAATGATGATTTCAAAACAGAATTATTAATAAATGGGTGTTGAAATATTATAAATTGATCGTATTGGATATTATGAGAATTTTAATTATTATGTTATAAAATTATAATTAATTTAAATGTAAAATAATGGAGGATAATGTGATTTCGAAGCATGCAGAACTCGAGGTTTTGGATTTATGTTATCATGTCATTGTCTATTTGGGATGTTTATGAAAACGTTTTCTTTAAAATAATTTCATTATATATGTCTCAATAATCTCCAAAATTCTCATATAATTTGTTTATTTCATTATAATACTTTTTTTCATTTCATGTTTATAATTTTACGTACTCATGTAACTGAATTTATTCTTTTAATGAAAACTAATTTTATTTCTCTCTTTGGAAAAAAATCAATTTTTTTTTCTATAAATTGTTTTATAAAAATCGTTTTCAATAATATTTTAACTATTCTAATAATTTTTAAAATTTATTTTAACCCATGATTAAAATTTTAAATTTTTTTAGTGGAACCTTTTTAAAATTTTCTAAATATAGTACTTTTTCCTTTTTTCTAAAAATGTGAATTGAATATCTATTTTAACATACATGAAATAAATAGGGTTTACTTACTTCATGAAGATTCAATTAAATACTGCATAATTTACTTGTTTCCAAGGTTATTTTTGAGGAAAATTGGTTCCTTAATATTTCGAATTTTTTTATTTTAATTTTTGATTATTTTCTTTTCCTGATTAAATAATATAGTTTTCTTTTACAGGAATATTTCATATATCTTGACATCCTTGGAAGTTACCTATGATTTAATGGGGAAATAATCCAATGATACAATATTTTATCTTTACATGGATGGTTTGTGGTATGATATTGAAATATCAATGAAACCCATTTTCTTTTGCATGGTTTGAGTTATGGTAAATGTGTTTATGATATTATAGAATGCATAAGAGTAGATTTATGATTTTTTAAGGGTTTTCTGAAAATTATATTTCCCTAAAAATGCACGGGGAAAATACTAATGTTTTATGAGATCAAACGATACATGAGTGGTTATCCCAAGCCAAAAAAGAGGGTATACTGGAGGTTATCCCAATATAAATAGATGGTAGATGGGTGGTTATACCAATATTGATACAGGTAAAAGGTTTATTACCCCAATCCTAGTATGTTATGAATTTATTGGTGGGTAGTGTCAAAATAAGAATTGTATGATTATGGTTATTACACAGTTTATTCAACACATTTATGACATGACCATATGCTAATGTTATGTTCTCATGAATAATTTTCTATGATCTATTTATGATTCATGTCTTATGAACTACTATGTTTAATACCATGACTCATGTTTATGATATAATAAATA
The DNA here is from genome assembly GCA_963277665.1 of Viscum album. Lineage (NCBI taxonomy): Eukaryota > Viridiplantae > Streptophyta > Magnoliopsida > Santalales > Viscaceae > Viscum > Viscum album. The sequence goes on from OY728123.1 coordinate 540,057,917, forward strand.
TATGCTATTATTATCATGGTTAAATATTATGTTTTCATTCCCATTATTCTTAGGTTATGTTTAAATGTTCATTGATATCTCACTTTTTTAGCCACACAGAGAATATGAGTTCACCCTTTATTATTTTTTAATTTCCCTAGTATATGAAAATATTTATATGTATGATGTGTATAGGAAGGTTTATTGTTAAAAATATCTAAGTGAGAGATTATGTAGATATTTTATGGACCAATTTATTATGAGTCTAAATTTCTAAATACAGTAAACTGTTATAGTTTTATCATGGGCCATGATTCTATTTATAAATTTTCATCCAAGAATATCTGATATTAATTTAGTAAATGTATAGGTTTCGATTAATTTAAATTATATCATTAGTAAGACCTCAACTATTTATTTATTTTAGTGAATCAGCATTTTAACCATCATCTTCAATTCCTCACATGTAGTTCTTTTCCAAATCCGGATCACACACCTTGCAAAGTTATTTTATTTTTTATGTTCTCAATATCCGTATGGTCTTTTATACTCAATACTCAGTTCATGAAACTATATTATATGTTAATATAGTTGTCTTGGTGTGAACTCTTTCTTTTCATCCATATTTCTACTATTAAACACATAGTTTTATCTCTCTTAGATTCATTCAACTTCATTCTCCAAAACCAAAAAAAAAATCTTCAATAGTGGGAGTATTGGATCCTCAATCAATAAAAACAAGGACCTTCTTATCCTATTCAGATAATATTCATTTAAAAACAATAATATTATTTTTATTTTAAAATTTGAAAAACTCCATAAATTGTGTATCATAATATCCTTATTCTAATCTAATTGTCAAATCATCCATAATTATTTTATTATTCAAAATTATTCAAATTTTCTAAGAGACATTGGTTTTTATTCATTAGGTGTTATTGAAAGTATCATAAATATTCCCCTTAGATTATTCAAGAATTTTAATTTCCTCCATATCTACATATAATCTTGTATTATCTTTATTCTATATTTTACATAAGGTGTTCCATATTTTCACTAGATAGAAAAAGGTTTAGCTTTTTCTTCCTAAAAAAATATATTCACAAAATGGAACACCTATTCATGGGTAAAACTCATTTTATTTGAGTAAAATAGTAAGATTAAAAATATTTATCAAAATAATAATGATCTTTCATCTTTTTAATAATTTCTCACACATATTCTAAATTAATTTCCCTAAAATATTTCTATTTTCAAACAATAAGACTGTATTTAAATTATGTAAAATCTTGTACAACACTTACATTAGTTTTAATTGTCTTATGTATTTTGTAAGATAATTTTAATTAGTATAATTTTTAAATATTGTGAAAAAATATCACAATGATGCATAAATATATATTGCATACTGGTATAACTTTTTCACATTACATATTTTTAGTGAACTGATAAGATAAATATCGTACCTACCATATAAAAATTGTATATATCTAAACTATCCTCTTGGGAATTTTCTAATATCACATATTTTGGATATGTTGGATTTACAATGCCTTCTACAAATTCACATTTATTTGGGAATAGAATCTATTATGTAATATATTAAATAATTTACACATCTTAGTTGAAACTTTTTTTAGTTATTTTATAGTTTTCTATATAAAAAACATACGTATATAGGGAAGCTTATATATGAATTTTCCAAACCATGTAGCTTGGGAACTAAATTAATTACCATGTACATTGATTGATTTTTAATATATTATAACCTAGAATAGAACCATACTTCTATATATTAATTCACTGCATCATAGATTCATTAAAAATATTTGGAATACCTTTAATTGAAAATTAATAAATACCATAATAATTACAAATCTTAGGGAACATGTATTTTATTTTATCCAAATGTCAACAGATACATCCAAATAAATTTTAACAAAAATTCTTTTATTTTCATTCATAATATTCAAGTGGATATATCTTTATCAAAAATAATAAAAAAACATTTATTACTACATTTACTATACTAATTTTGGATTTTTCAATATTCATCTACATTTACACTAAAAATTTTTATAGGTACTAAATTTTCAAAATATTAGACAATATACATTGTTTTATTTCTTTAAAATTTCAATTTTCGTTAGATTTAAATAGATGTTCCAATAAATCTTGTCATCGATGTATTCTGAACTACAATTTAACTTTCTTTTTCCATCTATGTATATAAATCATATCAATTAATTGGGAATGTACACATCACCCAATTATTTTCCATATAATGACTTTATTGTTGATAGATATATTGAGAAAAAATTCCTCTTGTGCCCCTCTTTATAAAAATTTAATTTCTATCATCCATCAATAAATGTTTTTGTGGATCCAATTTTTAATTCCATAGTCCCTAATTCATACCCCGATTAGAAATAAATGGAAAGGTTCCAATATATGGGGTATATCATACTCACCAATTCCTCATTCCCATTGTAAAAGAGTGGAATCACATATTACTTAGAAATTATCCAATAATCAAAAAAATATAAGTCATTGTGAGGCATTATGAATTTATAAAATAATAGTCATTACACTTAACAAGAGTAATATTCATAGAACTATATAACACAAGACACCAACTCTGAACTTTACATCCAAGGGATATTTAAACACATTTCATAGAAAATTTAATCATTATATGTAAACTAAATAAACACATTAAATTTTTTAAATTTTATGATATATTACTCAACTTTTTCATCTCATTAATTTTTACTTCTTTTATAAATATATTAGTTTAAAATAAATACAAAATGAGAAAAAATTTATACCATACCTCATCATCCACTTTTCTTGGGTGTTTTCTAGATCTTCTAATTTCCCAAGAAAAACTACATCTATGATAACCTCATTTTAATAGCTATATCCAATTCAATGGAATTATGAAAAATCTGTCCATTATTTTTTCTAAAGTATTTGATGATATTCAACTCTATTTACTTTAAATATATTAGAACATTTCTTCCAACCTCCCTAATTCTCAGAATAGAATATTTTTTTGTAATATATTACTTTTATTGTTTATTTATATTAATGAATTTTAATTTAGATATATAATTTGAACATGGATATATGTTTATATCATGACTGAAAAGAAATTATTTAATATATTAGATACAAATTATATTATTAAAATTATTATGTTAACTCCATGATATAAAATGTTCTCTATTTGAAGGTAAAATATATATCCTTAAATTGATTTCAAAATTTATCTATCTATAGAATTATATAATTATGGATATTTTAGAAATATATATATTTGTTAATTATATTGATTTTTATTGATATTTATTATTATATGTAATTTTTACATTAAATGAAACAATAATATGATTTTTCATTTGAGAAATGATTAGTTTTTATAGATATTAGATAAAATAAATATGTCAAATTAAATGTTAAATTTATAATTTTTGGATATTTAATTTTAAATAATGGAAATTATTTTCATTATAATAAAATCAAAATAATATTATGGTGAATATTTTTTATTTTTCTAAGAAGGATGATTTTTTCAGAAAAGAGACTAAAATATAGTTTTTATTAATATTAAATATTATTTGACTTCATCAATATATAATTATAACATAAAGACTTATGATACTTTTGGAACATATAATACAAGATTTTATAATAATTATATCATATAAAATTATTAAACTAATATAAATAAATTTCAATTTCACCATAAAGATGATAAAATTTAATAATACTGACGTAGTTTTTCAATAACATTGAAAACGTCAAACATGGGGTCCTTTTGATAATATTTTTAGATAGGAAAAGACTATTATATACTTGAAATATAAATATGATTACTAATAAATTTTTTTATATATTTTTTTCATTTTTAAAATTATACAATAAGTATATTATGGAAATTGAAACACAACCCTTTCACAATGATAGAAATGTGAAAATTATTATCATAAAAATTTCATCAAGATATAAATAGAAATAATTTACAATTCAGAAGGTTTTTATGATTATTTTTACGACTAATATTTATATAAATGATATTAATTTATTATTAATATTAAAAAAATTAAAAAAGTCTCAAAATGGTTACGCAGCATTGGCACAATGCTTGTGCAAGTTGGATAAAAGTCAATTCAATGGTTTTAAAAACATTTAATTTGATGATATTTGTTTTTGATTGGGTTTCCCCATAATTTTATTTGTAAATATAAAAATATATAATTATATAAATATTATTCCACGAATTTAATAATTATTTACGTATTTGTAATATCAAATTATATGAATAACCCAGAAAATGGCATATTGTAGTATTTAATCTATTTTTTTAAATAATAAAAAAATTATAAATCCTTATATTTTTATGGAATTATGGAGGATTGAACAAAACCTACACATCACATATCAATCATTTTCACTTGGTTCGATATTCCTTATGAATATAAAAAACCTATGGATTGTGTAATGGGTATTTGGGAAAATGACACTCAAGTTCACATATAAAAGTTGAACTCCACTACCCACCTCCAACTAAAAAGGTCATCTAAATTACTCTTTAGTACCTAACCAATATTTCTACCTCACAATACAATCTCATTTCTGGTTACTCATTCAATAATAATAATCCCCACACACCTCATTTTATAGGCCTCTTCAAGTGGGGATACAAATCTTCGACGTAAGTCTTCCCTTCCGGTAAATCAATCGTCCATATATTCCTCATCAAAATATTAATAAATTTTATTTATCACTATCATAAAATGGATTTTAATCAATAATATTCTATAAAACTGATATTATTACAATATAATAACTTATTTCTTCACATATAATCATTATAAAAACTTCTTGCATTATTCAGATTTACCGGGTAAAAGAAAGATGTTATGGTGTTTAAATAAGGAATTAATAAGGACATATAAAAACGAATCATAATATAAACTAATTTTTAATTTATTATTTTTTAATAATTCTTGCATAGTAATAAAATTTTTTGTATTCAATAATAAAATTAATTATTTTTATTGAATCGATATTCATTGAAAATGTTCTTTTTTCGTTCCATGTGAATCATCACCCTAAGTTCCATAAAATGTCAATGAGACACTAGAAATGGAAAGAACATTTTTAATAAATATTAATGAATATCTTTTATATAATAATACCGTAATCTAGGAGAAAATATTAGAAATTCCATACATTGACGCACATGGAAATATAAGTAGTCAATATCAGAATTGAATTTCATAAATAAAAAAATAAAATATAGGAAATTAGAAATAATAAACAAATGTTATCAATCAAATTATATATGAATAATGTTTTTATTCATATTATAAATAATCCAAAATTTCTTATAAAGATTTATAGAAGACTTTTACCCCATCATTAGTATAAGGTAGTAGTTTTATGACCTCAACTGTTTTCATTAAGTTGTGTTCCATATTCACAATTTTTTTTATTTTTCATGGTGTATATATTCACAAGGAGTTTATTATACAATAAATTCTATTAAATTCGTTTAATTTTAAAATCCAACTAATTTTCCATATTTATGGGGGTTTTTATTCAAAATTTACCAAAGTCATAAGTATTATTTTCTTATATCACATTGAAACCATGTATGTTTATGTTAAAATTTACATTTGGGAAAATTATTTATTAAAAAATATATAAAATACACTCTATTTTATTATATTTTAATTATATTATGATTAGATTCCATATAACTATTTTAATTGACATTGGTTAATATATAAATTGAAATGATACTTCTAAATGGAACTGACCTTATCTCTATTTTTTGACTGGGGATCATTAACCTCCATGTCCATATTCATTATATTATATTATTAATTTAATTATACATACATTAATTATTTTTTAAAGTCATTTTCAATTTTATTTTACTTTTATTTTAAAAGAATGAAAGTGAACTATTTTTTTAGGTTTTTTCTCATGATTCATTCTCGTTTGATTCTCTTTACAAAAGATTGAAATGAATAATATTAATGACTAAAAATATAACAATATTTTTTTTATAATTTTCAGTATTTTTATTTTCCATATTTCAATTTCATGTTTTAATGGTTTTAGTAATTAATTTTTATTCACATTTATATATAGTATTTTATTTCAGAATGTTTGTTATCAAAATAAAGAATATTTATTCTTTATTTGTTAATGAAATTTTCCAATGATCAATTAATAATATTTTTAATATTTGTAAACATCCTTTAATGATTCTTATGCATCACTTGGTTTATGATCTATTGATACAATCCACCGTATTTCTCTTTAAGTATTATGATCATGTCTATTTGATATTATCATTAAACATGTTTATTTCCAATGGGTTAACTAAGATGGGATGGAATTATTAATGTTTTTTATTCATGTGAAACACATATATATGGTATTAAATAAGTGATGGGTGGGTCCAAAATTATATATCCCTAAACTTTCTATTGAATATATATATATATATTTTGATATCTTGTAAGGGGAAGAGAAGTGAAATTAATCTACATTAGAACTTTGTTATATTCATGGAAATGGGATGTGTAGCTAATATACTCTAAGACACTATCCACTATGTGATAATGGAAATGGTAGTGTTCCTTGAAAAAAGGTGTAATGTCCCAGGGTTGGATATGGTTCATCTTCATTTTAAATTTTTTGTAATATCCTCATAATTGTGATAATGGAAGGTTTCCCTATAGTAGGGAATGTATCAGGGGTGTTATAGGGGTTTGGTTCATGGAAAAGAGAGAAAATAGGCAAATAATTATTGAGAGCATGGTTGGCACATGATTAAGATTTACTTTGCACCATAATTGACTGGCCTGCAGAAGGGGGTGAACATTTAGGAAAACTATATGGGATAGCCACATAGGACATGTTAATTAATATCCCCTGGGAATGTGGTGATTTCACGAACACCACATGGTTAGTCAAACAGTGCGTCATAGTTTCTTCTTATCTAGATAGAACATAACTGTAGGTGAATGGTTTGGAAAACTGTGTGACCGAGTAATGGGCCTCAATAAAAGTGTGAAAATTTCCATTTTTCTTCTAGAACTATTTCTTTCCCCCAATATTTACTTCCCAATTTGACCCCAAATAGAATAGGGTGTCAACCAAGAGTCTCCAACTTCTATCATTATTTTTATCCTTCAATCCATATTTTTATTTTATAATGAAACTTTTATGGGTACGTGTGAACCAAATACATTTCAAACCAGTGACAAGTCCAAGCCAAGTAAACCAAAATCCATGGCAAGATTCCCTCCCACAACAAAATTCGAAACTAAAATGAAAAAAAATTCAAAATAAGAACTTCATCATTTGACTTCATCCATGAGCCACCAAACATCATGTCAACCCATGATTCATTCACATTGTAACCTCACAACCCCATTGTCGCTTCAGGACAATCATTGCTTCATGTCAAATCACTGTCAAGCTGTTCAACCAGATTCTATCATCACTGTCGTACAATCTTCCTCGTCTCCACCCTTACCTGAGTCATGATACCAGTTATTTGCATCAAAAAAACATCAATTCGTCACTCCACCATCACCATCAACGTAAAAACCAGCAACCAACACCGATCAATGAAACCAGAAACCCAAAGAGAGATGCAGCTTTAGGAGCCTCGAATGTCATCGAACCACACTTCCCCGGACAAAAAAACATCCACTTCTACAAATAGTGTTGAATGAAGGGGTTATTCTACGTGGTATTTGAGATAGATTTAATTTGAATCAAGACCCATGGATGTACGAGTGGTAGTCTACAAGAATGAGGTCATTGTTCTACATGATTTTGAACATATTCTTAATGTTATTTATGTTTAAATGTTTTCCCAATTCACATTATTTATATGAATATATATATTATATTGATAAATTTGTTCTAGGAAATAAATTAATGTTCAAGATACCTTACAGAAATTTTGGGTTTCCTTTCTGATTTGGTATAGAACTTGGGGAAACCCATGGGGTATTCCCAACCCATTTAAATAGAGTATTGAAATGTTAAAACGTGAGATAGGAAAATTATGTGAGTGAATGGGTATTAATTGTTAATTGGTGTGAGGGTATGTTTAATGGGATGTTTGAAACGATCATATGAAATATTTATTGAAATTCCTTATAGGTTTTTGAAATCGCTTAAATTATGAGTTATGTATTTTTATCCAGTTGGGATTTTCAATAAAAAGAAAATTTTGTTTTAGGGTGGTTTATGTTATAAAATTGTGTCTTGACAATATAGTGGGTTGAAAGTGTGTTTTTAAATGGGATTAGAAATTTTATTTGAGGTAAAGGACTGGCTCCTTTATTGGATTATGGATTTATATATCTCTTGATGCTTTCGTTAGAAAATATAGGTCATAGAAGATGGTTGTATTCTAAAAATAATTAGCTATATTTTATGTGTGGATTCCAAATTTTTTACAAATGTTGAAAAGGTTAATTTTTAAAATGGATAAAAATGGGTTGAACCAAATGGTCCATTGATATTATGATTGATATAAAATAGTGGGCCCTGTTATTTATTACATGATTGAAGTGCGATGATTATTTGAATTGAAATCATAGGAATAATGGTATGATTTGGATGGTTGGACATGGAATTTTGAATCTCGATTTTTAGAATATTGGACTGATTATCGTCATTCAATATAATGGGATGTGGGACTGGTGGTCATATCCCTACACTTGGTGATCCAGAACGATGCTCCTAGAACCTTGATTTACTATAGTTTTCAAAGGACAGACCGTTGAACATCACTATAAGGTTATACACCTGGAATTTCATATAATGGTTGGGATGGAAAGGCATGGCAGTTTGAATCATATTCAGATACTTTTATTTATTCTCCTTATGTGTTTACTTATGACTTCATTGAAATATGGTTTCGATGATAGGACAAAGGATTCAATATCCCAATTAAATACTTGGACTAATGCTTTTTGTTTTCTAACTTGTGACCCTTATGACATATGGCCAATCCTTCTAGCATTGGGTGAAGTAGGTTTGATAGATTTAGGTATCACTTAGTACTAAAAAAAGTGGATAATTTAAATATTGTTAAACAATGAAACCTGGTATACTTATAATGTTGTGTATTGTATTGTTTACTAGAATTTAGCATCCCCAGTTATCTAACTGGTTATTTATTAGGAAACCATTGGTGGTGGCCTATTGAGTTGTACACACAATCTTCTCTAACTTCCGTGACACATGGGTACCCAAACGTACAATAATTATTTTAGGTATGGGTTCCAGACAGGGACCTAGATCCGAGGTTCTAGTTTATATATGCGATGTTTGGTCGAATATGGGGATATCTACACCAGGTTTTGACCTGGGAGGGTGTTGGGTATTTTCCTAGTTTTGGTATTTTTAATTTCTACAATATGACTACCTAACATATAGAGTGTTCATTTTTTTGTAACAATACAATCATTTTGACAAATTGTCGTTTCTTGAAAATATATGTTATATTTTTTTACTCAAAAAAAATGTATCCCTTTATTAATAAAGAGAGTAGAATTGAAATGAGACCCCTATGTTTCGACTATTATATGACCATTGGTCAATATGACCATTGGAAACTATACTCTTAACGTTATTATTAGTGATTATAATTAGAGATTAGGGAGGTTATTATTTTAGAAAGGAGAGTTGATGGACTCGTATTGTAGACTTGTGCCATACGAAGCCCATTTGTCAGAGCATGGGAAGGAGGTGACATCCCTGAGCATTACTCTGGACCAATCCTAAGCCGAACATTAAAACATTAAAATTGAATTCAATAAATTAAGTGATAAGTTCATGTTGATAAAAATATGAACTTGGAAAATTTTGTTGGAGCCACCCCAGGATTCTATACCAAATGCACACCTTACACATAAGTCCTATGCATGTGTTATAATGGGTTATGTAACAAGGATTTAGTTACTTTTTATAATCCCTTGGTATAAATAAAATTGTTATTTCATCATTCTGGATTTAATAATATCTTTTCTTAATAATGTATAAGCTAAATTATGAAAAAATTCATATATTGATTTTAGAATTATAAATTGAAATTTTAGGATATTTTTTACCTATAGAGAATTATTATGGTAAAATAAACATCATTTTTTTAATTTCGACTATCAAAATTAACCAGGCTGATTTTTTAGAAGTTTTATAAAGAGTTTCAATTTTTAGTACATGATGAATAGTATTTAATGAATATTTTTTTGATGAATATTATTTAAAAAATAATGTTTTTTTGATATATAGTAAAAAAATATTTTATTATGAAATAACATTATATATGAAATAATTTTTTAAATCTAGACATACATGGTTGTAATTAAGGCGAAAAAAGCGGTTCTATGGGATTAAAATAAATTTGGTGAATAGTAACTTTACCCTTTGGAATAGTAATTTCACCCTTATTAATGGTAATTTGACCAGTTGAATAGTATCCTCACTGAAGGAACTATACATATGTCTTATTCATTAAGTGGTAATGAGATATAATTATATCATAGTATACGTAAATAAATGTTTTAGAAATTAATAGTTATGTATTAGTTTTTTATTTTTTTAATTAAATTTAATATGAAATTATTTTTTATAAAATAGAGTACACTTTTTAACTCTACATGTTAAAAAATGGTTAGGATCACTCTTTGGTATTTTTATGAAATAATTGAATTTTTTATGAGTAGTAAAAATACAGTTTTGGGTTTTCTATATGTTTAATGACATCATTATTATATCATAATGATGTAATGAGTAAGATAAGATTCTATTCGACTCTTATGTATTAGAATGTAATATGAGGTGTCCAAAGTGGAAAATACCATGGGAAAATACCCGGGGCCAACCCGTGGTTTTTCTAATACCACTAGTGAGGATTCCTTTGAAATTAATAAAACATTCCGTCACTATTACAATAAATACAGACCCATTACTTCATTTCCATTCCATCAAAAATAATTCTCTAAGAATTTATTCTAGTTCTACCTCCGATGGAATCCTCCCAAGGGGTCATAAAGCCCCTAAGTGTAACATCCCGGTTCCGGAAGCCGCCTAGAGATGCCCCGTACCCAGTTGGTCGCATACAATCATGCGCATTTCCCAAAACGCCAGTGGCTACCGACTAGCTGTAAGGGCCTTGGTTGGGATAGAGGAGAAACTATGCACTCATTTGTGGAGTAAAATAGTGGAAATAACACATATACAATAGCAGAAGCAGTAAAATCATGCAATAAGTAAACTGTAGAAGACTAAAGAAATAAACCAATGAGCACACACACACACACACAAACACATATATATGTATGGATGCATGAAAAATATGTCTAGGAAAGAAACCAAAGAAGTCACAATACTGGAAAACCGTACTAAACCAATGTACAAAGAAGAAAAATAAAATCCAATAGCATCGCAAGACTCAACATGGTCCCAGGCTCCCTAGCTCCACAACAATCATGTACCTGAAGTAGAAGGGAACATACCCTTATCTATTCCTGCAATAATATAATCTATTTGGGTCCAAAAGCATGACCCAAATATGGTGTGAGACGAATTCCAGTTGGAAACTACCCAAAGATCTGTTCCTAATAGTCAGTGAAAATATATGGCACGCAAAATGAAAATGAAGTAATAAACATGGAAGTACTCAAAAGTAAACAGTCATACCAATTCAATTACAATATATTTACATTTAAAAATTTATCCAACTAGTTACAAATATAGGAAACCCTAGGGGAATGTTCTCACAACCTATCCACTCTAGTTCAACTAACAATCTTAAGTAACCCTTTGGGTGTTCTCACAGCCTAACCCCTCTAGTTCAATTTAAAACAATGATATAATGATGACTCTCTATGGAAACACTCACTGTAAATTCCCCCCACAGTCATGTATAATCATGTACTCTCTGAGGAGTCCCTCACAATCAATTCCCCCTTTAGTATTTTAATGGTAAACTTTAGACACACTAAGGAAGAACTCAAATTCAATTCCTCTTATGGTCTCATAATATTACTATAGACACTCTGAGGGAACACTCAATGTTAATCCCCTTATGGTCTCTTAGGGTTATAATTATAATGGACACTCTGGGAAATCCCTCAACGCCAATTTACCATATGGTCTCACTACAGCCTGTTCTTGACGCACCATGTAAAGAAATCATGCACAAATGATAATCAACATCCAATATAAACCCCAACAACTTCATGGATAAACCATGTAAAACATATCATAACATGTTAATTCTTAAATACTCCACCATAACAATACTAGGCATGGATAACAAATAAGCATCCTAACAGACGAGGCTAGACCAAATGGTCAAAATAAGTAAACATGGGCAAAACATCCATAGCATGGAAAAGATAACCCTATTCTCAAACAATTAACCTCTATCCAAACAAACTAGGCATAACATGAAAACAAAAGGGCTAAAACAAGAAACAAACAATACCCTGAATGAGGGTATTGACATGTTTAGACATATAACTCAAGGACTATCCATGGAATGGCACAAACCACATACCTCAGTGTTGTATGGATGATGTACATGAACCATAGTGCGTGAAATTCCCTAGAATGCCGTAGATCTATAAAAATGTTAAAATGATTAACTGAGGATATCCCGCGGAAGAGGAGAATTCATGAGATGATGTTCAAGAATAATAGATAACTCACCGATGTGATTCCAATACTATCAATAAAGTTTAAATCAGAGAGCGGACATCGTGGTGACGGTTTGGCGACGATCTGCAGTTAAACTGATTCTCATGGACGAGACAGAAGAAGAAGAAGTGTGTTCTGTCAATTACTTGTGACCCCTGTCCATTTAATGAAAAAAAGAAAGTACACGACATGTTCATTAAAACTATATAGCATTTAATTGCCTTTTACGGCCTCCACATTAGGTAGTCTCCAGGTCACCACACACGGCCATGTGATGATCCATTAGATGGATAGCACAAGGTCACCCGTGATAACCGAGTACACGATGGGTACTTAAAGTACACGGCGAGTACTCTTAAAATGTCTTGAACTCATATTTTTCTCAAAAACAACTAGAAAAGGTAAACATACATGAAAAGAATATCCAAGTTCATACAAAATTTCCCCTTATAGAACTTCATTGCCTAATTTCCTTAGCAGGGTGGTGTAGAAGGAGAATCCTCAAACATCTCTAGAGACTGCGATCATACATCGACCAACCTCTCCCTAATCTCTTCCTTTACTCGCCTATGTTTCTATAGCACTTGTACAAGAGGAACAGACCGGCCACGGAGAACCTTATCACTTTGATCTACAAGCTAGAGAGGATGCTCCTTGAATGAGGCGTCCACCTCTAACTCAACCTCTTAGGGTTGAAAAACAAGAGATGAGTATGGTATGTAACACTGAAGCTGAGAATAATGAAAGGCGTCATTCATATCCCGATAACTCTGATGTAACTACTGCTGATATGCAACAGCCACAAGTCATTCCAACACCTCAAATGGCATGATGTAACTCTTTGAATGCTTATTATGTCTCCTAATGATCCTATGTCCCAGCCCTGGTCTGACAAGCAGGAAAACCTGATCCCGGACCATGAACTCCATAGGCCATCTATGTCGATCAGCATAAGACTTCTATCATGACTGTTTAGTAACCAACCTCTTCCAAATCAACGCTATCTTCTCTGAAGACTCCTGGATAAGACGAGGTCAAAACATAGCTGCATCTCCTTCCACCATCCAGTATAACGGTGATTGGTATGGCCTATCATACAAGTCCTCATAAGGTACCATCTGAATAGTTTCTTGAAAAATATTATTATTGGAAAACTACAAAAGTGTTATTTCATTTTCCTAAGAACCTCCAAAATATAGGACGCATGCTCGAAGCATGTCCTCTAGGATCTGAATCGTATGCTCAGACTGGACATCTGTTAGAGGATGATATGCAGTACTGAGAAATAACTATGTACCCAAAACCCTCTGAAGTCCATGCCAGCCCCAAGAAGTAAAATTGGATCCATGTCTGAAACAATAGAGTGTGAAACCCCATGTAGACATACAATCTCTCGAATTTACGACCGCCATAGCTCATCAACACTACAGGTCTCCTTGATCAGTAAGAATTGAGCAACCTTCGTGAGTCGGTCCACGACAACCCAAACTATATCATTCCCTCATGGAGACCTCGTCAAACCTATCATGAAATCCATCACGACATCCTTCCATTTCCACTCAAGAATGGTTAAATGCTGAAAAATTTCTACTGGTCGATGATGCTCCACCATCACCTGCTAACTGGTGGAACACCTCATCACAAAACTAGCTACATCTATTTTCACACCTGGCAACCAATACTGACTGTGTAGATCGTGACACATCTTGGTGACACCAGGATGATCTGACCAAACTAAGGAATGAATTTCTCGCATCATCTCCTCGTGTATGTCTGCAGGCACCCACACACCTCCATGAAAACCCATGACTTCATCCTCACCAACTGTCCATCCAGGAATAGGGTCCTTTCATTACAAACTCTCTCGTAAGACTAGTCCTTCTAAATCTGATAGATTCCTCATTCTCACAAGATCAAGATGATAAGAATTAAAAACTAAAAAAGATAGAAAATTTTTCCCCTATCTGTCGTGCACCAAGAAATTCATTTTAGACAACAGAACCATAGGCAGCCCCTCACTGCTTGCCTCTTGAACTACCTATACTTGAGTCATCCTTCCCAACGCATCGTCTACTTCATTGCCCTTCCCTGGCGTGTAATCAAGATCAAAGTCAAAATACTGAAGGTACTTAACTGACCTTCTTTATCTCAATTTTAGGTCACGCTGAGTGAAGATATACTTGAGTGTTTTGTGGTCAGTGAAAACCATGAAATGATCTCCCAACATGTAGTGTCTCCAATAGCGTAAAGCATGAAAAAATGAAACCAATGAGAGATCTTGTGATTGGTAATTTCTCTCATGTGGCCTCAACTGCCGAAACCCGTACGCAACGACCCCTTCCCCCTACATAAGCACTACACCCAGCCCGATACCTGATGCATCATAGTAAACAGTGTATTTGTTGCCCGAATCTCAAAAAAATAGTATCAACACTTAAATAATCATATCTTTCAACTTTTTAAGGGTTGATGAGAAATGTTATGACCACAAGTACTTCATAGCCTTCTTATTCAGGCACGTTAGTGGTGCTGCTATGAGTGAAATGTCATGAATGAAACAAATATAGTAACCAACCAGACCTAGAAAAATTTTGTACCTCAAAGACGTTATTTGGATTCTCCATGGAAACTACTACTCTCACTTTCATTGGATCTACTGATAATCTTGTCTCTGAGATAACATGACCAATGAAGTGAATTGGGTCCATCCAAAAGTGTCATTTTGAGAGCTTAGTATATAACTGAGGCTCTCCTAGTGTACTCAAAACGATCTCAAGATACGTGGTACAGTCGTGTCGAGTGTGAGAGTGCAACAATATATCTTCCACAAAGACCACCACAAAAGAATCCAAATATGGAGGAAACACTTGGTTCATCAGTGCCATGAAAACTGCAGAAGCGGTCATGAGACCAAACGGCGTAACCACTTAATCGTATTGACCATAACTAATCCAAAAGGAATTAATAGGTATATCTTATTTTATAATGTGAAAATTATGATAACCATGTCTCAATTCAATTTTTGAGAACACTCAGTCCCTTCAAAGCTGATCAAAGAGATCATAAATCCTCGACACGAGATATCAGTTCCTGACCATCAAATGGTTCAACATCTGATAATGCAAACAATGTATAAGGGTACAGTCCACCTTATTTTGAATCAAGACAGATGAAACCCAAAGAGTAGTACTTGGTTAGATTAACCCCTTAGCATGCAAGTCCTCCAGAATCTTCTTGTGCTCCGGTAAATCTGGTGTAGCCATCCAATACGGGGGAATGGAAAAAGGTGCCACTCATAGTATAAGCTCAAAATAAAATTCCACCTTTTTCTTTGGAGGAAAACATGAATAGTACTCTAGAAAGATGTCCCATAAATGATCCACCACTATAGGAATGTCCATCTATGAAGTCTCTTGGTCATCCAGATATAGACTAGTAATCTGGGCTGTAACTCCTCCTAACCCATGATGCTCGGGTCCTACTCTACACTATTGAACATCCCATTCACCATTATGAAGAAATGATCCACCCTTTGGCGATGTTAAACTCACCCTACGGTGATTGGAATCGACAATATCCAAGAAGGGAATCAACTAGTCCATTCAAAGAATGACATGGTAGCATGTCTTCTCTAAGACATAGTTGTCCCAAAAGAAGTGACACCCTCCAACATCAAGAGGGAACTCCTTGAAGTGACTTACATTATCCATTCTAGTTCGCTACATTGTTTTTTTCATCAAGACATCAGCAGAAGAAATGATATAGACCACAAGGCTCACCAAAATAGAAACATATATAAAGCTATGGGAAGTCCCTATATCAAAAAGTGCATAAGAAAAAATTGAGGAAAATAGGATCATACCTCAAACTATAGAGGGTTTGAGATCCTTCTCCTACTAGGTCATTCCCAATACAAATGTCTGACCTGCACTGCAGCCCTGTGACCCTACCTAACCACTATGAGCTAATCCACCATATTATCGCTGAAAGCCTAGAGACTAGAAACCATGACCATGACATCCAAATCAGCATGAACCGACAGAAGAACTCTAGTTCCCATAATAGTGAGAAACTGGTGGTACTGATCCGGAATGAGAAGTCATAGGAGAACACATGTCACCAGATGCAAGAGTGATGATTTGACAGAAGCACTAAAGATGGCCCATATTTTCGCTAGATCAGCACTCAACTGGGTCTCTTGAAAAATGTGGCCATGTATGCCCAACCCTTCCACACTGTTATCATACCACTTTTCTACCTAGAGGTTCATCCCGCCTACTCGGATATCTATGTGTAGACTCCCTGGAGTTCTTCCATCTATTTGATGGAGAATCTCTAACTCTCAATGTGGAACCACCCTATCTCACAACTCTAGAATTCCTAAGGTTTCTCTCCATGATTAGTTCCTTCTTGACTTTAGAAGTGATGGAATTTAACTAGATGATGTTCACTTGAGCCATAATTTCCTTCCTAAAACAACCCTAAAACAATTTTTCTTGGAACAACTCATCTCCCCCTATAAAGGGTGTAAAGCACTATAGCTCGTCGAAGCGATAAAAAGACACCATGACTTAAAGAGTACCCTTCTATAAACTTATGAACTCCCAGTTCAATCATCTCTCAAAGTCTTTGGGTTGAAAAAGTTGTAGAAGTCATGAAGGAACTCATCACAATCCATGACCAACTAGCATCCCGCCTATGAGATCAGATCCCACCATCCCTTTGCAGAATCTCAAAGCATCAACATATCAAGCGTCACCCTCCTATATGGAGGCTTCTCCAAATGCTCAATGATAGAAATAATGGATTCTATCCCTAACTCTCTATCCTGAGGTCGTCATTCCCCTGTGATGGTGGGAGGATGCTACTACAGGACAACCTGCGCCAATTTTTCCATCGACGGGGTTGGATGAGGCGCTCCTAGGATGGTCTGCATAAACCTCAAAAACACCACTTGGAACTGTGCCTCGTAACCTATATCCAGGATGACAGGTGGTTGCAAGATTGTCCCAACTAGAGGATCCGCTGGTAGTCCCTGATCAACCACATCTGGTGACTGATCACTGGCCTGTAACTGGAAAACAACCAGAGGACGACTCGGTGGAATTACTCTACAATGCCAAGCGCACACCTTAGAACATTATTAACAGTGACTGAAACATAAGAGTGTAAGTATGGAATAAGAGAAAGAAAGAATTCATATTTTAAAAAAAATGGATACACAACATTTATAATGCCTATAGGACGTGTTCCCTTAAGCCTTCACATGGGCATGTACTCTTACCTACCCAGGTCGTGTAACACCCCATACACATGAATTGTTGACATAACACACGGTGTGTACTTGAATCCTATTCCCCTTCTTGAGTTCTTATGCACATCTAAGTCACACAGTTATCCTAGAAGTAGACTACATGGCGTGCTAGTTCCAGACACGACATGTACTAGACAAACATCACCAACCCGTGTTGTCAGTTACATGGCCAGTTACAAGGCTGACTCTACACAACGTGTTTGTTCCAGACACGATGAGTACTAGAAATATTTAAATGACCCATTTTTTCACTACATAGTTGTATACATGGGTTATACTACACGGTGTGTTGATGATTGACACGACCTGTATTCCTTTAGTTTTATCCATACAGGTCATTAGTCATACGGGTGAAAAAATGGTCTACACAACACGACATGTACAACATGTACACGACATGTTACTACATAATTTCCCATCCCCATGTCTCTACCCACATAGCCAATGACACGGTTAGAGACTACATTGCATGTAAATAAAATACACATCATTTACTTAAGAAAAACAGTTCCTTCCCAAACAGAAGGACACATGGATTGTATTCATCATTACATGTATTGTAATCTGGGTTCTTCTAGACAGTAAGCCCTAGAAACTACTCTAGATCCCAGAAAACACTGAAACAAACATTATAGTTCCAAATTCCGATATGTGTGGGCCCATACTACCCATGAATCAATTTATGGCATCTTATATTTGTCATTTTCAATCATAATAGTGTAATGATCCTCCAAATTCTGATCCATGAGGGCCCATAACACCTCAAGAACCAATGTTTGGAATTCATACAAACGAATCCTTATACATTTCAATACCCTATCAAAAGAAGGTATTATATTAAGGAATCTATCACAACATCCTTCATATCTATCACAACAACTTTCACAACAACATTAAATCACTAATTCACCCTAAATGAAAGGGCATGAATTCATGATATGTGATTTCCAAAAAGATCATATATGATGTATGAGATGGAATACCCTAATCTCATTGGGTTGAAACAGAAATAGAACCTTAATAATATCAATGATATCTGCAAAAAACATGTGAATCAAACAACAGTGAAATAAAATCAACTGTAAAATTGCATAACCAGAAATACTGCAATAATGAGGTAGATTGTCTTCTCCCTGACACGAGTTAGCTACTCCTAGGTAAAACATATAAACAAGTACATATTTCTTCTTATCCCTAGATATAGGATCCAAATAGTACTTCAAGAAGAAAATAATCCATCTGATACCACTTTGTAATGTTCCAGTTATGGAAACCACCTAGAGGGGTCCCATACCCAGTTTGTCACATGGAATCAAGTGAATTTCCCCGAACACCAGAGGATGCAGACTAGCAGCGAGATCCTTGGGTGTGATAGGGGGGAAACTATTCCATAACTGGAAGAGTAATGCAGTGGAAATAATAGATATACAATAGCGGAATCATCAAAATCATGAAATAATTAAACAATAGAAGACTGAAGAAATAAAAAATGTGATAAAAAATATATAATGATGCATGATACATATGTCTACGAAAGAAGCAAAAAAAGTCACAATGATGGAATAAAAAACTAAAACAAAGTACAAAGAATAAAAATAAACTCGAACAGCAGTGCAAGACTCAGCTTGGTCCCATTCTCCCTAGCTTCACAACAATCACGTACCTGAAATAGAAGGGCTCTTGCACTTATCTATACCTGAAACAATATAATCTGTTTTGGCCCCTAAGCATGACCCAAACTAGGTGTGATAAGAATCCCAGTAGGCCACCTCCCAAAGATCTGTGCCGAACAGTTATAAAAAATATATGGTTTAAAAAATGAAAAAGACGTAATAAACATGGAAGTACTAAAAAGTAAAAAGTCTTACCAATTCAATTATAGTCAATTTACATTTAACAATTTATCCAACCAATTACAAATACATGAAAACCTCTGGGAAATCTCTCACAACATATCCCCTCTTGTTCAACTAACAATCTTATGTAACCCTATGGGTAGTTCTCACATCCTAACCCCTCTAGTTCAATTTACAACTAGGATATAATGAATATTCACTAAGGAAGCACTCTCTGTCAATTCCCCCTATAGTCTTTTATAATCAAAGAATCTCCAAGGAAGCACTCACCATCAATTCCCCCTATAGTCTTTTAACGGTAAACTATAGATACTCTGAGTAATCACTCGACGTCAATTCCTCCGGTGGTCTCGTAACGTAACTATAGAGACTCTGTGGGGGAACTCAAATTCAATCCCACCTATGGTCTTGCATCATGATAATTATAACAAACACTCTGGGAAAGACCTCAACATCGATTTCCCCAATGGTCTCACTACACCATGATCTTGTAGCCCCAGGTAATGAGATAAGGAAAAAACGATAATCAGCAGCCAAAGTAAACTTCAACAACTACTTGGATAATACAATCTACAACATATCACAGCATGTTAGTTAACAAATACCCCACCCTGACAATACCAGTAAGGGATAGAAAAGAAGCAGCCTAACTAACCTGGATAGACCAAATGGTTAAAATAGTTAAATATTAGAAAAACCTCCATAACATGGAAATGATAACCCTATTCTCCAACAATTAACCTCTATTCGAACAAAATATGCACATGATGCAAAAAAATGGTCTAAAACCATAAACACACATTACCCCGAATGAGGGTATTGTAACTTTTGGAAATATATGTCAAGGACTATATATGAAAATGAACTAACCACCTACCTTAGCATTGTACGAATGATGTACGCGAACCTCAGGCCTTGTATCTCCCTAAAATTACGTATATCTACAAAAACATTAAAAAGTTCAACTGAGTATATCTCGCGGAAGAGGTAAAATCCGAAGATGATGTTCAAGAAGAAGTGAGAACTCACCGATGTGATTCCAATGAAATCGACAGAGTTTGAAACATATAACGGAAAATGGGTCAGGGGCATAGAGAACATCTGCAACCATACGGACGCTCCTAGATGAGATGGAAGATGAATAAGTGTGTTCTGTAAATTAGACGTGAACCCGGTCTATTTCAAGAAATAAAGAATCCCGACTGCATGTTATTTAAAAGTAAAAAATCTGTAATAGCATTCTATAGCCTCTGCTTTAGGTGTTCTCTAGGTCACCACATATGGCCAAGTGCTCGGCCATTACACGGTCATCACATGGTTCCCAACGACAATCGAGTACACGACGTGTACTTATGGTACATGACGTGTACTCCTAAAATTTCCATAACTCCTATTTTTCTGAAAAACTATCACAAAAGAAAAACATACATAAAAATAATCTCTGGGTTCTAACACTAAGGCCCCAATCCTAGTGTTTTAGAAGTTACTCTTCAAGGTAAGGGAATTCTCAACTTCTCTATTTTCCATTCAAGTACTCTTTTGTGTGGTATGTCATTCAAGTTACCATACCATGTTCTTATTTTGATTTTATTCTATACTTATTATATATAATGATTCATTAATGAATGAGAGACCCTTTTACTCTCCCTATTTAATGTTTTCAAAAACCATGTTGCATAGACGTTATGCTATTGGATTTTCAACTCAAAATATCTCTCTTTATCTTAGGAAATTCTCTTATTTTTTTAAGTGAATACCCAAAAATATTTAATTTCTTAGGGTATTAATAAAGAAATAAAAATGATATATTTGATTCTTGAATTGAAAAACATAAAACCCTCATTCCATTTCCATGGGTAATAAATGACACAATGATCATGTTTTAAGCACTTTTCTAAACATCCGGATTTTGATATGTAACCCATTTCATTTATTACCTTTGGGTTATTTATGAAATGTCTTATTATGATATATGTGGATCACATGAAAATAAATACACATTAAGGGTGAACCCTAATAGCACCCTAATGAATTGTATAAATAAATTAATCTATATAGATGCAAAGTTTTACAATACCATGATGAATAACCATTGTTTTTTTATGACATATTGGGGATGGAATTTAGTGATATGCTTATGAATGCCTAAATAAAATGTTGTATCCCCATTTTGAGTAATTATTCATGTTATTTTTATTATGTTATTCCAATTTTCCATTTCTCGGGACTTTATGTATTTCATCATGTTCTTATTTATATCACAAGTTAACTATTTCCCTGGATTTTCACATACTGGTACTTCTTCTCAACCTCCCTTTGGATGTATTTCCCCAGGTTCTATGATGTGATAATATATCATAGAATGAAACTATGACGAATCATTAGAATTGGATTAGAATAATGTTTTATTTTTTCAGGTATTATGTTAGTTATTTCCAAGACCAGAAACATTACAGGCCCTCTATTTAAAAAAAGCTAATGAAAAGTAATGTAATAAAAAGGTTGGATTCCATAAGTGACATATTTCAATTGGGTTATTATTGGAACATTATATATGTTTTTCTTGTTGCCATTAGTATGGATTTGTTTTTTTTACTTTTATTTTCCAATTATGTAACACTATGATAAGTATTTATAGTCTATCCATTGTACTTATTTAGAGACACACACTAGTTGGTGGCCTTTGGTATATGGGGAGGTGCACCTAAGATCATGTAATGACCTAGAACAGGGAACTAGTTATACTGGAACCCAGGAAATGATGATTGAAAGTGGTATTAGAGGGGTGGTATTTTGTCTAACTATTTGGGTATGATAAACAAGATTCTAGGATATTTTTCAAAGGAATGATCATGAGCTCATGACATGGTTCCTTCAGACCATGCATGAGGTAAAATTATAGCCTCTTGGGATTGGAATTGAAGTATTGTTTAATTTTTTTTGATTGAATTATATTTACACCTTGAGTGGTCACATTTGGTGATATTCTATTTATTTATTAGTTCATTAGTGTCTTGAACTAGCATGGAAAAGAGAGGGTGTACATGTTCATGCATCATATTAAGAACATAGGGTTGATAGTTCATTCCTATGTTTCAAATGAATAACTTTTTAATGACATGATAATTTATAAAAACCCCTAATTGAGAAATTCAAAAAATGTGAGGTCTTGGAATGTTTGTAAATTAACACATTTGGAATGAAAATCCTTTGTGTTAAAATGGATAAGTTTAATTAAAGGGAAATAAAGAAGTGATAAAACCTATAAGGACTTTTGAAATGGGAATATTTGGGGTAGTTTGTGTGACCCTATGTGTCTGTGGTTTGGGATTGATATCACATTTGGGTTTTAAACCCTTGGAAAAGGGTATTGAATCTTGATGGGTTTTGATGTACTGGATAATGGGATGTTCTTATTGTGCCTTTGGTTTGGCTATGGCCTTTGGGTTATAATAGGTAATTTGATAAACTAGATGTGATAACCATTGTGGGTTGAGATCTCAAAAGTTGTATTTGTGACCCTAGAGTGGGAGGCCACTTCATAATGTTAATGTATGTGGTCGTGTATATTTTGGTGTGATGTCATGAACCTTCCAGGGTTGGCCCTGATCCAGATTCCCATGCCACTCGACGACAAGTCCCAAGAGGCATTCCCATCATCACGTGATGGAGACAAGAACCAAGGTAATCATTATAGTGACAAGGTAATGATTTATCCCAAATAGAAACAAATTAAATAAATAGTGGAAATAAAAGGACAGCCTAATATACATTTATATAAAAATGAACTCAACATTGTTTGCACTTAAAAGTGAAATTAAAACTGAACCAACAACTCAACCGACCAAACATGACAACTAACTAATTCCATCTGACCCCTATGTTCTCTCTCCAACACAATGATAACACATCACCCTAGGTGATCATACTCAAGATTAATCATGCACAAGGGATAAAAATAGAGGACGACTATAAGAATGAGTATTAAATCTCAGTAGTTTAGCCTGATATTATATTACCACTTTAATTAGTTTAAAATAAAAGAAACATAAATTTCATGTTTGCAATAAGATATATAAAACTATATTTTATAAATAAGGTTCCTTGCAACAAAAATAAATGAATAAAAATGATTGCATGTTTTCATAAAGAGGAAATGCTTTCTACCAATTACAATGATATGGAACATCAAAGTGAAAACTATTTTCAAGAGGGTTAATTTAAAGAACATACAACTTTAAATGAAACACACATGCTACATAATTTTCCAACGAAAATCACCATATGTCGATGGTGAAAAAAATATTTCCAATGAGCATAAGTCAGGGGAACACCCTATGAACTATTTCGTTGTGAGACCCAGGTACCTCATATCTCGGTGAAAAGTAACCATAAAAATTATATGTTATCAAGCATAATCCAGTAGTAGGGAACATACCCATAACCTAGTGGTCCCAAACATCATAATAAATGTTTAGGTTGTGTTGTTGTCATCAATATTATTTGTGAAATAGGGATGAAACATGTCCAAATCACTAGAATACTAGTACATGTCCGACCACCAAGATACACGGGTTTGCCTCTTTGGGGGAAAACAAGTTCCTCATGCTATCAAATTTCATTAACACATAAAAAATCTAGTTTCAGTAACACACATTCCAAACTACATTTAAAAATGTTTTATCCCTTTTTGTGTCTCAATAAACCGTCTAAAATTTTCATAAAACAATATCAAGTAGTTTAACAAAGATTTGAACATAAATTGCATTTGAAAATGAAATTTTGAGGCCAAACACCAACCAATTCCATTCTAAACTAGATTTGTTAGTCCCGAAACCATTTCCAAAAATAATTTCATTAATCATAAAATGAGCCCAAATGGTACATCATGGAATACACATGAAAACCCCTATTTTAGAGAAATGCCAAACATGCCTGTAAGGATTTTTCCGAAAAATGTATATCAAAGGTATAAACATAACTTCTCATAAAGTGGAGTAAAAAATTTCATAATAAGAAAATTTACATAACCCAGTATAACATTTAGGTTACACATTTAATTTCTACCATTTTAATAAGAATTTAGATCATGCCACTTACTGGAAACTCGTGGCATAACGTGTAAAAAACCAAAACCAATCTCTTTAAAATACCAAAAAAATAGTATAGCCATTAAAGGAAAAAACAAAATTTTATTCTTACCATACTTTAATAAATTAAAACAAGTTATTTTATATGACATTTAGAACACAAAGGCCAACATGTCACTTTTCTAAGGACTGGGGATTGAACATTTTTGCACAAAAATTGCTGTTTAAAACCCAAAGGGGTAAAAATCCATATATGCATGACAAAAATTTATTCTAGTAGTTAAAATAGGTCATGAAAATCACAATCCATATGTGAAAACCATCAGAACATTTATTTGAACATGTGGTGAGAACATTTATAAAGAAACTACCAAATTTTAAACAAAACAAGGCGTAAATAACCCCTTTTCACCCCAAATAAATCATAAAAAGGATTCACAACAATAATAACCAATTATATACAATGGAAAAACATATAAATACATGAAAAAAAAATAAATGAATATTATGGGGGAACACTACCGCAAAACAATAGAGAAATGGAAACACACACCCAAAAACACCCACCGTGGGTTCCAAAACTCTAGAATTATGAACTCCATCCCTAGAAAAACACCAACCCCATAAGAAATGATGGTAAAAAATATCCTCTAGATGATAATGATGGGGGGATAATATAAATACAAGAAAAAATAAATGAAGAAAGAAGAGCGAGGAGAAAAGAGATAGATTTAATGATGAAATTATGAAGAACCACAAACGTTTGGTGGGAAATCGCCCAAACATAGGCCCAAAATGGAGGCAAATTAAAGGGTAATATTATTCTAGTAGATTTAAAATAGATATGGATTAGGTTGGGTGGATGAATCACAAAATAATAAATAAAAATGAATAATATATAAAAGAAACACAGTATTTTTTAAATACTAGAAATGGGCTCACGGGCAAGCCCAATACCCGAATAAATAATCCAAATTCGTAATTATTATGAATTACTAATGTGTCCAAATGGATAAAGTGGTTTTAATAAGACATGAGAGGATAAATGGGAAGTAAAAAAGTGTCAAATGTTTAAAAATGAAGAAGTTATAAAAGAAACTGGTTTTGTTTTTAAATGTTGAAATGAGCTCATGGTTTCCAAAAATCATGAAGTAGCCATCCTTTTCTCTAAAAAATCCAAAACAAGCTATAGGGAACCCATTGTATGGTGATTAGAAATAAGTGGTAGTTAAAAACTAAACATTCAACTCACCATAAAACCCAAGAAAAGGATCAATATTTCCAATGCATCGGGTCAAAATCAAGACATGAAAAACTAGGAATGAAAATTCTACCAAGCATGAAGGCTTTCCACCACTGAAAAGAAATAACACTTTTGAGATGAAAGATCAAAACATATGGATCCCTTATCAATAAGGTCTAACCTCTCAATACATTGAAATATCACCAACCATAAATTGAAGATAAACCTCTTGCTCAAACAAAAAACCAAATCAAAACCACTTCCTATGAATCAATGGAATGATTCAACCACCACCTCCACAACCAAGCCAAGAACAGGATTGTTGGGACTTCCCCCAATGAAACCAATTATTACATAATCCAATGATAAATATCGAAATCTATCGATTGGGGGGGGGGGATGGGATCCCCACCAATATATTAGAACTACCATATGACATATACTTAAAGATAATATATTCAAGACACGCAGTGGGTCTCCCCAACATTAGAGACCAACACGAAATGATAAAAAAATAATTCAATATGAACTAGAATCTGGCCTCACCCGAATAGACCCACCAAAACTCTCCCAGAAAAACCTATAAACCCATGTTAAGAGGGTTACAAAATGAAAATTTAAACCACCCACTCCCGAATGGAGGTGACACGAACTGGGCCAACACATTCAGAACAGATCAAAACACCCACCACTCGGGGAGGGGAGGGAAGGCGACTCAATCAGTTGTCCACAAAAACCAAAAAATAAATAGAGGAACCACCCAACACTCTCCACCTATGAATTGGTGAAACCAAGACTACAGACAATTCACATTGGAGGTCCACACATGGTCATTGATCGGAAACCCAAATCCATGAATGCATAACCAAAGACACTGTATGATGGGTAATTCCAAAACACTCTATGTGAAGAAAAAAGAAAAAACATTGTGATGAGAAATAACAATAAAGACATAGAAACACCCTTACCACAATGGTGAAGGCAGGATCATAGTCGAGCTTCCCACAACTGTTGATATTTCCTAATTTTTAGAAAAGATTCACTCTGTGGCCTACAGCTAGGGCCCTGATGTTTGATGAATCGGCTGCACCACAACCAGGAGCTATGGATCACAAATCACCGTGAAATCTAGTTCTCTACCACACACCATCATCTAAAATTGGAACTCAATGATACATAGATACATTCTCTCTCACTCTAAAAAAAGAAGTACAATGGAAAAGGAATATGGTGAAACACATCAACAACACCAAACAAAACAGCTATATCCAAAAGAATTACGAAAATAAGAAAAAAAATTAAATCAATCCGAAATAGATCTCTATTCCATCAAAAAATTTGAGGCATCATCTAAAGAGTTGGATTTAATGTTTGGAATGAATCCATAGGCTGATCAACTGGAAGTAT
The DNA here is from genome assembly GCA_963277665.1 of Viscum album. Classification (NCBI taxonomy): domain Eukaryota; kingdom Viridiplantae; phylum Streptophyta; class Magnoliopsida; order Santalales; family Viscaceae; genus Viscum; species Viscum album. The sequence goes on from OY728123.1 coordinate 540,085,556, forward strand.
TACCAATAGAGAACCATACATGGCCATATCACAACATCCAACATATCCTTATAAACCCACTACGCATTTCTCCCAAACTGAGTCACCAACAAGATCCCATGTCAAGAAACACCGAGACTATCACATACAGATCATGAGAAAGTTGACCAAACAAACCACAATTCTTTAATGTGAAAAATAAAGGCACATAAACCTCAGTTTACCAAAAACACAACAAATATTCTTCTTAACACACTTTTGAAATAACAATCTAACTTTGTGGATTTTTTCATTCACTAAGGGTGTTTCGTCAAGTCTCACTCACTTACACATTCCTATGCCACCGAGTGAACCTTTCCACCAATCCATACCGACCATCCCTCTAGATATCTATTAAAAATTCATGTGAGCACCCATGAAAACACCAAAGGCTAAAACAAAACAAAATCATTCAAATACAAATCATGTACCTTCCAAAGGCACACTAACCATCATGTCATGTTTTTTTTTCAAATTTCAGAACAAAACAATCGCAATTCATTAAGAACCATTTTCTTAAAAACCCACCCATTTTTGTTTTTAACAACATAAAAAAAACCAGAAAATACATACAACCCCTTCCCATTTTAAAAAATTCATCAAGGTATATTTTCAAAATATGATGGCCATAGAGACGAAGACCCATTGTATGAAAACAAAAATCAATCAATAAAAATATCCAAAACCAATACATTAGATTCAAACACTTTTCAATTTCCAAAAACACCCAATTTAAAACAATGTTTCAAAATCACATTAAAATGATACTTTATTTAAAAAAAATTAATTTCATCAAACCACAAGTATAGATTAGGGAAAATCCAATCCCATTAAATCATTTTCACTTTATTCCCATGAATTTTTCAAAAATCCCAACTTTCCAACACCATTCCATTTTTAAATTTTGAAAACCATTTTTATAAATTCTCACACAATGATTCAATAAATAATTTTTTATTTCAAGAATGGTCTAAGAGATCCAAAAATAGGAACAAGTGTTGGTAGGTGAATTGAAAATACAGTCGGTGACTACAGGACAAACACACCACCTCCACAAAGAAACTTCATAGGACCATGTCCTAGATTCACATGGCCTGCCAAGACCTGAGAGATCACAGAAGCCATTAGTCCAAATTTGGTTGTGATATCTCAACAAAAAAATAACCCAAAAGAATTAGGGACACTAATAAAACCAGACATCCCATGGAATCTTGAGGATCAGAATGAGAAACAGTTCGTGATTCTTTTCCTACACAAATCCATTGAGTACTTGAAATCATATTCATCTTCCATGATATCCCACAAGTATCAAGGGAGCTCTAAAAAGAAAATTCAACTACGATTTGACCTACTATGATACCATTATGTCAGGAACCTGCTGGGGTCAACCCTGAACCGGTCACCCAGGCCGCTCCGCAACAAGTCTCAAGAGGCATTCCCCATCCTCCCAGGAATGAAAAAAGAACCAATAGAACTTTTCTGTCGAAATAAAAACAAATAAATAAATAATAGAAATGAATTGACATCCTAATACACATTTATATAATAGTTTATCTGAACATTATTCGAACCTGAAAGTGAAATTACAACTAAACCAACAACTCAACCGACTAAACATGGAAACCGACTAACTCCATGTGAACCAATGGTCACTCTCCAACATAATTATTACACATAACCCATGGTGATATGAATCAAACAGAAACTTGAAAAAGGGATATAAAAAAGAAGACTATAGGCGTGGGTATTAAAACTCAGTAGATTTTCATGATATTCTATTCCCAATTCACTTCCATTAAATTAAATGAAAAAAAATTTCATGTTGGAAATGAAATATATAAAAATATGTTTTCCAAACAAGGTACCATGCTAAAAACATTAAAATATGCAAATGAATTCATTTTTTCAAAAGCATGAAATGCTGGTAACAAATTACAAAAGGATACAACTTCAACGTGAAAATAGTTTTCAAGAGGGTTGCCTTAAAGAAAGTACACCATTAAATAAAACACATATGATACTGAATTTTCCAAGCAATCTCACTATATGATTATGGTTAATACAATATATCCAATGATCATATGTCAAGGGAACACCCCTTGGCAGTTGTTCATTCTGAGCCCAAGGTACCTCGTATCTCAGTGAAATGTAACCATAACAAATATCAATTATAATTCCATATCCACTAGTAGGGAACATACCCATAATATAGTAGTCCCACAATTCAGCATAAGAATTTATTTAGTGTTTTAATAATTAAACTTTCTTTTTAAAAAATGGATGAAACCACTCCGGATCACTAGCATTCTAGTGCACGTCCGCCTACCAAGAAACCAGAGTTTCCTTCTTTGTTATAATACAATTTCGGCATGATAAAAGTTTTCATTTACACATAGAAACAAAACATCTTGTCACAAACACTCCAAACAGTATCTAAAACTGTTATTCACTGATTGTGTAACTCAATAAACCATCTAAAAATTTCATAAAACAATTTTCAGATGTTTAACAAAGCATTTCACATGAATTCCATTTCAAAATGAACTTTTTAGGCCAAACACCCACTAATTACATACCAAAATAGAATTTTCAGCCCCAAAAAGATTACTAAATCTTTTTAATGAACCATAAAATGACCCCAAATTATACATCATGGAATACACTGGAAAACTAACTTTTTAGCGAAATGCTAAACACACATTTAAGTATTTTACAAAACCAATTTATAACATTGGTACAAATTTCAATTTTCCAAGAGTGTTGTATGGAAAACACTAGAAATAGAAAAAATTTCATAATCCCTTTAAAACATTTAGGCTAAACATTTAATCTCAACCTTTTTCATAAGAATGACTAATGAGCCACTTACCAACAATGTATGCCAAAACTTGCCAAAAACCATAACCCATATCTTTATAAAACAAAAACTGATTTTTTCTTCCATAAACGGAAACAAAAATATCATATTTCATGCTGTACATACTTTAATAAATTAAAAATTGTTATTTTATATTACATGTAACACACAATGACCAACCATGCACTTTTCCGAGGACTAGGCATACTACATTTAAAAAAACTTCAATTTAACACCCAAATGGGTAAAAATCCAAAAGTGAATTAAAAATTTTATTAAATTAATTAAAACAAGCAATGAAAATCACAATTCATGTGATAAAACTAAAATATTATTTATTTTAACAAGCGGTGTACACTTTTATAACTAAAAAACTCCATTTTACACAAAACAGTACAAAAATATCCATATTACACAACAAATAAATCCTAAAAATGTTTCAAAGAAATACTAAAAATGTATATAAGATGATAAAAACAGTAAAAATATGAAACATAAATAATAATTTCATGTTCTTAATAGAACCTAGCTCAAATCCATTGAGAAATGGAAACACACACCTGAAAACCCCCGCCGCAGGTTCCAAACTGCTAGATCTATGAGCACCGAACCTAAAAAATCAAAATAACCCATATATATGATTTAGAAACAAAAACAATCTTCTATCATGACTACCTTAGAAGAAAAATCCAAGAAAAAATCAATGAATAAGGAAGAGGGTGGAGAAACGAGATAGATTTGATGAAGAAATTAATAACCACTATCCTTTGGTGAGAAATCGCACAAAAGGGGCCCAAAATGAAGGATAGTGAATGGGAAGGTTCCTATAGTCGATATATAAAATTTAGAGATCATTTTGGGAGGTGTAATCACTAAAAAATATGAAAAAAACTATATTATATAAAACAAAGAAAATATTGTTTTTTAATATTAAAAAAGGGCTCACGGGCTGGCCCAATACGTAAATACATTTCCCAAATACACCATGATTATGAATTAATAAGGATATAAATGGATATATTGGTTTTAATAGGTATGGGGAGGCCAATTTGGATGGTGAATGAGTAAAAAATGTGAAAACCTATGATGTTATAAAATAAACAATTTTTGTTTTTAAATATGGGATTGATATCACAATTGGACCAAATATGGAAGTAACCACCATTTTCTACAAAAACATCCTAAAACGCTATGGGGTAACCCATGGTAGTATGATTATACATTGTTTTAATTTCATAACACAACATTATTCGCACCCAAAATCCATGAAATGGATCAGGATTTCAAACGCACCTGATCAAAACCAAGACATGAAAAACCTGGCGTGACATGTGATACACAAAATTTGATTATGGTTTTGGTCATATCAATATAAATTGTCTTTTGTTTAATGGGAAGAAGTGTTTTATGTGATAATTAACCTAGGTGTGGTTCAATGTGTATTTATCAATGGGATAACATAGTGATATTTAAATGATGTGACTCCAGTTTATGGATTTGGTGAAATTTGAAAATTGAAGAGTTACATGTTGGAGGCTTAGTCCATTTTTTGAGTGACTATAATTTTTTATGGAAGATGTTGATATTTTTATCTTTTGATTGTGTTACATATTGTGTTATACATATTGTGTGTTTAATCTAGTTTTTTAAGTTTTAAGGCCATAGGTTTTGAAAAATACTGCTTTCATTTTGGCTATAAGTTAGAGAACATTGTAAATAGAGGGATAGTCAGGTTAGCTTAGTGTTATAATAGATTATGAATGTGAATAATATTTGGATTATTTTGAAGGGGAATAATACAATGGTAAATTTGATTATGTTTTTATGTGGAATGGAGATAACATGGGATCTTTTCAAAGGGAAAAATATTGATTAATTTGGTTTGATTAAAAACTAGTATCGATGGGAAGTATCATCCAGGTGATTTACCCTCATATGTTTATGTTTTTCAATGTGGATGTAGTGGTATCATTTTTATGGATGAGTTAATGGTGTATAGAGTGTTAATATATGCTTCTGGTCTTGGAATGAAACTATAGGTAGCTATTGGTCATGTGGTCGGGCCTAGCTTGTGAAAATTTAATTTTTTATGTAAACACCGAGCATTACTTGAGTATTATGGGGATGGTGAGATAGGATAAATGTTTATTTTCTTGAGTGAGAAAATAAGCATTGATTCACTGACATACGACTAATGGGATTATGCTTTAAGTTTATTAAACCATCATTGGAATGAATGAAACCTGGGATTTTTTAAGAGTGTAAAATTTTAAAAGCATGATGGTGATGTGAAATACCATTTTTGATGTGTGAAATAGTTTATTAGAAGAAAGAGAATGTTATTTTCAATTGGATCCAGATTATGTATTCTAGTAATGTGTAAAAAAATTTAGTTTTGGAATCAATATTAAGGATTTTTTGTGTTTCCATTAAAAATTATCTTGATCGTTGATGAAGATATTGAGTAGTGTGGTAGAAGTAACAGAACTAGAAATTTTGGTTCATGGATTCTCAGTAGTGAGTTGTGAGGTGTTGGTGGGTATTGGTTATCAATTCCACATTAATTATGTTGGATGGAAATCAATGAAAATTATACGGGTAAGGAATCCTAAGAGTTCCAACCTTGTTAAGGTTTTCTTATTGTGATATAAGACACAGAGAATGGATTAGTTGTGGTGGTATTTTTCAATGACCACTGAGTGTTCTATCAGTCTAGAGGTGATCATGATAGACATTTTGATATCATCTTGAGTACACTGAGAGCGAATTCATTTCACATCATGCTATATAATTATTTTTCTTCTAGTTATATTATGGTCTTTATTTGAGGTTGTGACCCTAGGGAAGTTTAAATTTATCCAAATGGTAGGAAGAGAAGCAATGATCATCTTTAGTTAGGTCTTTATAAGGGATCATTGTATAATGAATTATAATGGTGTGAATATCCTTTATGATTTTTTATTTTACCAATGTTTTGTTTTTTTTGAAAACTAAATTTTTGTAATGAATTTAATTGAAAAAGAGGTGACATTTCATAAAAATATTTTTTGTAAGTTTAATGGAAACCTTATTTTGTATGTTTACTAAGCTATTTGATAATAATAAATTTATCAAATATGGATGATAGGAAATTTATAAAGTTATAGTAATTTTCAAATTAAATCAGACAATTCTTTTCGGATCACTATGTTATCTACAACATGTGGATCTTAATGACAAAATATTTCAAAGAATAGATAATTTTGACATTTTCCAAATATAGTTTTCTAGATGTAGATATTTTTATGGAACTCCTTATGTAATTAAAAAATAGATCCACAAGGGACGATGTTCTAAATAATGATTAGTTTTTTTGGAATCAAATTTCTAGACCCATTTCTCCGAACTGAGCAATTTAAAGAGTGTTATATTTTTTATGTTGGTTATATTTGATGAATTAAAACCCAACTACTGACTAAGAAGACTATTTGGATAGATGTTTCAGCAGAAGTATGGGTTCTAAAGACTGTTTTTTTGTTAAAATTACATAGTTTATAAAATGTTAGAAGAATTAGATACTGATTTTCAATCATTATGATAATGTAATGGGGTTTATATGGATTTTTAATGTTCGAACACTTATTATAAGATTCTCATTATTAGATTGTTTTATCAAACTAACCAGACCTAATGATGGCCATCATATGGAACATAAAAGAAGAATAATTCCCACTTCATGAGACAAAGAATTATTAAGAATCAATGATGTGATTTTTTCTTGGATTTTTGGTTTCAAAAAATTCCCATGAAATTAAAAGTAATAAAAGAATTCATATTTAAATATCAGAGAGAAGAAAAAGGGGTAGATAAATTATGCAATCAAACACCATTCACTGGAAAAATAGGATCAGATGTAGTATGAATGAGTTATCTAATGTAGTTAAGAGGATAAAGTATCCAAATATTGAAAATGTTAGATGTGTTGATGTTTCTACCAGAAAAAGATGCCAAAGGAAACTGAAGTATTATGACGTTCCAATAATGTAGTCAACCATAATATGTTTGATTGGAAAAATTGATAGATAAATATTTTATTTGATTATTTTGAGAGAGTTCATTACATTATGGGGTCAACAACATCTCAGAGAGGTAGGATGAAGTTAATAGTTTGAACTAAGAGTCATATACTGCAAAAAATCATTGTTTTTTTATTTTTAGTAGTTTATGTGAAGTAAATATATAAAGGGAGTACTGGATAGAGTGATTAGATTCTTAGTTTCAAATGATCTATTTACATATAGAACTTGTGATTTTTTAACTTTTTTTGGGAATTATTAAATTACAGGGAATTAAATAAGATATGAGAATGATCTAGAAGTATAGAGTGGAGTTTATGTAAAAAAAGTATTTTTCAACTAGTGTTGATTTTTGTGTCATTTTTTATGTATTTTTTTCCAGAATATTGGACATAGAAATATTCAGATGTAGACAGAGTAGGATCATACAATGAATTGCAGATAGAGTACTATGAACACTTCACATGGTTCTGATTTTTTTAATAGGATAGAACCAAAATAAGTTTCAGGGGTAGCTTGAGGAAATTCGTAACATATAATGATTTATTGATGGAGTATTTTAGGATGTATAAGCTCGAATAGAAGGAATATTGACCATAGATTCTGGATGGAACCCCTATGTAGTAGTTTAATCAAAGATTAATTATTTTGATGTGGATAAGTTTATGTATGAAAAAATTGTAAACAACTCGTAGACATTATAATCCTTCATATTAATAGATATATGGTGTCCAGTGTGATTTGAAACATATATTTCATTCACATCTACATTAAACTGAATTCCTAAAGAACCAAAAGAGTGGATATAGTATGGATTTAAGTTCATGCACATTGGGTAAGACTTATAAATATTTTGTACCTTGAATAATTTCATACTTTTTTTATGAATATCTTTTTTCTAAAAGATAATACTGAAAAAACCCTATCATGTTTGAGAGGTCAATTCTCTTAATGTAGATATTTTTCAAAAGACAGTCATTACATCATCATACCCCCTCTCAGTGATAAAATGAACCATACTAACTTCAAGTAATGTCAAAGTGAGTGTTCTCATATTGAATCGTTATCCTGGATGATCTAAATTATATAAAAAGTACAGGAATTCATACTGTTGGTTGAAAAAATTATCATGGTTATAAAAATAGAATTATATCATATATTATATCACTTTTCATTGAGTTGTTTGACGCTGCTATAATTTGTTTTTAATCCATTAAGAAAGATTCTCCCAGTACATTTTATAATTATAGAAACATTAATGTTGATGGAAGATGTAGATTTATTATTCTTATGTATCTGTAAATAATGTTTACATGATGGAAATGGTTATAAAAACAACGAAGTTAATTTTGGGAAATTTTGAACGTTTTTCCAAGATAAATCCCAATGTAAAGGAAGTGAAGCTAAAATTCTTGCATAAAAAGATTGAATACATATTACTAAGATATAAAAAAACTATTTACGAATATCTTACCAGAGTGAATAAATTTGTTTTCAAAATCATAAGTTTCATAAATGACTTTTAATAATATAAAATTGTGAACAATCTCCTGAGAAACCTTCCGAATAGGCTTGATTCAAATATCTCTTCTTTAGAAGAAACATAATATTTATCACTTGGTGAATTTTATAATATTATTTTAATCAATGAAATGAGTAAATAAACAACATTAAAAAATCAGATCAAAGATAAAAAATATATTGAAGTTATGAGAATGATGAAATGTTAATATATTTACTGTGTTTATCCCTCTTATTCTGGAGATAAGGATGTTACTGAGATTTAAAAAAAAATTCCTCTTATCATTAAGAGTTTTATAATAGAAAGTGTTAGGTATGATTTATATCCTCCAATAAAAAGTTTAGAGTGCGGTGGAATTAGGTATCTTTCATAGAATTTACCCAAAAAGTAAGTTGGTGAATTTGATGATTGTTCTAAAAAAATGATCAATTTAATATATTTGATACAAGTTTGAAGGATGGATGTTAGTACATTGGTGGAATGAAGAAATTCACTAGAAAATGAAGAAGAATTATATGTAAGAAAGTATAATCTAAATTAAATTATATTTATTAATTAGAAGGTGAACCTTTATAAAGAATCATAACCTTCATTGAAAATTTCTAGAAAATAGATGATTCATAAATTTGTGAAGAATAAAGAGGTAAATATCTAGATTTTAGAAAAAATCAATTTTTTTTCAATTTATAGAATAATTATGTGGAATATGTGACTAGGTAATCAAAAAAACTGATGAATTTTGGATAAATCACAAAGGGAAATGTTTTTATGATAGAAAAGAAAATGATTTTTGAAAGAGGAAAGTTATGGAATTATAATTTTTTATTGATGAATTAATAAAAAAATAAAAATAAAAAAAACATGGATTCTTGATAGTGGTTAATATTTACACATTTTTAGAGATTTTAAATTCAAGAAATATGTTAGAAATCATGAAGTAAGAGCACCTACCTTCAGAATTTACCGTCTATTAAAATTGCATGGAATTTCATTGTTTGATGTTTATGAATGAATGTTGAAATATATTGAAGTTATATTTTATTGATCGGCTAAAAAATAAACTACTTCATGTAATTCAACTTTGTGATGATGGTAATTAAGTGATCTTATAAATATATTCTTGTATCATCAATGGTGTGAAATTTGGTAAATTTTTAATTCATGGTGAAAGAACTAGTGGAAATGTTTTTTAGATAAGACAAAATTTTAACTAATATTATCTATGTGTGGAAGATGAAAATTAATTATGGAATCATTGACTTGGTAATCATGGGAGGAAAATCAATAATTTTTTTCTAATGTTTATGTTGTATGAAACATTTTATATTTGAAAATAATAAAAGGTGATATTTTCATTGCTTTTCACAATGGAAAATGTCTAGTAAAACCCATAAGATATTTGAGATTCATTCTATCAGACCTCTTCAAAATATTCAATTAGAGTTTTATGTACTGATAATACATCAATAAAAAAGTAGATTTGAATTTTATAACTCTTATTGATTATTTTACAAAGATTACTAAAATCAAGTTTATGAAACTAAATTTAGAGGCTATAAAAATGAAGGGATTTTTTAAAATAGATTTTGAGGGAGAAATGGGGTTTATATAAATAATTTTAGATAATATAATGGTCTAGAATTTACATTTAATACTTTTGAATATTTTATAAGTAATAAAGTAATCAAACATCATTATTGTACTCTATTCACCAAACAAAAAAATGGAGTAATATAAAAGAAAAAATAGAATTTTGGTAAAAATGGGAGGGAACATGTGAGAAAAATAAAAACATTAAATGTTCCATTAGATAGAATTTATGAGTGATAATTTAAAAGTGAAAATTATATTTTTGATATGTATAAAATATAACAACACTTTGTATTAAATTCGATCAAACAAAAAAAACTTCTGTGATACTTTTCATGGTTTTTGGACGTCCTTGTTTATTAAAGATCTAAAAACTAGATGTTGTAAAATTTAATGAAAATGATAAGGAAATCACAATCATTTTATATTAACCCAATGAAATAAGTTACCAAGGTTGTAATAAAAATTAGAAAATGTTGTTAGAATCCTGTGATATAAAATTTATTTAAAATCCAAATTCATTATGAAAGAGTGTGGATGTTATTGGATATGAATGAATGAATATTTCCAAAGAAATTGAAAGTGAAAAAATAGATATATCTATATCTAGAGGAATTAGGTGATAATGGGATGAGAAAAATTGAAATTTTATAAAATTTAGAAATATAATGAAACTGAAATATAGAAGGAAATTAGAAAGCCTCAATATAGATAATAATAAGGTTGAGACTATAAATTCCTACATTACTCCTTTATCAGATTAAAAAGGGATTATTTTCTGAATAAGTTAATTATAATGAATTGGTGAATGTAATGGAATAAGATATGGATCAAATTATGATAAAAATAAATGTGGAAACTTGTTCCATGTCTAGTAGATAAAAATATTATTGAAATGAAACTGATACAAATAAATAAATTGAATGAACATGGAGTTGTCTCACAAAAAAAAAGACATGTTTGTAAAGGAAATGCCTTGCTTGAAGGTTCCAATTTTGATGATAAAATTTCCCCTATTTCAATATGAGAAAATATTTTAATGTTTCTAATATTTTATGCACATATAAGTTAGAAATTTTATCAAATGGATATAAAGTCAAATTTCTATAACGACAATTTTGAAGAAGTGGTGTACATTAACAATCCATTTGTTTTCTATTTAATGAATATGGAAGAATGATTTTTAAATTAAATAGAGCCTTATATTGGTTGAAACAATCACCATATTTATATTATGTCAATCATGATAATTTATTGAAAAAGTTGAATTTTACTAATGAAAAAATTAACATGGACTTATATATGGAAGAAGTATACTCCATAACCCTAATTTTATTATTTTTGGATGATATTAGTATTTTCATAGGATTTAGAAAATGTTTTTAATGATATTGATAAATAAATGAATTAAAATTTTGATATTTAAATATTGGGAGAATTAAATTTATTACATGTTTTATAAGTTAAATAAAAGGAAATATAAAATTTACTTTCCCTAGAAAAGTGTTCTAGGGAATCGTTTCAGAATTTTGGCATAAAATAATATAAATAATTATTTAGTAATATTTTAGTTGGCATGCTAATGATTAATGATGATGCTGGGATGATTTTGAAATAGACAGATTTTATATAGATTACTGGATATCTTCTTTTCCTTATATTCCAAAGACCTGATATTCTTTATATTGTCCATTTATGTTAAAATATCATAGTAATTCATAAGAATCTCATATGATTGCATCAATGAAAATTATAATATATGTTAAATTAAAAAATTCACATGGAATATTATATAAATGAGTTTTTATATGGTCATTCATGGTTATAATGATAGTTATTTTTATGGAGACTAAAATGGTTGAAAATCATTATATGAGTTAACATTTTATATGGTAGAATGTTTTGTTAGTTGGAATAGTATATAATAGTGTTCATTAAATTTTCTCACATTTGAATCAGAATTTTTTTGTACCTACTCAGTGTTGTACTCTAATGTTATGGATGAAATTTTGGTTTGAATACATGAATGTTGAAGTATACAATGAAATGATGATACTTTTTGGTTGTTTGATTGAATTTGATCTTACTTAAAATCATATAAAATAATTATGAACAAATCACATTGTTTCTAAGTTTCAATTAATGAAATATAATGTTTTTGGTGGAGATATTTTGTGGGAATATATTTCTATAAAATATCAAATCACATTTATTTTGGAAAAATAAATATTGAAAGATAAATTTGGTGTAATTGATGCTGAAACATCATTCCCAGCTTCCACCCATGACTTATTAATGTTCTCAATGGGAACATACACTATTATTTGGATTATATTGAAAAAGGGGTATAATATTTAAAAAAATCACAAAAAAGAGGACGAAATTACATTTTGTAGATAAATTAATAAGAACCGATGTTAAAAATAATATTTGGGGAGATAAAGAAGATTGGGATTTTGGAAATGTGAGAGGGGGTTTATCTTATCATGTCCGTATTTTTTTCATCAAGGGATGAAATTACATGGAAAACGTTACTTCGTCTAGTATAATAGTTTTGGGAAACATTTTTTTGATAATGTATTTGCTTTCGTAAAATTTCTGAATTCGAGTTATAAAAATGAGTTGTGAAAATTTTTAGTGTTAAAAAATGATGGGTTAAAAACGTTGGAGATGGTAGTTGTAATAAAATGGGGATATTGAAGATCCTTTATGTGGATTTTTTAGAAGGAAATTATTTTTTTTCGAATATTAAATTATATAATTGATTTTCTTAAAGGTGAATGTTCTTAATTTCATTTTTTGTAATGTTGTTGGTAGTCATGTAAAAAATTTTTGTTGTGCTTTGAGAAAATAAATAAGTTATAATGTCTGGAAGATAGAAATATGGTATGATTTGGAGATTTAAAAATTAAGATAAATTATGATTTTCTTATAACAATGTTCTCATCATTATGAAAATCCCTCAATATAAAATCAATTAATAAATGAAGTATCATTAAGTTTTATAGAAATAGTTTTTCAAGCACCAAGATTCAAATATATCTCCTGTTTCAACTACCATAGGAAGCACAATATAAAATGTTTTATAAAATGCTGAATTTTCTACAATTTGATTTAAAAGCTCGTTTTTTCTAGATTGAGAAATCGCCAGAGATAATGTAATACGATGTTAGTGATGTTCAATGAAGTGAAACCCTGTTACCAATCAGACAAACAATCCAAATTGATGTATTGGATGAAATTTTTATTAGAATGTCTGAATATATTAAAAATTAGGAGTTTTTACAATGGATTGGTGAAAAATGATTGTAGTGTTTGGTTAGGAAGATATGATAGAGGTTTTTATATGATGCTCTGATGATGAAACATTACTTATCAAACAAAAATGACCAGACTAATGTACCTGACAAGCTAGATAGTTTGATGGTGAACAGAATGAATATAGAAAAATCAAATTATACATTTCATCAGAGTTATAATTTGTTAGAATATCTGATGTTATTGTTGCTGATTTTTTTTAGTTTTTAAAAAGTCACAAGATAGAAAAAGTGAATCAAGAAATAATATTTGAATATTATAGTAGAGGAATATTGGGAGATTATGTTTTCAATTATACAAAATTCACTAGACACACAATATCATCTATAATATGAGTGAGTGACAGGATGTTGATTATCAGACATAGTCTCCCAACAGAGAAACAATTAGGCATGATGATGTTTTTACCAGATATATATAGTGAAGGAAACTAAAGTCTTTATAATTCTCTAAAATGTATTCAAACATATTTAGTTGTATTGGAGAAATATATAGAGAGAAATTTGTTATTTTCTCATGATTGAGTTTTTAATCCAGTGGGGGAAGAACATCTAATAGAAGAGGAAAAAAGATCAAATATTTAACTATTTTATATAGAACATACTAAATAAATGTTTTTAATTTCATTTCGTTGAATAGAAATATATATATATATATATAAAGGGACTTACGAATATAGTTATCAATAGATATGTTATGGAAATTAATTTAAAGATAGTGATTCTGGTTTAACTTTGTAATGTTCTATTTTTAGGGATGTTAAGAATTCTATAATTTGGTAAAATTCAAGAAGATAAGAATATAGGATAGATGAGTTTATAATATTTTTGAATTTTTTAAATGAAGTAAAAATATTCAATAAATTTGTATTAATAAATTTTGGTAAGTTGGAATACTTTTCTAGATTATGTAAATTTCTATTTCTGAAAGAACATATAAAAAGACATACAATGTAAAACATGAAAAGTAATAGTTCACCACTGTATACAATAAGGAATGATACATATTTTTTTGTTAGAACTAAGTTTCCAATCGATATTGAGTTTCTTGTTGATGTTTTCTAGATAGTTTTATAGTCAGAAGATCAAAGAGTGAAAAGTTTAGAACACCAAATAGATGATAAATAGACAATGAAGGTTATATAGTGTTATGAGAAGTGTTTTTGAGGTTCCCTATTTTATAATTGGTTATAACATACTATTTTTTCAGGCTCAATTTGAGAAATTGTGAAATAGAAAAATATTACTCGACAGATTATTTCATGATAGAGAAGATTTAACAGAGTGTAGATTGGACACAGATTCCATAATTACCCCCTATAGACTAGTTTGGTTAATGTTATATTCTTTTGGACCTAAACGTTTATAAAAAATTGGTAAACTAATCAGTTTCTGCACAATCATTCTTATCAATAAATATAAGGTGTGCAATGGCAGTTAACACATTAGATGTATTCACTTATACATTTTAGTGAATTTATATAGACCCATGAGTGTGTCTATAATTTGAACGTAGGTTGTAACACTGAGGTTAATCATTGTAAATATTGTGTTCCTAGTTTACTTTCATACCTTTTCATTAATTTGAGTTTTCTAAAATTTGATAAGGAAGAAACCCAATCAAGTTACAAGGGTTATGATTCCTAATGATGAAATATTTTACAAACTATCATTGATTTAACCCCCTTTCATGTGATTCAATGATCCGTAGGAACATTAGGGAACTGCTCTCAGAAACTGATAATGGGTTCTTGTTGATGTCTATTTGTGTCACTCAGGTAATATTGATTAGAACACATCTAATTATGGGGTTCATCGGGGTTATAGAGTGTGATCCTTAGTACTAATAATTTCTTGAGGGAGGTAGTGATAAGGAATACCCTATGGTGGGGAGTATAATTCCATCTATAATGGTATAAACCTAAAGGTGGAGGGGTTGGAAACATGTTGAATTAACCATGGGATGGTCATGGTGTTACTCTGATGTTATTGAGAAATGTTCTTACTATGAGATTGAGTTCTATAGGGAGTTCTTGTAGGAAATAATATTTGTTGGTGGATCTAATTGAGTGTTAGATTTGAAAATGAGGTGTAGCTAAAATAAATTTGAGGTTCTTCTGTTAGATATGGTGGGTGTAGTGAGGCACAACTATGGATCGTTGTCAATGTAGGTTTGGTGATGGAATATTACTAGAAGTTCAGTATATACTCTGATATATTATTGGATAATTGGGGAAGGCCTTTAAGAATAATGTAAAAATGGCTGGTTAAAGTTGAGATGTTTTAGATGTGGGATTTTGATGTTTTTGGGATGATTTGGCGGAGGATGTTCTGATGCGACATAGTAAATAGAATAGATATGTAGAGTTGTGACCTTATGAAGGTTAATTATTTTCAATGGAAAAAAGGTTTTTGGAATTTGAGGGAACTTATAGGGAAAAAATATTTTCTCTTTAGATACACAATATAAGGATGATGTGAATCTATTCTGGGTGGTTTTGATGGTACGAATGATAGCTAATGTTGGATGATATTCTTGGGTTTTCATGTGAAATATGAGTTTGGAAACACATCAAGTTCTTTTTTCAAGATTGATTTTATGGTCCTAATGGTATTCTCTAAAGCTAAAGGATCCAAACTTCCAAAGGTGTTGGTTTTGACAAAAAAAGGTATGAGGTGGAGTACCACTGAGGGTGATTGTTTGGTTGAGGAGGTGATTAGTTTATTGGGGTAATGTGATTGGGTGTCTGCCATCTTGGTGTCTAAATATTGACAGAGGGTCTTAGTTCAGGGTTTGACTTTTTGAATAAATTTAGATACATTTTGTGCATTATATGATTTTGGGATGTTTGGATACAGAACAAGGTCGTTGGGCCTAGAGTTATAGACTAGCGTAAGTCTTGGAATGTTGTTAGATAAACTTATGTTCCTTCAAGTGATGATGATAGTGTGAGCTATTGTGGTTGTGGGGAGAATAAGATCAGTGGTGCAGTGATTTGATAAATGATCTTACCTCTGTGGTATTTTCATGGGTATTAACCATACATTTTTCATGTGTTTGATGTGGAAATGTTAATCATGATGTTGATTCTTACTTGAGTAAAATCTAGATCATGTTGTGGACAACACCGTTGGTGGACCATTACATTGGTCCATATGTTATGATGGCATGGATTTTTTCAAGAGGAATCTTTGGAGAGAGATGTAGGAATGTGTGACCAGTGTCTCGACACTATTTTTATGGTGGTTTAGCTATGTTTGAAAGTGAAACTCAAGGATAAGAATCTACATGTTTAATATACTCTAAGGTCATGGTGTTTTACATGGTTTGTTTTTATTTAAAATTTCATAAGATCCCCCAAAAAGGGTTAATGAAATATTTCCTATGATTTGGAAAGGTCAAAATGGGGTCTTAAGGGATTGGGGAACAAAAAGAGGGAAATGGGCCAATATTTCTTAAGATTACAGTTGAAACACAGTTAGTATTAACCAATCTCCATTATAATATGGCCTACAAAAGTATGTAAAATTTCAATAAATATATATCGGGTGGAATAAGAGAATATATAGATTGAAATAACCTTGGTCATTGGTGAGCATGTGACCGCTACATGTTTTTTCAAACCGTGAGGGACTATAGGATAACTGTGTGGGTGTCTAGAAAAACTGTGTGTCTGAGATTCATCAGGGTTAGAGGGAACCACATAGTTAACATGTGGTTTTAAAACATATGACTCCAAACCATTCACCACATTAAAAGATAGAAAATTCCCATTTCCTACTAGATATTATTTCTTTCTCCATCTATTTTATCCCATATTGAGCCCCAACATCCTTGGGTGAGAACATGGAGCTTACACCCTCTCCAAGGATGTTTCTCTTTCGATTATTGGGCATTTGGAGTACCATTGGTACAGTGACTAATGCATAAAATACCTCGATGTTACTGCATATTAGATGAATATTCATAAAAATTCAAAAGTTAATTCAATAGTAACATAATAGTTTAGTATCATTAGAAACTTGGATCACAATCTTCTTATAATGTGAAATACCTTCAATATTTCTCATAAATATCATCCAATGTAGTGCTCTAATATTAAATCTATTCTTCATAACTTTGGGAATGGAAACACAATGAAGGGTGATATTATATTCTTAGTAAGGGAAAATAAAGTGGATATGAAAGTATAACATTAGAATAATGGTATGACAATATTAAAATATCATTTTATGATTGTAACCTACATATCCAAGATCATATACACGATTCATGAATAAATATTGGAAGTTCACATGACATAAATCATATGGGAATCAATATCGTAAACCATGAAATCAAAACCAATGAATAAAACAGGGAATTTTTATATATAGATAAATATATGAAATCTTATGTCCTAGCTTTCCCCCAAAACATTCATAACATGTTATGATTGGGATGAAAGCATGTATACCTGTTTGGGGTTTGGATGAACACCTATGTATCATCATTTATAGAATTGGGTTAAAAAAACATCCACCTTCCCTTATAATAATTGTATGTCCACCCATGTACGCTCATTTATTGTAACACCCCAAGCTTCTACGGTACGCTTCTCTTTGAATAATGTGATAGCGTGTGTTGTACGCAACACCGAGTTTTAACACACCATAACCAATCAAACTAGCCGTTATGAATAGTAATACCTAATTTTTGAAATTATATATATTTTATATTTCAAAATGGACTTCATTTTTGGATTCGTAATATCGAATTTAGCCTAAGGTGAAATTTTGGTACTTTTCGAATGACTTTAATATTTTGATGAATAGTGAAAATTACTAAATTTTAATTAAAAACAACTTTTTTAATCAAAATAATTAATAGTGATAAATTATGAATTAGAGTGATATTAAAGTATATTTAAAATATATTTTTTACCATTTAATACAATTTTGGTCATTGGACATAATTTTACAATTAAACCGGACATAAACAAGTGTCAATCTTTTGATAGTTATTATCTCTTAAAAACACGCTTTTTTTTAACAACGGAAATTAATTTTAAATTATTTTCTTCCACATCTGTGTTTTGAATTTGGAAAAATGGATTCCATATTTGGAATAATCATGTTCAAATTTTTTAAATAGGTAACTTTTATTTTTAGACATTTTGAATAATTATTGCGGCAAATATTTTATTTACCATGGTTAAGTGTAAATCCGGTAAATAAGGGTTAAAAATAATATTATAATAATAATAAATTACCCTAAAACGTATCCTAGACTTATTGGTTGATACATGTTCGACCATAGGCATCTTTGGGTCAATTTTGGGACCCCATGGAGCCACTTGTAGGTGATAGGGACACTTAATTTTAATTAATTTAAAATAAGTACAAAAATGACATAAGCATATATCTTTTAGAAAAACCATTTTTATATAGGGTTATATATATTGTATTTTTGACTATAAATATTCATTATAAATCTAAAACGATTTTCCTACATAATTATATTTTATTTAAAATTTTTATACTTTAAATAATTTAATTTATTTATGACACAATTATGATGCAGTAATTACCATAATAGTGAAATATTAAAATAATTTTTATTATAAATACACAGATAAATATAATTTGAGTCTTTTAATGAATTAAAATATTTTTCTAGGATAATATGACATATTAGGATTGATTTAATTGACTTTTTGAGAAGTAATAATTCTATTATGAGTTTCACAAAAATCAACTATTGAATAGTGTCAAAATTGACATAAAAGTGTTTTGAAAACAAATAT
Organism: Viscum album; assembly: GCA_963277665.1. Taxonomy (NCBI): domain Eukaryota; kingdom Viridiplantae; phylum Streptophyta; class Magnoliopsida; order Santalales; family Viscaceae; genus Viscum; species Viscum album. Next base: position 540,104,701 of record OY728123.1, read on the forward strand.
TATATTATTAATTGATATTAAATTACTAAAAATCTAAGGTTCAGCCAAGAGACTTATATCATGATAGGTGTATCATTAATGGACCACTTGGGGGTCTTTTGGATGTATATAGTATGTTTATTAACTATATAATATAAAAATACAAAGTGACATGGTAAATGTCAAACTAATTAACTAAGATTTAAAACTAAAATATAAGGTTAATATAGTTACCCAAACCTGTCTAAATTCTATTGGTTTAATGGTTTGAGACCTATCCCCACCTTAACCTTTGAATAATCAACTTTGGAGCCATTATAAACCGAATATGAATTTATTATAAATTAATATTTATAGCATATCCAAAGGTGCCCCTCACCCATCTTATAAAAGGCCACTCCCCCTTCTCATTACATCACACCTTCAAATCCTTTTGGTTCATAAACCTCTGCCCAAATACTCTATGAACTTCCCTCACTAAAACCTAGATGCCTTAGTAGGATCAGAAATCCATCCTAATGAGCCATTTTGATCAAATCAAATGGAAGAACCCGAAGAAGAGGTAATGTTTTCACCACCCTTTTCCAAATTTTTTTCTTCTTCCACTTCTTATTTCTTTGTTATTACCATTGTAAAATAATAACTAAAGTATATTATATATAATGTGATGTTATTATAAATAAATTACAACCATATTCAGTATTCTATCCACCATTTGAATAACATGTCACCATACGTGCGTACGTACGGCTTACCGTCTCAACGTCGTGGTGTAATTGTTATTCAATATATTATTATTTGGATGGGTATAATAATGATGTATAAGTCATGTAAATAATAAATATAACATGATAATTAATCTTTTTATGTTATATACTATCCAATTATATATTATTTTAATATCAAAAGAATGATATTGTTGCCCGTGCGTACGTACGGACTACCGTCTCCACAAACGCGATGAGATTCATTCTCTATGACATACATTCAAGTATATTTCTCATTTTATGATTAATAATAGCATCTGAGGACTTGATATCATTATGGATATGATTAAGATACAACCTATCCATTACAAACATGACTTGCATAACAAATCATAAAAAAGGAAATGAGTATGTTAACACCCAAAACAATGATAATACTAACATATTATTAACAAATCAATGTTAAAAGATCATATATGATATCATATTAATGTATATGATTCTTGTATAATTTAATAACAATTATTTAACCATTATACAGGAGGTTAACCTACCCCAACCAAGGAAAAGTACATGGTAAGGGTTTATTTCACAATCTTTTCATTATCTGAGGTTGTTTATACGTAATAATCTACTAGGATCTCTTTATCATCCACATCCATGTTTCTTAAAAATGTATTTCAAAAAAAATTTAATATTTACAAGAATATGGGTTAAAGTCATTTATACCCTTTTTTGACTTGTTATAAGTGGTTTATAAAGGAATCCTTCCATCGTTTTCCAAACAAGGTGCTTTTTAACCTTTCGACAGAATTAAGGTGAGAATGTTTTTTTAACTTATACGGTGGGTGTGGTTATTTTCGGCCATTATAAAATTGTTGATGTTTCCCTTACAATCTTATAAGAATATTTTCAATGAAAATGTTTTATTTTATAAATATATGACTCTTAAATGATTTCAAAAATAGAAAGAGATATTTCTCTAAAAAGATTTTTGATTTCATCTATGTCAACATCCTTTGATGGATTTTACGCTTATTTGAAGTTGATTTATTATGATACAAAACATCTATATTGTATTGAAGGTTTTTTGATATTATTGATTGTGGATGTGTTATTTTTATACCATTCATAGTTTATGGTGAAAGTATTGACATTTCGTGTTCTAGTTTTAATTCGAATGTTTATGTTATGTTTAAACCTTTTCATGTGGGAATGCATTGGACTTAATATATGATGGGTGGAGCCCACTATAGCTCCTCGATGCATCGTTAGGTATCAAGAGACAAACTAGTGTCTTGGCACAAGGCCGTGAAAAAATCTTATTTGTAGTCTTGGCACGAGGCCTTGGCTATGTGGTTATGATAGTCTGGCATTATGCATTCCATCATTATGAAAGTGGTTATTGATATTGCATGTGATTATTCGATTAGTAGAATATCCATGTGAATAAGTAAATGGAATTATTTCATTTTATTTTTTCCATACTATTTTTATGTTCAAGGTTAAAAGGGTTTTGTTTTAGTTATACATTGCCTTAAATGTTTATTCTTATTTATGAATATTTCCATTATATTGTTATCTTTACTAGGCATTTGAGCTCATCCCTTTTCTATGTTTTATTTTTCCCAGGGTATGAAGAAGTAAATTATGAATGACCTGCAGGGATAGTTTTTGGGGATATGAGTGTGGAATACGAAGAAAATATGTTGTTGTAGTTTTAATTTTTATGACGTAATGTAAGACTTATGAATATATCTAGTATTTCCAAGGCTACGAAACCAATCGGTCCTTCGAGATTTGATCATTCTTGTGATCATGCCAATGTTATGTAAAAATGCACCGACTCTAGGTAACTGGGGTTGGGGCGTTACAGTTGGTATTAGAGGAAGTTTAGTACAAACCTTGGATGCTAGATTTAGATAAACTCTGATTAGAGCACGTAGACCTAAGATGGAATTTTAGGATTAGTATAGAAGAACTTCCTAGAATTTTGGTATTGTAGAGATTTTGTGAGTTTTCCGTGCAATACATCCTTGTCTGGATATGAGCAGGTAGAGGCGGCTCTAGCATAGATGTATATAGGGGTAAAACCCGAAAACACCGCTTTGAGCTAGACTCGAACGGGAATTGGTTCACGACAACGGGCCTTACTGCACTATTGGTTACGACACTCCCGGGGGATATGTTTAGGATAACTCTCATTTTCATTAAAAATCATTATGAAGGGTTTATGAGTATATAATTCCTTAGAGAAAATATTTTTATGATTATAGATTATATCCATAAATATTTCAATTTATGTTAAGTGTTTTATAAGTATGGGATTATGTATTTTGATTCATAAACTGATCTAGTTTATGCCATTGTTTAGAAATGGTGCCTAGTGGAAGAAATGGAAACCGTATCAATGAAGACACTCCATGTATGGATTTCCCTCCTGCTCAAGATAATTATAGTGGAGCTAGTGATGCAACTGGTGCCGATCAGCTAATCACCATACTGGGACAACTCACTCAGGTTATGAATAATAACCCTACCCGTATGGAGCACCTTGATCCGCAGCGTGGAGGATCAATGTTAGATCGATTCATGAGGCAACAACCACCAACATTAAATGAGAGTACACATCCCTTAGTAGCTGAGCAATGGATATTTTCCCTAGAGAAAATATTTCAGGCTTTGGGGAGTAGTGAAAGGGAAAAAGATATCATGGCAGTTTACCGCCTCACTGGAGATGCTGATCTATGGTGGTCACTGATTCAAAATATGAAGGAAGATGATGAAGTATCAAATATGGAATGGAGGGAGTTCAATGATCTGTTTTTAGAAAAATACTTTCCTCGCCACCATCGAGTTGATATGGAAAGACAGTTTCTGAGTCTAAGACAAAAGGAGGATGAGAATGTCACAAAGTATGAGGCTAACTTTACAAGGTTATCAAGGTGTAATGGAGATTACATACATAACCCAAGAAGTAAGATTGATCATTTCTTTGATGGGTTAAAACCATTTATCCATCGAGCATTAGTATCACAATCCTTCTCGTCGTATGAAGACATTGTCTCATGTGCTGTCAAGACCGAAAAGGAATTATCTATGTATTATGACTTTAAAGAAAAGAAAGAGAAGAAGAGATCTTCTGATCAATCTAGGAATGGAAATAAGCGGAAGAAGGGAAATGTTGAATATCCATCCTATGGTAAATGTGGGAAGAAACACCCAGGTACTTTCCTGAAGGGAACAAGAGTCTGTTATAAGTGTGGTGAAAAAGGACACCAAGATCGTGATTACAAAGGGAAGAAGGAAGCTACCAATGTTCAGTGCTACAATTGCAGGGATATGAGGCATTATGCAAATGAATGTCCAAAGCGTCAGGGGAACTTACCTCAGAAAATTCCAAGAGATCAAGCCCAAGCTTATGCTATCACTGCTGCTGAGGTAGAAGCTCTGAAAGACGTTGTGGCATGTAATTTAATGGTTTCCTCAAGTTTAGAAAATGAATTATTTTATTCTGGATCATCTCATTGTAAAATATCTTCCCAGTTTTCTAAGAAAATTAGATATTTCCAATTTTCTTTAACAATGGAGTTTTCAGTTAAAACTCCTAAGGGAAGTATCATTGCAACAAAGTTTTGTGAATCAGTCCCAATTAGAGCACATAAATGTTCTTTATCTGCTGATCTCATCATCATACATATGATTGAGTTTGATATAATCCTTGGTATAGACTTGGTTTCGGACTATGATGCGAATATTTATTGTAGGAATAAAGAGGATACGATTCTTGATGATAATGATAAGGATCACCTTATCTTTAGAGCAGAATTGTCACCACCTAATTCTTATTTAGATCCACCCCCAGTAGTTCAACTAAATTCAATTATTGGGGAAGAGGAGAATGAAATAACTGTGGGTGAGGAAAGGAATGTTCAAATAGAGGATGTACCTGTTGTGAAAGAATTTGTAGATGTATTTCTGGAAGATTTACCTGGTCATCCTCCAGAACGAGAAGTTGAGTTTTCCATTGATTTAATTCATGGATCAAGGCCTATATCGAAGACCCCTTATAGAATTTCCATTGTAGAATTAGTAGAACTAAAGAAAAAAATATAGCAATTGAGTAATAAAGGATTTATTCGCCCTAGGGTTTTTCCATGGGTAGCCCCTGTTCTTTTTGTTAAAAAGAAAGATGGATCCCTGAGGTTAAGTATCGACTACAGGGAGATCAATGCTATAACAATAAAGAACAAGTATCCCCTACCTCGCATTGATGATTTATTTGACCAACTTCATGGATGTCAATACTTTTCAAATATTGACCTTCGATCTGGATACCATCAGTTGTATGTGAAGAAGGAATACATTCCAAAGACATCATTTCGAACTAGGTACGTGCATTACGAGTTTACTGTAATGCCTTTTGGATTGACTAATGCACCCTCTATATTCATGGATCTGATGTATAGAGTTTTCAAGGAGTATCTCGATGAATATTTGGTGGTATTTATTGATGATATCTTGGTATACTCCATAATCTATGAAGATCATGAAAATCACTTGCACATTATCATGAAGACTCTGAGAAGTCATGAATTATATGGGAAGTTTTGCAAGAGTGAATTCTGGCTTCAGGAGATTTCTCTTCTTGGCCATATTGTCTCTAAAGATGGAATCTATGTTGATCCTTCTATGACCAAGGCAATCCAATAATGGCCAGCACCTACGAGTATGATTGAGGTATGTAGTTTTATTGGTTTGGCAGGTTATTATCGATGTTTCGTCCAGAATTTTTCCTAATTGGCTAACCAATTAACGAAGCTCACGCGTAAAGGGGTTAAATTTGTTTGGACAAAAGAGTGTGAAGAATGTTTCGAAGAGCTGAAAAGAATATTATTCAATGATCCTATATTGACTCTACCATCGGGGAATGATGGGTTCGTTATTTATAGTGATGCATTGAAGAAATGACTTGGTTGTGTCCTTATGAAAAATGATAGGGTTATTGCCTATGCATCATGACAGTTGAAAATTCATGAACAAAACTATCCTACTCATGATCTCGAGTTAGCAGCTTTGATCTTTGCTTTGAAGATATGGAGGCACTACCTCTATGGTGAAAAATGTGAGATTTATACTGATCACAAGAGTTTGATGTATATTTTCTGACAAAAATAACTCAACATGAGGCAAAGGAGATGGATTGAATTACTCAAGGATTATGATTCTACGATACACTACCACCTGGGGAAGGCAAACAAGGTGGCAGATGCATTGAGCATAAAAGGCCAAGGAGTTTTGAACAATATGAGATTTGAAAGGGATCCAATTTTCATGGATCTAGTGAAGATGGACATGGGAATAACCAGGGAAGGAGAAACATCAATGATTTTTCAAATGGTTTCCAAACCATATTTACTAGAAAGGATTAAGAGTTCTCTTACCGATGATGAAGAATTTAAAAAGAAGATTAATGCTGTGAATGATGGGAGATTGAGAGATTTGTGTATGAAGATGGAATTTTGAAATTCGGGAAGAGGCTTTGTGTTCCCAATATACCTGATCTAAAAAGGGAATTGCTGGATGATGCTCATAGTTCCAATTTCTCTATACACCCTGGGAGCACCAAATTGTATAAGGATTTGAAGGAACATTTTTGGTGGGACAACATGAAGAGGGAGATTGCTGATTTTGTGTCACGATGTATGGTTTGTAAACAAGTGAAAGATGGAAGGCAACAGCCTGGAGGAGTCATGAAACCTCTTCCCATACCGGAGTGGAAATGGAACAATATTATGATGGACATTGTCATGGGGATACCAAAGACTCCTAGAAGGAATGATGCAATATGGGTTATTGATGATCGTATTACCAATTCATCACAGTTTCTTGTTATAAGAGAAGATCTACCCCTGGAACATCTATCAAGACTATATATTAATGAAGTTATGAGACTTCATGGAGTACCCCTATCGATTTTTTCTGATCATGATCCCCGTTTTACTTCAAGATTCTAGAAGAGTCTTAAGAAATACCTTGATACTGAACTTTATTTGAGCACTGCCTACCACCCTCAGACAGACGGAAAATCAGAACGGACTGTTAAAACCTTAGAAGACATGTTGAGATCTTGCTCACTTGACTTTCAGGGTATGTGGGATCAATATTTACCTTTGGTAGAATTTTCCTATAACAATAGCTTCCATTTGAGTATTCAGATGGAACCATATGAAGCGTTATACGGAAAGAGATGTCACACACCAACCTGTTGAGATGACGTTGGTGAAAGAAAACTTGTAGGTCCAGAACTGGTGGTGGAAACGATGGAAAAGGTGAAGGTAATCCAAAATCACATCAAAGCAGCTCAATGTAGACAGAAGAGCTATGCCAATAATCGAAAGAAGGATTTGGAATTTCAAGTCGGTGATCATGTTTTCCTGAAGGTATCTCCATGGAAGGGAGTCATACGTTTTGGTAAGAAAGGTAAATTGAGTCCCAGGTACATCGGACCATTCGAAATTCTAGAACGAATTGGGGCTGTAGCTTACCGATTGGAAATGCCGCCAAGTCTCTCCAAAGTTCACGATGTGTTCCACGTATCTCTGTTGAGGAAATACATACCTGACCCAACACATGTACTCACCTATGAAGAATTAGAACTGGAACCCAATCAATCTTATTGTGAAGAGCCTGTCGGGATTCTTGATATGAGAGAACAAGTACTGAGAAACCGGACGACGCGTCTGGTAAAGGTTTTGTGGAGAAACCATAAGATGGAAGAGGCAACGGGGGAACCCGAGGAACTTATGATGAAGAACCACCTGAGTCTTTTCATGTGATAAGTATTCTAGAAACTTCGACGATGAAATTATTTGAAGGAGGGGAGAATGTAACACCCCAAGCTTCTATGGTACATTTCTCTTTGAATAATGTTATAACTTGTGTTGTACGAAACACCGAGTTCTAACACACCATAACCGATCAAGCTAGCCGTTATGAATAGTAATACCTAATTTTTGAAGTTATATATATTTTATATTTCAAAATGGACTTCATTTTTGAATTCGGAATATCGAATTTAGCCTAATGTGAAATTTTGGTACATTTCGGATAACTTTAATATTTTGATGAATAGTGAAAATTACTAAATTTTAATTAAAAACAACTTTTTTAATCAAAATAATTAATAGTGATAAATTATGAATTTGAGTGGTTATAATGTATATTTAGAATATATTTTTACCATTTAATACAATGTTGTTCATTGGACATAATTATAAATTAAACTGGACATAAACAAGTGTCAATCTTTTGATAGTTATTATCTCTTAAAAAAACCGTTTTTGTTTTAACAACGGGAATTAATTTTAAATTAATTTCTGCCACTTTTGTGTTTTAAATTTGGAAAAATGGATTCCATATTTGGAATCAGGATTTTCAAATTGTGTAAATAGGTAACTTTTATTTTTAGACATTTTGAATAATTACTGCGGTAAATATTTTATTTACCATGGTTAAGGGTAAATCCGGTAAATAAGGGTTAAAAAATAATATTATAATAATACTAAATTACCCTAAAACGTGTCCTATACTTATTGGTGGATACATGTTCGACCATAGGAATATTTGGGACGATTTTGGGACCCTATGGATCCACTTTTAGGTGATCGGGACACTTAATTTTAGTTAAGTTAAAATAAATACAAAAATGACATAAGCATATATCTTTTAGAAAAACAATTTTTACATAGGGTTATATATGTTGGATTTTCGAAAATAAATATTAATTAGAAATCTAAAACGATTTCCTACATAATTATATTTTATTTATAATTTTTAGTCTTTAAATAAGTTAATTTATTTATGACACAATGATAATGCAGTAATTACCATAACAGTGAAAAAATAAAATAATTGATATTATAAATACCCAAATAAATATAATTTGAGACCTTTAATGAATTAAAATAATTTTATAGGATAATATGAAATATTAGTATTGATTTAATTGACTTTTTTAGAAGTAATAATTCTGTCATGAGTTTCACAAAAATCAACTATTGAATAGTGTCAAAATTGACATAAAAAAGTTTTTAAAACAAATATTATATTATTAATTGATATTAAATTCCTAAAAATCTAAGGATCGCCCAAGAGACTTATATCATGATAGTTGTATAATTAATGGACCATTTGGGGGTTTCTTTGAAGTATATAGTATGTTTATTAACTATATAATATAAAAATACAAAGTGACATGGTAAATATAAAACTAATTAACTAAGAGTTAAAACTAAAAGATAAGGTTAATATAATAACCCAAACCTGTCTAAATTCTATTGGTTGAATGGTTTTCGACGTATCCCCACCTTAACCTTTGAATAATAAACTTTAGTTCCATTATAAACCGAATATGAATTTATTATAAATTAATATTTCTAGCTTTTCCAAAGGTTCCCCTCACCCCTCTTATAAAAGGGCACTCCCACTTCTCATTACTTCACGCCTTCAAAGCCTTTTGGTTTGGCCAAACTCTGCCCAAATACTCTCTCAACGTCCCTCAATACAACCTAGAGGCCTTATTTTGATCAAAAAGCCAACCTAATGAGCCCTTTTGATCAAATCAAAAGGAAGAACCCGAAGAAGAGGTAATGTTTTCACCACCATTTTTCAAATTCATTTCTTCTTCTACTTATTCTTTCATTGTTATTACCATTAAAAAATAATAACTCAAGTATATTATATATACTGTGATGTTATTATAAATATGGTACGACCATATTCAGTATTCTATCCACCCTTTGAATAACATGTCACCATACGTGCGTACGTATGGCTTACCGTCTCCACGTCGTGGTGTAATTGTTATTCAATATATTATTATTTGGATGGGTATAATAATGATGTTTAACTCATGTAAATAATAAATATAACATGATAATGATTCTGTTTATATTATATACAATCCAATTATATATTATTTTAATATCAAAAGAATGATATTGTCGCTCGTGCGTACGTACGGACTACCGTCTCCACGAACGCGATGGGATTCATTCTCTATCATATCCATTCAAGTATAATTTTCATTTTATGATTAATAATAGTATCTAAGGACTTGATATAATTCTGGATATGATTAAGATACAACCTATCCATTACAAACATGGCTTACATAACAAAACATATAAAAGGAAACGAGTAAGTTAACACCTGAAACAATGACAATACTAAGATAATATTAACAAATCAATGTTAAATGATCATATATTATATCATATTAATGTATATGATTCTTGTATAATTTAATAACAATTATTTCACCATTATAATAGAGGTTAACCTACCCCAACCAACAAAAAGTATAAGGTAAGGGTTTATTTCACAATCTCTTCATTATCCGAGGTTGTTTATACGTAATAATCTACTGGGATCTCTTTATCATCCACATCCATGTTTCTTAAAAATGTATTTCAAAACATTTTTACTATTTACAAGAACATGGGTTAAAGTAATTTATACCCTTGTTTTACTTGTTATAAGTGGTTTATAAAGGAATCTTTCCATAATTTTCCAAACAAGGTGCTTTTTAACCTTTCGACAGAATTAAGGTAAGAATGTTTTTTTTAACTTATACGGCGGGTGCAGTTATTTTCCGCCATTATAAAATTGTTGAAACTTCCCTTACAAGATTATAAGAATATATTTCGAAGAAAATGTTTTATTTTATAAATATATGACTCTTAAATGATATCAAAAATAGAAAGAGATATTTTTCTAAAAAGAGTTTTGATTGCATCTATGTCAACATCCTTTGATGAATTTTATGCTTATTTGAAGTTGATTTATTATGATACAAAACTTCTATATTGTATTGAATGTTTTGTGATATGTTTGACTGTGGATGTGCTATTTTTATACCATTCATAGTTTATGGTGAAAGTATTGACATTTCATATGCTAGTTTAAATACGAATGTTTATGTTATGTTTAAACCATTTCATATGGGAATGCATTGGACTTAATATGTGACGGGTGGAGCCCGCTATAGCTCCTCGATGCATCGGTAGGTCTCATGAGACAAACTAGTGTCTTGGCACAAGGCCTTGACGAAATATTATTTTTAGTCTTGGCACGAGGCCTTGGCTATGTGGTTATGATAGTCTGGCATGATGCATTCCATCATTATGAAAGTGGTTATTGATATTACATGTGATTATTCGATTAGTATAATATCCATGTGAATAAGTAAATGGCATTATTTCATTTTATTTTTCCCATACTATGTTTATGTTCAAGTTTAAAAGGATTTTGTTTTAGTTATACATGCCCTTAAATGTTTATTCTTATTTATGAATGTTTTCGATATATTGTTATCCTTACTGGGCATTTGAGATCACCCATTTTCTATGTTTTATTTTTCCCAAGGTATGAATAAGTAAATTATGAATGACCTGCAGGGATAGTATGTGGGGATATGAGTGTGGAATATGAAGAAAAGATGTTGTTGTAGTTTTCCTTTTTATGATGTAATATAAGACTTATGAATATATCTATAATTTCCAAAGATACTAAACCAATCGGTCTTTCGAGATTTGATCCTTCTTGTGATCATGACAATGTTATGTAATAATGAACCAACTCTAGGTAACTGGGGTTGGGGCGTTACATTTATAGTATTTGTATTTCCACTAGTGTGCCCTTCTATATAGGCTTGGGTTATCCACAAGTTTATCCTCCTTTACAGACATTGTATCTCTATCCATGTTCCCTCTATTACCAGCTAGATATGTCCACCCTTGTACCTTCATTTAATGGTTTGGTATTTCCACCCATGTACCCACTTTTATAGGATTTTATGTCCATCTATATACCCACCCTTATAGGCATGGGTTGTCCACTTGTGTACCCTTCATTACATTCTTGGGTTGTCCACCTGTGTCCCCTCCTTTAAAATCAAGGGATGTCCACCAATTTATACAAATTTATAGGCCTGGTATTCGCACATAATAATCCTTTGAGTTCATATTACATTTATCAACACCCAATGCATTGGAGAGATATATTGGTCCCACCTACCACATAATGAAATCTTTAATACGTGTTCCACAAGATAATAAAACATTCACCATATCATGACCCATAAAAAGATATGCACTTTATAAACATTATGTCATAACACATGAAATGGAATAGGTATAATAAACAATTCATTATATCATAACCTATGGAAATGAGATATGTTACATATTCATTTCATCATAGAATAACCCATCAAAGGAAGCAGAATTCATAATCATTTTATCGTGGTATAACCTATGGAAGAGAAACATGTTTTATAAAAAACATGTCATATAAATAAAAATAAATTCAAATTAATAATAATAATTTTGTCTTTAAATCATATAAATAGTAAAGAAAAAAATTTATCAAAGGATTTAATCTTAGATATAGAAGGATTTTGAAATATCACTTGAATCATTTCTTAAGAAAAATAACATTTCATTGAAAATAATCATATTTTTTGAATTAAAAATTTCATCATAATCCTTTTCATTTAAAACCACATGGAAAACTCCTGAAAAACTCATTAAAAATCATTTGAGAAATTTCTTGAGGAATATATCCTCTCTTCTTTGAAAAATTATTTTAAAAATATCAAACCTTTTTGAAAACCTTTTTATGTGAAAATATATTTGAAAAAATATAAAGGATGATTTGGGAACAATATTAAAAACATAGTAAAAGTTAAAACATTTTTTTAAAAACATGATCATGTAAATGAGATTAAAATATCATTAAATGATTTGATATTTTTTAATAAAACCTTGTGTTTGAATAAAATACATTTTCGTCCCAAGAAATAAATAAGGTCATATTTTCTTAACACATTCTATTATTTATTTTAAATACCATATATTTTGAAAATCATATCATTACCTAAATATGTAATTATTAATCAGATTTGTGGAAAACTAATTATATTTATGGAGATATTGATCATAATATTTCATCAATGGATGCATAATTGTAATCAATCATGATAATCAATAACATTGTAGTGATAAAGTCTTACCACTTTGGTAACATTGAATCATAGTACCCTTGAAAGAATAAAATTACATAAGTCCTAAAATATCATCATAATATTGAGATTCAGGGTATAACATGTCAAAAGGATTGACATAATCCTTTTAAAATAATATTGGTTCATAACATAGCATTTGACTCAAAAAAGGTAAATCAAGATAATCTTTATTTACCAATTTGGTAACTATTGAACCATAAACCCAATGAAAGGTAGATCATAAAATAAATATGTAAATATAAAAAAATATAAGGATAATAATAATATAATAAAATCATTTTAATTATTACCTCCAGAATAAACAAACTAGTGGTGAATGTGGCATATTTCTCGAAGAAATAAAAGTGAGACTAGAAATACCCTGACCACTTCAGAAACTTTTGAATCATGTCCCCAAAAAAATTATATCATCAATTTAATATTATAATATTATTAAATAATTTAAATTAGTGATATAACAGTTAATATTTCATTACATAACCCACCTAAAAGAAATGAGTGGTGAATATGGAATGTAACTCATAGATATAAAAAGTCTGGTGAAATTCCATTACCTTATGTTTTGTGTTTCGTCTTACATATTCAAAACTCCTGTATAATAAATAGATGTTTAGTATTAATATAATATAGAACCATACTATTATATATAATACCACATATTATTTGATTATTACTTTATATTACCCATTTATTAAAAATTGATGTTAATGTATGGTTTTGGGTATTAACCGCTTTGTTTTCATAAATGTTTTGACTTGTTATTCTTTATCATATTAAATAGACCATGATTTACTTATTACCATAATTTAAAACATGATATAAATATCATATATATCAAATATATAATTTTTTATAATAATCTTTAAAGTGAAATAGAAAATGAGATTCACTGTAAGTGGATAAGGTACGCCATATGTACGTTGAAATTTTTTCCTATTTTCTTGTCATATTAAATGAAATAGATTCAATTAAATATATATATATATGTATATATATATTACAATTACATTATAATTATAATGTCATATATATCACATATGGTTATGTATGAATGAATCAATTCACTTTTTGGAGGCGATAGTCTACACATCCATAAATGATTTAATAATATTCTTAAATAATCGACAACAAGAGATTGAGTTAGATATTAATTCCAGAATCATATATATAACATAATTACCATATATATAATTTTAAAAAATTAATTACATTATTTTACCAAACATGAATGGTGATAATGGAAGAACGAATGACATTGGATCGTGAGGCTGTTGTCGTCTATACACACAAATGATGATTGTGTATCCCATTTGATTAATGTGTGTGAAGTTTTAGGTAATACACATAACATAAAAACATATATGTATATTTAGGATACTATTCTATACAAAACTTTTATAAGAATAATTCATGGGGTGGATAATGAAATCAAAAAAAATCTAGTTGATGAACTTTACCTCTTCATCAGGTGACTCATTTTATTTTACACTAGTGGAAATCAATCATTTTCTACTATTAAGAAGTTAGGATTCTAATATGGGAAGAAGAAATTTTTGAGATTATTTTGGAATTTTTTTTAATAGACAAAGGGATTCATAAGAGTGAATAAGTCAGGGGTTTATTACCTTTTTTTGTGAAGGGGGAGTGTTATTTCTGTAAATACAAAAATTTAATAAATATTGGGAGGTCTCTTGGTCATCATGTTCTTCTATAAATTACAAAAAATGGATCGAAGGGAATTCATAGTCAATAAAAACAAACACCACGCAATAACAAAATATTATTTATCATTTTTTTCATAGTCTTAATGTATACCCAATTTTATCGTTATAGTTTCGACTAAGGTTACTTGTATTTTTTTATATACCTAAGTAATTTATCATATATGTATATAATTAAAAAGAGAATTATTATAGAATTTATACCAAATTATTATATATACTAATTGTAATTAAATAAATAAAAAACTAAATTTTCATTAAAATTTAATTTTAATAAAAATTCTTGTAATGTTCAAAACCCTTTTTTAAAATTATTAGTGTTAAGTAATTTTAAATATTTTATCTTATTATTAAATTCCAGAATTAAGTTGAAAATATTAGAAAATAAAAAATCTGACGATTCACAATAATTATATCAGTTTTTAAAAATTTATTTCAATGAATAGGGAAATTAAAATTTAAAATTAATCTCAAAGATGGGATGAAACTATTGGTTTTTAAAATGTAATTTGTCAGATGTTTGAGAAATTTTTATATAAAATTTCATATTTAAATTTATTGAATGACATAAATTGGATTTATTTATGTATATTTTATCTATATATACTAAAAAATATATTAAAAAAATATAAATAAATTTGATAAAAATGAAATTATCAATTAAAATTCAGTAATTTTCACCATTAATCAATAAATGAAGCTTCTTGATGTAATACAAAAAATTATTCCAATGATAATTTATATATTATGATTTCAAAATTAAAGTTTATTTTTTCAAATAAAAAGTATATAAGAATCAAAATATAGTTAAATAGAAGTAATCCATTAAAATGATACAAAACTACCCTTAGAAAAATACTATTTTAATGCTTAAATTTGGATTTGTTCTTATTTTATTCCTATCAAAATTAATGGTTTAATATTTTTTTTAAAATTTATAATATGTAAATTTAATGAACAATTCTCACTAATAGTGATTAATTTAATTTATTAACATAAAAAAAAATTATCATCAGAAAATAGTGGTTTTATAAAAACATATCCTTCATATTCAATTGGTTTTTATTTTCCTTTACAAATAATATATAATAAAAGAATCCATCTTATAAACACGTGTGAAAAATTCTTTCATAATTTAGTTAATATTATTCATATGTTCCATAAAAATAGATAGATTATAACTATAATAATATTTTAACAAAAATATAAATAGTATATTGTAGTTCAACAAAACCCAATATTCAATCTAAGACAAGATGAAGAAAGAACTCAAATTTATGTTTAAAAAACTAAAATTATAGTTTTTCATTTACTACAATAAAATCTAGGTGTTGAGTGTTGTGAAATCATAACATGGTGTTTTGTATAAATCAATCATGACTTGGTGTAGAATGAAATGGAATCCATTAGTGAAATTTAATTTATTCGAAAAAAAATTAATTCATTAAAAAATGGGTTGTTGCATTCTACCAACATTAAAATGGATTTATCCCACAAAATTCATATAGGTTGTCTAAGGATTAATAATTAAAAGATTAATTCATATAGACACACTTCCTAAAAAGATTTAATAAATCATCTTCTTAGTAATATAGAAAGGGAAATATGAAGGTCACTAAAATACATGGCTTTTAAAAAGGACAACATTAGTGAAAACATGGACATATAAGAGAAATAAAAAAATAAGGTTATGATAAATAGATACTGAGTGTTGAAACCAAGGCTATTCAATACTAGAAATGGATTATTATTTTTGTTTTTTCTCAATCAATGTATGCTAAATCAATGAATTTTTACGAAAAGTGATCGTATAATATAGGCTATAATTGTTGTTGAATGTGGCGTAGATTCCTAGTATTTTCAAAATTTTGGGGCCTCAAAATTGGGAGTTTATCTGTTTTAAAAACAGAAGGTTCTATTAAAATGAGTATCCCAAGACTATTTTATGAACTATGAAGGACATTTTCCAAACTACATATGTGGTATGAGGATCATGAATGGAAAACCTAAAACATAGAAGAAATGGATTGTGGGACATTCATAGTTCGTAAAATGAAATTAGTTTGTGGGAGAGTTATTATATTGTGGAAAAAAGGTAGATGTTTTGAGAATTCATTTAGTGTTTCATTTGTAAAAACTAGATGGGGATTTGGTGTCCATGATGGAAAATGTGGTATATGGACCATATAATAAAAAATGGTTCACTGGAGCATGGTATGCTTTGAAGATTTAAAAATATCGGATTGGTTGATTTTGATGATATATTTCTATATATAAGGAGTAGTAATACCTTTATTAATGAAATATTATTGGTTGTAAATCTGGTTGAATTTAGAGAAGTGTAGAAGTGATTTGTGGACAAACAATCTCGTGAAAGAGAAGAGGTTTATAGAATACGGTTTTCGGAAGAGGATTTGGTACACAGAGAAGAAGTGTCATGTGAAAGTAGTACATGAGGGAAGATTGCAGAGGCAGTATATGGAGGTGGTACACATAGCATAGTGGTTGGTGAAGGATATACTCATAGTACACGGTGTAGTGTGGTACATGGTGGAAGAATTCCGGTTTATGGAGGAAAAGTGTGCAAGCGAACATTACACAGAAAATTATATTACAACCATAGGGGAAAACAAGAATTCAGAAGAGAATCTATCTATATTTGAGGATTTATAATTTAATTCCAACTCATTGATCAGACCTTAATGTTGATAAACTGATCTTAGATTTATCCTAATGTAGCGTTCAATGGGGAGTCAATAGAAGTGATGTGAGGGATTTAGTGTGTTATCCCAAAAAATTGTAAAGGCGTTGTTCCTTGAATAGTGTGATTGTGCTAAATTTTTTTAATCCAAAGCTAGTGGATATTAGTAAAATTTGGTATGACTAAAAACCTATAAGGATATTCTCCTTGGATGATCCCTTAGTGGGGAACCAAATAAAATTGTTGTTTCATCGTTCTTCGTGTGAATGTTTAAATTAATACACATTAACAAAAAACATATTTAACATGTTTATACCATTGTGGGAACACGATTTGTAAATTTAAAATTAAATGTTGACACCGTGATTCACTCCACCCCTATGATGGTGTTATTGGGTCCATTATGTGGTATCAGAGGGTAAAGGTTGTTGGTGTTAAATAATACCCTTATTTCTATCATGGTCTATAGAGTGAATGCCAGGGGAGTCCATCACTTTTATAGAAGAAACATTCATATATGAAATAATAGGATGATATTTCATTTATGATCTATTGGAATAAATTCATATTTACCACTACACAAGTAATACAGGTTACTGATACATCTGGAATGTCAAATGAAATAAACTTGAAAATGCTTCTTGAGGATTACAATACATAGAATTGTGTCACTATATATTTCTACGATCAGATATATCTAAATGATATGAGTTGTATGTGAACACAATTTATGTAAAAAATAGAAAATATTTATGAACATGACATCACTGTGAAGGGGGTTATTTTAACAGTTTTATAATATAGGTTTTATGATATGTAGATGCATCCTAACAATATTGCAGATTCCTTTTTTCATTCGAATTACTGATGTTGTTTGAGAAACATGATCACTTGGTGAAGAAATCAAAGACATTGATATTGTAATGTAAATCATGAGAATACTCCAACCTCTATATAATGAAAATGTGATAGCCCTTAAGGAATGGGATATTTACAAACCTTCTCTAGATGATCTACCAGGCATCCTGGTGGTATATGAGATGAGATTCAGACAAAAAGATGCAATGACTCGAGTAATAATGGAAATGGAATTCAATGCCACAGACAAACTTGAAATTTTAGGATATATTTTTGAAGAAGATAATGAGTAAAAATAATTACATTCCCTCATTTCCAATAAATTCAGTAAGTGATAAAGGATATTTGAAGGCCAGTTACCTTTTTCTTGTTTTTTGTGTGAAATAGTAAGGTACTCTACCTATCATTGCAGAAGAATGTTCAATGATAATGAAAGTGAAGTTAGAAACATAAAAATGTATTAGAAAAGGTTTTTCAAAAAGGTCTACTTCATGACTGGGGATAAATTATATAGAAATAATTTTTTTCTATAGAGAATAAGATGATGATAGTGAATTCTTCTACGAAGAATAATAGGAATTTAAAAATGGAACCCATGTTTCAATGATGGATTCCTTTGAAAATTTATATCCATTGGGAGATAAATCTAGCGAGAATCTATTGAAGACTAATTTCATTCTCAAGTTGAAACGTAAGGATTCTTTTGTGAAGCATTAGAATCACTTCAAGAGATGAAAAAATATAGGGAAATTGAGGAATATTTATTCGAAAATGTCGATATACTTGAATTTGAAATTGAATGACTTTAGATGGTAGTAAAGGATCATTAAAAAAATTTGAAAGCTCATAAGATATAGTTGAAATAAAGCTCAGAATTGAAGAACTGGAAAAGTTCATTGATGAATCTACACTTAGACTGGTAGATATATCCAAAATTATTGGGGGACAGTAATAAGATGTTGTTACTCTAAGGACTAAACATAGAAGTGAATTAATTCCAAAATAAACAAACAATATAAATCAATTTTGGAAAATTCTTTGATTTTGATATGCAAGAGAGAGTTAAACATTATTGTAATCGAGTTGAAATGGTTTAAATTATCAATGACCCTCATGGATGGGAAACATATGAATCGGTTGTGATTCAGATGCATCGAATGCTGGAAGTAAAATGGGCCAAAATAAAAGCAAGCTGAATGTTAGACATATTACAAAGTCACCTAAAGTAAAAACAAATATTGTCTCAAATCAAACTGAAATGATGTCTAAAAACAATCATTGAGCTTCTGTAGATGATATATAATTAAATTATCCTTTAAGGATGTTTTCATGGGGATGAATAGAAGTTAAAATACATTTACAATTACAAAATGATAAATCTTTGGCAATTAATCCTTACTATGTCATATTGTGAGGAGGAAAAGAGCTATTTGAATGTGGAGTAACTAGGAATTCAAAAAATGATAACAAATTAATATCCTAATTGTTATAGAAGACATAGTTTCTACAGATATTGTTTTCATTTTTCTAACATTGTCTATATAGTTTTGATTTTAGGTAGATGATTGATTGGACCATTTTGTGCAGAACTCATAAATAAGCTAATACTCGCCAACCCGATAGTTTTTCTTTTATAAACATGTTTTCTCTTATAGAATAATAATACATGTTTTAATAAACTTCCCACATATAAGAGATATTTTAATGCCCATTTTTATTATTCACACAGTCTAATATTTCATTTAGGGAAAATTTTAAAATTGAAAAATCCAACCTTACAGAAGTAGCTCTCAATGCTACCAATAACATTGGCCCTTGGATTCTTGATTGTGGATGCTCATCCCTTATTACATGAAATGAATAAATACTAGTGAATATAAAAAAAGGGCAATAGAACCAAGATATTTGATAACAATTGTGCTTTAATAGTCAAAGGAAATAGAAGTACTAAACTGTCCAATGGTGACCTGAAGAAGTCCGATGTTCTTTATGTGGATGGGTTGTATCAAAATCTCATGAGTGTCAGCCAACTCTGTGACTCAAGACATATGGTAAAATTCAATAAAAATATGTCCACAATAAAATCCAGAACAAGTTATTTTCTCATAAAGGGACGCATAAAAAATAGAAACTTATATCGGGTTTATAGTAAAGATAAATTATTTTACATAATAGTTTAAGAAGAGAGAAATTTGTGGCATAAGAGGTTGTGTCACAACAAAACAAATGATATGGAAAAGATATCTAAAATGGGTATTATAATGGATATCCTAAATCTGAAGTATTTATGAGATAAGACTTGTGATTCTTGCATGTGAGGAAAGTCAGTGTGTAGTTCAAATCATACAAAGAAGAAAATAGAATAAAATCATCATAATCTAATTCATACTGATAAATTTTGATAGATCATATGTAGAAGGGTACTTCATCATTATCATTAATGATTATTGTATAATGACCTGTTAGATGGTTATAAACATGAAAAAATAAGTGCTAGATTATATAGGAACATATCGCCGAATAGCTGAAAATGTCATTAGATAAACAATCAATGTTCTGCAGTCTGAAAATGGGGGGAAACACATATCCATTGAATTTCAAAAATCACCTGGAGAAAGATGGAATACTACAAGAGGTCTATACTCTGAGGAATCCATAGAAAAATGGATTTTTTGGGTGCTAGAATCGACATGTGAATAGTATGACTAGAACTACACTGATTGGGATTCATATCATTCTCCATTACTAGAAAGATATTGTTCAAGTTTCAATTTATATTAAAAACTAAATAGGGCATTATATAGAGGAAATAATGACACCCTATGTGTTATGGCATCGAAGGAATCCCTATTTGTAGTATTTTCATGTTTTTGTAAGTAAATAATTTATCTGAAACACAGAATTAAATCCAATAAATTATGATGATGCTATAAATGAAGGAATATTCCTTAAGTATTATTTGAATAGAAAAGACTAAAAATGTTTCAATGAACATGATGGAAGACCTATTTAAATAATAGATGTTATGATCATTTAATATATAACTAAAAATACCTAATTAGTTTCATCTGTTGATGTGATAAAAGGAAAGGGATAATGTGGACATGTAATGAATCCAAATACAGAAGTAGTGGATGGTAAGAAAAAGACATAGGAATCACATAATGATTTTGACTTAGAAGAAGATTTGGAAGGGAAAACTATGATGGAAAAAATTTCTATCAAACCTCACAAAAGTAATCAATGAGCATAAATTGATCAATCCAACATTATGTGGGATTTAATAGCTCTCACCCAGACAAGGTGAATGCAGAATAATTCATAGATTTAATTCCTATAAGTTGTGGAACCATTATCATTTGAAGAAGCTACAATGGATGAACCATGGGTTGAATCAAAGAATTAAGTGTTGGATTAGATTGATAAAAACCAAACATGGGATCTAGTTATGTTAATTGAAAACAAAAATTTTATTAGTATAGAGTGGATTTTAGAAAATAATTTTGATGAGTATGGAAATGTTATCAGAAATAGGTCACGACTAGTGTGTAAAAGAGATTAACATTTTGAAGGTGTTTATTTTGAGAATAATTTACTCCATTGACTTGACATGAGCTAATAATAATGTTTATTATCATATATTATCAATGAGGATATAATGTGTTTGAACTGGATGTTAAGATAGATTTCTAAATTGGTGTTCTTGAAGAAGAAGTCTATATTGGAAAACCAATGTGTTTTCTTATTAGTAATGCTGAAAGAATGGTTTTCATATTAGAGAAGGATCTATATGGTCTTAAACATGCACCACATGCATGGTACTCTTGGATGGATACTTAACTAAAGAAGAATCAATTTAAAAAAAAATGAGTGAATCATAATATCATTGTGAATAATTCTTAAAAAGACAGGTTCATGGTTCAGGTGTATGTAGATGATATTATATTTGGTGGAAGTAGAAATGGATTAGTTAATGACTATTCCAATAACATGAAATTAGAATTTTAAATGTCTATTATTTTAGAACTCACCCACTTATTTCAACTACAATTGATTCAGATAAAATACTTTGCTTTCATTTCCCAGGAAAAGAATGCAAGAGATTTGTAAAAGTAGTTCACAATGCATGAATCCAAACCAATGGGGACTCAAATTATGGTTGGAACTAACTTTTTCAAGAATGAATATGAGACTTTTTTAGATCCCACAATGTAAAAGAGATTAATAAAAGGTATACTATACATGACATCAACACGACTAGTTACATTCCCCGGAACATTCTTAGTGGCCATCATTCAATGTAATATAATGGAAGAACAGATGACACCAGTGAAACGAATCATGATGTACATTCAAGTTACTCACAAGTGTGTATTATAATTTTCTACAAGAAAATATAATAAACTATCATTATTTTATGATGTTAGGTAGTTTGGAAATGTGGTGGATAGAAAATACAAAATTGGTGTGGCATTATTCATAGGCAAGAAATGTGTGGTATTATCATTTTCCCAGAGGATTCGTCAATCCCTCTGCACATGAGTCAAATTAGAATTTTTGTTTCTTGAACTCCACATACTATTAGGAAATAGTGTAGTGGATGTTCTTGGTCAAACTGATTAGGAGAACTCTATTTCATAGGGGGATCCTGGTTTTCTGACCCTGAGAGGAGTCCATTCTAGTTGTCTTAAAGTTTGGGAGTTGACTGAATTGGGAGTGACATAGAATAATGAATGAGGGGCCGAGATCAAGTTATAGTATCTAGATAATGGATGGTCATTAAATATAATCTTGGAAGGATCCTAATTCTTATACTAAAAGGAAAATTTAGGTTACTACATGACTCTGGTCAAGTCATCTAGTTCTACCTAATTACTGACTATTCCGTGATCAGGAGATAGTAATAGGGTAGGTGCATTATGTTTGGACTCTAGGGTAGAAAGTGTCCTAGGATAGTGATCTCAAGCTAGTCTAATTCAATCAATATAGTTTTTTTATTGAATATCCCATGTTGGGGGATGTTCATACAAATCTATAGACTCTTCGGTATTATCCTAATTACTAATCCAATTTGTGTAGATATGTTATAATTTGGGGTTATTTAAGCACGCAGATACGTCGATTCTTGGTCCCTACATTTAAGAGATTTATTTTTTTCACATGGTGTAGAGATGTAATTAAATAAATAAAAGAATTCATGTGTGACATATTGATTTAAATAACTTGAAATGAAATCATGAAAGGGATTGTGGTTGGTTATGAGAATAAAACATGAAAACAATGAATGAAAACATAATAAAATTGCTTATTTGAATTTAATGTGTTAATGAATTATGAGAAGGTGTTTGGAAGTTGGGGATGCATGATGGGAATTGAAAAACATTGGGAATTGAACATAATTGAAGAACTATAAATCCATGGCTCTTGGATTTATTAAAAATGTTTAATGAAAAGAAATTTATATTTTAATGGGGGGATAGGGAGAGTGAACTCGTAGGGTTATGAAACAAGAGAAGAAACCCACATAGAACTACTCTAAATGCCATACTGCACCGTTTTATTTATAAGAAAATATGTCACAATGTGTAATGGATGTACACATCGAGTTCCATCAATCCGTATGGATTTTTTCAAATCTTCGACCTCTGAAATGGCATGTGTATGTCCCATAGACTTATTATGTTTGACTGGGTACACGTTGTGTACCTTGTGTTTAAAATGTGTACCCCACATCCAACTATATTTTTGCATTGATTCCTTTCATCATTGAAGCTATATATTTTGAGTGGCACTATGTCATTTCTAGGATGTACATGATGTGTTGCAGTTTTTTTCTTGTGGTTTCATGGCTTGGTTACTGCTTGGCATAGTGACTGGGGACATGTTATGAACTGTTAGTAAACGATGTGTGATAATGAATCATGACATGTACTATGCCATTTTATCTCCTTTTCCGCCTATCTTCATTAGAATCCTATGGTTTTTTCTTAGAAAATTGGATACATACCACCTATATTATAAAGTAAATTAATAAAAAACAATAAAAAAGTGACCACAAAATTTATATACAAATATTTATTATCAAACACCCATATTCAAAAAATTTATTGACCTCATGAAAGAACATCAAAAAAATAATTTCAACTGAGGATAAACAATTTTTAAAACAATAGATATTCATTATCTCAATGTAATTAAAATTTGGTGTAATAAGAAAATGTAAAAATTCTAGAACGATCTCTGGGTAGAAAGATAGTTATGCCTCATAGTCTAGATTTTCAAAACAGTTTATTTCCTTTTAATTTAAAAATCATAAAATTTCCTTAAGTATATACCCAAATATAATTTACGTCACCATGGTTTTCTCTCATCACTCAGAGAAAAATGAATGTATAGGTATGCCCATACCTGGACTGCATGTTCCTAAGAATAGGTTTTGACTGGTTCTATCACCTCTAATGGGTAACGACAAGCATACACTGAATCATGAGGGCTTTAACTCTTTGTGTTCTGATGAATATGAGGTTGTGGATACATAAAAAAAGTTTAAATCGGGCTCCGAAAGGAGGGTAATCTCTAAAGTGCAATGCATACGTGTAATTAAAAGTCTGATAAAAGTTCCTCTTTATTGCTGGTCAAATCCATACCCCATCAGCTTGGGTTGGATCCATACGTGTATCATGTAAGTAAATAATGATGATCAAATTCCTTTAATTTTTTTTTTCAATTTTAGATTTTCAAATTCAAGCATAAGATAGATCTAATCTCAATCAACTAACTACAATTGATCCTTTGAGGGATTCATCGGTCTAGAAAACAGTGATTTTTTATCTTCCTAGTACAAAACCAATAAAATATTTTCATTTCATTTGTATAATAAAAAGGAATTGAATAAAAATGAAATAAATAAATTGGATATGGATCACAACACCAGAATCACATAAGAACACCATCTATATATAAAAATGGAAGCCTCATATATTGTCTTAATTCCTCCCCCACAATTGTTTAAAGGTATCCTTATGAATTATACAAGGAGTAGGGTAGAAATGGAAATAATGATGAAATCGAATCATCCTAAATGTTTATTCATGGAAATTATGGGTTGAATGTAGGATAGATGTGAGGTGGGTCTCAGAAAACATATCTAACAAAGTGTTCCTTAAATATTTTAGATTTACACTTTTAAATCATCACATTTTTAAGGTATCAGTGCATGTTCTCGAAGGATGACATTCCCTAGGTATCTATTAAGAACATTTCTCAAACAAGAATATGAAATTGATGTCTTATTGTCCTCTCTGGTAATGAGAATTAAAAAAACTAACAATTACAATGGGTATAAATTATATATAATTGGTTAATTACTCACATTTTCAAAGTCATTGAATTTGAATTAAATTTATTAAAGCAGAAATCATTCCGAAAATTCTATGTAGGAATAAAACATCATCCCTAAGAATTTTACACTTCTCTTTTTCTTTATGGCACATGGGCATAATAATTTTCAAGATATGATCATGCTTATTGTTTTGAAAAATATCTCCTCGACAAGTGAGAACAAACAATAAATTAATTTTGTCACGTGTGAAATCATGAGAACCCCCCCACCGACACACAAAAAGTTACAATGTCCCCACTATTGAGGAAATGAATGTGGATGTGGTATAACATTGAGATTTTAAAAGAAATTGAAATTTAATTTTTGATAGAATGGAAAAAAGGGAATCAAGATCACCCTGAATGAAGTGGTATGCCATGGGGTTTTTTTGATCTATCATAATTCTAATTCAAATGAACCTGAAAATGGGTTAGAAAGGAAATCCATCACTTGTTAAAAAACTCTTTTCCATAGGAATAAACATTTGAATAATTGAGTAAAAAAGGCAGGTGAAGAGAAAATGAAATAAATATAAACATTTTATTAATTTTATGAATGTTTTACAATGAATTTCCATGATAGACTCAAGACAAAAAAGTGATAAGGACTCAAAAATAACGACTCAGAATAAATAAATGGGAAATAATGGGTTTCCTTCCATAAATTTCTAACTAGACATTGTTTTCAAGATGGGTGGTCCGATTTTTTCATTTAGTGGGCTCACAAGATTAGTTTCCCCTTTGTCACATACAACTGATAGAGGCTATATATTAGAACTCTCATTGTATTTTTTGCATGTTTATCACTTATTTTGTAGCTACATGAGCATGAATAAGGTGAGGTAATACGGTTTTATGGGTTGTGGTGACTTCTATAGGTGGACCTCTTGGGAAAGTATGTGAAGTTGTTATATAACATTGATGAATTTTTGATGAACTAGTTTTTTCATAAATATCTGGGGAACTAAACTGTTGATAATTTCAAATGATTTTGAGGATCAAGAAAAAAAATGAACAAAAAAAGATATGACAATCAACAACAAAAAGACGAACCTCAAATTTCAAGTTTATTGATATCAATTATAATTAAATATTTGGTTTTATACCATGAAAAAAATTAATAACCAACCTAACAACAAAAACATCCCAAAAATATGAAAAATGTAGAAAAATTAGTTGTCTGAGTCAAAGATCAACTCATCGTTATCCCACCATCGGGTTGAGAGACAAGCTGTTTTGTAGGATCTACTTCATTAGCATAAGTAGTAGTCCCTAGAGAAATGACTATAGTTACTGGAGGGGTGGTGGAGAGGTAGCAATCTATATGGAGGCCATGTGTCTCATATCCAGATCCACAAATGGTACCTCATTTGTCGATTCGATGGAAAGCCAGTTTCCTCACTAGTCCTGTTCTTCTAAGAAGACCTATTGGGAAGTGGGGTCATTAAGGTATATGGGAGGTGTAGCTGGGAAATGGGTAATATTGGGATGGTAGAGGATGAGGGGCTAATAGAGTTGGGTCTTAGTGGTTGGGTGAAATATATGGTCATTCTGGATGGCAGGTGTAAATGATTGAATTAATGGTGAATGTTTGTGAGGATGAAAATCTATTTCATCCAGATATTAGAAAGGGTGGGAGGGGAGGATGTAGGGATGGAAGATGGGGTGGTGGATAAGGTAGTGTTAGGAATATATGTAGTAGGTGTGTTGGTGGAATATGGCAGGATAGGTGGGTCTGATGATGGCTTCGACATTGTGACCTCCGACACTCCTAGTGGTGTGGTCTCCTTCACTCAAAGCCCCCAAAAATATATGTCATCCTCCCTCACCAGCATCATCATCTTTTGATTCATCAAAAGATCAATAAGATCAATGGGACCTAAGGAGGTGAGCGGCTATGAGCCCTCGAATAATCCATGGTATATAGCTAGGTGTGTGATAAACTATCCACCCATCAATGTCCAACATTTCCGTTGTGTCTGAATCTTGATGTACTAAGAAAATTGGGAGGTGTTGTTAACGGGTGGACCTCACATGGTAGTTGAAATGTTCAAAACACTAACCTGGCTGATGGTGCCATGTGTCTCGCCCATGGAAAACCATAAGTGAACCATGGATCAATGCAACATATGAAATGTCACTCACTACATCCTAGTAGACATCATGTGTCAAGGTTCATGGTGCGACTAAGGTTCGTGAGTAATCAGTGACCATGAATATGGGGAAGCCTCCCAAGATGGTTGTAGATTAAGGGTAGGGTAGATGTCTAAAATGATGAACTCTTCAGTATAGATTCCCAAACGACCTTGAATTATATGAAATCATGCTCATGGGGTCTTCCAACAAAGAGAAAATATAGGCAGTCGATAGTGAGCTCAAAAGTGTCCAAAACAACCAGGAATAATTCTCGAAAGGTATCATCCTGAGCATCGATAATGATATCGATATGATGTTTCTCCAAGAGGTATGGGAAAACATGAATGATATTCATGCTAGAATGAAACTCCATGTACAATATCTTGTTTGTGCACATATCTTTGCCTAAATCTTGAGAAGACTGAGCTGATGCATTGGGTTGGTGAAGAAAAGAACAAGGTGTAGGAGAAGGTTTTCATCGATGAATGTGGAGACATGGTGGCTGGAGGGAGTGAATGTTGGATAAGGGAGGGCACAAGAGAGGTGTAGGGGGATAAAGATGTGGAGGGGGGAGTTTGGTGTGTATGTATGGGAGGGAGGTTTAATGATTGGAGGGAGAGAGGGTTTAACGATATGGGATAAGGGATGGGGGATCTTGCGGGTTGGGTGGGAGGATGTAACATGATACAAAGGGTTGGGGGTGATGTATGGCGTGTCATGACCTATGGGTTCATGACCTGCTATTTTATAAACAAACCCATCTCTGTACACAATGTTTATTACTGTATCAATTGATGTACTAGAAAAATAAAAGATAATTTCAAAAAAAAATTACACATCATGATACAACTGTATATGATGTGTACAAAACTATTTTTTTACCTTTTTATGATAATTCATTGCCTCCATATTCTACCTATCTGAGACTCTTCTATGATGATCCGATTATAACATAGACAAAGACATCATATCACATTTTTCCTTCTAGTTAGCGCCGCCTTTAAATTCGGGAGATTGACTTCATTAAAGCTCATTTGAACTTGAGGCTAGTGACATAGCCTTTACAAAATGGTTATCCAAAAATCATTAGGTTCAGACCATTGAATTTACAGGGTGTTCCTCCTTCACTATTAATTTTGATTCATCCATTTGGAATGACTTGAATGACATTGAATGGACTAGACCATCATGATTTCATCTTACATGAGAATAATTTTGATCTTGATTTAAAAAATAAGAATCTATTCCCATGGACAAGGATATACATTACTTTGTGTTGGTTGTTCCACTTCTTCGGCTTCTCCTTATAAATTATTTCCTTTTCATATGTTTCCCTCTTTATCGCTCCCAATTTAGTCAACCTCTATAACCTTGATTCTATTTCATTTGTTGAATCCAAGATCATTTTCTTGATCGCCAAGAAGGAACGATACCCCATCTCTACTGGAGGATGACATGGTTTTCCATAAACCAATATAAATGGGTCTCAGTCTATGGTGGTTGTTTATGCTATTCTTTAGTCCTATAGATCATTGTCCAACTTTATGCTCCAGCCTCCCTTGATTGTGTTCACTATTTTCTAAAAACATTTCTTCACTTCCCTATTTGACTACATGACTTTCCCACTGGTTTGAGTGTGGTAGGGAGTTAATGTTTTTTTATCTATTTATGTAAATTTCATGAATTTTTCTCATAGTTTATTTGGTGATGTGTGATCTACGATCACTGATGAGTAACCTCATAAATTCAAACCATGAAAACACATTTTTTTGTCAATGTTCATTATTCCTTTTGCTCTATCATGAGCCGTATCTTTGGATTCAACCCACTAGGAGATGTAACAAACTACAACCCAAATTTTGTCTAATTCATGTGATGTAGGGACCCGTCCCATGAGGTTGATGCCTGAAATTTAGAAAACATCAACTTCAATAATAGGGTTTTGTGACATCTTATTACTTTTTATAATATTTCTAATCCACTAACATCTGTCACATCACTGGAAAATCCTCTTACATCTTGATGTAGTTTAGGCCAGAATAATACACATTTTTGAATATTTGACACTATATGCTTTTTTCCATAGAGGCATCTAATTAGCGACACATGAAACATCTGATTAACATTGTATATATGTTATTCGGGTTTGCAGGGTCTCAAAAGTCCATAAACATAACACTTGAATAACAGAGTTTCGTCGCCATATTAGTTCTTGGAATATGAAAAAAACTACATTCATTGCTGATACGAGAGGTCTTGGTGAAGGAATCATGTAAACAGATAATTAGAAATATCTGAAAACAACGGTCTAACCATGACACTAAATAATATCTAATCCGTAAAATCCACTTCAATATCAACCTCATCATCTTATTTAATGACCGAGGGAGGGTGTCTCACCAGAAGGTCTTCAATTACACTTTCTATGCCTTTTGTATCTTTGATCACAAAATTGAATTTCTATAGTAGGTGGATCCAATATATCATCCTTGGCATAGCATCCTTCTTGATCATCAGGTACCGGAGGGCATCATGATCAGTATGAACAATGGCATTGTGTAGGACTAGGTAAGAACAAAAATTCCTTAAGGGATATTTGATAGCTGAGATAAGTATCTTCATAGTTGTGTAATTTACTTGAGCATCATCCCGTGGATGACTCACATAATAAATTGGACCTAAGATGTTGTCAATGAATTGTCCTAGATCATCTCCAACCACAAGGTCAAAGGAATCACACATTAATTAAAATTATTTTTCCCAATTTGGTTTGACAGGTGATGCTATCAGACTATTATTTATCATATTTAAGGCTTGCTGAAAATACTATGAGAATTTGAAGGATACATATTTTGATAGAATGTGTGTTAATGGATGTTTGACATTATCAATATCCTTCATAAAATGTCTGTTGAATCTTGTATGGCCTTGAAAATTTTGAACCCTTTAAAAGATGAGGGTTGATGCTTATTTTGGATGGCTTTGATCTTGGAAGGATTAACTTTAATGCCTTCCTTATAAATTTTTTTTCCACGGACTATTCATCCTGGTACGATAAAGTAGAATTTCTACCATTTTATTACTAGCCATTTCTCTTTTCAAAATTTGATTACCAAAACCAAGTTTCATAAACAAACATTAAATGACCTCCCATAGGCTAAGAAATTATCCATGATGTTTTCAAGAAATTATTTAGACTTATCATTAAAAATGTGTGTCATGCATCTCTATAATGCTTAGGGGGAATTTCACATTCCATGTAAAATTAATCTTTTGGAAAAGGTACAGAATGGGCATGTGTGGGTGGTTTTTGAGAAGTCAGTGTGGTTGATTTTAATTTGATTGTATCATGAATATCCATCTTGAAATCACTATAAATCATGAATTGCAAGTCTTTCTAGCATCTCATCCATAAAAGTTAAGGGAAAATGATCCTTTTATGTTTCTGAATTCAAGAATCTATAGTCCATGAAAACTCTCCATCCAGTGATGATGTGGGTGGAAATTAGTTCATTTTGATCTGTCCTTTCTATCATGGGTCTTGTTTTATTTGGGAAAACATAGAGGAGGATAACCCATTCACTATCTAAAATTGGAAAATTTCTTCTTTCATCAATGAGCTTCATCACTTCAATTGTTACAATGTCTTTTATTAGTGGTGTGAGCCACCTACGAGGTTTTCATTTGGGCCTTGAATTATCATCAAGTAAGGTTCATTGGGTGCATTCAGTGGGATTGATCCCTTTTATGTATTCCACTCCCAAGGAAATTGATTGCATGTGTCTTTTCAGAACATCAACAATTTTTTTCTCAATATAGTTCTGAGATGATGATGATTGGAAATGTGGATGAATTTTCTTTGTATGGGTATTTTTTTTATTAGGAAGTGGTTTCAATTATTACTAGGGTGGTGAAATGGTGGAGGGAATGAAATGAGACATGGTGTCTCTTATGAGTGGTTTAATAAATATTTCTTCTTCCATGTAATATTTGACATCTTTTTCTAATGATAAATCATCACTTTCTTCTTCAATGACCATTTAATCACTTACTTTCCGAGTGAGAGAGATGGTGTTGTAATCCACCACATCATCTATTTTTTTGGAAGTTTTTTTTAGGAAAAACACTAATTATTCTTCTCATTCTCTAAAGAACACGGTCCTTTATTAACATCAATCTATGAATTTCATGTTGCCAGTAATGGTCTTCCAAGAATGATAGGTATATTACTTTCATCATCCATGTCTATCATGAAAAAGTATTCTTGGTAGTTTAATTATCTGATCTTGACTATAGAATCATTGAGAATACCTTTGAGGTAATTCACTTCTTGATCAGCTAGCAATAATGACACACTAATTTCATTGAGTTGTTGGAATTTGAGTTAGTGGAAGACACTCCTTGGTATCAGGATAAATTTGGATCCACAATCACATAATTCTATTTCAAACATATACTCTCCTATAGAAAATGGAATCAATTAACTTCTAGGATCTCCCATTTTGGGTGAATATTCTTCTATATAAAACAGTAGAGCATTCCACATTCTAAGAGATGATTCCCAGATCTTCTTTTCCCTCTTGTTTGATAGAAGGTACTTGATAAATTTAGGATAAATGGGAACTTGGTAAATGGTTTTTGCAAAAGGTATATTAATGTGTAATTTCTTGAACATATCTTGGAACCTTTAATATCGTTCCTTCTACCTACCATGTCTTTCTCTCTCCAAAAATGTAATAAGTGGCTTGTATGGAGGTGGTGCAACATAAATCCATTACGTTTTCATCTCAGGGTTTTTGTTCTCTTTTTCTAGCAATGCTTATTGTGGTGGGGTGGGAATACCTTCGTCATATTTTTTGTCTACTACTAGTTACTTCTTTGTCTCTCCATACTGCGTTCCTAATTAGGGATATCGAACGTCAAAAACATTCCAGCTCCTCATTACTACTACCTTCAATTCCTCTCTTGGGTATGTCTCTATGTTACTAGGTATAGTAACTAGTAATCTATTAGATATGGACTTTAAGATTTACCCATTTGAAGCCCTAGGTTCCTCAAAGTAGCTCTATGATTGTTCATTTCTATTTCTTGGGTTTTCAATTATTGTTCATACTTTTAGAAAATAGTATCCATGACTTTTTCCATGTTACCTTATGGTGGTTTCTATGTAGGTCTTGGATGATCTTGTTGATGTTTGTATTGATTGGGTCTTGGGTGGAATGTGTATTGCTACATTGGTTACTGCATTTGTAATTATGGTTAGGGAAATGTGTTCATTGGTGGATACCATGGTAGTCATGGGTTCCAAAATTTGTCATGACCACTTCATAGTTGAAAATAGCCTTGATTGTTATGAGGTTTTTGCTATGAAAGCCTCTACTAATAATATTACCATTGATAATAAAATGGCCAGTCCTAATATTGTTGCAGACCACCACAAATCTCACATGACTAAACATCCATGATGGATTTAAGAGGGTGTTGTGGTTGAGTTTGTATACCTGTCATTTGAAATGACTCATGTTTCTTTATGAGTGCCTCCATGTGCAATATTAATCGAGTTTTCTCATCAATATGGTTGATTCCATTACATGGGGGTCCATGATGACTATTACATAGACTATAATTGTGTGAGGCTTCATCTAAAGTTTATTTTCTAGATTCGGGGGTCTTGATCATCAATCCTCCATCTGCGGTAGCATTGATAACTGTTCATGCCACTGGTTGTAGTTTTTTCTAAAATGTTTGCAACTGAATCCAAGTTTTGACTCCACAGTGTGGAAACTTCCTCATAAGTTCCTTAAATCAATCCTAGAATTCCCATTATTTTTATTCATTTACCTAAGAAATGTTTTGAATGTCATTGCAATGATTCTAGGTCCGGATTGTTGGGAAATATTTATCTAAAAAATTCATGGATAGATCATCCCAAGTCAATATTGACTTGGTAGATTAGCTTTTGAGTCAGTCTTAGATCTATGTCTTAATAAGAATTGGAAGACATAGTGTCTTCTAGAATCTAAAGAGACTCCCTCATCACGAAAGGTAACACAAACTTCTGGGATGTGGGAAATGTGTTCATTTGAGTTATCACAAGGTTGAAAACTAAATTTTCCCATGTTCTGTATCATATGAAAGTGCCCAGAATTGATTTCAAATGTGTGAGATTTTATAAGAGGGAGAACGATGTAGGGTTTCCCACCATGAATTGAGGGAAGACCATAATCTATGATGGCCTTTTCAGGGTGCATAATTTGTTCTCCTAGAATGATTTTAAGATGGGGGTTCAGTGGGTTGGCCCCTAAATTATGATGTTGCTTGACCATTGGTGACCGAAAAAGTGAAAAGAAATTCCATTCGACATTAGGATCGAAGGCCAATGGTTTTGGGGACTCATGTTTTCTTGAATAGGTCCAGGAAATATGTTACATGCACCTGTAGAAAAAGAAGATGCAAGATAATGTATAATGATAATAAAGAAATAGTGTGAGGGTAAGGTAATCCTATGTCTAAATACCATTTTTCTAAAAAAATTGTATTACATCCCTGAAAAAAGTTATAAAATTTGACGTTTTCCAAGAGCTATCATTAATAACTATTGGCGTCAGTCAAATTAGAATTTATGTTTCCCAAACATCACAAATTTTTAGGATGTATTGTTGTGGGAGTGTGGGGTCGATCCAACAGGGATAACACTATTTCAAAGGGGGTTCCTAGTTTTCCGACCCTGAGATGAGTCCTTTAAAATAGTCTTACTGTTTGGAAGTTGACTAAATTGGGGGTGACGTCGAATAAAGAATGAGGGGCTGGGATCGTGTAAGAGTATCTAGGTAAATGCTGGTCTGAAATTCTTATCTTGGCAGAGTCCAAATGCTTAGTCTCTGAAGAAAACATTGTTCACTATTTGACATGGGTCATGTCACCTAGTTCAACATATAAAGTGACTATTCTATGATTAGGAGACAGTAACAGCGTAGTTTCCTTATGATTGGCTTCTTGGGAAGAAAGTCTCTTAAGGTTGTGATCATAGAAATGTCTACTCCAATTAAGATAGGGTCATTTTCTTGAATATCCCACGGTTAGGGATGTTCCTATAAATCCTATATACTATTTGGTATTATCCTTTTTACTAATCCTATTAGGGTTTCCATGTATAAAATAAGTGGTTATTTAAGCATGATGGTACAACGATTCTTGATCTCCACCCCTAAGATATTTTGTTATTCATATGTGTTGAAGTTGAAATTAAATAAATATAAGAAAGCATATATATCATGTTTATTATACTTACTTGAATTGAAATCATGTAATGGTATGGGGATGGTGAAAATAATGAAATATGAAAATAATTAATCTGATTGTAATCAAATTTCTTAATTCAATTAAATGCTGAATTAATCTCACCAGGCAATTGGAAGTTTTAGGATACCCAATGATAGATGAAAAGCATTGGGAATTGGAAATTGTTTAAAAATAATAAATCCACATCACCTAGATTGATTGAAAATGTGAAATACAATAAAATTTAGATTTTAACAGGGAAAATGTAAAGGGAACTCACAGGGGAATGGAAGAAGAGAAGAATCCCATCTAGAACTACTCTGAATTCTATTTCGTACCACTATATTTATTGGAAAATATTGTAACAATGTTTTCTGGAGGTACACGTAGTGTACCATCGATCCGCGTAAATTTCATTGAATTTTGGATCTCCAATGTGGTGTGCGTAACTCTCTCTGAGTTGTGATGTTTTAATTTTTACAATTCATATACCCATTGTTCATTATGTGTACCTTTCATCCATCTATCTTTTTGGGAGGATTCCCTGTGACTTTCTCAATATCTACTTTGACTGGAATGACATTGTTTATAGGATGTATCTGGCATGTAGCAGAATTCTCCTTGATGTCTTCATGGATTGGTCACATCATGGCTTTGTGACTTGGGATAGTCTATTAAAAACAAGTACATGACATGTAGTGATGAATCATGGCGTTTATTGGACCATTTTTGTACGTTTTATTCCAATATTGCAAGGAATCTAATGAAACTTTTCTTCCATTGAAATTGGTTACATAACACATGCATTTTCAAGTAAATTAATGAAAAACTATAATTAAATGATATTAAAATGTATATAAAAATTTGGCATATTCGATTTGATTGAGTAAGAAATAGGAAATCACTTATCTCAGTATAACTGAAGTTGAGTATATCTCCTCTACATAGTATTGTGCTCAAATACTTTGGATGGAGTAACAACTTACTATTATTACCGATGTGGTCAAACAACCAATAGTGATTCAATGTGATAATGAGAGTTCAATATATATTACAAAGAATACTACTCATCATTCTCATACAAAACACATTGATATTTGATTGCACTTCATTAAGGGATAGTTGTTATAAGGCATGATTAAAATGGATTATGTTGGAACTGATGATCATGTGGATTTCATATTGATCAAGAAATTATCAAGACATGTGTTTGAGAAACAATGGCTGAACCTCAATGTTCAACCTCCTCCCATTACAGGAGGAGTTTTTGGTTGGTCGCCTCTCCTAGTTATATCAACAGTTTTATCTTTTTTGTAATGATGATGAAGGTTTATGGGGGAGATAAAATCTAGGGGGTGTGTGTTTTGAGTTCAACCATGTTCTAGTACTCGTTTGTGTTTTTATTTCAATGGGGTAGAATTGATAAATTCATCAGTACAAATAATGGTGAATGGTGGGGAATGAAAAAAATTTCTAGTCACTGGAAAAATTCAATTTGTTACCATGTGGGAGAATGAGAGTAGAGAAAATAGTCGTATCATATTTGGACATCATTAATGAATTTAGAGACACCATAATATAATTAATTATTACCCTTTTGTTTTCTATATTGAGCATTTCAAACATATACTTAGACTTTTAAATATTTTGTTTCTCACATATATGGTTTTGATTGCAGCTGGCACTTCATAGAATCTATCTAGAGATTCCTAGCAATCCCAAAGGAGGAGATTATTGGAACCAAGGACATTCGTCTCTATAAATGCAGTATGATTTGTTTTTGTTGTCAATCCATTATGGGTTAATCAAGATATTTTTAAGAAAAATGGTCGTACAATACATACCAGATGAGGTGTTGTAGATGGTGTAGTTTCATAGTGTTTAAAAAATATTGCACCTGAAAATTTGGACTTTATAATTTTAGAAATTAAATGTTTTTTGAAAAGTGGTCTGCCATGTTTGGTTCATGGATTGCAAGGGACATTTCTCATGCTACAATGGAGGTATGTGGTTCATGAACGATAACCAGACCACATATGTAACATCCCTATTCTGGAGGCCACCAAGAGGCACCCCGTACCCTGTTGGTCACATGTCCTCAAGCGCATTTCCCCGAACACCATAGACTGCCGACTAGCAGCGAGGGCCTTGGGCGTGATAGTGGTGAAAATATGACCTCATTGGAATAGTGCATAGTGGATGTAAAAAAATACCTACAAGAATGGAAGTAGTAATAATGACATACAACAGAAAACTAAAGGTATAAACTAGAGAACAAATATAAAATGATGCATGACACATATGTCTAGGAAAACAGCAAATCAAGTCACAATGATGGAATACAATAGTGCTGAACCAAAGTGAAACATAAAGCAGATAAAATACTTATCATCGCATGCCATAAAATGGTCCCATGCTCTCCAGCTCCACAACATGTCAAATATCTGAAGTACAAGGGTGCTTGCCCTTATCTATACCTGCAACAATATAATCTGGTTGGGCCCAAAACCATTGCCCAAATAGGGTGTCAGAATAAATCCTAGTAGGAAAGCACCATGAGATCTGTGCCTAACCGTCAGTGAATATATGGCAGGTAAAATAAAAAATGTAGTAAACAGGGAAAGTACACAGATTTAAACAATCCACAGTTTCAAAGCATTAAAATCAACTCACAACATGCACCAGCTAATCAAAGCAGATAAACACAATAGGTAACCCTATGGGAAGTAACCACAACCTATCCCCTCTGGTCCTACTTAGAAACCCAAGAAAACAACTAACAAAAGGTAACCCTCTGGGATGTACTCACAGCCTATCCCCTTTGGTTCTACCTAACAAGTACAAGCAAACCTCTGGGCAGTACACTTAGTCTAACCCACTTGGTTCAGCTTAAGCATAGTCTCTCTGAGGAAGCACTCGCCATCAATTCCCCCTATAGTATCGTATTGGTACTAAAGGTGCTATGGGGAAGCACTCAATGTCACATTCCACCTGTGGCGCATGTCGAGGAACTACAGACGGTCTAGGGAAGCACTCAACGCCAATTCCTTATGTGGTCTCACATCATAAATTATAAAGACACTCTGGAGAAGCCCTTATGTCCATCCTCTCTATGGTCTATACACCATGTTCTCACGACCTTGTGTATGTGAAGCAAGTGTAGCAGTGTGTAATAACAAAGGTAAACCTCATGAAATACTTGTCTAGAATTCTACAACACTACATGATAACATAGCAACAGTCACACCATCCTACAATACTAGACTTTGGAATATAAACAGCCGCCTAAAAGGTAAACAAGACCCAAAGGTCAAAGCAGGAAAAA
Organism: Viscum album; assembly: GCA_963277665.1. Taxonomy (NCBI): domain Eukaryota; kingdom Viridiplantae; phylum Streptophyta; class Magnoliopsida; order Santalales; family Viscaceae; genus Viscum; species Viscum album. The sequence goes on from OY728123.1 coordinate 540,142,877, forward strand.
TATACATGGGAAATACATATAAAGCACAACGATTCACCCTATTCACAATCAATAATCATATAAGTAGTCATACATGCATAACAGAGAAACAATAGGGCCAAAACGGTAAACACGCCACACCCCATCAATGGGTGTTATGAAAATTTGAACATGAAACTCAAATACATTCAAAAAAAATGCACAAAACACCTACCTTAGGGTTAGGATATCAATATAATTGAACCTAAAATCGTGAATCTCCTTAGAACACTGTATATCTATGAAAATGTCTAAACTGATCAACCCACAATATCTCACGATAAAAGAAAAATTACAAAATGATGCTCTAGGAGAATTGAGAACTCACAAATGTGATTCCAATGCAATCAATGGTCTTCGAATCAGAGGACGGATGGAGGCTTGGGGGTTCGTCGAAAATATGTGGCTCTACGGGTTTTCTCGGTCGAACGAGACCTAAAAGATGTGCGTTCTGGCGATTAGATGCGACCCTAGAGCGTATAATGTAAAAAAAATAATGTACACGTCGTGTAATTTTGAATTACACGATGTGTACCCGCCTTTTCCATACTCCTATTTAAGCGGCGTCCAAGTCACTCCCACATGGCCGTGTGTGTGGGTATAACATGGCCTACTGCAACAAGGAAGTACATGGAACGTTCTCATAAAGTACATGGTGTGTATTAAAAAATTTCCATAATTTCATATTCTCTCCAAAAACAACTAGAAAGGAAAAACATTACAGAAATGATGATCAAGATTCATACAAACTTCCCCCCTGAATTAAATTCATCCTCGAATTTCCCTAGCGTGGCGTAGAAGATGAAACCCTGAACAATTCCGGCCACTATTCTCGTACAATGACCTCCCTCTCCCAAGACTCGTCCTGCACCCGCTCGTGATAGGATAGCACCCATACCATTGGAACAGACCTTACATGGAGAACATTTGTACTGCGATCCACATTGCGGATAGGATGCTTCTCAAAGGACACATCCACATCGAGATCAACCTCCTCAGGTAAAAAAGACATGATATGGGTCTAAAAAGTAACATTGAAACTGAGAAACGTGAAAGAACTCATGCATAGATCAGTACCTCTGAGGTAACTACAACCGGTAGACAAATGGACCAACTCTTTCCAACAACTCAAATGGCCCAACGTACCACAGTGAAAGATTACCCTGTCTCCTAATACTCTTGTGTCCCATCCTCGGTGTGACATGCAGGAATACCTAATCCCCATCCTCAAACTCCAGAGGTCATCTCCGCTGATCCACATAATACTTTTGTCGATACTGTATAGTAGACAACCTCTTCTGAATTAACACTATCTGCTATGTGGTCTCCTGAACAGGATGAGGTCCCAGCAAATCCACCTTTCTTTCCTCTAGCCAACATAAGGGTGATCGGCATGGTCTACCGTACAGAGGCTCATAAGGTTCCATCTAGATAGTTTCTTGAAAACTGTTGTTGTAGGGAAACTCTACCAGGGGTATATGCTTCTCCCAAGAACCTCAAATATCTAGAATGCATGCGAGTTGCAAGCCCTCAAGAACCTAAATCGTACATTTGGACTATCCATATGTCTGGATGTGGTATAATGTACTCAAAAGTACCTGTATTCTCAGAGCGTTTTGAAGCCCCTACTAGACCCGAGAAGTAAAACATAAACCCCTATCTGAAACGATGGAATGTGGAACTCCATGCTGACGTACAATCTCATGGATGTTCAACCATCCTAGCTCATCAACACTGAAGGTTTCCTTGATCAGAAATAAGTGATCATAATTTGCGAGTATATCAATTACAACCCAAACAACATCATTCCCTCAAGGTGGCCTTGACAAACCAGTCAAAAAGTCCTTCACAACATCATTACACTTCCACTAGAGAATGGGTAACTTCCCCAAAAGACCTTCTGGTCTCTAATTCTCAACCTTCACCAACTGACAAGTGGAACACCTCATGATGAAACCAGCAACATCCCTCTCCATTCATGGACACCAATACTAAAGGTATATATCACAATACATCATGGCCAGATACTAATGGTGTAGATAACAATACATCAACTACGAAGACCTGTATGAAATGACTCCATCACCCTGCAGAAGTACAGCTCCCAGCCCGATAACTGATGCATCACAGTTAACAGTATAGTTCTTTCCCAGCTCTGGCAAGCCTAGTATCGGTGCAGAAATCAACCTCCATTCCAGCTCCTAAAAGTCTTACTCACAAGAATCTGACCACATGAACATTGAACCCTTCTTTTTTAGGCCTGTAAGCGATGCTCCTATGTGTGAAAAGTCTTGTATGAAATGTTTGTAGTATCTAGCCAACCCTAGAAAACTCCGCACCTCAATGAAATTCCTCAACTACCCCCATGAATCTATAAATCTCACTTTCTCTGGGTCTACTGATACTCCTACCTCTAAGATAATAAGACCCAAGAAGTGAATATGATCCATCCAAAAGTTATACTTTGAGATCATAACATATAACTGATGCTCCCTCAGGGTACTCAAAATGATCTCAAGATCGGTAGCACGGTCATGTCGAGTGGGAGAGTACACTAAGATATCGTCCACGGAGACCACCACGAAAGAATCCAAGTGTGGATGCAACACTTGATTAATCAGTTCCATGAAAACTACAGGTGCGTTCGTGAGACCGAAAATCATTACCACAAACTTATATTGACCATACCTTCTACGGAAGGCTATAAGAGGTATATACGATGGTCTAACGTGCAAATAGTGATAATTGGACCTAAAGTCAATCTTCGAGAACACTCGGGCTCCTTGAAGCTGATCAAATAGATCATTAATACTTGGAAAGGGGTATCTGTTTTTTATCATCAACTGGTTCAACTTCTGATAATACACAAAAAACCTGAGGGTATCGTCTTCCTTATTCACAAATAGGACATGCAAACCATAAGGATAATTACTGGGTCAGATGAAACCCTTGGGCTGCAACTCCACCAACTATTTCTTGAGCTCCTGCAACTCAGGTGTGGCTATCCTATAAAGAGGAATGGACACCGGTTCCACTCCTGGAAAAAGATCAATCGGGAAGCCTTCCTCACACTTTAGAGGAAAACCTGAAAATTCCTTTGGAAGGACATCTCTGAAAAGATCCACCACTAGAGGAAAGTATAACTGTGAATCCCCTGGTCATCCAGATAATGACTAGCAATCAGGGCTGTAAATCCTCCCAGCCCATGATGCTCTGGACCTGCTCTGCTCACCTGGACATCCCATTCTCCCCTATGAAGAAACGAACAACCTCCTGGTGATATGAAACTCACCCTACGGTGATAACAGTCAACGACTTCCTAGATGGGAACTAGCTAGTCTATTCCGAGAATGACATCATAACCTGTCATCTCTAGGACAGAGAGGTCCCATAAATATTGACATCCACCAACCTCTAGTGAGAAATCCTTGAACTGACATACACTAGTTGTTCTAGTCCCCAACGGTGTGTCTAGCGTCAAGATATCGGCAGAGGAAAAGATACAGAGCCCAAGTCTCACCACAACAACAATAGAGATAAAGCTATGGAAAACCCCTATATTAAAAAGAGAAGAAGCTAAAACTGATGCTACTATGATCGTACCTCGAATGGTAGATGGTCCAAGATCCAGCTCCTTCGTGGTCTGCTCCATTTCGAATGTCTGTCCTGTACCATGGCTGTGTGACCCTACATGACAACTCTGAGCTGATCTACCCGGATTTCACTGAAAACCGGGCGACTATCTACCATGGCCATGACCTCCACCTCAGGCTAAATGACTGGATGAACTCTAGTTCCCAGACTAGTGATAAACTGGTGGAGCTTCTCCTGAATGAGGAGTCATAGAAGAACCCCTGTCACCAGTAACTGGAGAGAAGATTTGATAGAAGCACTAAAGATGAACCATATTTCCACAATATTGGCACTCCACTAGGTCTCTTGGGATGTGTGGCCTTGTATTCCCTCTCTTTCCCCACTGGTATCACAATACCTGGCTACCAGAATAAGTGTCTTTCCTCCTCGGATCACCACGTGAAGACTCCCTGTGGCTTTCCTACTATCAGTAGGTTGAATACAAAACCCAGATGTAAAGCCTTCATGGATCACAACTCTAGAATCCCTTATATTGCACTCTGTGATCAGAAAATGGTTGACTATATATGTTATAGAAGTCAACCAGAAGATGTTCACCTATGATCGGATGTCGTGCCTCATTCCATCCCTGAACATCCTTGTCGTGAATAGCAGATCAACTCCTGGAATAGGAATGAAGTCCAGAATCTCGGCAAAGCAGGAGGAATAATTCATAATAGAAAGAGTACCATGATATAGACTCATAAACTCCTTGGTTCAATCATCCCACAGGGTATTCAGATAGACGTAGTCAAAGGAGACGTGCTGAAACTCATCCTGCACCATAAGCTGCTGGCATCCCGCCTGTGAGATCACATCCTGCCACCTCTTGGTAGAGTGCTGAAGCATATAGGTAGCGAGCTTGACCCTCCTCTCTGGAGGCATATCCTGATGCTCAAAGATCATCGGCATGGATTCAATCCATGACTCTACAGCATGAGGTCGACCTTTCGTAGAGAAAGTGGGAGGTTGCTGCTGCTGGAAGACCCGCGTCAAATTAGCCATCGACGGGGCAGGAGGTGGCGCTCCCTAAAAGGTCTTCATCATCCTCAAGAAGCCCTCCCTAAACTTTGAATCCACACCTAAGTCAGGTAAAATGGATGGTTCCAAGGCTTTCACAACTAGAGGATCTGTAGGTAGTCCTTAATCAGCCATATCCGTTGTCTGATCACTTCCTAGAAATTGGCATACAATCGGAGGACGTTTCGGTAGCATGAATCCGCAAGGACAATCACACACCTTAGATAAAGATATCATGGACCAAAAAATAATAAGTGTAAGAAGGGAACAAGAGAAATAAATTACTCATGTTTTATAGAACATGACTACACAGCATGTAAATTTCTTAAACAGTGTGTCCCTTTATGTCATTTACACGGGCGTGTACTCCTGCCTAAACCGGTTGTGTAACACCCCAAACACAAGACATGTTGTCTTAACACAAGGCATGTACTTGAATCCTCTTCCCATGACCAAGTCCTTCTACACGGTTAAGCCACACAGATCTCCTATGACAAGACTAAACGGCATGTAAAATACATACACGACGTTTACTGGACAAGCTTCCCTTGGCCCCTGTTGTTAGTGACACGGTATGACACATGGATCAAACTACTCAACATGTTCTAGATGGAAACGACATGTATGTGAAAAGATAACACCGACACGTGTTGTTTGTGACACAGTCAGGTACCTGAGTTCGACTACACGACGTTTTTAAGGCAGACACTGCGTGTACGTGAATGGATGATACCCACCCATGTTGTACATGACACGGCTCGGTACCTAGGTCAGAATACATGGCGTGTTCAATCCTAACATGGAATGTATTTTTAAGGTTTTATCTTTTCCTGTTGTTAGTTACACGGGTGGGCATAGGGTATACAGTACACGACATGTTCATCTAGTACACAGCGTGTTCCCACAGGACATTCCCCATCCCATGTCTCTACCCAAATGGCCTATGAAATGGTTAGAGACTACACGTCATGTAATTAAGAATAATAGTTTCTTCCCAAAAAAAAGAACACACGACATGTAATAAACATTACAAGGCATGTATTCTGGGTTCTTACAGACAGTAAGCCTCAAAACTACTTCGGAACCATGAAAAACACTGAAATGAACATTGAGAGTGCCAAATTCTGATCTGCAAGGGCCCATAGTCCATGAAGATTAATGTTTGGCCTATTTTTCACATTACAACATGGCGAACAGGGAAATGATCCACCAAATTCCGGTCCATGATGGCCCGCAACACCTCAAGAACCAATGTTTTGTGTTCATTTAAGCAAACCTCTACACAAAACAATACCCTATCAAAAAATAGATATTTCTATCAAGGAAACTATCACAAAATCATGAATATTTTACATATAATCTATCAAACAAACATGAAATCACTAATTCATCCAAGATGGCATGGAAAAAATCAATGAAACGTGATTTCTAGAAATTTACTATATAATGTATGAGATGTCATACCCTCATCTCATCAGGATGCAACAGAAATAGAACCTCAATAACACCAACAATGACAAAAAAAATCATGTGAATCACTCAAGGGGAAATCAAATGAGCTGTAATAATTGCAAAACCATAAAAATTTCAATTAACGCGGTAGATTGGCTTTTCCCTATACATGAGTTAGCTACTCTTTGGTAGAGCCTAATACTAAGAATGATTTACATCTTACCCCACGCTAATGTATTTAAATAGTAAGTCAAGAGAAAAGAATCCTCTAATACAACTTTGTAACATCCCGGTTCTGGATGCCACCCAGAGGCACCCCGAACTCAGTTGGTCACATGGCCTCAAGCATAGTTCCTCGAATGCCAGGGGCTACCAACTAGAATCGAGGGCCTTGGGTGTGATAGTGGGGAATCTATGCCCTCATTGGAAGAGTGCACAACAGATGTATTGGAATACATACAAGAGGGTAAGTAGTAATAATGACTTGCAACAGAAAACATAATGAATAAATTGGAGAACATATATAAAATGATGCATGACACATATGTCTAGGAAAAAATCCAAACCAATCACAATGCTGTAATACAACAGTTCTAAACCAATGTGAAATATAATGTAGATAAACTCCTTTGAATCACAATCCATATCTTGGTCCCATGCTCTCCATCTCCAAAGCATGTCTAGTAACTGAAGTAGAAGGGCGCTTGCCCTTATCTATACCTGCATCAATATAATCTGTTTGGGCCCAATAGCATGGACCAAACAGAGTGTGAGACTAAATTACAATAGTCAATCACCATGAGATATGTGCCTAACAATCCGTGAATATATGGAAGGTAAAATAAAGAAGGCACTAAGCAAGGAAATTACCCAAAAAACAAGCAATCCACAGTTTCAAACCATTAAAATCACCTCACAACATGAAACAACTAATAAAAGCAGATAAACACAATAGGTAACCCTCGTGGAAGTCCCCCCAACCAATCCCATATAGTCCTACCTAGAAACACAAGCATACAACTAACAAAAGGTAACCATATGGGATGAACTCAATGCCTATCCCCTCTGGTCCTACATAACAAGTACAAGAAACCCTCTGGCCAGTACACTCAGTCTAACCCCTATGGTTCAACTTGAGCATAGACTCTCTGATAAAGAAATCACCATAAATTCCCCCTTATAGTCTCGTATCGGTACTAAAGGAGATATGGGGAACCACTCAACATCACATTCCCCATATTTCCCATGCTGAATAACAACATACACTTTGTGGAAGCACTCAAAGTCAATTCCCTCTGTGGTCTCAAATCGTAAATTATAAAGACACTCTAGTGAAGCCCTTACGTCTGTCCTCCCTCTGGTATATAAACATGGTTCTCACAGCCATGTGTATGTCAAGATAGTGTTGCAGCGCGTAACGCCCAAGTTAATCTTGATGAACATCTTGGATAGCATTCTACAACAGAACATGATAACATAGAAATAGTCACACCATCCTACAATACTAGGGTTGGGAAAGTAAACAGTATCCTAACAGGCAAACAAGACCCAAAGGTCAAAATAGGAAAAACATGCCTGGGAAATACATCAAAATCACAAAAATTCACCATATTCACAATCAATAATAATATTATCAGACATATAGGTATATCAGAGAAACAATAGGGCCAAAACGGTAAATGCGCAATACCCCGTTCATGGGTATTGGGAATCTTTTCCAATTAAACTCAAAGACGTTCAACAAAAAGGCACAAACCACCTACTTTGCGATTAGGAGATCATTATAATTTAAAATTGAAGCTTGGATCTCTTTATAAGTCCAAAGATCATAGAAAACATCTAAAACCTTAAACCCACAATTTTTCATGAGAAATGAAAAATCAGATAATGATGCTCTAGGAGAATTGAGAACACACAGATGAAATTCCAATGAAATCTACATTGTTCAAATAGGATGACAGATGGAGGCTCAAGGGTTTGTCTAAGATTCACAACCATACAAGTTATCTCCATTGAACATGACCTAAAGTATGTGCGTTCTGGCCATTATGCGTGACCCGGGTGCATTTAATGAAAAAAAAGAAAGTACACGGTGTGTACTTTTGAAGTACACGACGTGTACTCACCTTCTTCGTACTCCACGTTAAGCGGCCTCCAATTCACTCTTACACGACCGTGTGTGTGGCTACTACACATGCAACACATGGAGTGTACTAATAAAGTACACGGCGTGTACTTAGAAAATTTCCAGAGTTTCCTCTTTTCTCCAAAAACAATCAAAATAAAAAAACATACCTGAAAAGATGTTCCAGGTTCTTACAACATAGAGGAAATGGTTCATGGGATTCTCATATTTTTCGCAATGAAAATGGGTTATGTGATATTTCATCATTTGATGAAACATGGAGGTTGTTATAAAAATATTTGAAAAGTTTCTTTTGAGAAAACTAGTCAGAGATTTTTGTGGTTGTGAAGTAAATGGTGCTACACAGACCGTGTAGTGATGAATAGTTTGCTGAACCATGGAACATGGTAAAGATTTAGAAATGATATATTAGAGGATTTTAAGGATCTATTTTCTTATATTAGTAGCTCTAATCCATTCATTAAGATCATATTTTTGGCTATAAATCTCATGTAATTCGGTGAAATACAAATGTTTTTCGTGGGTATAAAACCTCGTGAAGGAGAAGAGGATCGCAGAAGATGGTTAGCGGAAGAGGAGTTGGTATGCAGATGAGAAGTGGTACTCGAAAGTGGTAGATGGAGGTGGTTTTCACAGGCTGTGCACAAAGGTGGTGCACATAGTAGTTTTGATCATGAAGGAATCACTCATGGTATACCACGTAGTGCTTTATGAGAGGAAGAAGGCTAGTTCACAGTGGAAATGTTTACGTGTGAACAGTACATAGAAAATTAGATTACATCCACATGGGAATCATGACATCAATAGAGTATATATCTATAGTTTATGATTCATGATTTAACACCAACCCATTGAAGTGACCTACATATTGATAAACTGATTTGTGATTCCTCCCAACACAGAGATGATGTGGGTGTCAACATATGTGATCTGAAGGGCACTGTGTGCTATCATTAAGTCCTTGTAATGGTTGTGCACTTGGCCTAGAGTGACTGCGCTAAATTTTTTTAATCCACAACTAGTAAATATTAATTGACTTTAGTATGACCCAAAATATGATAGCATATGATACTTGGACTATACATTAGTGTTCAAAGAAGTAAAATTGTTGTGTGGTCCTTCTATTTGTAAATATTTATATTATTATACATTACCAAAATAAAAATTTAACAAGTTTCTACAAATGTGGGAACATGATCTATCACACTAAACTAAAAAATTGACACCCGGATTCACCTATTCCTTCTCACGGTATTTTTGGGTCCTTCACAAAGAATATTGATCACATGAAAGTTGGTGATCTAGATAAGGTTAATGACCACCTAGAATTATAAACCTATGTGGCCAGAAAAAGTTCATTAATATCTTAAAAATGGTGATATCAGGACATCCTTTTACATCACGATACAATTGATAATTTTGAGTGAATTTTCAAAAAAATACATACTTACAGGATTTCAGTACATTTTCTCTACATAATCTCAATATTTAGTTGTTCCTTGATCAATATTCACTTCATCTCTTACCCCAAAAAAATGAGATGAATTTTTCAATCATGAAGAAATAATAGACTATGAGATCAAAAAATATAATGATAATTCATTCCACAGGTCTTTAGTTATCATCACAAATAAAAATAGTTATAACATGGTATCAAATATTCATAAATGAAAATGTGGTGAGATAATACAGTAATATCTAAAACATGATATGATGTTTAACATAAATAATTTCATAAATGGTTGATCATGTAACCCTAAAAAAAGATTACAATCAATAATAGTTGATATAAGGTCATTAAATATATCAAAACCAGATTAATATCAATTCCCCCACATATCAAAAGTTGTCTCTCTATTTTCACATACAAAACATGTGAATACCATCATTATTCATTCTCCTAAAACATGGTAACAATATAAATTACCATAAAACCTTATTGAAAACCTGAATTATTTATTATTTCATATATTATTGGATGTATTCCTTAAATCCAAAAAAAAATTAAACTTCTTCCATGAAAACAAAGAGTACTTTTTAAAAATTTCAATAATAAGTTCAATATTATTCTGTGTAATCCAATTTTCTTTATCAATACAAATCGTTTTTTTGTCCAAGATATATAGAATTTTATAAACATCAAGAACACATTAAGGGTTACCTTCCATTAATAAAAATATATCCTTTCCATTATATAAATTTCTATGTAATTTGTATCATTGAGCATATCCTTTCAAATCCATAATGAAAGAACTTATATGAAAAATACTTATATATTTCATCATTAAGATAAAATAATCTTTGAATTCGAAAACATATATACTTCAGTCATAAAAAATTATTTTTAGATGATTAATTAGTCATCATCATCTTTATCCTTAATACCCCTTTCCAATAATGTTAAATATGAATCAGGCCTTAAGGTTCATCTACATCAATTTAATCATGCTTTTTTACATTTAATGTAAAAAATAAAATTAGAACAACCAATATATTTCTCATGTTGTTTTTGGTCTATTTACCTCCTGAATTATAACCAATAATCGAACAACCTTCCAAATTCTCTTCATGATATTTCCACTTAGAAAATAGATTAGTAATATTCTTGTAGCTTACACATCATAAAAAGTTATTGGTAACACATTTCCTACATGTAAAAACTATAGAAAAAGACCAGAAACCATAGTATGAGAAAATATTATAGCATAATAACCTCAAAATCCCAAAACATTATTTATTGGATGTTTATGTCATGGAACAATCCTTTAAATATATTAATCCTTAAGATTATCCTTAAAAAATACCTATCAATCTTCTTCAAAATATCCATATGGATATAACTAAAGTCTTCTCATTCGAGTTTCCAAAGGATGACTAAACCTTTCCTTTATCACCAAATATAGTCACCTAGGTTTAACATACATTGATAATACAGCATATGAGATGAATCTTCAACAGAAACAAAATTACAATCCCATGGAAAATAATAGTATTGTTTTTTTGGAAGCATGGAACATAGTCTTATAACTTGGTTAAAGATCATCAATGTTTTCCAAAAAGATCATACCATTTAGTACTCTAACTTCAAAAAATTCTTCACAACCTATGGAAAGGAAACATATGAAAGGATGAAATCAGATTATCATTAATTATAAATAATAGTGATATGTAATAATAACATGAGAATAAGGGTATGAGAACATGATAATGACATTTGACGATCACACCCTACAAATAAAAAAAATCATATACATCAGACATGGAATAAATAAAGGATGATTAAAATACATGAATCATAAGGGAATCAAGATCATAAGTCATTAAGGCGTAATATAGGAATAATGCATAAATGTTTGGTATAAACACAATCATATGAAATCATATGTCATGGATCACCATCAAGACCTTCATAACATGTTAGGTTTTGGATAACAACTAATTTACCTTAATGGGATTTGGTTGACCAATAGTGTATTCTAATTTATAGTATTGGGTTTTCCACCCATGTACCCTCCATTACAGGCTTTGAATTTCTACACAGGTACCCTCCATTACAGGCGTAAGATTTCAATCCAGGTACCCTCATTTATAGGCTTAGGTTTTGCACCCATATACCCACCATTATAGTCTTGGGTTGTCCTCTTCTGTACCCTATTTTATTGGCATGGTATGTCCACCCATGTGAACTCCTTTATAGGCTTGGGATATCCACCCATGTGCCCTCTTTTATAAGATTTCAATGTCAACCATTGTACTCAGCTTTATAGGATTAGGATTTCGACCCTTTTACACTTTTTTATAAGCCCATGCTATCCACCAGTTTACCCTCCTTTATAGGCTTAATATATCGAACTATGTACCCACCATTATAGGATTGGGATATCCACCTATGTCCCCTTGGAGATCATAATGTAAGATTTCAAACTTCTATAAAGTAATTTCGTTGTAAAAATTCATGTAAAATTATTTTTTTGGGTAATGAAGCGGTAAGTTCGTTGTGGTGATTATCACAAGACGGGGGGGGGGGGGGGGGGGGGGTTAATCGATAAATTAAAAAAAATTATATTAAAAATGAATTAAAATAGATTCCACTGAAAAATTTAGAACTTGAAAAGTTAACTATGTTGAGGATCTTTATAAGTTATATTTTATCAAAATATTTCATAAAATATTGATTAGGTCTCGGTTATATAATTTAATATATTATTAATCCATATGAAATAAATTTACATAATAAAAATCGTATAATGACATTAATTATGGTTAACTATCAAATTATGTATTTTTTTTAGTTTAAAAAAATATTTTTAAACCATAAATTGAATGTTAAAAATAATAATAAACATTATAGAATTTTTAATAGATGTAGTTCAGTCTGAAGTTGATACATAGTATTCTCCACATGGTTATCACCTTCCAAAAAGATGTTTTTATAAAATAAATTGTGTGGTCCAAAATTGGGATCATGTTTTTACAATAATATACAACTCTCCAGACTAGACAAGTTCTCTTCCTCAGTTATCCATGTGAGAGAAAAAACCCCAGGTCGCACACAACATCTACCACAATTTTTGTTGGAAGACAGACAAAAGGGGTTTGAGAAGATATCATGTTTATTCTAGTTTGTATTAGGAGACATTGTCTGTGTGATAAAATATAATATTCACAAACTATTCATGAAATGTAAAAGAATGTAAATAAAACAGGGAAAAATGAGTTTAAAGTAATATAAGATATCGGTCTATATGTAGTGGAACACATGAATCCTTGAAATTATCTTTAAATGACACTATAGTTTTGTTATATTGAGAACATTAGTATAGTGTTGGATCCTAGACAAATTTTTCATGACTCAAGCAAGACTCTTAATGAAATGATGTAGTTCAGATTCCCATTTTAGTGTAATCTCTTCATTCTCTTATAAATAGGTTTATCTCTATGAGTATATTTAGTAAGGGAATCCTCTATTATTTCTATCAGTCTACCATACATCTCTACTCATAAGTGAGACATCTTCCTCACCTAATAGTATTAGTATGAGTAATTTACACATGAATCTGGATATCATACTTACACGCATATCAAGTACGACACCCAATTTAATGAATTGTATCAATAATTTGAGAGACAATTATTAAAAATATTTTTAGAAATAACTTCCACAATATAGAAATTAGAATAATTTAAATTAAATTGTTATGTTTAGAAATTGTAGTAATGACTCATTGTCTCGCGGTGTCTCAGTGTCTCCGTATGTCTTATACATAAACTAATTTTTTTATCACTTGTTCTATCTCACATCTAATAAAGTCATCATTCTGGTGGTAAATCCTATGATGATAGGTCAGGTTGATAGTGTCTCAGGGAAGAAAATGAAACTATTATGGAGGTGCCTTAGACTTTGTCAAAATTTCTTCTTTGTGGTGACTTGTGTACAATAGTTTTATATGTGACAGTGATTCAATTCAGGACATTGCCAGTTTTTTAGGACAATAGTAAGATCTTGTCTTGAGGTGAGCTAGTTTTGGTGTTGTGACAACTTGACCATGTATTAACCATAATAGTGTCTCATCCTCAATAGTGTATTAACCTCAATGCTGACTTATACTTAGTAAAATATAATCACCTAACTCAGAGTACATGATACATACATAAAACATGAAATTAATTAATATTAAAATAGTAATGATTTTTTGATAATTTTAATAAATATATCTACAATATCTTCATTTTTGATGATCACATGTCATGGAATCAAATGTAAACATGTCATGGAATCAAATGGGTAAGATCAAAACAAGATATTAAATAGAAATTATTTTAATTTTTATATATATCTTGTATCAATGACAATGAAAGAAAATAACATGTAAAGATAGAAATAATTTCCATACCAGAGTTCTCCTCCTTTTGGGAATATAAAAAATTTCGAAATAAAATAAAAAATAATAATATAATTTAAGAAACAATAATTATTCCCATTAAAGATATTATAAAAGGTTTTTAAAAAAACATATACAAAAAATATCCCATTAAAGACACGAGCTAATCCAAAAAGTGTCTCAAGGTTTGGAAGAAGGTCCCATTGGTTCTTTTCCTTTGGCATTGGCTTTCTCCTGATATGAGGAAGTAGGCTGAGAAGGGTCTGATGGACCTGGAGGAAAGGTAGTTCGAACTCAATGTGGGATTCTACCTATATAATGTCGTCAAGATCCTATAAAAGCAACTAGAATTAGTGGTCTTAATGCATAAGCAGGATGTAGATGGAATAGTTGGAATTTTGCAAGCGTAGGTCCAAGTGAATCCCCAGTAACTACTTGTCTAAAAGATACTTGAGGATTAATAGGAATTACTTCCATTTCCACAATAGTTTTTCAATACACATGGATAATGGGATTCATGATATTGATGAATTCCATTAAAATCCAACCTCCTTTCTCCATGGAACTAAAAAATTCACCCCTCTCATCCATAAATTGATTCATCAAAGGTTTCATTACCTTCAACAATCAAACTCACTCCTTAAAATCACGAGTAAAAGGTGGAATAAATAAATTCTTAGAAAAATATTTGATTTTGGAATCAATGGAATTCTTGTTATAAATTATTAGGAGATATTATTTGATGTATTTGGTAATTTTATCTATGTATGAATTCATATCATTATAATACTATCTTATCATCGTATGATAACACACTGGACTCCTATCAAACTTCTTTGAATTTACAATGTTATGATCAGTTCTCCACTGGTAGAAATAATTGAAGCAGTATAAACATCTTCTCTGATAGTAGTTTGGATCTGATCGACATCAAATGTAGGAGGTGATATGGAGGTAGAAGTTTCTGAGGACACATTCTCATTAATTTTCAGAATTCCATGCACACATGTAGTAAAAATTGACTTTACGTCTCAATTCTTAGATTTTAATGATTTAAATTCACTACATAATCTCTTATGATAATTTTCAATATCTTGGAATTGATGCATCATTTTAGAATGGATGTTTTAGATCACCAACTCACAAAAAAATTGGGAATCATTTTTTACTAGGATTTATCATGAGTTGTGATTGAATCATCAAAAACCTATCAAAATATGAATTTAACTTGTGTATAAATATATCCAAGTTACTTCGTGAGACTTAGTAAAAAAGAAAATTAGGAGGATATAGAGAAACAGGTTTAGGTTTAGATCTTATTATTGAAATAAATACTTCTAATAGATAGACATCATCAATATGAGACACCATAGATCCTTTAGGATCTCTTTATTTTTAAACCTCAAGTTTACCATACTTTGGCGTAAAATTACATAATATATCCCATTCTATTATCATAGATCAACCTAGATATTTGAAACCTCAAAAATAACTTGTACAACAGTAGGTGGAATCACAGTAGCGGGTACAATCGAAACTATCTCAACACATCTCTGACCATTTGGACTCTGTCCAGCTACAGTCTTCTCAACAATAGTAGGGATTTAATCTAATTTGTGAGAATTTGAGATTTGTGCAACAACAACTTGTTTGACACCAATAGGTGTTTCCACCATCTAATCATCATCTTCTAACATCAAATCGACATCTTTTTTAACATTCAAAAGATTATAAAAACGAGGCTCATCAAGTTTTTTACCTCCATATTCTTCCTCACTCAGTTCATTACATGTATTTTCAGTTTCACAACACCCAAAAATAGCTATGATCATAATATTATCAACCATAGAAGAGTAAAAAATTGTCTGACCATCAATAGAAAAACTAACATCAATACTTGTTTCTTGCTCCCCCTCAAGAAATGAATTATTTTATTTAAAAATTATATCCAATTCTTTAGCAAAATATGATTTTTCTATAGATTAACCATGTGAATTAGGATGTTCTATATGCATCTCAACTTATTTCGTTATGATTAGTACTAGGGAACTATTAGGTTCAAAATCAAAATTATCAGTATCACTATAATTTCCATTTATGTAATAATATTCTTATTGCTATTATTCATTATCAACCACTTTATCATCAAACATTGTGATGGTTTTAAATAATTACTCCAAAGAAATATATTTTTATTCTTCACAAATCTTAAAGAACATTTCCCTTTTAGGAAGACTACTAGATGGGCTTGGAGCATGAAATGTAATTGGTGGTGATTGAGGTAAAAAAATCATGGTCACTAAATTCATCAATAGATTGTTCTTTTTTCACTTATTATTTATCAATAGATTATTTTATATCATCCAACATCATCTAGACACACTCCTGGGTCAACAATATCACTCTGTCTTGTGGGATGATCCACCAGGTAAAACTAAACATAAATATTCTCACAATCATCCACTCAATAATTCTTCATGAGGTTCCAAATTATCATCATTATTGAAAAAATATATTTTTAAATGGAAAAACTACCACAAAAAATCTTTCCTCCTCAACTAAAACATACCTTTTTCATTAAATATATAATATGTCATATTTGGATAAATCTGGGAATTAGGTAATGTTGAAGGTTTGGCCATTTCAGACAAAAAAAAATATGATACCAATACAAATTAAAATTATATACATTTTTCATAAGACTATTAATGTGGACATACTGAAACATTAGATTATAAAAATAACCTTTTCTAGAGAAAAAAATATGTTGAATAAATTTGAACAGCATTCTACACTCTACGTCAAGTTATGAAGCTACAGTCTTTCTAGATACCCCATCACCAGTTACGCCTTCAAGAGACTTTTTGAAAAATAAATATGTCACTATCCCTATGAATATATCCCTAGTACTCATCATAAACAAATTAATGAGGAACTCACATGCATTTGGACCACTATTTTTAGGGAAATATTATAATAGGACCATTAACTCTTGTTCTCATCCAATATTATTACCCATTATTGAAATGATGCTCAAAATATTGGTAAACTAGTGTATCAATCAAGGATAAAAAGATAACTTATTCAAAGAGAACCACTCTGAACGAAATTGATCTTGAAGAACATTTGGCACTAAATACTTACATGACAACAATCACTTTTATTCCGCTTTTGTTCACGTACAATGATCCTCTTTTAATATTCTAGGTTCGCTAGTGAAACCAGAGCAGGAACACATGGTTTAAATATTTGAATTTATGTGGGTTAGAATTAGACAATCATTTATATCAAATCATATTGGATTTAGGTATTTTCAAAAATCAAAATCAAAATGACATTGAAAAAAATAAATTATATATTGGGGAAAATGATCAAAAAATGTTGCAGAAATAAATCGTGAGCATAGAAAGCTAGTTATTTAAAAAAACTAAAAATGAAAAAAAAAATTCAATGGAATGAATCCAATGGTGAGACAGATAAATTGTGTGAGGTTCAAAATGCATAGTCAATCACAATGGTGAAGCAGAAATATTAATCATTTAAACATGACTGTGAGACAACCACTATGTTTTTTCATACATAATGGTGTTTCATACCCAAAGGTGTGTCACCAAATGGTGTGTCACACAACGATGTTTCATACCCAATGGTGTGTCACCCAATAGTATGTCTCTATATAATTAAAATAATTAATGTTGACCATTCCAAAATAATATTTTATATAATCAGTTCCCTTGTAATATAAGAGCATTATAAAAATATCAGCTAAGTCATGTAGTATTCCAATAAATTCAGGTGTGATATCACCCTTTTGAAAATGATATCTGATAGAGTGATGTATTATGAAAATGTGGTTTGTTCTAGAATAATTATCCAGATTCATAGAAATATTTATTGCACTAGTGTTGTCACAGTTTATGGGGACATGTTAGAATTGATATCTATAGTCCAGTAAGGTGTGTTTCATCCAAAAAAAATTCTTCCGAAATACTACCAATGGGTATGTATTCATCTTTAGTAGTAGACAATGCAACAAAAAGTTGATTCTTATTAAACTGTGAAACTAGAGACATTCTTAAAAAGTGACATGATTTAGAGGTTCATTTTTTATCTAACCAACAACAACCAAAATTAGTATAAGAATAACCAATGTGATCAAATTCATGTCCTATAAGGTAAAATAAGCAAAACTGGCTGTATACATGATGTATTTGAAAATTATTTTGACATAATTTATGGGTGAGTCTTTTAGATTTTCTTGAAATTGAGCTCACATGAACACAACATAGATTATACCAGGTCAACTAAAAGTCATGTAGTAAGACTTCCGATCATACCTCTATATCTAGTTTGTTATGCTGATTTTCCAGTTTCATCAAGATCCAAATTATTGTTGGTAATCATTGGAGTATCACTAATAATAGTTGTATCTGAGTTATAATTTTTTAAATGATCATTTTTATATTTAATTTGATTTAATGTAAGTCATTCTTTATATTGGAAAATAAAAATACCATGAAAGAATCTGTTTCCAGAAATTAAACTCATTTCAAAATAATTTTGCATCATTTTAAAAAAAATAACGCAAAGAGGAATTCATAAATATCGAAAAATAATATCTTAAACTAAGATTTTTCCTACTAAAAAATAATGTAATATTAGTTTTTTAAAAATGGTTGGATCAGTTATACCATTTGAAAATTAGTTTTAAAAATGAATATTGTTGAGCCTATCATACAATTATCAAGGAATTTTTTAAACTATATTAAGCTAGAGTCAATTTTAAATTTCAAATTGAAAAATGTAGATTTTAAAAACTAGTGGCTGTTCAATTAAAATTTCCTCAGCTATAAAATCATTTTAAAATGAACTCTGGATAGTAATTTGATAAATATTTAAATCATAATTTGCTACATATGGTTGAAAAATTAGTATGGATTCAAGTTTGGGTACAAATGAAAAGCATTCCTTATATTCTAACCCTTCCTCTTGACTTTAAACGTGTGAAGCAATCTATCATCATTTATAAATATTGTGCAATAATCATCTAACATGTTCTTAAACACCCATTTAGTGTCTATAGTAAATCTATCATTGGGTCTATGTAAAAGTTCCCACACATTGTTTCTTATAAATTGATTATTTTATTCATTCATTTTTATCAACTAGAATTTATTATTAATTTCTACATTGATGTTATTAGGTTCTATTTGAGATAATAATGATCGATGTTCAATAAGATTTCTAAGAAAATATATTGTCTATTTACCTATATATTTATATATCTTACAACATCATCTTATGGGTGATACATATGGTTTCTAAAAGCACTAGAAATGTTATGGATAATCACTTTATGTATTTCTATAGTTTTAGGTTCTGGACGTTCAATAATATTTTTAGAACTGGATGATTTTTTTAATATTGAAAAGTAGAATCAGAACCACTAGAATTTCAGTTCAAATTTAAAAAATCATTCTCATGGTTTTCTAGATAGGTATTAGGATCATGTGCATATGTTTAATCAAATTTTATATGAATATATTCTTCCATAGTTTTATAATAATTATTGAAAACTATATAAGATTTGTAGTGGATGAATAACTAATGAAAATTTATACATTACATTTAGAGACATATTTTTACAAATTATCCATATATTTATGAATAAATACATTTAAATCAAAAACTCTAAATTATTTAACATTAGGCTTCCAAATTTTGAAATTATCATAAGTATTTTTTTTCAAAATTTGTCTAGTTAAAACTATATTAATGATGTAGTAGGATGTTTTCATAGCCTCTTCCCAGAAATTGGTTGGTATGTCAAACACATTTGACATTGTTTGGACTATCTCTTGTAAAGATCTATTTATCCTTTCAACACATCCACTCTATTACATGGTCCTAGTAGTATAATAGTTATTACTATATCCATATTTTGAGAAAAAAAGAAAAAATTTTATTTTCAGACTCACAATCATGGTCACTTATCAAGGTCTTAATTCTAAGTCCACTCATATTCTCTATTTATTTAGAATACTTGGTTAAATAAGAACAATATTCACTTTTGTGAGCTAGAAATAATACCCTAGTATACCTAGATAAATAGTATACTAATACCTAGTAAAATTTCTACCCATTTAAACTATAATCTCTAGATGATAAAAATAAATCCATATAATCCAACACAATAGGTTGACATGTTGACAATTCATTATTTAATTTAAAATAAAATATTTACTATTTAAATTTTTGATTGGGGTTACAGACTTTATTAGGTGGGAACTCATGTTTAGGTAGATCCCTATCCAACCCTTTCATTTAATCTTCCTATGTGAGTTAATGTTCCAATGGCCCAATCTCTTATTACAATGCCATGATTCTTTATGAAATGAAAAAACGAAGGATATATTTTGAGGAATTAATGAATTCAATTAAATAGCATACACATTATCATTCCTTAAGGAAGTAAAAAAATAAAGTACCATTAGAATCATAATCATTACATGCCTTGTTCTGAACATTAACATAAAAATAATTTCCACATAATTGTGAAATTAAAATTAATTTATATTTCAAACCATTATAAATAATAATATAGAAATTTAAATTAAATTTTTATTACTGATTTGCGTATGATTGATGACTTTTTTACTTTAGAATTATCACCAAAAGATACATGACCACCATAAACCTTAATAAACTACATTACGAAAGAATAATATCTGATCATATATCTTTAAGTATAAATTTCAAAGTACCATATACTCTTAATGGAGGTCATTAAATAGTTTTCCTAAAAACCAAAATTTATGAAAGAAATGAATTTGGTACCCATAATTGTTTGTGTCCAGAGATGATTGTAATTAATGCTTCAATAACCCACAATTTTTTGATTTGTTTCCTATAAAAAGACTAATCAATTTTTGAAATAAATACATTGTTAGGTCCTTTATAAAAATAATTGGCATAAAATAATTGTTGTCTAAACATAGGAACAAAATTACTTGTTATTAATCTCCTCTATCTAGGTTGGTATCCAATACCAATATCATATTTTGGTGCAACATTATTTCTTAAAGAATCTTTTACATCTTATGTAACATTAGTGAGTTTATATAATCCCTTCTTTAATAACATATTTCAATGTTTCCATTCAATAATTTTTATTTAAAATATAACATTCTTCTATTTTTCAAAAGAAAGAATAGATTAAATGTTTTTAGATAAAGAATAATGTCTTTTAACAACATCATATTATTCTTTAATCACATTAAATGAATCTTCCCTAATACTAAAATATTCAAAAATTTGTTCATTAGTCATTTCAGTATCAGATTTTTCATTCAGTAAATTATTAGAAAAATCATCATTATTCATAGGAAAAATATTAGAAATAGTAGGTTCCTCATTATCATCTATCATAAATAACATATTTGATATTTTAAGTACCTTCTCATGTGTTGCATCAGAATCACTTGAGTTGTCTTCTGAGGAACTCTTTGTGGATTTCATTACTTTTTCATATCTTATGCACCTGTCCTCATACTTCATCTTATACTTTAGCTTTGGAAAGTTACCCTTTACATAACATTTCTATTTAAATTCATTGTAGATAACCTCATTTTACTAATTTTTCAAATATTTCCTATAGGTTGATTTAGAATGATATTTTCCTTTATAATTGGGATTTTTGAAATGTGTTTTCTTCCTATGAAATTTCATAATACATCTTTCCTAATTAGCCATCTCCACGTCACTAACTAGTGGAGATTTTTTGTCACAAAAACATAGTGCATTGATTTTATATTTTACTTTTTGAATAGATTTCATATTCTTTAATGCTATTGATTTTCTATTTGGATCATTATCATTTTCTCAATTTACATTAAATTATTATTCATATATATATATAGTTTACCAGACTTCTCTTTTACAGCAATCTTGATGATATGAGATAATTATTTAATTGAGATATATGTGCCACTACATCTTTTAGGTAGACCTCATAATAACTACATGATATATTCATTGTTTGATTCATGAATTCCAATTGAACTATTGGTGTTCACAATCTCATAGAACCTGAGGTACTTGTTTGAAATAGGTCCATTAAGATTCATCTTAATGTTATCATATTTAATAGTGCACGTGTTAATCCTAAAATCATTAACATTTTTTCCCTCATGAGAAACTGGCAATGTATCCCAAATCTCATAAGTAGTTTTACATGAAGAAATTGTATAGAATTACTCATCTTCTAAAGCATAGTAAATGATATTCATTACATTATAATTATTATTCTAAGCTAACATTGAAGAATCATACCAATCATTTCTAGCAGTACTAGCTATAATATATTTATATTTTTTAGCATCCCAAATTTCAAATATCAAACTCTCTATAACCATTTTTATTTTAATTATCTATTGAGAATAATTATTTCCATTGAAAAAGGTTGTTCTGTTAGTAGTAGAAAACACTTGTCTTGAATCCATTTAAAGTACTCAATTTAGAAATAAAATAAAATTTGGAAATTTAAAGTTGAACTAAAATCACAGTAATAATGATTTTTGAGATATTTAATACCAATGAAAATAATCCTCTATTACCAAATGTTGGTCAGAGTGAGTATCCCAAGAGTGGGGTGAATTGGATACCCAATAAAAATTACTATTCAAAATTGATTAAAATAGATAACACTAATTAATTTAAAAACAACCTAGTTAACTATATTAAGAGATTGATATAATTTCGAATCATTCAAAACATTTCTTTGAAGATTGATAAGGTATCGAGTAAATAATATACCATATTATTTAGCTCATTGAAATAAATTTAATTAATTAAAATTCTATAAAAAAACTAATTAAAGCTAAATATCAAAGAATATTTTTATATAGTATTAAAAATGATTCTAATTTAATGAATAAATTAAATGTAAAACAAAATAAAAAAATGGAAGAATTTTGAATATAAGATATTCAGTATAAATATGAGACATAGTCCTCTCCACATGGCGATCTCCTCACACCATGTAGTTTATATAAAAATTAGAGTTTGATCCAGAACCTGGATTGAGTTTATAAAATAGAATAAACTATACACACCACACTAGGTATCATCCATTGTTATCTATAGGAGGACAAAAAAACTATTCACACATGACCTCTACCATAGTGTTTTTGGAAAACAGATAAAATTTGTTTGACAATAAATCAGGTATATTCCAATTTTCAGTAGGAGGCAATGTGTAAGTGATAAAAAAGAGTATTCACATGCATTACTTGAAATGTAAATGTTTTTAAACAAAATAGAGAAACTATGAGTGTAAAGGGATAGAAGTTCTCTATCTACATGAAGTGTAGATCATGACTCCATGAATGTATTTTTAAAATGAAACATAAAATAAAATATCGTAAAAAATTAAGTATAATAGAGTGTCATAGACTCGTGATCTTGATTGCAGTAATTCTCTTAATGTACTGATGTAAAATGGATTCTGAGTCGAGTATAAGATATTCATGTTCTTGGAATCTAGTTCTCCTTTATGAGTGTTTTCATTAATATAGAGATCTCTTGTTTCTATCACTATACTTCCCAACCCTATGTATAATGGAATCTTCTTCCTTTCTTAACTGTATTAGTAGGAAGAATATACTTGTGAATCTGGATATCCTACCTCCCTATAGGAAATCTCTGACACCCTATTCAATGAAATTTTTCAGGCGTTTAAGAGATAATTAATAAAAATATGTTTTTCATTAACTTACAAAATATATCCATTATAATAGTTTAAATTAAAATTTTATCTTAAGAAATAATGGCAGTGATTCAT
Source organism: Viscum album (assembly GCA_963277665.1). Classification (NCBI taxonomy): domain Eukaryota; kingdom Viridiplantae; phylum Streptophyta; class Magnoliopsida; order Santalales; family Viscaceae; genus Viscum; species Viscum album. Next base: position 540,166,869 of record OY728123.1, read on the forward strand.
GGTCTGGAAGTGTCTCTGAGTTCGTTGGTGTCTTGTGTTAGCCAAAATATAAATTTTTGGGCAGTATCTCATATGGAGGCAGGTCATCGTTATGGTAGTGGCTCCTCTGATTATATATTATGCTAGTGGTGTCTCATGGTTGAATGTTTCAATCTTTTGTCGGTGTCTCATAACTTTTAAAAAATATTCTTAGTGGTGACTCTTGTACAATGGCGTCATATGTAATGGTCACTCATTTTTGGACATCTCCATTTTTTTCATGCGGATGGTGAGACATTTTATGCCGCTGAGTTCGTCTTGGTGGTGTGATAGCTTGACGCTGTCTTAATGACAATGTTGTCTCATCCTCAATAGTTTCTTAACCTCAAAAGTGAAATATACTTTGGAAAATTTCATCACCTATGTCAGCGTATAAGATACTAATAAAAACATAAAACTCATTAAAATAAAAATAACAATCATTATTTATTGATCATTGAAAAAAATATATAAAAATTGCAATTGGTTGTATGTGGTGGTTTAGGGGTATCCAGGAGTTTCAAGATAAAAAATTAGGAGATATTAGGCCTAATAGTGTCCAGTGCATGATAAGGACATAGTTAGTAAAAACTGTACGCCTGGCCCATGAATCAATGGTGCTTGGGGACCATTTGGATGGAGGCTATCACACACTTATCGTATGGTTTGGAAAACAATATAGGTTCATCTGGAAAACTATGTGTCTTGGACCCTATTAGACATATGGAGATGCAAGGTTAGTGCATAGTTTGGCCAACCATGCGGACACACCGTGAAACCCTTAAGAATTTGTAAATTACGATTTTCCCTCTTTGTATTTATTGTTTATAACATTATTTTATTCCATATTCCCCCACCAATAGTTTTTTTTTGCAAACCAAACACTCTATTAATTCCAAGACAATGATCTCCTTTGATTCTTTATGTGGTTGGAGTGTGTTTGGATGTGAATTAAATACCTGAGTGATTCTAACAATCCTGTTTTCTCAATTTTATGGTTTAAGTCTTACAGAATATCTCATATTCTTAAAAAACCCTAAACCCCAATATTTCTACAGATTCTAGGATAGGGGGACTTAATGGGGTTTTGTGTTCGGATTAAAGGTAGAGGTTTACAAAGAATTCACTAATTGAAAATAGGTAGGTGTTCTTAAATCCCTTTACCATAGTTTTGAAGAGTTAAGTGTGTATGTAGTTGTGTTAATTTAATGCATTACCATTTTACAATGTCCATGATTTTGGAAAGATATTTTGGATTTTGATTTAGGTGAGAGACACCTCACAGACCCTGTTGGGTCTATTGATGATGTACAACTGAACCTAGGGATTCCCAAGAGGTATGTTGAACCATTGAGAATGATCTCATTATTTGATAAACATTGAGAGAAGAGAAAACATGATAGAAAATGCAAGTTGGATAGAAATTGGGCATGGGTTCTTGGTTTAGTGGTGACGTAAATTGATTACATGTTGGATTTTGAGAAATTCATTAGGGGATTTTGAAACTCTTTAAATAATTGTTTTTATAATTTGATTCAGTTCTGATTTATTATTAATGAATATAATGTTTTAAAGTGGGAAATGTTGTTAAAAGTGTTTTTGACCTTAATGCAATTTAAAATTTTGTTTTCTTATGATATTTCAAATGGTGGCATGAGTTTGGGGTGTGGTTCCATTATTGTGAAAGATGCATAATGATTTTTTGAAATTGGGAATAAAATACCTAAGACATATTTTAGTTTTTATTTAAATAGAATGACCCATAATTTAAACGGTGGCATCAAGATGATTGTAAATTAGTAATTTTATTAGGTGATATCATTTAATTGTTATATGAAATTGATAATAATTTTTTCCTAGTTTAATATAGAATACCGGGGTGTTTTGCATAATGGTGTATGTTATAATGGGTTATGTGTTCCTAGTGGGATGTGTATAATGATTTATAATTATACATAAAGAACATTTTTTGTGGTGGTGGTTTGTGTTTGTTAAATGTGTTATGGTTAAGGAAGAATGTATAGATGGCATGGTGGTATGTGGGGTATCAGAATGAGACTCATGTCATGGTTTAGTTGGGAATGAGGTTCTAAACCCCACCCCTATAATTCATGTGTTAGGGAGTTGCACAGAGGATCTAGGCCCACAATGGTTTCATTGGGTGAAACATCCTAATATGGGGCTCCAAGGTATGTATTATGTTATATATGGTTGGGATGTCGGATAGAAGTTGTTTTCTTCCCAAACAAATTGGAATGGATTGACTACCACATTGAGGATCCATGTTATGATAGTAAATTTTGATTAATTAATTCCACATTATGACTAAAATAGTTTTAAACGCCCTATTATATCACATAGTGTCTTAGTGTGACCGATGAAATTTTAGATTTGTTGGTTGAACCAAATGAACTAATGGATTAAATAGTTATGTGGTGATCTTTTATAAGTAAAACATGTTTCATTATTATAGTTAGATAAATTGTAACTGTTAAATGTGAAACTTGTTCCCCTATATCCATTTATATTTTATTCCCTTTTTTCCTTGCATACACTATTATGTTGATCAATTATCAATTTGTACTCCGTTGGGGGTGGTAAATATAATTTTTGTCACAAATTTCTTGTGATTCAATGGCACTTAGTTACCTGAGCAGATGATATATATTTTCAGGTACTAGTTCACGTCAAGGACCTAGTGTAGTGATCATGCACAATATTTTTAGTTAAATAATGCGATGATGGGAATTTATTGGGACTTGATTACATTCATGGGATCTTCTTATAGTCTTTTTGGGAATTTATTTTTATGGTTTTTTGAAATGTACTTTATTAATTATGTTGTTATAGCACGTGCTTCTAGGTTACTTGTTGACATTTCTAACATTCTCTCTATTTATTTGTTCCTATTAGTTATATATCATATGATATTTTTCCTATGGTTTTACTTTTATAAGATTGTATAGTCTTATCATTGAAAAACTATAGACTGACACTACTTATCTGAATCCTCTAGCGTACAAGGAGGCGTCGCTGCGGTCATCTGATGACCTGAATCGTGGCACCATATATTATGGTCACCAGGTTAGGGATGTAATAAAGTGGAATAAAAGGGTGTATTTTTAATTACTATTTTTTGAATGGTATGGATTATACTAGAATATTTTTGGGACCCGATAATGAGAAAATTCCTTGGCGCCTGTATCCCCACATATGATGGAAAATCAATGTTTCTATGGGTTAGAATCGATGATCAGTTTTATGATTTTTTGTTTGATTTTTATTTCCGCCACGAATGGATCACTTACAGATGATTTTATAGGTTCATGTAGTTTTATTTCTTGGTCTGGTATGGTAATGAAGTGTTTTTGAGTTAATGGATCAAGATAGACACATATGATTTGTAGGTCATATGTATGTGTCATGTAATTAATAGTTCCTTTAGATTTATATATTTGCAGTGTACCTTCATTATAGTGGAATTTTCTTGTTAACATTCCCTTAATGTATGATAAAGTAAATGTTTTTAATGGTGAGACATATGGTTTAAAATGGAAATGTTTAATAATAATGGTATATTTGACAATGAAGGATCTTTATGGACACTGATGGTTGGTGTACATTGTGAATGTTGTTGACCCTATGTTTGGGTATTTTGGTCAGTGGGAATGCCCATGATTTGAGGCCTAATGTAATGTATATGGTGAATCTTATGTGTTGAGACCGCGTGTGTTGTTTTATGGACAATAGAGTGGGTGTTTGGATCATGATGTCGATGTAAGTGTGTAAGTATCTTTTGTGTGGAACCTAGAGTATATGGCTTTTTTGTGAGTTAGAAATTGTGTGTTTGGAATAGGGGAGATATTTCCTCTTTACCCATTTGGTTGTTTGTGGTTTCTATGTAAAACATGGGAGATGATAAAGTGAAATATTATAATAATGAATCTAGTTTAGGGTATTTGTATTAGTTAACCCTCATACTGGATCAGAAGAGGGGTCAGTTGGGGTTTCAAGTGCTTTTGGGTGCATATATCACAAGTGGATGTTTTGGTCTTTGGAAGTAGAACAAGAAAAGTGTTTTGTAGTGCAGGGTTGGACTAGAGGGATAATTTAGTTGGTTTTTGGTTGTTTAAATGCAACTCAGGTTATGGATTTGTGTTTATTGTCATGGAAAATCGAGGGTAGCCTTGAGGGTGGGTGGACAAGTGTTGCAGTTTCCATGGAATGCGAAGCTTGGGCGGTTGATTTAGAGGTCATGATGATACAATAATGGTACATTGGAGTGTGGTAAATGAGAAGGGTGTCTTCTTTGTTTTTTCCTCATGGAGGAATCTAAGTTCTTATGGTTTGGTAGTTGGGTCAGACGTTGAGATATACTTGCGTCTGAAGAGGCTGCTGGATTAGGCGGCATGGTCAATTGGGTGAGCAGGTGTCATGACTAGATTTGGTGTGGAAGAATCGTGTGGTCTATTGTAAGGTTCAGTGAGTTTTCTTTGGGAATAGTGATAACACAAGGGCTCTGAGAAGGCCTAAATGTGGGCATGTTATGGTGAAACACAATGTTGTTTGGATTCGTGATCAAGCAGCATAGGAGAAGAACCCATCATTCTATGTGAATCCGAATGGGGAATGATTGGGGTTGTCTGAGACCATTGATCTTGTTTATATGGTGAATCATTGTGCTTCATCTATGAATCATTAGGTCCATTTTGGAATGACTGGTGTGTTGTATAAGTGGTAGTTTCACATGAGATAGTAGATCAAGAATGCTTGGTAGATAGTAATGAAATGGTGGTGAATTCAGTAAGAAATTTGCCTTGAGTCATAAAGGCTAGGTGTTCCAATGAAATTAATGGGATGGTATAACCCAGACATTTGGTGAGGTTATGTTCCCCCCCAAATTTTTGGTGTTATCAGTGATAGATGGTTGTGTTGGTGATTGTCAATGAATTCTTAGAAACTTTTATCTAGTGATGATAATGTCTAATATCAAGAAATCATTCAATGTATTCTATGATAGATATGACTCTAAGCCTAGAAACCAAAATGTATTCTGGTGGGATGTGGTGCCTATTGGAGGGTTCAATCATGGAGTTATATATGTGGTGTTGTACTGTGGAGAATGTACCATCAACAAGTTACATGTGAGGACCATGAGATGGACCAGATGTGGATGGATCCCATTAGTTCCATTATTGGAATCAGATAATTGGTGGGGTATGATGTTGGTTATTTTTGTTCTTGCGAAAGATGAACAATGATGTCCATGATTTCATGTTACTCTTTTTATTGGATTGTGAGCCAAAGGTGTCGAAATTGATTGAGGAAAGTTGTGAGAGTGATACTCCAACGGCGGGGAGTGATATGTCATTCATGGATGCGTGGAGGAGACTATGGAATGGAAATGGGGGCTTCAAGATGCCAATGGGAAGTAATTATGTTTCATTTTTATGATTCTTAGGGAAGAATGGGTGGGACATGAATGTAGTGGTAGACCAAACCATGTGATGGCTTCAAACACTTGATGATTTTAGTGGTGACCCAAGAGTTTTCATCAGATATGTGTTAGTGGGAGATGAAGAGATCAACAATAGTAATTAATTTGGCTAGTAAAAACTATCCCAGATGTGTAAAATGGAATGAATGTGGTGGGTAGTAATTCACAACAAGTTAATGGTGGGATGAAATTTGTATTCTGTTTATGGTAATTGGTTTGAGTATGAAAAAAGTGGACCATAGTTTAGATATTGATGATGAAGGTCTAACCATTATGGGTAGTTTCAAAAAAAGGACTGAATGAAAGGGTTGGGTGGTGTTTTCATGGATTTTTTGGTGTGGTGAGTTGGGAAATGAATCATGTAAGTTGAAAAATTTGAGTTGAGGTTACATTTGTTTCGTTTTTAGTGGTGGATGTTTCAAATTTTGTGTAATGGGGGTAGAGTTCCATGGTGTCTAGTAGGGAGTATCAATGTTTTCAAATAGTTAGTTAATGATGTTACAAGTGTTTCAAATTGGATAGAATTGAGTAGGATCCATCTTGGTGTTCCAATTTTGGTAACATGAGTTATATTGTTTTAGAATCATTGTGTACATTGACCTTAAGGTTATTATTAGGTTCTTCTTTGGATGGGTGGAAATGAATTGAGGCCATTAGGCATTGAGTTCTAGACCAATTTTTGTCGGGAAAAGTATTCAGAATCTGTGAGTCCCATTAGGGATGTGGATCTGGGATCACTGTTATAATTTTGAAAAGATGGGGTGAGATAGAAATATGTGATTTGGGCCGGGAGTAATGGAGAGGATCAGACTGAGGGTGTTCCAGTTGGATCCACCAATGTACCATAGTGAATTTTAGGTTCTCATTATTGTGGTGTTTAAATGTTGTTACCCATATAAATCTCTTATTTTTGATGTTGGTAATAATGAGTTAGAGGTAGATGTGTCCTTGAGGATCATCGGGTTCAGGAATTTGGATTATGAGGGGGAATTTGTTTTTTGGGAAGGATTCCTTCCTTGATCTGTGTGTGGTGATGGCAGTGCCATATTTAGGGAAGGGATTAGAAAATAAAAGAGGATATGTGGGATCCATGGCCAGATCTTTTGGTATTAGGGACTTAGTGGGACATAGAAGTGCGGCTCGAGGAAGAGTTGTTATATAGTGGGGAGGTAGTAAGATCCCATCCTTTCATAATTGTATTTAATTGTTTTAGTTTTTCTAAAAAAATCTTTATTTTGTATAATGAATCCGTTTTTGGGTGCATGAGATGTCTCGAGGGTATCCCTGGGTTTTGAGGCATGAAATGATGAGAAAATTGGACAAATAGTGTATAGTGTACAGTTGGAAGTAGGATAAAATAAACGTACAACTAGCCTAGGAAACCATGTATCATGGGGTCCCTTTTTAATAGAGGCTATCACAAAATTACCCCATAGTTTTCCAAACTACGAAGGATCTTCTAGGATACTATGTGTCATGGTCCCACTTAGATATACAGATCCACATGGTTGGTGAATGATTCATCCAACCATAACAGAAAACCTTGCATCCCCGAAAAAGTGTGAAATTCTAATCTTCTTCTCATAATTTATGGGTTATAACACCATTTTCTTCCCTATATCTCTTCCAATATATTGGGTGACTAACAAACCCATCCAAGAGGTAGCATGTGTTGAAGCCATTTCCTATAATCTTTATGTATTAAATGTGTATGTAGTTATGTTAACTCACATCCATTTTTTTTCTCTAATTCCCTTGATTTTGAATGTGAATTGTGACTTTGATTGAGGTGTGTGACCCTTCATAAAACATGTTGGGTCAATTAAGGATGTAAGACCTAACATAGTTCTACCCAGGGGGTATGATGAACCATTTAGAATTGTATCATAAATTAATCAATGTAGAGATAGTGGAAAAGTTGACATAGAATGGGTTTTGAATTGTAATTGGGCATGTGGGCACAGTTTTGGGGTGAATTAAATTGATTATATGAGAGTTTTTTTGAAATGCCTATGTGGATTTTGAAAATGGCTGAAAATTGGGTTTTGAATTTTGTTCCGATAATCAATTTTTATTGATGAATATAAAGTTTTGATGTAGGTAAATTTTCAAAATAGGTGTTTACCATAACATAATTTGAAATATGGGTTTCTTATAAGATTTAATATGATGATATAAATTGAGGGTATGGTTCATTTCTTGTAAAAAATGAATAATGATTTTTTAAAATTGGAATTAATTACATGGAAATTATTTTAGTTTTTTATTTAAGGAGTAGAAACCGTATTTTAGAGGGAGGATCGAGTTTATTTTAAATGTGAAATTTGATTGGGTGGTATCATTGAATTGTAAAATAAATTTAATGTTAACTATTTCTCCTTTTATTATAGAATAATGGTGTGGTTGGTATAATGGTATATGTGTTAATGTGTTATACCCTAATAGTGGGATGTGTATAATGAGTTATAAGTTAAATTATGAATGTGATTAATGGTTTTGGTTTGCGTATGAAAAATGTTTAATGTCAAGGAACCATGTGAACACGACTTGGTGGTAAGCGGGGTATTAGGCTTAAGCTCCCCCAACGAGTCGGGATGGAATGAGGCTCTAAACCCAACACCAAAAAAGTATAGGATTGGGTGTTCTGCTAAGGTTCTAGGCCCTTTATAGTTTCATTTGGGAAAACTAAATGGACTAACGCTCCGATGTTTGTGTTATGTGATATATGGATAGGATGTCAGATTGAGTTTCTATACTTCCCGACGACATAGTCATTGCATGATTACCAAACTGAGGCTCGGAGATATGTTGGTAAAATGTTATTAATGAATCCCATCATTATAATTAGATGTGTATGTAACCCCTTATTCTATGACTTATTCTCCCAGTGGGATAAGATATAGTTTATTTTGGTTGGTAGAATCAAAATAACTGATAACTAAAATGGTTAAGTAGTGATTAAGTATATGTGAAACCAGTTTCATGATGAATGAAAGTTAAATAGTATTTTTTTTTTCTGAATATTTTTCCCTTATTTATATGTTTATTTACTGAACTTGTTTCCAAATGTACACTACTGTACATATTAATTATCAATTTAGACATTATCGGTGGTGGCCTATTGAGTTGTACTCAAACCCTTATCAGATTTCCATCGAACATGGGTACCTTAGAAGATGCTAGTAATTTTTATGTACATGTGTAGTAGAATGTTATTGTTTTGGGTTTATTAATGGGACATCTTGTTGGATCATCAGATGTTTGGACATGTTTGTGACTCGGGACTATTCATTGGATATTTTGGTAGTTTTCTTTTGGGACGTTACATGTTTGACAGGTTGAAAAGTAATTTAATCATCATAATGTTATAGAATACCTTCTAGGATATATTTTGACATTTTTCACATGTTCTCCATTTATTTTTTCCTATTTTATATATATTTACTGATATTATTTATGTTGTTTTTTACACTGATATGTAATTATAGTCTCCTCATTACACCGTTATAGACCCATGCTGCTAGTCGGAAGCCTTTTCCATATAAGGAGGTGTGATTGAGGGGATGTGATGATCCAGATATGGGGCAATGGATATAGTGGACAACAAGTCACAGAAATTACATATCACACATTTATCATATAATAATACATTGAAGTAATTTTTATGTCCCACCAGTTACATAATGAAGTCATAAATATATGTTCCAAAATATAATAAACCATTCATCTTATCATGAACCTTAAAATATATGGGGTACGTAAATATCATTAAATAACACATTAAATGTAATGATCATCATAATTTTTTTTTCATATTATAACATATGGTAAAGATACATTTTTCAAAATCATTTCATCATAGAATAACCTGTGAAAAGAAGGGAATTTCTTGAGCATTTTACCATGGTATAACTAGGGGAAGCGAAATAGGTTGCATAAATTTATTTTCATCTTAATCATAAACAATTTAAATAAATATTTATATTATTATCATTCGATAACATACCTAGTAAATAATAAATAATATCAGATGATTGCATCTTAGATAGAGAAGGATTTTGAATGGTCACTTAGAGCACATCACAAAGAAAAATAACTTATCTTTGAAAACCATCATTTTTAATACCTAAATTTTTTTAAAAGTACTTAAATCATAAAAACTCATTTAAAACTTATGATTTATGATTTCAAAATCATTTTAACATTTCTTGATGAATATATAATTTTCCTTTGAAAATAACCTTGAAAACATATAAAGGAAAATTTTCTAACAAATTACATCACATTTTAAAATATTTTTTTTTTCAAACTAATTCCTTGATAATCATATTAAAATATAATTAAAAAATAGTTTGTAATTTTTTTTATAAAACATGGTTTTTGAATAAAACACATGTCCACCCAATGAATGAAATACAATCAGATTTTCTTAAAAACATTTTATTAATTATTTTATGTTCCAAATAGTTGAAAAATTGAACCATTACATGAATATACAATGAATAACCAGATTATAAGAAAGGTCAGGTTTTTTATGAGACATAGAACATAATATTTCATCAATGGAAGCATAATCATAAAAATCCTGATAATCAATGAGACTATAGGAAAAAAATCATAACAATTTGGTAAATTTGAATCATAATACCGATGCCCTAATTAGATTAATTGAATAATAGAATATCATTAAAATAAGGATATTCCTTATATAACATGTCAAAGGGTAGTATATGCACATTGTAAAAGAATATATGTGAATAACATAACATGTGTCTCAAAGAAGGGAAATAGGGTCAAAATTACTTAACCGATTTAGTACCATAGGAGTAGAAAACCCCATAAATGATAGATCATAATATTGATATATAAATACCAATAAATTAAATTATAATAATCATTGAATACATTAATGGTTGGTATGTGCACTGAAAAAATGAAATGAATGGTGAATATCATGTATGTCCTGTAGAAAAAAAAGTGAGAATATAAATCCACATACTACATTAATAAATTTTGAATCTTGTCTACATAAAATAATTACATGAATATAAACCATTAAATTAATTAAATAAATTAAATTCATGATTTAAAATTTCATATGGATGTATATACACCACATAAAAAAACAAGTGGAAAATTGATCATGTATCTCACATATATCAAAAGTGAGTTCAAATTTTTATTCCTTAAATCTTGAATGTATTAGAACATGTTCAAAACTCCTTTGTATGAAATATGTTTTTACTATAAATATTCAAATTAAAAATATTTTTATATATCATACTATATATTACATTATAATGACTTTATATTACCCTTTTATTAACAATTTCATGTTAAAATTATATTTCAAGTAATAACTGCTTGTTTTCATATATGTTTTTACTAGTTATTATTAATATTATTAAGTAGATGATTATTAACATATTTATAGAGTGTAAAAAATGATATAATTATAATATATTTTCATTATATATGTAATAGTTAAATTTTATAAAATATAGAAATTTTTAAGGGGAAACTATTCCTGGAGGGTGTGAACTATACGTACACATGAACACTATTTTTGTTTTCGTGTGATATTAAAAGAATGATAGTAATTGATATATATATATATATATATTTTAATTTAGTTGGAATTATTATTTAATATATGTCAAATTTTTTTATTAAACCCATTCTTAATACATTCCTCGTAATGTGTGAATGAGTCACATCGCTTTGAGGAGGTAGTAGTTCACACATCCATAACTTATGTTATCTTATTACAATGAAATGGAAATCGTGAATTTATGTTTTATATAATTATTCCAGAAAAATACATACATCTGAAATATCATATGTATAAAAATAAATATATAATTCAATCAATATTCCCAACCATTAATGGTGTAATTGAAGAACGAAATATATAAGTTCATGAGGTGGTAGTCCACCTTATTAACAAACACTGATTGTGTATGAAATTCTACAGAAGTGTCTAAAGGTGTAGGTTTTAACGTTAGTGTAAAATATTCTAAATATATATATGGAACTTAAGTTATTATATATGCATGTAATAATAATAATATAATGTCTGTAGAAGGAAATAAAACAAAAGTGCTCATTGAAGAATGTTACCTCTTCTTTGGGTAACTCTTTTTGGATTGCACCAAATGACATAATTTGTATTATTTATTCTAATAGTGTGTCTTATATAATGGTTGGAGGTATTATTGATCGCTTATTCTTCTATTGTTTGGATGTTTGAAATCTATTTAGAGGTTTGATGATGTGAGAGTGATCAATGCATTTTTATAGTGGAGGAGGAGTGACAATATCGTAAATACAAAAAGGGAAACACTATTGAGTGGTATACCTTAACTCATGTTATTAATAAATTCTATAATATTTTATTGGATAAAATTTTTGGTTTATCCAAACTTACATGACAAAAAAAACAATTTTATCATTTTCTTCCCTGCTTTTAAGTTTACTCAATAGTTTTTTACAGTTTTTTCTATGTTAACTTGTATCTTTTTATTAACTTAGGTAAATTATACATGAATAATATAATTAAGATTATATTTATAACATAATTTAGAAGTAATTATTATAAATATGAATCCCATTTCATTAAATAAAAATCCAATGTGTGTGAAAAATTATTTTTAATAAAAATGCATGTAATACAGAAAAACCCATTTTAACCATAATCATGTTAGTTTATTTTAATTTTTCTCACAAATTATAATGGTCAAACATTATGTTGATCTTATTAAACTATAAACATTATAAATATACAAAATATTTATATCTTTGTTTCTGAATTGTCTTTATAGCAGTGAAAAATGAAATAAAAAATTAATCTTACAGACAAGATGAAACAACGAGTTTTTAAAGTGAAAATGTTCCAAAGATAGAAATGTTTTTATATCCAATTTCATGGTGAAATTGAATCTGATGACCTAAATTGAAATAATATATTTATTGTTTATCTGAATATACTTTTTAAAAAATTAGAATATAATTTTACTATATAAAAATATTATTAAAAAATTTAGTTTTCATTTAAAATTCATTAGACTTAACTATTCATAAAAAATTGAATTTTCTCTGAAAAATAAAAAAAATTCACCCTACATATATTTTAATATTAAGATTTTAGAAATTAATTTCTGTTTGATGAAAAAACTATGAAAGAGTTTAAAATTAGTTTAAAAACATTTCTTCCATTAAAAGGAGCGAAAACTACCTTTAAAAATACACCTTTTTATACCTAAAATTGGATTTTCAATTATTTAATTTTTATAAAACACAATGGTTTAACATAAAAATATTTATTTGAATTTATAATATATAAATTTAGAAGAAATATCTCACTAGTAGTTATTAATTAAATTTAAAATATAAAAAACAAATTTATGTATAAATTAATGTTTTCATAAAAACAAATTATTAATATTCCATTGGGTTCTATTTTCCTTTCTATTTAATTGATACAGAGTGAATTAATATTATAACCTTGTGTTAACCTTGTCTTCATATGTTATTTACAATTATTCAATTATTGAACTAAAAATTCTAGGTGATAACTATAATAAAATTATCCTATAATTATTAATAGTATATTCTTGTTCGGTAAAACAATGTCCTACGTGTAATGAAATCTATTGTAGTAACTCGAAATATTGTGTAACATAAGCCAAAAAATGTGATAAAATTACAAAAATATAATATATTTGTTTCATGTAGCAAAATGTTTGAATTGTTTTGTGTATATTGAAATCATGATTTTTTACTGTGTAATTGAAGCCATAAAAGATATTTAATATATTCAAAAATATTAAATCTAAAAAATTCATGGGGTTATAGATTGTATCGAATTGTTTCTTTAGGTAAATAATCAACTCTATTTCCTTCCCTTTTTAGGATGATTTTTTAGTTCTCTTAACTCTTTCAAATTCTTAGAAACAATATTTCTATGGGATCTTTCCCTTTTGGGTTTATCTTATTTTAATTGTAATCATGGCCTAAGGATAGAAAAGTGGTTGTATATGAGAATGAGGTAGGTGGTCTATAAGATTTTTCCCATATTCTTAATGTTATATATGCGTCTGCAGTTTACCAATTCACTGCCATTATATGTTTTCAAGTCTTTCATTATGAAAATTGTACTGTGTATTAAATTGAGGTGAGAGACACTTCATGGACACCGTTGGGTCTATTAAAGGTTTGAGATTAGGCGTAGGGAATCCCTTGGGTATGAAAACACCTAAAAATGGTGAAATGAAATGGTAATAATTGGAATATTAAAATTATTATCATGAATGGTTTTAAATTTTTAATTAGTGTGTGGTAATGGTTAAAGGGATGGTTTAATGTTCATATACTAGCTTTTTTGAAATTCCAAGGAGGATTTTTAAATATTTTAAATGATTCATTTTAGATTTCAATTTGTTTTGGGTTTCTAGTGAAATGAAATGATGTTCTAAATTTGTTTATTTAAATAAGGTGTTGAACTCACGATGGGTTTAATGGTGGTCTTCATTGAATGTAAATGATGTTTTAATGATATCTTCATCAACAACCCAATAATGAAGTGGGTCCACCTGAAGACGCTTTCCCATAAGATGAGATCATTGTGATCATAATGTTTTTTCATCTTCTGTCCATCCATAAGTGATGAGTTCACTACTATAACCATTACTATAGGATTTTCCTAACACACTTGAATCTCATGATTTATCTTATAAATATATATGTCAACTTCCATTCATTGTTTCCCTCTTGAACGACTTGTGCATGAGTCTTTTATATAAGATCATGAACCACTACATCAAATTTACCGTGATTATAAGTATAATAAATATAAAAATATTGAATCTATTCATCCCATAATATATTTATAATGATCAAATTATTCTTAATTAATATCTATTTAGGGATGATATGTTCCATGCATACTAAAAAACCATCCGAAAAAAATCCACCAGTTTCATAAATCATGAATCACTGTTGCTAACATGAGATCTTGCATTGGGTAATTACACTCATGAAGTCTCAAATGATAGGAACCATGCCCCTTGAATCGATCCCCTTCCATATAAACTAGAACCCAACTAGATTCTAAGTACATCACAATAAACTATGTAGCCTCTACAAAGATCATTTATAATCAATAACATTTATGAATTCCCCCTTTCATTAAACTCCTGAAAGGCCATCTCACAAACTTCAAACCATGTTAGCATAACACCCTTCACGAGAATGATCGTAAGAGGTCCTTAAATGTATAATAAGTCATCGATAAAGTATTTATAGTTATTATTTATCCCAAAAACTACACATATCAAATATTTTCTTCAATATCTCCTAGGAAACAATTTCCCCCAACTTCTATGGACCCACACATATCCACGATTCCATCATAATGTGTCAAAGGAATTAAAAATTTTCTATTTAGGGGAGGAATGTTTTGAGGTTAGAATATATTGGGTTCTCTCTTACATTATTAAATTTTTTTTCATAGTGTTTTTCATGATCATGACGAGTTAGGGAATGCACTATGAAATCCTTTATGAAAACTACCATAAAGCAATCATGGTACGTGTGGAAACCCTAATTATACAAGGTCATATCGACCAACGACATGTTTGTGATATATTTTGACACTACTATGTACTCAAAAATGACATAACTATATCAAAAAGAGGTATGTTTTTTATTTTTTGGTCTGTCACCTTCCTATTGATAAATCGACCTCAAATAATTTTTTTTTAAAAACTATAGAACCTTGAACCCAGTAAGAGAGATATCAAACGTTTTAGCTTCCCAGTTCTCTATTTGTCTCTTGAGTTCTTGATTCTCAATAGGAGACGTCCTATATGAAGGAATAGATACAAGATCTACCCCTGGAATAAGATAAATAATAAAATATGCCTCTATCTCTTAAAGAATCCTAGAAACATTTTTAGGGAAAATGTCCCAAATATCAATTTTCAACAGGAGGAAAAACATCATGTCATACTTATCACTCATTAACAATAATACCAGCAATATAGAGTAACAATGCAGCCAACATGTGATTCTTAATCAAAATTGAACATTCATGGTCATCCCATTCATTTTTTTGAATATTGAAACCTACCTATGGTGATGAAAATGACATTATCCATCGATAATAATAAAAATATTCTCAATAATAGAATAAATAGTATATCTCAAGAATAATGTCAATGTCGGTCATCGGGATTATGAAAACATTCCATTAAAAGTGGTAGCCACTGATCTGAAGGGGTAACCCCTTGAAATCATATTCAATTTCTGAACATACTTCCAATGCAGTATCAAGATCCATATGTAAAAAAATGTAATTAATTTCATGGCCACTTATTTCCATTATAACCACAGAAGTAAAATAATTTGAATAACCTATGTCAAATAAATAACACAAAAAACATGGAGATATTGTGATCACACATCGAACTCTAGATAATCTAACACTCTACACCATCAGTACCTGTTGTACTATATGAAACTGGCATGATCAATGACCATGAGATATTGATTGACCTTGTTGATGTGGAAGTCTCTACTAGTTATTCATTTCACAAGTCCAACTTCTTTGATCATGACCACTAACTTGAACTAATTATCATGAAGTACATTAGATAGCATCATATCAAAAATCTACTGAACCTACTTTAGAAGGTTGAGAAAATGTGGATCTCATCCCACTAGGAATAGGTGGGATGTTCAGAGAAAATATTTTATGATGGAAAACTGTTCTACCGTCCCAATAGTCAACTAGGTAGTATTCACAAAGAAGATATGTGATACTTGGATAACCACATTGATGTAATACCAAAGGGATACCTATGAAAATAGTTATACCACCACTGCCTTTTAATGGAACATCAAAAAGACACTTCCTATAGCTAGACTATACACCACCCATCCTGTATTTTAGAGCCCCAATGACCTGTACACATATAATCTCTTATGTTTTTCTTGAAGATGAGGTATTGTTTCACTGTCTATAAAAATCTGATCGGATGAAAAATAGTCACCATTAATAATATTTCTTATATGATCTTCTCATCAAACAGTATTTCTATATAAATTTTATGACTAGAATGGGTCATTGAGAAATAGCATAGCTTAGTCGAGTGATTTGAATAATCCATTATAGAAAATGAACCCTGTTGCAGGTTCATAAAATCCCTAGATCAAGAATCTAATGATTATTTTGGAATGAATTAATCATTGAATTTAGGTTATAAATAACACCAAACCATATATCGATTCATATCTTCTTGGAAAATAACAACCCACCAACACTTGGTAGATCCAAAGTGCATATAAGCTATGATTTTCACACACCTCTATGGGGTTATCTCTAGATTCCCGATGATATATGAAAATCCCACTCTCTATGAATCTATAACATTGTGGTGAAATTCCCTAGAAAAAAATAGTTTGGTGGTATTATTGGAATTTTCTAGTCAAATATGAAATTGAATGTGTTAGTCATGGAGCTCCCTATATACGCTATAATAGCCATTGAAAACCCTCTCTAAGATTATCATATATATATATACTCCTAGAATAGGTAGAGATATTAAATATTGTGACACAAGTGAAACTACATGTTGTTCAAGTCTTACAACCCAATATCATGGTCATCACCACCTACCTACCATTTAACAAGAGGCCTTTATAGGGGCATACCTCCATATTATCAAACACATACCTCAGAATGAGATGTATATAGAAATATATATATAAGGAAATGTGACTTGTATGAATCCTTCAATTATCATGAAAAAAAACAAAACTGACTAAACACTTTTAATGTAAGGGAATGGTTTAAAATCATATTTTCAATTATAATGCAACATTTCATGGAGTTTCAATCCCAAATTATAGGGGAAAATATCCATTATGTTGAAATAGGAATAAAAGATTAATGGAAACAGTTCCCATTAATAATTTAAAATTTAAAATTGAATATATACCATGGTTTATATATATTCCTCTACCATTCACAAGTTATAATGTCCCATTCTTTATAAGATGCTATTGGAAATTCCTTTAACTGAAAACAACTTCAGAAGTTCAATTCATTCATATGAAACAAAAATACTATGTACAATGTTCATTTATATAGATCACCATTCAAAATATATAAAGGTATATCCACACTATAAATTGAAATTGGATTCAATTTAATTACAATCTTGAAAATTCCTTCTATTTCAACCCATGGTTCTTTGTTATAACATCTCATTATTGGTTAGTTAAGTCTGTATCATCATTCTAAAAAGGAACACACAATTGATGATAATGAAGAAACTATAAATAACAAAATATTTATCACATTTTATGATAGAAATGTTCATCAAATAAAATAAAAAAACAGTCAAGGACATTATTATAAAAACACACTATTGAGAATTATAATCTACATGAAATAAAATTTTCATTGAATGAAAATATCAATGTGATTATAATGATGTATGATATAATACATCTTTTTCATACCATTCCAAGTGTAAAAATCCATTATATTTAACATCATGAAGAAAGTTTGTCACCTTATAGTGATAGTAATACTACCTTAATTGGAATAATCATGAAAAACAATTCCCATCCTAGGTAACTTTTCTTTCCCCCCAAACATGTGTTAACTACTCCCATGAACATATTATTTAAAAGTTCTAATATTTATTACTCTCTTAGATACCATCAAAAAATAGTATGATAATTGAAAATAAAATTTTCCCTAATACGATTTTTGGATGTCCTTGGCCCTGTTCACTTATAATGAACCTGACCTATTGGCCACATGATCTCTCGTATACCTCCCCATATGCTAGAGGCTACCAACAAACAACAAGGTTATACTGTGGTATGGTTTGGATACTATAACCTCTTTATCTAATCATGGAATAATAGTGAATAATAAATAAGTATCAAAAACCTAATAAATGAAAAAAATATGTAATATATAAGAAAAAAATATAACAACATCCAGATAATAGAGAAAATAGAATTAATAGAAGACCATATCAATATAAAGATGATGACATGTCTTTAAAAATGCATCTAGATTATATAAAATACATTTATCACAAAAGAAAAATGACCAAAATGTATATCTCCATTAGAATCCTGAACATTAGATTCAATAATTTCACATAATATCGCATTTAATATAAATAAAAAATCCAATGTTGAAATATCCATTTTCTCTAACTATATACTAGAAGTATTTTCAGGTACCCAATAGTTACATGAATAGGGTCTGAGTAAAACATCGTTTTCCACCCCAATCTATGTCTATAAATAATTCATCCTATGTATATAAACAGAATAATTTCTAGGTATATTAATAAGATCATGTGGAAAGTAATAAAATCCAGGTCAAGCTCATGATCCTCAAAGGGTTAATGAGAGGCCATACCAACATCAAAAAAATATTAATGTTTGATCCATATATAAAATTGGGGTATAATATTTTAATTCAGGGAGTCAATTCACGAATTTGATATGGGGGTAAATATTATGATGTTGAATAATCCCATCCAAAATATCTATAGAACCATTTCCAAAATCCAAACATAAATGGAATGCAACGTTAGGTCCATTAATTATAACCCATGATGGAATGAAGAATCATTTACGAAAATACACAATAACTAATTCTGAGGGTAGTTTTCAATAATTTGAAATAATTAATAAGGATCACCATGTGTAATATTTATTAATAAGAAAATATGAGGACTATTTATATAATCAAAAATACATAATAAGAAGTACCATGTATATAAATTATTTATAAGTGATGAAGATCCCCTTGTCTAATACATAATGTAATCCTAATCTAATCATATTCATTTTGTATAAAAAATCATGGAAATGGGAAATAATATAAGCAATTTATTCATTATATAACCTATAAAGGTGGAAATTATTGTAAAATGGACGCAACCTAATAAATTTTCAATAATATATTTTATCAATGTTCATATGATATAGTCCTACAATTTAACATAAATTTGATTCACTTATAACTGATCAAATGGATCATGGGGTTTTCCATTCCTCGTATAATTTAATAAATTAAATTTTAAAACGTTCAGTTTAAAATTCTATGAAAAACCCTTGTTAGTGGTGTTTTGGTCATAAGGGACAAATAAGTAACCATGGCATATGTAAGGACCCTAACATAAACATTAATTATTCTAGTATATTTCAATTATTAATTAACATAATTTAATTTTTTACTATCTATTAGGATTATAGTTTTATAGATCTATTTCATAAATCAGAGAAAAAATTCCATGTATTACAAATGGGAAATTTCTACTTAGTATTACTTTTTCCACAAAACAAAACATTTAGATATAATCATGATTTTGTGTCATGATATATCATCACATATTTTCTATGGACCACATCATTTCCAGTACTCATCATTATATCCTTATAAAAAAATTTAAAACATGGGATGAGAACAAAAACCCCACTAAGGGACACAAAATTACAAATGTTTTAGTATGGTGAAAAAATGAAAACTGATGAAATATATTATCAAAAAACATACAACTTTATTGAAAATAGAATCATTTTTCATTTTAGAATATCATTATCTTAAATTTTTAAATCTAAATGTTTCCTTGGAAACCGATTAACATGCATAGAAATGTAATTTAGATTACATGTTGAATCATCCTATTTAAACCCTTAAAACTCCTTACAATTGGAATAATCATATGTATGATTTCAAGTAAAATTATCTAGAGACATAATAATTACCCAATGCATTTTATCACTATATATATGTAACCTTTGTTTAAGATATATTAGCCTCACCGAAGATATATAATGGGATTATACCTTTATATACATTGTATCATTCCCACCTGTGATATAAAATCGACCTGAACCCTTTATTATCAATTTTAAAAGGCCATATCATGAATAAATCCCTTGAATAACTCTTTTAATCTTGTATGTGAAAATTAATCATATATCCAAATTCAAATTTTTCTTAAAAACCAATTTTTTGTACGAAAATAACTAGAACAGGGAAATATGGGTTTTATTTTCATTAAAAACCTAATATAGTAAGGAATCAAAACA
This sequence comes from Viscum album, assembly GCA_963277665.1. Taxonomy (NCBI): domain Eukaryota; kingdom Viridiplantae; phylum Streptophyta; class Magnoliopsida; order Santalales; family Viscaceae; genus Viscum; species Viscum album. Next base: position 540,187,513 of record OY728123.1, read on the forward strand.
TTATATATTGTTTATAGTGGTCAGAAAATTTGTTGTCACTATATATTCTAAAATAGGACATTCCTTTTATTTTTTATAATGAAATTCAAAACATTCCAAAAAAAGACAACATTATGAAAAACATTGATACTAATAATCTAAAATTTTATTTTATAGTTTTTTCCCATTGAAATAAATTCATATAAAAATTTAAAAATCATGTACATGGAAGATAAGTATTTTGAAAATAAATTATTATGGCCTTTAAATAGATATTTAATGTTACAGTTTCCTTTAACTCATTTCGGAATCATCACATATGTTATTTTATATATAAAATTATAAAATAATTTTAAAAATTTAATTTATTAAAAAAATCAGGTTTATTTATAAATATGTTTTTCTTTTTTCCATGTCATATACAATTACATAGAAATTTAATTTTATATTTCATGTTTTAATGATATTCAGTTCGTATGTCCAAAATAACTTCAGTAGGTTGACTATGGTCAAAGAGGTCAATTTTCAATCATATCCAGAATAATAATTATGGAATTATTTTCATTTTTATATATAAATTATACTTTTAAAATCAATCATGAAAATTGGTTATTAAAAATGAACTATGCTACAATCATAGATATGGTTGTCAAACATACACAAGAGTAACATTTCCTTTTTTCAAGAGTCACTAAAGAAAGATTGTATGTATTCTATTACCATTAAGAAATGGTAGTTATGAAATAAATAAAATATTATTTATTTAAATATACTTATATATATATTATCCAAGATATTTGGTGATGAAAAATAAATCCCATCACTTTTTGGATGTGGTAGTCCACACATTGGCATAAATGACATATCATTGTTTTCTGAATGGAATGATAACAAGGAAATTGATATTTTATATTTTCATAATGATAAATATATCCTTTATATAATATATATTTTCATTTAATCCATCACTTCATCCATCCTTGTGAGATGGGAATAGAAAATTTATTAAATTGATTCGTGAGGTTGTTGTCCTCCATACACGCAAATGATAGCTTTGTTTCCCATTTGATGGAAGAGGAGATGAATATAGGTTTTTATCATTTTAAAAACATATTTATATATATGAATTTTTTTATTTCATCATGGTGAAATAATATTTTATTTAGTAACAAGAAATAAAACAAAGACACCCAGTCCAGAACGATATCTCTTTTCCAAACAATCTCTAACGGTTTACACCAAAAGCTTTTATATGATGTTTTTTTATCAAATAAAATCACATAGGATTTCATGATGGATGTATGTAAGGTATTGGAGTCTATATTGGATGAATTAAATGGGTTTTTATGTGATATTAAATGAGAATTAGAGGTGGTCTTGTATAAGATAGGGGAGGGGAAGTCTAGGAATTTCTTGAACTGTTAAATTAATATAAATTAATTTTGTTGTACAAAACAATTAAAATTGATAATATTAAATGGTATAATGGGTATAAGTAAAAATATAGTCATAAAATAAAATTTTAATTAGTTTTTTTCGCCTTTGTATCCATATCAATTTTTAACCCATTAATCTTTTCACACATATCAAAATAACATGGTTTTTATGCTTTGAATATCATAATAGTTATTATAATTAGAAATAAAGGCCCATAAAATGATCATGGTTTATATTATAAATCATATCCTAAACATGAGTTTGGATATAATTTTATTTAGTAATTTTAAATTTTTTATAAATTATTATTTCTTATAATTTATTATTAATGAACTTTTTTAGAACTAACCATTACATTGTCAATAATAAAAAATAAAATGAAATTAATGTAATTTTATTTCACAAATATAATCTATCATGATATTATAAAATATTAATATATCAAATTAATTAGCCCAAATTATATTCCTTATAATATTTATTTATGAGTTAAATGATTTTTTCATTAATTAAAAAATTAATGTGTCAGCATTGTGTAAAAATTTATTTAATTATTTATTCACTAAAAATAAAAAATAAATTTTCATGATTAACATAAATCAATATAATGTGAAATAAACTTTGGAAAAATAAATTTCCTTTGGTTATTCCCATGAAAAAAATACTATAGTTAATAAATACTGTGACTTTTATTGTATATTCATTAAATAAAAGATTAAAAAGGTTTTAATCATATTAAAATGGAAATAAGAGGCAATTTATTAAAACGTTTAATGTCCATTGAAGACATATACTCATATAATAAAATTTATTCAAGTTTTATGGACATTTTATAGTCCCTATAAATTAATATTTTCCATTAATTACTCAATTTTCACTTTTCTGTGGTAATAAAATTACTAAGGTTACTATTAATGTAGACCGAAATAAAATAGATATAGACTAAATATATAACCTATAATTAAAAATAAGGAATCAATTATTATAATTAAGGTTCTAAAGTGGAAGCTTTTAATTTTTAATTAAACCCAAAAATGTGTTGAAAAACTATTTTCCATATAAATTTATTTTTTAATTTAAACTACTCAATATACAAAATTTATTTGTAAAATTATTTTAAAATTAATGAACTGTATTATATTAAATCAAAATATAATATTTAAATTTTAAAACATAACAAAAAATAGAATTTTTTTAAATATGTGAAAATAAATACAATTTTAAATAAAAAATAAATACTTTTCACTCATAAATTTAAAGTCATGTTTTTCATAAAAATCTCAAAAATAACCCTAATATAATTTTTTCATGATTATTATTAAAAATTAAATTAAATTTTTCAAATTTAAATTCTCTAATTTTTAAACTGAACCTTTAAATAAATCATTATAAAAAAGAGTTTAATAAAAGTAATTAATTTTTAATTAAAAAACCACATAATACTTTTATAATTATTATAAAAGTAGAATTCACGAATTCTAAATAAATAATAATGATATATTATATAATTACATTATTTTTTAGAGAATATAATTGAACCCACCTAGTTGATGGTTTGGGTTGAGATCCTTAATCTCTACCTGGCTATCAAAGTATCGTGGCCTGTCTACAACTGGGTTTCAAAAATTTATACAAAGGATTAATGATTGTTAGGAGAAATTCATAGATGATCCATCATAAGGAAAAATTAAATATGATATAATGATTATACTTGTAGGGAAAATTACTTGACCACTTACCATATACCAAACATTGTTTTATTTCCATTTTTAACATTAGAATCGAGATTTTACAAAAGAAATCATAAAAGAAGAAAAAAATCCATAAAAATACGGTATATGAGCACATTTAGAAATAAATATAATGATGGTGATAAAAATAATGAAAATAATAATAATTAATAATATACTTACTCACAAGATTGTAATGTAATGAATATTGATTATTTGGAGCTCAAAAGATGTATAGAGCTCAAATACTAGAGGTGAGGAGGAGGGGAGATCAATTAGCCCAATGTGGATAGGGAATGAGATTTAAATTGGGAGTAAATAAAATTATTTTATGTATGGTAATATTATAATAACAGATATTTAAATTGGTATATTTTTTGGAATTATTGTGGGCCAAAATGCACTCCAACAAGGTGCACCTATTCCTAAGGTTTTACCCCATTAACCTAATCAGTCAAACAGTTTGACAAATAGAGAAGATCCTATTCATATCCACTATATATATTTTCTACCTCGTCACATAGCTAGGTGAATTGTTATGATATCCCGTGTGATAACCATGAGGCATAGAAGTGGAATTTCGTTCAGGTTTTCCATGTCCATGTGGAATCCCTCACAATGTTAAATATTCCATGATCCTATTTGGTTTACACAATTGTGACAAAATAAAAGTAATAACCATGTAACTCACTATAGTTATACTATATTTTTTCTTCACACATTGGAAAAACAACATACCCTCGTTCACTATTTAATATTCAATTATTCATTATTACATGGATAATATAGGAGGTTTGACAATATTTAAAAGAGTTTATACATTAAAAAGTCATGATCTTAAAATATTCTTATAAGAAGAGAAGTATATCTTAATTATTTTCAATTTTAATATTCAATTATACTAATGGTTGAATATTATTTGGAATATAGGAATAGTTGAAAATTTGACTTCATAGAATGTTATGATTTGATGTGTGTATTTTTCAGTTAATATTTTCCACAAACTCCTCATGCTAAAATGTTGATACAATTCCATGATATTAAACAAAATTAGGGTGAATCCATCCATACCAAAGAATTAAGATTCACAATAAATGAATGTAATATTTATAGTTTTATCATCAACCATAAAAATAAAATTGTAGATTTATTTAGTGGATTAAAATCAATCCTCCTAAAATTGTTTTCTATAAAGGGAATTTGGAGACAATAATTAAATTATTTGATGATCTTTTATGTAATAAACTGACATTGAAAACACTCATTATTTTCATTGTTTTGAATACAGAAGATAAAAAGTGAGTTTCATTTTAAATAAAATGATAAATATCATGGAAAATATAGAATTCCATCATTTACATGGTACAAAATATTTGATTGGGCACTATAGATATTTATAGAAACAAAGAAGATATTTTTTAAAATATGTAATGACTATCCAGGGAGTTCAAGAATTATAAGGACATATAAAGTGGCATGTTAATATAATATATGATAAGAACATATCAAATAATTCACCAGTCACACTCCATTGTTTCAATTATATATAAAATTTAAACTCTTCTATCCAATGAACAGATACAATAGTTGATGAACAAAATTAATTATAGTAACCATAGTAGAAAATTGAGTAATGTAAATCATATATGATCACTACTTTTTAATTAGGTCATAAAAAATGAAGTATGGTAAGGTACACACATAATCCACTCATGAATTGAAAATTTATTATTTGAATATTTTTCTACCAACTCTTTTAACTATGAAATATTGTCTAGGATATTCAATTATCCACCAAAATTATTTAATTATCAATAAATATTTATAGTGGTATGAATTTTTCTACCAATGTTTTTAAATCCATTCGAATAGAATTTTGTTGTAATGAGCCATGTGTAAATAATATTATTCTACCATTAGTTGATTTTGATGGGATTTTGGGAATGATTTGTATATCTTTACATATATTCCATTTTAATTTATGGTATAATTGAATCAAATTTCATATCCTAAAATAAACCAATATAATTTTTCATTCTAAAATTTCTATGAACTTCCTATTGAAATTGTTTCCATTATATGGGTCTTAATGAGAAATCAAGAGATGAATTTGGATAAAATAAAATTTTAAAAACTATATTCAAGGGATATGTCTATTGTAAGGGAAAAGATATGTTTTTTATTCTAACATAAGACATATAGGTTGTTTTCTCTTTTGAAATTACATCTTTATTAACGTCTACCTTAGGGATACCCAAGATTATTTTCATTGGTTGGGTTTATTTAAATATTGAGATGGAAAACATTTTTTAATGGTGGGATAATGTATGACACCAAGTACTAAGAAAGAATTATTTCCTTCTTTATGTTTTTAATTTATAGATATGTTATTATATTATTTAAAAAATTTTGATTAATAAATAATTCATTCAAGATATGAATTATGCAATAAACAATTTATTTATTTACAGAAGAACATTATAAAAAAAAGTACCCCAAACAATGTATTTTATACAATAGACTATTACAACACCAGGATGACTACATCTCTTAAATGTAATTAAATTAATATTAGAAAAATAATAATTTAATTACATCCTTATAACTACGAAATCTATAATGTCATCGTTACTCATAAAAGTCACTTATAGTATAACAGACCAACATTTTCAAAAGAAAATCATGAAATAAGAAAGAATAATGTAAAATAAAAATTAAAAATAAGTGAATGAGGAGTTTTCTTTTTGAAGTTAGAATATAATGAATTAATATGAGGAAATAGAGGTAATGTATCCATTATATAACAATTTTTAACTGGTATACAACTATTATGAAATATACTAGTAAATGTGTTCCATGTTGTTGATTACTAGTATATATTTTATATTCATAATGTTTATATATTTTACAAATAAAACATTTATTTTTAAATAATTTAACTTAAATATTATTAATTAATTTTTAATATAATTATTCAATATTAATTCATTTATGAAAATACAATTCATTTTAAATAAATTATATCTACATAATTTAATTTCCACTAAATTTATTACATTTAAATAATGTGTTTGAATGAATATATATGTTAATTTTAATGAATTATTTGTAAAATATATTAATAACATCTTATATATAATTAAATAATTATAATAAATATTAGTTCAATTACTCATGGCTATACAAAAAAATAATAATTAATTTTTTTTTGTTATTATGTATTATTTGTTAATTTAAATAGTTTTATTACTTTTATTAATATTATAACATTATAAAAAAACTATTTTTATCTTTGTAGTCATTCATTTAATGATAATTAGTAAGAAATATTGATTTACTACGAAAAATTCATATATTCAATGAATATTTTTTAATAAGTATCTCACAAAATTATAATTGTCAATATAAATAATTATTTTAATGAAATATATATTCAATATATAAATATATAATTTAACATCCATTCAATGATTATTAATTTGTAATGAATAATATTAAATTAATTATTATGCTTGAAAACACATTTTTAAAAAAAATTATGTGCTGTTATTATAATATTAAAATTAATTTTTATTACTTTTAGAAATTGAATCAAATTAAATCTATATCATATTAGGAATTATAGTTTTCAAAATTTTTAATTATTATAATTTTATTAGTAGTCAAAATAAATTTTTATGAATGTAAAAGTAATTTACCATGGTAATGCTAAAATGGTTATTTTCAAATAATTACTTTTATGAGTGATATGTAATTTTATCTAAATAAAATAAATCATTCACTTTTAAATAATAAATATCCTATAATTTTTATATATGATATCCAATATATTAGCACTCATTTAATTTATAATTAATTAGAAATATCAATAAGAGAACATAATTTTTAAAAAGTTACTTGTCTACATAATAATGTATTTATATATATGTATTATATTTTAAATTAAAACTTAATTTACAAATATATAGAAGTAGAATTTAATCTAATAGACACATAATTTCGAATATGCATTTCCAAATTGGGTAGGAGGGGTCCTCTAATATTTTTATGAAACATTTATTATACTGAAAATTTAAAAATGATAAAATGTGTTAAAAGAGGTAAATTATCATGGAAATGATTTTGATTAATTATTATGATCATTATGAATTATAGAATCCCAATTTTAGGAGGATTATTCTATTTATAATTATCAAAAGTATTTACTCACTCAACCAACTTAACTGGCATGTTATTTCATATTTAACATTCAACTGATAAGTATTTCTAAATAAAGATCCATCTAATTGGCATTTGGGAGGATGTCTCCTTTACTCTTTCAAAACTACTACATTACTTGAAAAAATTATTTAATCCTTGATCATTGTTCATATCCTAATGTCATGAACTGGCCTGAGTCAGCCCTAAACTAGTCACCCGTGCCGATCCATGGTAAGGTCCGAGAGGTTTTCCCGATCCTCCCAGGAATGCAACATGTTCTGGGGCATCGACCAAGACGATGTAAAAGATTTATCCCAATAAAAATAAATAAAAGTATAGGAAATAAAAAAGAGTAGAGTATAATAAATAATTCAATCAAATAACTAAATAAAACTGATAAAGATAAAAATAACCAAACTTGACATCCAAACTAACTCCGTTTGACCACACTGGTCACTCTCCGACTCAACGATCAAGCGTCACCCATGGTGAGCGCACCCAAGCAGGAGCCTAAACAAAACCTAAAAAAAGAAAAGAACAATAAGAATGAATATTCAAACTCTATAGTATAGCTAGATTTATATTCCCAATGCACATCCTTTAAAAAAAATAAACATCTATTTTCAGGCATGAAATACAATGTATAAATGTAAGATTTTATAAATGTTACTAAAAATAAATGTTCGATTCATTTCACTCATTCATTTCTCAAAAAATCAAGCCATTATTTTAGTGGTACATTAGAATTTTCAAAGGGAATTTGATTCTTATATTTTCAATTTACGCAAAAAGGATAAAATGCTTTTCATTGAAAACAGTTTTCATAAGAGATATTAACATCACACATCACTTTAAAGTAAAAAAACTACACAGGAAAGTAATACAGTAGTTACAAAATAAGAGAAAAGAAAAGAAAATATATAAACAAGAATCACATTCGAAACTGGAAGAACTATAAACAAGTAGACATAGGTTAACCCAAGTGATCGATAATAATTCAGAAGACACCAATACATGAGACCTAAACCTCATAGACATGTCACACAATATGAAATCAAAATGATCAAAATTCTCTCCCATCCATTCTAAGGTAGGATGAGGGAAAAACCAATAGAAATAAACACAAATATATCAGCCTACTATTGACCACTGGTCAGTACCATAACCTACCAATGCAACAATCTCTCTCAGAATATTCTCTAAAAATTATAGGTTCGTATGCCTCATGTATTTAAAAAGGGGGTGGTCTAATAGATGAAAACCAATCATCCAATCATAGTATATATAATAATAATGCAAAATATGCCTCACCCCGATTCACACCAAGGACCAATCTGATGCGACTAATCAAGAGAAAAAAATGAGTCCAATCCGAGGGAACCTTATAATGTATCACAAGAATTCATTAGTAAAGACATCCCATCCATTATACAAATACAATCATGTAATGAGAAACATCCACATGAGGACTTCATAATAAAAAATTTCAAAATATTTATCAAGGTTTCCAAATGGGCCATAAACCATTTATTTTTCATAAACTGACATTTATCATTAACACAAAATCCAAATTTTTTAAAGTGGGTAAACACATTATCTCCACACTAAAACATTGATTAATTCTCTCAAAATATTCAGAGTACATTTTCCTGTGAAAAAAAATTTATATACAAGTGTCAAATGGCCATTTATCGACAACACATTCTAAAACACCATAAAAACTCAACCCACCATTATTTATAATACAAGAACCCACTTTGAAAATACCAAAATGGACCCCTAAAATATCATTTTGAACACTACAAATAAATTAATAAATTAAAACAAGACATTTTATATTAAAATTAGCACATAAATGAAAATATAGAACAATCCATAATCACATTTCAAACTACTTTAAAAGCTAATAACACATTTCTTTTAAACATAAAACTACTTGGGACACTTTCAACAAACCATAGATCACCATTTCACAACAACCTGGATTAAAGATACAACTAAACTTCATTTTAATTTGAAACCATTTAAAAACACAATAAAATAATATTTATCAACATACACATTCACTTTTTATAAATGGGTGTAAACACACCAAGAAACCATCAATCAAAACATTTTTTTATAAAAATATCAACTGATCCATTTATCAGCGGTACATGAACTGTTTATCCTAACATTTTCTAATTTCATTCTAAACAAGAAAAAAAACAAATTAAATCCCACAAGCATATATAAATCGTTAAATTGTGTTATAAGAGTCACAAGCCAGGTGAAAAACTGTTGAAACATTTAACTAATCAACAGTGTGAGAAATTATAAGAAAATGACCTCATTTATCACAAGAATCAGAGTTAAACTACCAATTTGCATAATAAATAAATTATACACATGTTATAGAAAGATAATTTTCACATAAATAGGGCACAAATAGAAATAAATATATGAACCTTAAATTATAAAAGGTTGTCCAATGGGAACTTACATCAACACTATGGTGGAATGATAAAATGCATGTTTAGAAACTCTTCACCGAGGATTCAAAAATACTAAACCACCCATAACAAACCATCACTGATAAAAACACCCAAAATAAATGAAGGAACATATAATATATAATGTATAAGGCTATACCGAATAGGTTACGCATTCCCAAAAGGAGGATTCATGATAGAAACGCACCGAAAGAGGCTGCGCGCGCTGGGAAGAATCCATCAAAAGCGGTCGATGGACATAATATCATCAGGAGGGGGAGAGGTGATGGAATGAAAAGTCACTGGAATGGTGAAGGTAAGCCATAGGACGGACAGAGAAGGCGATACCGACAAAATAATGGTGCGTCGGCCAGCAGGGGCCTCATAGGAGGGTGTCACACCAGAAATTAGGGGGTGTTTGGGGAAGAGTGGGGTGTCAGGGTACACTACAAGGGAGAGAACTGAGGATTCCAGAGTAAGTTTGCATGTCCATGAAGAGGAAGGGATCACCGGAATTATGATATGAATGAGAGTGATTTGGGGGCATTTTCCCTCTGGCGAGCAGGTGGTTAGGGTGGCGCCATCTAGGGCTTGGAGGGTCGGCCGGGAGATGTTCTGTATGCCGATAAAGGGGTCTATGTGGCTGTGGTTGAGACTGGAGGAGTGGGGTGGCATCAGGGAGAGCTGGCTGAGATGTGAGACGGGGAGGCAAAGAGGTTGAGGGGATAAAGAGGGCGAGGTGATGTAAGGGAGGGAAGCAACTGGGCCGCACTGCACACACACACACACACAATAAAGGTGCTAATTGGATAGGGGTTCTCCAAAAACCCTAGAAAATGTAAAATCCAACTAAAAAACCGGTTGAAATTTATAATTTTTTATGAATAACAATATAAAAAACAAAATGAATATTAATAAAATTAATAATAATCATAATAATCATAATGATAAATTAAAACTAATAATGGTATTCATGTCCTTTTAAAAATAATTAATTTTTAACATAATAAAATTTTAAACGATGCCACATTTAATGTTCTCTTTAATTAAATGGACATTTTATTTTAATTTTTTTGAAGATGAATAGGATGCACAGTTACCCAAGCAGTGCCACATGGGGTTTCCAAAACATGATCTATTAATGAACCCAACGACATCGACTCAAAAAGAACACTTTTTTAACATAAACTCAAAAATGTCATCTAAGACTTATCCCAAACCCCAAAAAACTATTTAATGCTGAATGAATAATAAATAATAAAAAAAACATATGTCTGGGTGTGAAAATTCTCCCCACCATAATGCTTTCCACCCATGAAAATCCCCAAAATTATCCATCTTATCGATCAACACCAAAAGATTCAACAAAAACAAGATCCCACCTCTTAATCCAAGGATATTATATCGACCACCAACAAGACTCAACGTCACTACCCGAAACATATCACCAGCAGAGTGGAGGTGTAAAATGACTCCCCAAAATAAGAATTCAACAATCACCTGATAATGACTTAAGAGAAAACCTAATGATATAGTGGGTCTCCCAACCATAAAGAACCAAGATATACATGGCCAAACAGAAATCCAAATTAGACTTGAACCAGGCCTTACTGAAGATAAAAGTAGCACATAAAGAACAAATAAACCACTCATGCTCATCTGAACGGGATAAGATCATTACTAAAAACTCCATACGAACCAAAATCCCTAACCCCATTGGCAGGGAGGGAGGGACACAATATTGGATCAATGAAACTATGATGGAAAATTACACATGACTCACCAAATCATGGTGTAAAAACCCCAAAGAGACAACTGATCCATATGTGTGGTCTACGCATGTCCACTGATCGAAAAATACCAAACAAAAAGGAAAAATTCCTAACACTCCATCAGGGATAAGTCCATCATTTTATTTCCAAAAAAAGGAAAATAACAACAACCGAGAAACCATTATAGATACAATAAAATTGTCTCATTGCACGATAGATGCACAAACTTAACCAAGCTTCTTAAAATACCACTAGATTTCTTGACTACGCACCAGCTTCACTCTGAGGCCTTTTGGATGTACCTCGGATAGATGAAGCATCTCTTTCCTCATAGTCATGTTCTAATAATCCCAATAAAAATCATATATATTTTGATTTGAAAACATAAAGACATGATTTCTAAATCAAATCCACACTGGCATTAAAAATTGTAGGTAATAAAAATCCCCATGACATTCCCATACATTGAAAACCCCAAAAATTCCTCATTTCAAATTCCACGACAAAATATCCCATATAAAAAAAGGGAACATACACAAGAAAAATTAAAAAAAACCCCTACAACACATCACTTTTGTGAACATCCCCTCGACGCTTTCTAGAAACATCATGATCGAATCACTGGATGTGACCCATGTTTCCACATCCATGGCTTGGCATTGGAGTATTTGAACACGATGACTATTTGTTACCTATATTTCCATAGTGATAACACACTAGGATCTCTCACTCCAATGTGGGTGATAAAAGATCTCGATGCATTTTGATTCCATGACCTGCTCCATCATCTTTCGATCACTTACTCATATTCTTTCCAAAATCATCATCACAGCTACTATGAATTTAAGGAGGGAGAACTAATTCATGAACACTCTCCATCACCATTTCTTCATGAAATGGCTGTCTCACCACATCAGAAAATGATGTTAGGTTAGACATTGAATCCTTCATCCATAGATCAGGGAGGAGACCCGCCTTGAAATTTCAAGCATTCATGGAGTCATCTGTTTCATAACCTAAATATTAAGGGGCTAGCACCCCAATGTAGTGGAAATAATCCAACACTAATCGATCATCTTTGTAGAGACGACACATCTCCGTCCCCTTTATCACCCTTTCCTTATTATAGAAATACTCACAATTGAACAAATACATGATGATCTCCCAAGTAAGATCCTGACCGGCCTTGTTCCAAGAAACTGACTTCTGCCACATCCACAATGATCCTTCAAGATTGAAGGTTGAAAACATAACCATAAATGACTCAAGAAACTCAATGAGGTTAAAGTCCTTTTTATAATTCACATCCACTCCTTCACCATGGAAGGGTCTGCTTGACTATAAAATAGAGGTGGATCTAGCTTCCAAAACTAATGCATAAAATCATTTGGTTGATCTATCATGCTATGATCACCCATAGAAGCGTCAAGGGTACAACCGATGGACAAGAAATGTAAGGAACATAATCATGGCCAATTCAATACATAAAATCCCTAGGATCAAACCACACATATGTGACAATCTCTAAAAACATGAAATCAACCCATTATAACATCAAAATATTTCTTTTCAAAACACCATTAATTAAAAACAATCATAGTGGGTTAAACCCTCTATATTGGTAATCTTAAGAGTCTCACTCAAATGCATGTTTTTGGGCCACACCGGGATCCCATATACTATAACCGATATCCATTCATATTACCACATACCACTCTGCACATGATCACACATAGAAAAACCATGGAAAAAACAAAACAACTTCATTTTCCAAAAACAAATCATTCCTCCATTTTCCATTAAAAACAGTCCCCAAATAAAACATGTAATTTTTAGAAACCATTTTTCAAAACCTTTTTTTCTGATTCATTCAAATTTAAGAAGTCTGAAGAGACACAAAACCACTCAAAAAATGGTACTAGTGTGTGTGGATGACGTAACCCTAAGGTTGGCGGCCATATACTAGACATGTCATCGAAACATAGTTCCTTTTAGGGCCATGCCCCTAGTTCCACAAAGCTTGAGAAGCCACATGGATCACGAGGACCATTAGGATAACTCCCTATGTTGTATACTAATAAAAAAACACCCTAAACCCCAAAATAATCTAATTAAAATGGAATTCACATGAAAATCCTGGGATAACAATGATCAAGAGTTCATGACTCTCTTTTCACACCAACCCCTTGAATCCCGAAAATCACACTCCTTCTCTTTGTACATTCCAAAATATCATCGGGGTGCATGGAATAGTGAGGTCTTCTATGAGCCATCATGGCTCTCATAATAATTATTCAGAATCCATTTTGGGTCAACCCTGAACCAGTAAGGCAAGACGGTCCATGGTAAATCTTGAAAGGTGTTCCCAATCCTCCGAGGTTGGAAACAAGCACCAGAGCATCAATAGAGTGGATGTCAATGATTTCCCCCTATAAAAATTTAAAAATAAAATGAAATAATAAATAGATGTGTATAATAAATAATCTAAAAAAACAACTAAACCAGAACTAAGGAAGATGAAACTATCCAAACTGTGGGTCACTATCTGACTTAACAATCACGCATCGCCCAAGGCGAGTGCACCCAAGATGGAGCCTAATCAAGAACTAAAATAAATGAAGTAAAGGTGTTATTATTAAAACTTATTAGGCTAGCCCGAATATATATTCCCAATTCACTTCCTTTAAAATAAGAGAATCATCCATTTTCAAGTTTTTAAATCAATTTTTAAATGTATTGGTTTCTACATGTTACTCAAAAAAGAACACATCATTTCCCTCATTAATTTCTCAAAACCCAAGTTATTATTTTAGTGGTACATTAGAATTATCAAAGGGAAATCGATTATTACATTTTAAATTTACGCAAAAAGGTTGAAAAACATTTCATTGAAAATTGTTTTCATAATACACATTAAATCCACACATCAATTTCCAATTAAAATACTACACAAGAAAGCTCTATAGTAGTTACACATCATGGGAAATGAAAAGAAAATATACATACAAGAATGAAATTTGACACTGCAAGCACTAATAACACATAGACATTAGTGAACCTGGGAGATGAAGAAGATTCCAGAAGACACCAATACATGAGACCTCATCCTTGGTGACATGTCACACAAGATGTATCAAAACACTCAAAATGCCTGGCCATTCTTTCTCAGGATGTCTGAGGGAAAATCCCGTAGCAATGAACACAAACATATTCGCCTACTATGGTCCACTGGTCAATACAATATCCTACCATTTCTGTAATCATTCTCAGAATATTATCTCAATATGCCTGGTTCCTATGTCTCAGGTAATTAAAACAGGGGTGGGCCAAACAATGCCATCTGAGCATCCAATCGCAGTATATTTAATAATAATGCACAACAGGCATCACCCTAAGTCACTCCATGGAGTTATCTCATGCAATTAATCAAAAGAACATAAATTGTCCAATCAGAGTCACCCTTATAATGGATCACATTGATTATTTAGTAAGGACATCCCATCTATTATATACATATAGTCATGGCATGAAAAACATCCACAATATGTCTTTATAATAAAAAGTTTACCCATTTTTCTCATGGTTTCTAAATGAGACTTATATAATTTTTTTATAAACTGATAGTTATTATAAACAAATAATCCACATATACTAATGATTGTAAACACATCATCTCCACACATAAGAATTTATAAATTATCTCAAAATATTCAGATCACATTTCCCTGGTAAAAACCTTTTCATAAAAGTTCCAAATTTCCATTTATCGACAACAAATTCAAAAACACACTAAAAACTAAACACCCCTATATTTATTAATACAAAACCAACTTTGAAAATAAAAAAAAAAGATACCCCCAAAATATCAATTCCAGCACTGCCAATACATTGTTAAATTCAAAAAACCATTTTCTCTTACAGTTATAACGAAAACACAAATTGGGAATAATATATCATCACATTTCAATCCACCTAAAAAGCCAAATACAAACTTATTTTAAACATAAAACTACATGGAACTCTTTCAAGAATCCCATGATCATCATTTCACATCAATCTAGTTTAAATACACAAATAAACTTTCTTTTAATTAGAAACCATTTGAAAAAACTATAAAAAAAATTTATCAACACACACAGTAACTTTTTATAAAGGGGTGTAAACAAACCTAAACACGTTGAATGAAATTATTTTTTATAAAAATATCAACCAAGACATTTATCAGTGGTGAATGTAATTTTTATCAATACTGTTTCAAATTAACAGTGAACAAGGTTCCAAAAAAATTCCATCCACAATCTTATAAAAATTGTAAAATCAGGTTCTATGAGTAAAATATTGGGTGAAAAAATAATGAAACATTTAATTAAAAAACAATGTGTTCAATTATAAAATAATTACATCATTTTTCAAAAAATCAGATTTAAACTACCAATTTACATAATAAATTAATTAACCAAAATTTAAACAATAATAATTAGTACATATATTTGGCATGAACAGTAGTAAATAAATGCAGCATAAATTCTAAAAGGAAGTGCAATGGGAACCTACCTCGGCCCCGTGGTGTGATGAAAAAATGCACATTCAAAAACACTTCACATGGGTTTTAGAAATTCTAAACCACCCAAATTGAACCATCAATGAGAAAAATACCAACATAAATGATGGAAGAGCATAAATAAAATTTAGGGGGGACACCAAAGAGACTACGCATGCCTGAAATGATGTCGATGGCCAGGCACGTGCCGAAATGGTCTTTGCATTCCTAGATAAAGCCATATGTGGAATTCAGCGGACATAATCATTTCGAGAGGGGGAGAGGTGCCAGTTGGATAAGTCACTAGAAGGTTACGGGTAGTCCAGAGAAAGTACATATAAGGAATATATGAACATAGGGAAGTGTTCCTTCCAACAGGGGCCACACCAGAGGGTGTTGCACCAGGAAGTTGGGGGTTTCGGTGGAAGAGGGGGGTGCCAGGTTTCTTTGCAAGGGAGGGAACCCGGGTCGCTAGAGTGAGTTTGCGTGACTAGGAAGAGGAAGGGCTTGCCGGCTACATGTTGAGAAGTTGAAGGGATCGTCGGGGCAATATGGCACTAGTGAGCCTGAGGTTAGGGAAGCACTATCTAGGGAAGGGAGGGTCTACCGGGAGTTGTTGTGCACTCCGGTAAAGGGGTCACAGCGGTAGTGTCCAAGACCGGTGGAGTGAACTGGCATCAGGGTGAGTTGGCTGAGAATAATGATGGGAAAGTGGAGTGGCCGACGTGGTATGGAGGGTTAGGTGCTGCAAGTGAGGGAGGTGGCTGAGTCGTTCCACACACACACACAAAAATGTGGCTAATTGGAGAGAGGTTCTCCAAAAACCCTTAAAATAGTAATAGAAAACTAAAAATTTATTAAAATTTGTAATTAATTCTTAATAATAATATTAATAATGAAATAAAGAATAATAATAATAATAAAAATAAAAAGAAGAATAATAATTATCATCATCATAATCATAATGATAAAATAAAAATAATAATGGTATTCATTTCGTTTTAATAATAATTAATTCATAAAAGAATAAATATTTTAAAATATGCAACAATTAATGTAGGGTTTAATTAAATGGTGTATTTATTTATATTTTTTCAAAGATGAACGAGAAGCACAGTTAACCGGGAAGAGGCACACGGGTTTTCAAAAACGTGGACCGGTCGTGCGCCCATCAACGTCGACACAAAAAGTGTACTTTTTGACATAAACTCAAATATTTTGTCCGTGACTCATCCAAAACACTAAAAAATTATTTAAGGACAATATAATACTAAAATAAAATAAACTAATAGTTCATGGTGGGACACCTATGTTCTAATAATACATTTGGTCTCATGTTTTTCTATAAAGGAAGCCTAAATCATTCATTCTGAAGGAACCTTTATTGAGAATGAGATGATTCATCAAGGAAAGTAAAATAGTCTTGTGTTTTTCTGGACTAATGTTAATGGATTCTGATATCAATTTTACATTAATTGAGATATGTAATATATTAACCACATAATTAAATTTAGTGGAATATATATTAACCCATTAATGATATATAAACTTTTTTCCATATAAGTCATCATATTTAAAAATCGATATCATTTTGATGCTTTAAACAAATTTTGATTCAAATGATATATAATAAATAATCCGTTTAATTCAAATATTAATCTCATTTCAAGATTCCATATATATATGGTTCATATAGGAAAATTTTATAAATCTTCCCTCTAAAACCCAATTTATTTTCTTCTCCACTAGTTATTTCAGTGGATTAAACGTCTTCATACCATTCCCTCTCCATTTCATTCCCAGTTTAACTGAATTAATAGTTTTAATTGTTGTTGAAATTTTCTATTATTTTTAATGTGAAATCATTCTACACAATATCCATATCCAATACATTGTTTATGCATGTCCATATATATAATTATATTGTTTCTTTAGGTTATTTTAATGGACTTGAATTTATCATAATAGAATATTATTTTAACACCCTTCATATGATCACTTTCTTCCAACCGTGATCACATCGATAGTGTCTTGGAAGGAATTTATTTTTCAAATGTTTTCTATATGAACTTATTTTTCACATTGTCTTCAACATTTTTTTTATAGAATATTCTCTCCATATTTTTTTATTTTTCAAAATTAAAATCTATTCCAATTTTAATAAATAGTGATTTAAAAATTAGTATTTTCATAGGAAATTTATATTTTTTCCATTTTTCATATAATATTTTTTTCATTATCCTTATTATTTTTTGTCAATATATGTTAGTATTTTTTAATAAATCTTATTCATTATTAGGTATTCTCTCTAATGATACAATTCAAATTTTTTCATTAAATATTTTTTGGTAATGACTTATAGTAATTTTCATGAATCACATTTCTTTTCCAATGGATTATTATGGTATGACTGTATTATGAATATTTTCAAGTATATTTAGGGAAAAAATATATTTTTGATAAAAATGATATCGGTGGGTTCATTATATATCATCAATTAACTTATTATGGGTTTTTATATCATGTGGTCAAAATATGAACACGGTAGGACCCATGCCCAAAATTATAAGAGTAGTTGGATAAGAAAAAACTCTACATGTGTAATAAACCATGGCCAAAAGGGTACATTGGTTGCTATTTTAATCATACTATAATATGGAATTTTTTTCATCCATCACCATTATGTGATTAATGATTTTATAGTTGAACTTGAGACTTTTCAATTTACGTTCATTGTAATCATTGTTTTTATATATTATCATATACCAAGATCGTCGACTCATGTTTTCACACTTATTGATAAAAAATTTCGGTATGTCAATGTCCTGTTTTAGGAATAATGATTTAGGATACAATTGTAAACGTTTATACTTCTCTCATGTAATTTTAATGCTCCTTTATTGTGTTATAATACCTATATCCTCATCTAATTCTCAGATATGATTTTTTTTATTATCACTTATTTTAACCTTATCGATTATTTTTTCTCATTAATTTTTTATGTTCCCTTTTCTATAGACATAAAATAAGAATATATTGTATTGTATGTCAATAGGGGTATCATTTGTGAAAATTATTTGAGGGTAAGTTTTAAGAACATTTTTAAAAAAATTCATTTGTCTATAGACAACAAATAAAGTAATACTATTGGATATAGTGTGTGATTTATTGTCATAAAAATTTTAAAATTATGAAAATGGTGCACAATATAATTTTTTTAGGCTTTGGTCACCTTCATTAAAATCAACATATATTAGTAAAATTTATATTTGGAGTATTGGATCTGGAAGAGTAGTTACGTGGTGCTTCACTAGGTGGAAAATCCTCATCATAAACTCATAAGAATAAAATAATGGAAGAGACAATGTAATAACCCAGGTAATGTAAAAATAAATCCATTTCATGTCTTGTTCACATTCATTAATTACACATTAAATATTTATATTAATTATTTGAATATTGGTAAATTTCAATCGTAGGGGAAAACCATTAATTCAAACCAAATTGAGATTCCATTCATTATATGGTTTTATCTGAAATATTGTTTCCAAAATTTTGGAATACTAATTTTATAAAATTATATACATTTTTTTAATTAGCATATGAAATTTAGATTATAGTACTTTTTTAGGATTTATCTAAAAATATTAATTTTTCAATGAATAATGTGAAATACTAGTTTCTTAAAATAATCATTTATTTTAATAAAAAGTATAACTATTCATTGATTTCCAAATAAAATTATCCTAAGACTTATTTATTTTGATAAAATATAATTAACTAAATATAAATCATTACTATACCTGATATTGATATATGTTATTTATTACGCTTAATATATATTTGTCCTAAATAACATGTCTTTTAATTTCTATTTGGGTTATCAATTTATATTAAAATTTTAAAATTCTATAATTTAATCAAGAATAATGGGTTTTATATTTTTAATCTAGAGATAAAAATTTGGAAAATATGTACCTTTTGTTTTTTTCCCTTATTAATAGTAAGTATATTAAGTTGTCATCACAACAATAAAGTAAAAATCATTTATTACGATTAAAAATAATGTAGTGAGGCATACAATTCATTAATAACATTAATTTATTTCTTTGGATTAGTATATTTCATCCATAATTATACAATATTTGAAAATATAACAATTTATTTGTTTATCATTGACATTAAACTTTATAATAAGTAAATAAAAATTCAAAACGATACTCTATTGCTTTTAAATTTCTCATATAAATTCTTATAAGGGTAAATATATGTGGTAAAAAAATCTTATTAAGAGAATATTTAAATTAATATTATGATTATACATTATTATTAATTTTATTGATGTCAAAATTCGCTTAATTGGTTATGCAATGCTGATTTAGTGCATCTATAAGAAGTAGAAAAATCCAGTAAATGATATTAGAAACACTAAGAGAATATTTTTAGCTGATTTATTGTTTTCTAAATATTCTAAAGATATATTTAACTTATTTGGGATATTTTATTGTATTATATTTCAATTCATATTTTTTATGATATTATCAAAATCAAATTAAGTGAATAGTTAAAAAATGACATTAGTAATATTTTATAATAAATAATATATTATTAAATTAGTTAAAATTCCGGAATTCATATATTCTAAAATTTTTATGGTAAATGGTTTATAATATGAATAATATTTCATTTATTGGACATTTTATCACTTTTAGTAAATTTATTAACCCCTAAAATGTAAAAGACAATGATATCTCTATAATTATTAAAATGGTTATTGAGGGTTTAAAACCCAGAGATAAGTGTAAATACATAATAACAACATTGATGTGATAATTTTGACTAAAAATATTCCTATATATTATTTATATAATCATTTATACACATTAACATGAAAACTAATCTATATTAATTTAATAATTTATAAACTTCCATGAATGACCCTACCCTCACTTAAAAAGTGAACCTCTTCTCCTTTCATACTGACACCATTTTTTATTCAATGTAAAATAATAATTTCAAAAATACCTTCATTTAATCCCTATGTACATTATTCAATTCCAATTTTGGGAATAATACCATTCTTATAGGGATTAAGGTGCAAACAAAAGGATGTGATTTTGTAGAAGAGGTATAGTTTTTATCCCAATGTTTTATGTAGTTCTTATTCCACATAATAAAAATATTCCCAAACCGTGATGATATAATATAATAAGTCTATTATATATAATTAAATGATATTATGACTGTATAAAAAACCTTTCTCATCTCGTTTTCCATCAAACGGGATATTGAAACCTCATTCGTGCATATGTTTGGACACCCACTTTCACAATTCAATGTGTTGTGTTTCCCATTACTTCCTCCCATGGATTTTTTTTTATTATGGATATAATATATATATATACATAAATATATGATATTAATGAAATATTTATATTCATCAATGTAAATATATTAACTAGTTTTTTACCCTTTAATCCATTGGAAAATGATAACTTGGTTTGTGTGTATATGTGAATTTCCACGTATACCAGGAAATGTGATTTATTTTTTGAGACCAAATCACATGATATTATGTATAATACTACATAAAGAAATAAAAATATAATTATTATATAATAATAATTCATTAATTAAAAAATAATACTTTCGATATTTCCTATATGTTTATTGAAGGAGGGAAACATTACTCTTGCGTACACATAGCATACTGTCTCCATGATTATGACAGAGTTCATTTTTCATAACCATCATTCAATGTTTGGGATTTGAAGTATAATTTTTGTATAAAAATAATAATTGTATCATTATTATTAACATATATATGATATAATAATTACCACTTTGACCGTAGTCAACTTACCAGATTCATTTTAAAAAATTTAGTCAAATATCATAAAAATAGTTGACATGAATTTAATTGATTATATAATTGTTTATAACATAGTAACATATAAATTAAAATCAATAATAAACATGAAGAAAGACCTTAATAACTAAATGAATTAAAATAATTTTATTTTTTAAGATGATAAATAACATACATGATAAGTATTACTCAAGGAAAGGAATACATTATAATAAAACCCCCATAATAAATGTTTTAATGTTTGATTTTCTAAATCTTTCATTACATGTAAATATTCTTAAAATTGTTTTATATAATTTCCTTAAAATGGAATTAATTAATTATAAATGAAATTTTAAAACTATTTTGAATTTGTTCAATTTTTTTCAGAAGGAATATTTTTACATATTTTATATGGAACTATTATACCTTATTTACAAAATTAAAAAGGAATGTATTCTATAACATGTACAAAATCAATGGATTTTACCCTCACTATAACCATTATATAATATTTTTAATATTCATAATATCCTATGAATTCATCAATGAAAAAATCTCCTACTCTTTATATGGGTATTTATCATTTGAAAAATTAAAATAAATGTAAATGCATAAAAAATATTTTAAAATGTTTTACTAATGTATATTTTTAACAGATTGAAGATTTGAATTCAATATAATATGTTTTTATACATTTTATATTCCACTAACATTTTTTATGATTATTTGAGCAATATTTAGCTCCATAACACATTGGGTAATGATTATTTTCTTTGGAAAATTAAGTTTGAAGTAGACTGTAATGGTTATTAAAATGTTATGTGTAATTCTATTAATTATTTTTATGTTTATATGAATTTAATATTCTAAGTCATTTAAAATACTTTTCTATATCTTTTAAATTTTTTTCTTTACATTTTCTATATTTCAAATTTTATGCTACTAATCATTTATTTTGAGTTAATCATTATTCCCTTTTAGTGTAAAGCTGTTTATTTTAAAAAAAATAGGTTTATGGGTTCTCAGGCATTCTATAAAAATATTATGATCACGATTTATATTTTATGTTTTCTTATAATTTTTCATTAAAAACATTTTATAGAAATTCATATTTACTAGGGATTTAAATGATTATTTTGAGATCAAAGCTTATAAGGAAAATGAAAACCCCTATTTTATGATCTATAGGTTTTAAAATTGATGAATGGTATTTTTTTATTTCCGTTTATAATATTTTTTTGATCATCCCACTTCTTTAAATATTTTCAATGGTTTTATATATTATTAGATACAATGAATATTTAATGTAGAAAATTATTATTATTTATCCTGAAAATGATTATTTTATTTTAAATTTTGGGAAAATGGATACTAAGTGGAGATGTACATATCTTAATAGATGTGTTTGTTAAGTAAGATTTATTACATAGTTATCTAAAAAAGTAATCCCGATATGTTATTTGGAAATGTAAGAAAATGAATTATTTTGATGTGAAGCTAACCAATGGATATTAATGGTTTAGAATTTAGGTGAAAGAGAATAGGTCGATGAATTAAATGGAAAAAATGTATTAATATTTTCCTTGAGAAATATTTTACAAAAGTTGTTGAATTTGGATTAAAAAATTCCTATATTTTAGAAAAGAGGAATATTTATTGGCCTTTTATAAATAAAACATTACCCAATTGGAATGTTATATAAGAAATATTATCTTAGATCATGATACTAAAAATAAGCAATTATACTAAGAATTTAATCCAAGGGATCAAGGTGAATTTTCTTCCAATGAAATAGACATTTATCAGAAACTTGTTCAACATGACGGAAATGTAGAAATGGATTTTTTGGGATGCTTTTATTTTATGATTAATATAAATAGAAAATTTCCAAATGGTTGGAAATGGGGAATAATCTATCATGGGAATTTGAAGGAAATAAAATAAAATTATCATCTTGAGATAATTGTTTTAAAAAGAATCATATAGAATGTATTATAAAATATGTGATATGTTTCTGATGTTAAAAATTATGCATATGGATCTTGGGGAAAAATGATCCAAAAAATAGTGAGTAGCTAATTCTTAGATTTTTTATCATTAATGATATGTTTCATTATAAAATTATTTCTTAATATTTAGGTATGAAGGAAGGAAATCATCAAAATAGAAAGTAAAAAGTTCTATAAAAATCATTTTTTACTAAAAATATTAATTTTTGAAAATCTAGTTATGTATTGAGAGAACAATATCAAATAGTATTATCAATATATTTACGTCAGGTTATCATACCATTACTTTAAGGAAATGAAGAAATTTATTATGAAAGGATCATTTTATATTATATACCGAAATAATGAATTTTTTGTTATGAACTTTTGGTTTCCTAATGAACCAAATGTATTAATGGGTATTATAAATATATTTTTCAGGAATATTTTTATATTTCTTCAGATTTTTTATTTGTGCTAAATTTTATATTATAAAATCCATTATTTCCTTGAAACCTCTATAATATTTTTTAAAACATTAAATGAAAAGAAGCGATATGAAAAAATTGGTAAGTGTGAATATTGGTTGCAACCAATTTATTTCTTATTAAATGTTTATTCTAAGGATTGTGTAACTATAGGGAGTTCTAATGTTTTTTTGAAGAATAAAAAATATATAAAAATATCACAATTATTAATTGTTTTTGTGGATTATTAGTTTTGTAATTTTGGAATCTTGAAATCATTTCCCAATTATCTATATCCCTGAATATGTAAACTAGAAATATTTTGAAATATTATTGATAAATGAGTTTCAATATTATTATTAAGAAATAATAACATAATGACCGACCAATTCTCAATGGCATGAGAGTGCAACGAGTCATTACTAGGCCTTAAGAGACATCCCCAAGATGCCAATGGCTGGCAATAAATGTCAAAGGGTTTCTAATAATAGTGGGGGATGATTTACACTATATGAAAGAAACTAATAAACCTACCAATCATAATCAACATTCAGTATAGGTTGCATGAAAAAACAAAAGAAAACTCTACAACTTCATGTATCTAAAAACCACATCAAAGTAAGCAAAATCGGAAGAATAACCAAGTATCAAACAAAAAAACATAAAAACTACACAAAACACTCTCAATACTCGTTTCATAACACTATACAAGCTCCAAAATTCCAAATAGCCAAAAAATTATGAGGTAGTGCTAAACACATGTGAAACAATACCTTCTCCCTTATCCTCGAAGATAACATCTATAGAAGCACCAAACTGCAAAATAAGGGTTTAGTATAATAAATAATAGGTTTTCCCCAATGACTTCCCTAGACACGCCACTAGGATAGAAGATAAACAAAAATTATATAAAATGGTTTATATAAAAAATTTTCTCAAAAGATATTTATAACTAAATATAAACAAGTTTCTAAAACCATTCATTATAAAAATCATACAAGTTCAATTGAAAAAAAATTTCATAGAAAGATATTTTTCGAGAAAAATTACTAATAAATCATTACGACCATTCACCAATAACACAATATCACCATACCCAACCTTTCCTCAATCACATGATACCAACCATGCATTCTGATTTATAATAATTCCATACAAATTAGAGGTTTCTCGTCGATCAACCAAGTTATCACAAGCAAATTGTTTCCCATTTTCCCTTAACCCATTGGCACAAATCACATAGTCATATTTCAACCATGCCCCGTGTATGAAATTCCCATATGTCATTAATCCTTTGGCACTGAGCACACAGTCATATTTCAGCCAAGCCCCATATATGTGACATGAACACACACCATATATTCCCAAAGACATGCCAAAACAACCCTATTAATAAAAACACTTTTTTATTGAAAACCATTTCTCTGAAAACCATTTCAATGCCAAAACATTTCAATTCCAAAAAAATTAAATAAAACTATATATTTATTGAAAAAATTTTTTATTGGAAATATCATTTTCATCAACACTTTAGAAATTCCAGAAAATCCATAATTTAAAATCATCATTATATATTCACAATACTAAACCCCCTTTTGAAAAACTATTCTCCATGATCATGAAATTTCACAATAAGTAAAAAAAATTTAATCTATCCCAAACAATTCTATCAAGAGGAGTTGAGAGAGAATCCACATACCTTGACAGTTTTGATGAAACTTTGACAACAGATAAAGAAGACACAAGGAAGAGTGTCGATTCTCCAAGAGCGGCCTTAGATATATTATCCTAGGATGATCATGACTCAACATTGAAATATTTGGAAACCAAAAATGTAAATCTACCCACTATAGGTTTAGATATGGTAATTAATGGATATTAGATATGTATATCTAAGAAGATCTATGAAAACCTGACAAATCCGTAAAGAATGGTGACATACCTCAAGAATTAGACTCGAAATCTCTAAGGGAAAGCACTGGAATGACTTCCACTCATGTGGGGAGGTTTGTACAACCTTCTCGGGAGATTAATATCTAATTATTGGTGTTATGAAGCCAAAACGAAATAAATAGAGAAAAAACGAGTAAGCTCCAAGAAAATAGGAACTAGATTAGACCTCTGCGCAAGATTTGACCACACGGTTTGTGCCAAAAGTGTGTGGATTATGTGACCATACTTTTGGTACCAATATTACCTATAAAATCCCCAAACTCTCCCATTCTTCACCATTACCCTTTTAATGGATACACAATTTTTTATGGAAACATCCTACTTAGTGGAAACACCCCACTTTATAGAAAAACCCCACATTATGGAAACACCCCACTTTATGGAAACACCCTACTTTATGGAAACTCTCTATATTATGGAAACTCCCAATTTTATTGAAACTATTTACATTATGGATACCAAATAAATGACACACCAATTTAAAAAATCCATGGAAAGGGGGTTATGTACCCAAAAACGGGGGTTCTATATTCACCCCACCATTAATCTTTTCATCCTTAGAAAGTAGAAATCCATTGCTAGCCAAAAAAAGTTCCAGCCACTTCCCATTCAATTCCTTCTCACGTTCCCAAGTCTCTTCATGAGTCTGACCATGTAGCCATAAAACCATCTCTAGGTCGATGCTTTTCCCATGAAAAACATTTTCTCTCTATCCATGATTTGCACTAGGATATGTACCAATTATGCATTAAGTTCTAGACCAACGTTATCCCATCTGATTACATGGTCAGGATCAGGGTGACACTTTACCAATTGGGATACAAGGAACACATTATGCAGAAAACTAAACTGTGGTATTAATGAAAACTGATATACCACCTCTCAAACCTATTCTAGTATCTCAAAAGGGCCAATGTAGCTTGGAGAAAACTTTCCCTACTTCTCAAAGTGACGATGTGCATGTGTCAGATAAATCCTCAAGAAGACATGTTCATCCACAGCGAATGACAATTGTCTTCGTTAGTGATATGCATAAAATTTGGATGATTGTGAGCCGTATACAACCTCTTTCTAATCAATTAAATATTCTCTATTGTTTTTTGGACGTGGCTTGTCCCGAAAAGTGATGTTTAACATGTTTCCACCAAGCATAGTGGAGAACGAAATTGACGCCCATACAATTCTTCAAATTGGGCCATGTGTATCGAGGCGTGATAGCTGTTATTGTATGAGAACTCAACTAATGGTATATAATGATCCCATGATCCTCCAAAATAAATTTCATATGCACATAATAAGCCTTCCAATGTTTGTATCATCTGCTCGGATTGATCATCTGTCTGAGGATGATGCACCGTTCTCATAGTCAACTGAGTCCCAAGGGCGTGCTATAAGGATTTCTAGAAAGGATATGTGAACCTCAGATCTCTATCTCAGATTATTGACACTGGTACACCATGCCTCTTTGCCACATCTCGGATATATATTTTGGAATGATCCTCAAACGTATGAGTTTCACGAATGGGGATGAATTGGGCTGACTTGGTATGACGATATACTATCACCCAAATGGATTTGTGTTTCTAGACCGTTCATGGAATACCTATAACAAAATCCATTACTATTGGATCACATTTCCACACTCGGATGGGAAAATATTATAACATACCCACTGGTATCTGATGTTCTGCATTAACCTGCTGAAAAGTCTTGCACCACGGGATGAAGTCGACCACCTTCATTTTCATGTCACTCCACCAAAACTCCACCTTAAACACCTTATACATCTTCTGTGTACCAATGTGTAAAACCCATCTCGAATGGAGTAAGCATGAAGGAGTTGTTCCTAACAAACCAAAGGTACCACCATCCGATCTCTGAAATGAAAAATTGAACCCCCATCAAGTTTCCAGCCCTCAATAGTCTCCCCACCATTGAATTTTTAACATAAAATCATACATTCTCATCAGAAGTTTGTGCCTATTTGATTATTTTTTACTAACTTTGGAAAAAGAGTAGCTAAAATAAATACCACAATATCCCCTTGTACTACACGTTCCACATGGATGCCACCTATGACCGACATCAGCTGTTATTCAACGGAACTTCTTTTGACAAACGAGTATATGACATTCTATGCGACACATCAACCAAAAATTTTCCTTTCACTGGTGTGTATATCATGTCAACTTCAAGAACTTGTAGATACTACATACATCTCCCTTGCCTCAGATTCAAATCTCAGTATGAGAAATGTGTTTCAGGCTTTTGTGATCTATAAAAAAAAAAATCTCACTATAGAGATAATGTATCCATGTTTTCAAAGCATGGACGAGAGTAGATAACTCCAAATAATGTTTTTGGTTATTCTTATCATGAACCCTCAACTGCCATAAACTCTCAGCAACCACATGATCTATTTACATGAGAACACAACCCAAACCAGATCCTAAAGCATCACAATACACCACATAACCTTGTAATGATGCTGGAATGATTAAGATAGGTACCGATGTAATATGAAATTTTAGTTCCTGGAAAGACATCTGACATACTTCCATCCTTTTAAATGGAGCATTCATCTTTGTCAGTGCTCTCATTGGTAAATTTAGTCATGATAAATCATTAACAAAACTTCGATAGTATCCAACTAGAACAAGAAAACTTCATATCTTGAACACATTCTTTAGTGGTATCCAAGAGAAAATGGCTTAAGTCTTTTCAGGATCAATAGAAATGGCTTTCTCAGAAATGACAGGGACATGAAAACGTACTTCCTATATCCTAAAATTACACTTTTATAATTTGGAATACAAAAAATGATCACTCATTATTTGTAACACTATTTTCAGGTGCACCATATGATCATCCTTTGTATTTGAATAGACCAAAATTTCTTCCCAAAACACCACAACCAAAGAATCCGGATATTATTGAAATATCTGATTCATCAATTCCATGAGACCACTGGGTCATTTGTTAGATCAAAAGGAATGACTACATTCATAGTGTCCATATCTACTTCTGAAAGCTATCTTTGTAATATCATCTTTCTGAACTCTCAATTGGTGATATCCTGATCTCAAGTCAATCATGGAGAACCACTGAGCTCCCCTTAATTTTTCTAAAATATCATCAATGAGTTGAAGTGGATATATGTTCTTTATCGTAACTTGGTTTAGCATACGATAATCTATACACAACTGAAGAGTTTGATATTCCTTCTTCACGAACAAAACAGGTTCTTCCCATGGAGACGTACTTGGTTGAATGAAACCCTTTCTTTACAACTCATCAAACTGCACTTTCAGTTCATATAATTATGTTGGTTCCATCCTATAAGATGGAAGGGAAATAAGATAGGTCCCTTGAAGGAGATCGGTCACAAAATCCACATCCCATAGAGAAGGTAACCCTGAGATGTTCTGGGGAAAGACATCTAGAAATTGATCCACAACAGCTAGAAAACTAATTTCCTTGATCTCATCCATTGATTCCAAAGTCAATTATTCCTATTGGTAAGATAGTTTCCCACTATTGGTTCCAAAAAGATCTTTTCACCCTTATTTAAAATCCTCTCTTATCTAAAGTGATGTTTGATTCTGTCCTCAGTCATGAAACTAACTGTTCTCCTATAACAGTCGATTTGAGACTTGAACACTGTCAGCCGTTCCATACCCTATATAACATCATAAAAATCCATATCCTACACCGAGAAGTCCCATTTTAGATCTGCTCCATCAACAGTAATAACACATTCTAACCAAACATTGTCTTGACATTCTCTTTCACTGAGAGGAGTTTTCATTCATAGAAGGCATCATTTTAAGTTTTATACATAGCTGATATGTACCCCAATTACTCTTTATATTAGTGCTAGAGTTCTCACCCCCTCTAGTGAAGACAACTATAATTACTACACTTGGATTATCAGCAGTGACCGATATCATTAATGGTGTATCCAGCTATAGTCCCAACTCTATAGTTTGAAAATCCTGGGTATTGCTTTGGACCTACTATTGGTTCACTTGTGGCTCGGGTGAAACCAAATTATCAACAAGCAATTCTGACTAGTTCTTATGATGCCTATTGGGTTCCATTTTCTAAACCAATAACAAACTCTATAAGTCACACTCTCTAGAAACTGATGGTTTAGAATTTCAAATTCTATCAAATCAGCCATCATAACATCATTTTCCAGAACAACCTTTTCCCATGTTCAAACATATTTCAATACACTTCACATGATTTTGAAAATTAAACTATTTTCAAAATACGATAATAATTTATTATTTCAAAATCATTCATCTGAAAACCAATTCCATACTTTTTCAAAAAATTATCAATTTTTTTCACAACATGAACCATTCCATGAAATGATGTATGCACTCCTAGTGGGATTTCATTCCTCTACAATGACTGTCATGGTCATCTCATTATCCAAACCCATGACAAGGGATTTCCAAATTCTAGAAGTGTCTCCAAACACTTATTTACCAACTCCCTAGTAACTTGAAGTTCAACATAAAAGGGTTAGCTACATTCATTTATGTTATACATTTAATGTTCCGATAAGCCTACTCCTTTCTATGATTCCAAACCATGTAACAGACAAGAAGGGATTTCATCTCCAAAACTAGGAACATCGATGAATACTTGTTAGTAAATGCCCAAACAAGCTGATACCATTTGTACACCAATGAAGGAAATGACTGACACCATCCGTAATTTCCAACCTATTATCATTGGCTTTAGAGTACAACGAGTCATTACTAGGACTTAAGCAATATCCCCAAGAGGCCAATGGCTGGAAATAAATGACAAAGGGTTTCAAATACAAGTGGGGGAATATTTATTCTTCCAGAAATAAACTAATAAACCTAGAAACCATAACCAAAATTAAATATATGATGCATGAACAAATGATAGACAAATCAACAACATCTAGTATCTCAATACCACATTAAAGAAAGAAACAATGGATGAATAACCCTTTACAAAGTCAACAGTGGATAAATACACAAGACTCTCTCAAGACTCCATGCTCCACAATCTACAAGCGCCAAATTCACCCAAGAGACCATACATCACGAGGTAGTGGTAAACACATGTGAAACATTATATTTTCCCTTATCCTAAAAGATAGCATCTGAAAAAGCACCAAATATCTAAAGTAGGGGTGAGTATAAGACTCAGTAGCTTTTCCCCATTTACTTACCTACTCACACCACTAAGATAGAAGATTTAACAACAACTATATAAAATGTTTTATATAAAAATTTTTCTCAACAACTATTTATTAATAAATATAAATAGGTTTTCAAAACCATTTATTTCCAAAATCATACATGTGCAATTGAAACCAATTATTCCAAAAAGATATTTTTCTAGGAGAACAACTAATCAATCTTCAAAACTATTCCCAAATATCCCTATATAAGAATACCCAACCATTCCCCAGTCCCATGAATCCAACCTTGTGTGTTACATTATGACAGTGCCATACTAATTAGTAGTTTCTTGTTGATCTACCTAGTCGTCACAAGGTATGTGTTTCGCATGTTCCATTAACCCTTTGGCACTAAGCATAAGGTCATATTTCAACCAAGCCCCGTGTATGAAATTCCCATGTTCAATTAAACCTTTGGCAATGAGAAAAAGGTCATATTTCAACCATGCCTCATATATGCAACATGAACACAGACCACATATTCCCAAATATCTTGCTAAAATGACCCTTTCAATAAAAACACCATTTTATTGAAAAACATTTCCATGAAAACCATTTCAATTCCAAACCATTCAATAAAACACCATTTTTTTGAAAACCATTTATATTGAAAATATCTTTTTCATCAAACATTTATAAAATCTATAAAATTCCTAATTTAATATCATCATTTTAAATTCATGAAACCAAACCCCCTTTTAAACAACTATTCACCAAGATCACAAAATTTCACAAAAACCATAAATCATCGCAAATGATGATTTTTCCATTTATTTCACTATCCATATACAAATTTGAATTTAGGAAAAATAATTATATCAAGATAATTTGAGAGAGAATCGACATACCTTGAAGGTTTTGATGAATCTTTGACAACAGATGAAGAATGCACAAGGATGCTCATCGATTCTCCATGAGCGGCCATAGAACTCTCATATTTGGAAGATCACAACTCAAAATTGAAATATTTGGCATCCATAAACGTAGATAAAGCCACTATAGGTAAAAATATTAGAATTAATGGAAATCTAAGAAGTAGATATAATAAGATCTATGAAAACATTAAAAATCCGTAAATAATGGTGACATACCTCAAGAATCAGACTCGAAATCCCCAAGGGAAAGCTCCAGAATGGATTCAACACATGTGGGGAGGGTTCTCCATCCTTCTAGGGGGATTAATCTAGAATTAGGGGCATTTTCGAAGCCAAAAAGAAATAAATAGACAAAAAATGACTAAGCTCCTAGCAAACATGATCTAGATTTGACCTCTAACCAAGATTTCACCACACAGTTTGTGCCAACTGTGTATGGATCATGCGACCTTCCTTTTAGTCCCTACACTCCTTATAAAAACCCCAAACTCTACCATCATTAACCATTACCCATTTAATGGAAACACATTTTTTATAGGAACATCATACTTTATGGAAACACCCCAATTTATAGAAACACCCCACTTTATGGAAACCCCCCACATTATAGAAAAACCCAACTTTATAGAAAATCCCAAATTTATAGAAACTCTGTATATTATGAAAACTCTATATTTTATATAAACTCTCTATTTTATGGAAACCTAATCAAAGACACTGCAGTTAAAAAATGCGAGGAAAGGGGTTTTGTACCCAAAACTGGGGAGACTAGAAAACAATGATTATTGAATGATTTTATATTGTCCATGACAATAAGAAATGGTGAATTATTCATCGGTATTTAAGCATTATTAAAGGGACTTGGTTGAGTTATGATATAAAATAATAAGGTAATTTCTTATTATTTTTTGTAAAATGAACCCTCATGAGTTAAATAATACTACACATGAACTGAAATTATGGTTTTTGATATAAAAACTTGGATAAATATTTTTTATTGAGTAAAATGTGAAATATATAATGATTATAAAATTTAGTGCAACATGTTCACTTAGAAAAAGTTATACATGAGATAGAGGAGGTGACTATAATTAAAAAGGATTATGACTACCTGATTCATTACGATATATATAAAGAAAACAGAGTAGAGGATGAATTATTTAGAAGGATAATCCAACATTAACCATTTTACATTTTAAATATAATCCTTTGGAAAATTATTTTCATAATTTATGGAATAATGTTTTTTTCTAGGAACATCATCACATTTGATTTTATTGTTAGAACAATCATATTTGATAGAAATAATTAATACTCCTAAGAATGAACATCATGTTTTACAGGAAAAGGTTGAATTTGTATAGAAGGGTATGTTTGTAGAGTTTAATATTGATGAAGTGTGTGTTATCATATTTTGAAAGAGATTATATATAGATTTTGATTCCAATATTAAGAGATAATTGTTGATTGAAGCTCAGAGTTCACCTTCATTCCATTAATCATTGATGAACTAAGATATATATTTTCATTAAGGAGTGTTAAAAGTGGGATAGATTGAAAAGTGATATTGTTGAATTTAAAATGATATGTTAGAATTATCAAAAGGTTAAAGTAGAATGAATTATCTAGATGTCAATGGGAGTTGAATTAATTCTGAGTACTAAATTTCATTCTCAATATAATAGACAACCAGAATGAATGATTTATACATTGGTATATATTCTTTAAGATGGTTTAATGTGTTACCCAAAATTTGCAGATCGATATCATTAATATATTTAATTTTATTATAATAATATTTTTAATTCAAGTATATAGAAGACACATTTAATGGATTTTTATGGAATTAATTGTTAGGATATAGATTGAGGTGATTATATAGGTGAATGAATGTTTTCATGACCAAAATTTATAGAATAAATGGTTGAAAAGGTGAATAAAATTTGAAAATATATGAGGATGACATAGAGTAGGAAATACAGATATGAAAAAACAACTAGAGGACAAATCTTTCTTTTGAGGTATGTGATCATGTTGTTAATGATATTAATACATGTAAAAGAGTTATATATTTTGGTAAAATTGAAATTTTAATTTAATGTTTCATTGGAATATATGATATCTGAGATAATGCTGGTTTAGTTTTCAATTGAGTGGCCTTACCTCTAAATTTATCATAGGTAAATGATGTATTTCATGTTTCATTGTTTTGAAAATATATTCCTTACATATCTCATATATTCGGCCCTAAAGTACTCCCGATCGAAGATAATCCATTACACAAGGAACACACTATTATTGTTATTGGACAATGATAGACAATGATACAAAATAAACTCGTTAACCATGTCATGGAATTATGGAAACAAACATATTATTGGTGAAGTGACATAAGAATTTGAAAATCCTATGAATGAGAAATATACACACATGTTTGAGTAATGAATAAAATTAAAAGGATGAAATTTAAAAATGTAAGAATAATGTACCTAAATTTTTAATGTTATAATAAATATGTTCATATTAGATTCATATTTAATTATTATATTTTATATATCTATGTTCATTAAATGAGTATTAATTAATTTTTCTATCAAAAGGGAGAATGACTGTGTTTTAAAAAATTGGTTATTACTACATTATATTGTTTTATTAAAATTATCAAATGATAAATTATAAAATTTAATCCTAAAAATTAACTTCAATTCTGAACTAAAAATATCATAATTATCTTAGGATGATTTTTTGGATTTTCATGCAATGATTGATTTATTAGTGAATAATGAAAAATACCCATTTTTGTACAATTATCATCCGTGGTAATCATAACAAGTATTCATTTATTTTGAATTCTCTGCTAAAAAATTGTTATTTAATTATATATTAACCAATTAATTAGATTTAATTCATCATTATTCCTAATTTTTGTAAATGTTCTTTCGGCCTGCAAAGGTGTTATTCTATATAATTTTTTTTTCATTTTTTGTGATTTATTTTTAATATAAACTCTTACACTTATAGAAATTGATTCTTAAAAAATGAATCCCATATTTTTAATTAGGAATTAATTTTTTTTTAAATATATCCAATTTATTATTTAACATTATTAATATTAACCATTGTAAATTTTTAATACCATTGTTAAAGTAAAATGAGTCAACATGAAAAAATAATTAATAAATATTAAAATTCAATAAAAAATTCCTTTATATAATTGTATGAGTAAAAATAAATAACCAATTTTGTTTTTATTAATTTGATGTTTTTTCATTAATTTTTTTATTTAAAAAATTACAATATTTTATGTAAATAATGATACAAAATGTCACTTTATGGATATTAAATTTATATTATATGTTCACAATGGGATAAAAATAAATGGTTCATGAATAATGTTTTTGATAATAATTTTATTATTTTATTGTGGTAATTTATTTTTAATTTTATGCGATGATAAAATTATCATAATTTATTATGAAACAGTGATTCAGTTCTTATGAATGTAATTGCAAAAACTATGAAATGATTTAATGAAAACTATGAGTAAATTTATTTGGATTATTTAATGACGCACAAAAATTTATTGATAAATATATCATATTATTGTTATTTTTAAAGTCTATATTCTAATTTCATTACTTCTATTATGTTTTCAAAGTAAAATTAAACGAATAGTTCCTAAGAGGACCTTAATTGGATTTAATAACAAACAATATTATATTAAATGATTTAAAATTTATAAAAATCATATATTTTTACACATGATTGGTATATGGTTCAAAATATCAACAATGGTCAATTTATGGGTCATTTTTTTCATTTATAGTAACTATTTGACCCTTAAAGTGAAAGAATCCATGACCTCATTTTATTTTTTAAAAGGGTTAGCATGGGGTTAAAACAAGGTGATAAGTGTAAGAAAATAATATAAAATTAAACGAATTTTATTGTATAACATTATTTGAAAACATAATATCCTATATTTTAATTATATTTATTTTAATCATGAGTAACTTGAAAAATATTTTATATTAATTTCATATTATAAGAAATTATATGAATTCCCCTTCTCTCACATATAAATAGATACCTCCTCTATTATCTTCATCATGCCATTTTTTCTATAAATTTTGACGAATACATTCTCAAATCCATTAAGAATATCCATAATTATGTTCTAGATATATTATTTGTTTTTAAAAATACCAGACTTATTCTTTTTAATAGGGAAACCAATAGTGGTTTTCTAAATAAGGGGTATAGTTATTAATAGAATGTTTTAGTTTTATTTTTTCTCTAACCCTCTTTAAATATTATGAGAAACCAATTACATATTAAAATATTTATATCATATATACTAGAATGTTATATTGACTATATAAAAACCCTCTTTAATATACTTTTCCATTATATGGGTAATTGAAACAACGTTCATGTGTGCATGTGGACTACCCCAAGAAGCATCGTGTTTCATTTTCTATCACTGCCTCTCATTATATGTTATAATGAAGGATTTAATATATATATATATATATATTTATTATTTTCATGAAATATTTATCATTATGTATTGATAATATCTCATATAATTTCTTACATTTAAATTCCTAGAAAATTTATAATGTCTTTTGTGGATACTTCTAGATTACCACCTCGATAAAGAGATGCGATTAATTTTTTATAAACACAACACGTGAATATTATATATAACTATATTTAACAAAATGGTATGATATTTATGATATCATTATAAATATAAATATTACAATTATATTTACCTTCTTTCTACTAGGTCTGTAAAAAATGGATACGTTACTAACACGTCGTATGACGAACCAAATCCACAAACGTATCATAGATCAGTTTTCATAAACAAATTTATAGGTTGTATTTAAAATTATAATTTACGCATAAAAAATATAATTATTTCACTCTTATTATTCTGGATATGATGGAATAATGACCACTTTGACCATTGTCAACTGAAAAAATTCATTTTGGATATATAAGCCAAATATCATCAATATGTCCACATAAATTTAATTAATTATATAATTTTATATAATATGGGAAAAAGGAGAAATAAAAATGATTTTATTTTCCTTAATTTATGTAATTAATATAATTTTATTATTTAGGATGGTTATGAATGTATATCGAAATTCAGATGTGAGTTAAGGGACACATTATATTAAAATCCTCATTTTAAATGTTTTAAACATTTGTTTTATATATAATTTTTCCATTGTCATATACTAAAAATTATGTTATTTATGTAATAATATGGTATTTAATTAGTTATTATGTGATTCGTCAATCTCATTTCACTTTCATTGTAAATTTTTCGAATGTCATATTTTTTTATATTGTTAAAAAAACTATTTGAATTTCCTTACAAAATGTAGAAAGAATGTTCCATGTTAACTTGTCTAATATCGATATATTTCCCCCAATTAAAACCATTATTTTATAATTTTCTTGACTTTTAATATTCTATGTGTTCTTCATAGAAAACCCCAATTTACCATTTTAAAAAATCGTTTGTAATTGTTTTTACAATTATATGAATTTCTGTAAGGGTTCTCTAATGATGATATCCATGGGAACCTATATGAATTTTATATTATTGATAATGAGTTTTAATGTACATTTCATTACATCAAATGTTTATATAGTGATATTTTGTTTTTGAGGATGGATTATTCCTTTTTAGGGTAATAATTTATGTTTATAAGAAAAACATCTTCATGGGTTATAATGTTTTCAAAGAAACAATCATGAATATTATTTTTCCAATATGATTCCCTCTAATGAGATTTATGAAATTATTTTGGAGTTATAACTGATTTAATGAGTATGTAAATAATTATTTTTACCTCAAATATTATTATATCAAAGGAAAACTCTCATATATAATCTCATGGTTTCAAAATTGACTACTTAGTTTCTTTATTATTCTTTCGGCACATAATGTGATTTTTTTTAGATCAAAACAAAATTTTGAATCTTTTTTAGTGTTTTTGAGGATGAGTATGAACAAATAAGAAATAAAAATGAAAATTAGAATGATTTATCATGTAAATAAAGCATATTTTATTTAAAAAGTCATATATTTTGGGGACTCTTTATACTTAGTGGAAGTGTCCAACTTGTAATGTGTGGGTTTATTAGTTAATAGTTATGTCTTAATTATATAAAACTATAAACATGAAACTGTCTTCAGGAAAACATGAAAATGAATTGTAATTTTGGATGGAGGTTATAGTTTAAATAAGGACCAGGTCCTTATAGAAAAAACCACTTAATGGTTATGAAACACACTCGAATACCCATAAATTATTGCGAGAAAAGGATATGTTTGATTTCCCAAATGAATTCATCATAATGTTTCTTATAATTTAATGTTCCTTATTATTTTAAATTATTTTTGAAAATAAATATTTTACACAGTCTTTAAAATATAATATTAATGGTATGATCTTGAAAAATTTTACTTGCATCTCATGTGTTAATAAAAAATATCATATAATAATCATTTAGATCCTAAATTTAATCAACTACAAGAACATTATAGAGACTAAAATTTTAAACTCGTGAAATTCATTGACAATGATTAATAAAAATATTTACATTTAATTATAAATCATTATTGATCAAGATTTCTATACAATAAGTAATATTCATTAAAATAAATCAACATAATATTATCCATTAAATTATGTTTCCAAACAACAATTTTGGAAAAATATGAAATAACATGATACAATTTATCAAAAACATTGTAAATCCTCTCTATAGATATTATATTATTCAAAACATAGTTAAAATCAACCAAGTACATGATTTTTAAAAATTAAAGAGGTTCGTATATGGTCCACCCTCCTTGAATAATATAATCCATTAGAAATTATTTTTACACATATAAAATATTTGTAAATGAATCCCTAGAATTTAATAGGAATCCCATACTCTTGAAATATGGAAAAAAATTGTTTATTAAATCCCAATGTTTAAGAAATCATGACCATGGGTGAGGAAAATGATGTAAAAGGAATGAGATAAGAGTAATGATACACATACCTCATAAATCGAAATTATTTTATGAATAAACCCAAATTAATATATCAGGGAGAAAGAAGGGAAAAATAGATATGGTTTACAGAACCTATAAGGTGTGAATGCATGAAGGAGAATAATATAAATTACATTAAAATTTTTGAATGGTAATATTTATAAATTCATAATTTTAATTCTACATTGTTTACCTTGTTTGGATACTTTTTATAGTAAATTATATTCCATTTGTAAATTTGTTTTAGAGTTCTAAAAGAAGATACATAATTTGGTTTCATTGTTTAATGAAATATGTTCTTACAATGTAAACACTTATTGAAATAACCACATCCCCTTACATTGTTGGTTTCTATGGTTACTACTAACCATGCACTAACCATGTGACATTATATATCTTCCCCTTTCCACAAAATTTCAAAAAAATTACAATCGAAAAAAATTAATAATAACAAAAATAAATAAATTGTCAATTTCATATATGTATTTTAAATTCCACTTATTACACCCATACCTTTTTAAACCCCTCTTAGGATGATATTTATTCCTAGTGTTATCCCCTAATGATTTCATCCAATAATATATAATTCAACAACTAGCACCAAGTATATAAAAAATCTAATGGTATGAATAACCATTATATTTATTATAAAAAAGTGAAAGAACTAAAAATACACACTATATGAAAAAAAATCCTACAATTAATGATATATTATCCATAAACAAAATCTCCATATGAATACCAATAATAATAAAATCGTATGGAAGATGCACAACAAAATCTATCCATATCCATGTTATGGGATATTAGTATCTTTCATTATTACAAACACCATCACAAAACAATATAAAAACATGATATATAATATAGGAGTGAGCATACAAGAACCCTAAGAAAGGTCCTCCTGAGACTCTTTTTTATGAATATTGAAGAAGAATAATATATCCTCAATGAAAAAATAATGAAACCAACTTATCGCCAATAATTATCCATCATTGAAAAATCCCATCTATTGTTATCCACACAAATCCTTATATAAGAATAGTTATACAAATTCATGAAAAATTTACAAAAAACCTCACATACACATTCCCAGTGAACTAGTCCCCACCATAACCCAATGAAAAATGTATTTTTATTTTAACCCTTTCAATATCCATATACCCAAAAACCAAATAACGACATCATACCACATAATACATAACAACCAAAACCTCATTCAACAACCTTGCCATCTATATGTCACTAAAGATAATTTCCCCATGCCATTAAAATCAAAACATCAAAACATAAATCAAAAAAAAGAATATATTATTTATTGAGGAGAAATAGGTGGTGGTTGAGTACCTAAATATTAATATACCCTCTATTTTATATTTTTAGGGAATGAAATAGAACTAAAATTCTTATAAGATCCTCAATCCTGTTCCCCAACATGGGTGGTGGTTCATATGAAATAATAACAACTATAATTAATTTATATGAACTATATAAGACTTTCTTATGTTTCAATTCCTTAATAAAACTTATCATAAAAACAAACAAAAACATAATTCTAGATTCACACAATGTAATTCATTTCCACTTATAAAAAACACAAGAAATACATATTAGTTTAAAAACCAGAAAATACCTCTGTTGACATTACAAAATTAACTCGAAATTTATCACCCAACAACCACCATTATATTCATCGTTCCAAATTTATTATTAATCATTAAAATATTTTATTATGACGTTCAAAAACTATTTATTCAATTAAACTATAACACATTATATTTCAAACACTTTATTTATTAATTTCTGGACCAAAAATTACACCATTAAATCCCATTCAAGACTATAATTTAATTATTTCACTATAATTTCATATTATTTGTCCTGTAACCCATATAAAACAACAAAATCCACTCAAAACCATTACAATTGAATCCACTCAATCTTCCACTACTCCTTTACCTCATCGTTCCAACAACATAATATCATCACCTATAACAACCCACATCTATTATTATTGGTGAACAAGTATATAAGTTAGAAATAGTAAAAAATAAGTTTACAGTAGAATTTTTATTTTTGAATTAGGATTTGGGTAATTATTTTTTTGAAAAAAAATTGTATATAAATTCTGGTTTTTTTGTGTTAAGTTGGAAAATGAACTCCCATAGAGAGATATTGATTGTTTTTGGTGGAGTAAGGGAGAGGGTGTGATTCTTTAATGACAACCGAAACCTAGTTGATTTCCACAGTGTATTCAGTGGAGGATTATGGAGTTGGTTTCCCTAGATATGCAACAAAATATCTGTTTAGCTACATCAGAAACTTGGTGGAGTCTCCAAGAATCCCAGGGATGAGAGACCAAGTACCCTAAGGGGTTCATAAAAAAAATAATAGAGGTTAAAGCTTTGATTTTATGGAATTTATTATTCCCCCTATACATGAATATGGATTGTGGGAGGAAATTTCAGCACAAATCTTCTCCTCTTTTCAATCCCTTTATATATATATTTCTTTGGTTTCCCTATGATGGATTGTTAGTTTCGGAAAATTATTGAACATTGGTGTTTGAAAATACACTACCTTAGTATTCCATTATATTATTTTACTCCATTAATTTTATTTCATCATCATCTAGTTTGGATTAATAATTATAATAGAAAATGATAGAATTATTTCCTTTCAATGGGTATTTCATTTGATGTGACTATGTGTTCGGTGGCTAGGTTTATTTATGTTGGATATTTTTTTATCTGAAGGTAAATATAATTATGAATATGATTATGGTTATTAGAAAAAATATATTTATTTTTTATTCTAATATGAATTTCTAAATTAGGGAAAATGTGTCTCATATCAATGGGTGAGTGACTGGTGTTGGTTGTACCTCATTGCTCATTGTATTCTCACTAAAACATAACCTTGTATGTTTGGAATAAATTATTTCATCTTGGGATTTTTTTTAAAATATTGAATTTATTAATAAAATTAATTTCCTAGATGATACATGTTATCATTTACTCACTGGAGACAACTATGTGTACATTTGATAGTTACAGATCGGGGGTTCTGGTACATTATAATTACCTTATTTAAAGTCTTTATTATTTTGGGGTATAATATTCATATTCTATTTTATTTTTATTATTATAATGATGGTGTGATGTGGTATGATATTTCAATGAAATATTAACGTTCTTATATAGACCTAATTATCATCATCAACCATATATCATGCAAGAAGGAATTTTAGTGGTGCCTTGGTTAAATGAGGATCAATTACCTTTGGTTTGGATATTTTGTGAGCATGAATATTTTTAATATTTCCTTAAAAATGAATTATTTTCCAATAAAACATAGTTTTGAAGAAATAAAATATTTAATTTTATTTCAAGTTGAATAATTTATTTTATTATATGCAGTTCCAAATGTTATTTCCAAAACAAAGTATAGTTTTAAAGAAGTTCTAATATTTTTTTGGATAAGTTAATAGTTTGATTAATTCCAGAATGATGTGCCTTTTTGATGAATTGGAATATTGATTTAGTTTTTTTAATGAATAAATAGGTTTTTTTATTATATATTTAAAGGAAATGAATTTTGGAGTGGTTGACGATTTTATTGGTTTATTTGATATTGAGAGTGATATGTCCTATTTTCAAAACAATATATACTTGTTATAAATTTATATATTTTTGGTTTACAAGCTTGAAATATATTTTTTAATGATGTTTTATGATAGTATAATATCCCTTGATTGAAATATATTTTGGTTACTGGGAAAGTCATATTGGTTGAGACATTGTTTTTTATAAACACATGCACAAGAAATATTGGGATTCCCATGAGTTATGTGTGGGTTATTGTGATAAAAATTTGGTTTGAGATATTTGATAGTATAATTTTGTAATATTTAGTTATTTAAGATAATTGTTGATCCTCTTTATTTTTTCTTAGGAGTCCTCTTTGATTGGACTTAACTGTTGAGGCCACTGTAAGTCTTAATTTTCATGATTGACTATATAATCCATGTTTGTAATATGTGTACTATGAGGCATAATAAATTATAGAATATATCCAAATATGGGATAGGTTATAAGTGAATCGTAAATAAATTTTTTGTGGTAGGATGTTTAATTCCCCCAAGTTAACATGGGGTATGCATTTTTGATAGAGTGTGTGACTACAGTTGTAGTACAAGATGTAAAGTTACCTATATAATTGAACTCAAGATGAGTTATTGATAACTATGGGATGTGTAATATAAGATGATCATAAATGATTTATTTTTTATTTTAATCATTAATTTCCAATTGTTGGGATATGGACATGTTAAGAAGTTTATCTTCCCCATTTTCATTTAGACAAATCATAGGGGATTATGAGTCTCTTTTGATGATAGTGGTGTTAGGATGCT
Organism: Viscum album; assembly: GCA_963277665.1. NCBI lineage: Eukaryota > Viridiplantae > Streptophyta > Magnoliopsida > Santalales > Viscaceae > Viscum > Viscum album. The sequence continues at coordinate 540,231,492 of OY728123.1, forward strand.
CAGGGGAAATAAATATAGCTCTTGATCTTCAAATATTAATGTAGTCAATATTTATTATTAAAGAAACTGTCACATTCAAGAATATACTATGTGTCATCCAATTAATAATATAAACTTGATCCCTTGAAAAACCTATCAAAAAAACATGACTTACAATGTTGTCGTACCATATTAGTAATAGTAGTACCTAATTGAACATATAGACCTCAGTGACCTTATCTTGAATCCATCAGGCAAGGGGATCATTTTACGGTCTATATTCCCTTAGAAAGATACTACTTCCAATGATTCCACACCATGATCATGCATCATTCGATACATAAGATTCATCTGAAAGTAGTTTCAATGAATAAATATCTGAAGGACTAAAAAAAATTAATATCCCAATAATCTTTCACAAGTAGAATTTTTTCAAGGAACCCTGGTTAAACTCCAACACATAATAAAAAAATATTTTTTCATTGGAATGACTATTCATCTATTTTCAAATTATATTTACTTCTGTCCAACCGGGACATGATGTTTCCTCAAACATTCCTGAGAATTTTCCTTGATAAATATATCTTCAATATTTGGTTCCAATATATCTTCCATATCAAATGTACTCTTTCTAAATATATATTTATAATGAAATGACACATCAATTTAGTATATTTTGTTTTTGTACAGAAAACTATATTTTTACCCAAGTGGTCAATACATTCAGTATCCTAAAAATGAACTCCTCCAGTATAACTTCTCTACTTGTCCTTTAGCATCAAATTTAATTAAACCAATCCCTTTCGATTTTTCTATGTAACACAATGACCTAATTCCATTATAAATATAGTAAAAATACCATACAACTGTGACATTCAACTTACTTTAATATTTCCAAATCATAATATAGATCATTTTACACACTACTAGGTTATTTAAAAAATAATAAAATTCATCAACAATATATCAAAATAACAGTTAATCCGTCCTAAAGTATATATATGAAACATCCATTCAATTTCAATAATGAAGAATATATTAATAGTTTTCTACTATACCATACATAGATTTTTCATCAGTTTACTTACATCATCAACAACTTTGGAAGTGTATATCCATGTGAAAATAATTAAGTACATTTGAATTCTTACAGTTCTTGTAAATGAAAATATCTCAATGAACATGGAGTAATATTTTACTATTATTTTTTATGATATGGATAATATAATGTGTCTATAAAATTGAGTTGAGATTGATTCACAAATATTCATCAAAAATATTTCCATGATCTTATAGATATATTCCTTCTGAGAGAGAACACATTTTCCAAACCCTTTTTTATTTCTATAGACATAGCCATTATTTAAATAGAATTACCTGAATCACTCAATTTGAATCTTTCATACAACTCACATTATAGGTATTTTATCTATTGAATTGGTTAATACACTATGAGTTTATAATATATATATATGAAAATAATATTATAAATGTTCTATTACGCCACCACTTTGGTCAGAAAAAATAACCTTTATTAATGTCACTAAAATCTTATATTGATAAAAATATTTTTAATTTCCAATTCCATTACCTCTAATATTTCATCTGTCCACAATATTTATTTTCAGATTCTTGAAAACCAAATTATATTTCCCAATTTCTTCAAATCCTACTAGCAACCTCATATAAATCTCATTATAGAATAATTTATGGAAATCCCTTTTTACATAAATCACACACACATATATATATAGTTATTATATAATGACTCATAACATATATATATTTTAGTATTTATCTATTATTAAGAAAATATCTTAAAATTAATCACATTCTTTTTATTAAAATCTATTTGACACTATCCATTGTTTGTATGTTTTGATTTGTTCTACATCCTATTTTAAGTAGTGAATCCACTTTTTTTCTTGCTATTTTTTTATTTTGATAATTTAGTATACTCCCATGTTATATTGGATTTCAGTGAGATAATTTTTCATTCATTTATCACCTCTACTAATTAGAGTTATTTTTTTCATTATTTCTTCTTCACATTTATATTCTCTTGTATCTTTTAAAAGTGTTAAAAAATTTCCATCCCAAACATTAAAAAATTATTTATGACTATAGTTTATCTTATATAATGATTTGGAAACATTTTCATACTAAACATAACTCTAAATTTCGGTACATGAACATTTGATTATCTAACATCTATATCCCTACCTTTTTATGCTTCCACTAGTGGTTTAATAGTCATTGAGTCTTCTAGAACACATTTTTTTGCTATATCATATGAAATTTTTGTTCTATTATTGGATTTCAAAAATATTTATGAACTTATGTAACTCTTACTTAGACATAATTGGACATGGATAGATACTTTTTCACCAAATTAATTCACCCTAATGATTCTTCCCATCACAATAATTTTTTTCTTGAATAGAAAATCAAGTATCTAGATGAATTATCTCTAAAAATCCTCTCATATACAATATCCAAATTCATCCTCTATATTTAGAATGAGAATATAAAATTTTTCCTTTAGATTTTCTCTATCCTTATTGTTAATATGAATGTATTCCTAAACTATAGATCTATTTTATGTGTCTAAATTATTGTCCTTTACCTAACGATATATCATAATAATTTTCATTTAAAACTTCTGATATTAGAATCCTATTGATATTATATACCACTATGTTGATTTCAACCATCTAAATATCTAATGAAATTAATGAGTGAATTTTTATACATCAATAATTTTCAATCTTACTCCAATTCACTCTTCTAGGAACATTTTTTCATTATTTCATTTGAAACACTATTTTTTCATTCCATTTTATTTTATCTATGGGTAATATTTGAAATTTGTATGTCCTGTAGTCACCAAAATTATTTCTGAAAAGGAATTTAAACTTATAGTGTGTTTATATTTGAACTATGGATATCGAATTAATGAATGACTAAAATACATAAGATTTATTTTTAAAAAAATTAAATTGGTTATTTTTTTATAACTATTATCAATAAAAGATACAATGTTATGTGAACTTATAAGGAACTAAATAGATCTATGTCTGAAAATATTGAAGTGTTTTAGCTCCATCTTCCAAACATGGGGCTTTAATCCATTTAAGTGGATGGAATTTTTTTTCGCAATACAAAACTATCAGTCATTTCAAATTTTACAGTATCCTGATTAATTATGTTTCTAGTAGTAACAAATTTTAAATTCTTTTCACTATACTGGCCAAGCTTATAATTCCATTAATACATTTTTTAATAATTTACAAACATCTATTACAATAACATCTGAACTGAAAATCAAATAATTACTTCCATATTTTCCCATATGTTCAACCAACATGGATCCAAAACTAAATTTACACACTCATCATACAATGAAATTCCCATATTTTACCTATCATGTTTCTATTTAAAATATATTTTCTTCTATAACCTCAAGATAATATAAACTTCTTTTAGTATAAATTCATCCCAATTCTTTATATTGATATTTACACATCCATTAATATCTATCTCGATATTTTTATCATATTGTAAATTTAAATTTATAAACATTCTATATAAATTATTTTTCTAGGAATTTTTATCTATGATTAAATTAAATGACACACTTAAATCAACAAACTATGACTCTAAATGAATATTTATATTAAACCAAGTCCCTATATCGTTATATTATAATAATAAAGTCTATGTTTCTCAAATTTGATTGAATCACCAGAGATTTTGTGGATTAATTTTTCATTCAGATATATTTCATTTCACATGAGACAAGTAATTGTTATATACATATATATATATATTGAAACACTTTGTTAACAATTAAATTAACAAAGTATTATCTTGTATTTTTCTATATGAAGTACTAACTAGGATTTTTCTATATTCAATACGACATAGTTTGTGCTACACTCAACACTGACTTAGCGTACATTACAAACAACAAAGATATTTTCATGAAAAATCATTTTATGTTATACCTATTTAAATTAGAAAATTATAATATAATATATATATATATATATAAACATTAATAAATAATTTTCAAACATTATATATTTTTTTTTGTGAAGATAAAACATAATGGTAATGAAATATATGATTTTTTGGAAAGTATTTTTATGTTTGAAAGTATTGTATTCTTAAATGAAGCACTTTTATTAATAAAATTATTTTTTGTAGAATTTAGAAATTGAATTTGATAAATTAAAAATTATTTTTAATTTATAATATAAATATATTCTTAGGGTGATTTATTTAGATTTTTCTAAGGAAATAATTTATGATGAATAGTGAAAAATAATGCTTTTTAGTTAAAGACATCATTTTCATTTGAAAGATTATTATTGATAAATTATATTATAAAATGCATCTAAGGTCACATTAGAAAAATTATATACCTATTATTACAATTTTTTTCATTATAAACAATTTCATTTTGGAAATTATAGAAAAAAGAAAAATGTTTTGAACTTCTTTATACATTAAAACCCAAAATTTCATCCAATCAGCAGGATTAGTATTGATCTTATTTTTTCAATTTATATCAACTGAATTTTGAAAAACCATCATAAACCATTATAATTAGTATAATATTTAGTGTGTAATTAAATCCTGTTTATTTTTAGCCATTATAATTTGTAAAAGTGATTAAAATTTATCACAATGATTAATGTCAAATTAAGCATAATTATTGAGTGAATAGCAATCTTATGAGCCCAAATGACCTAGACACGCGTCCAAAAAAAATTATGTAGAAATTATTCTCCCTTTAACATTCCATTATTTATTTATATTTGTTTTGAGGACATTTTTTTGTATGAACATGTGTACACAAATCATGTCTTTTAAAATTAGATATGAGTCATTTTCCTTTCCTATAGAATGCCACCACCTCTCTTACAATATCAAACATCTCAAACCTCTTATAATCTTCCATGAAGTGCCCAATAAACATCACAAAAATCCTACTTTCCTCTAATAAACTCTAAATTGGGTATAATTCAATCCAAGGAATCCTTTTGGAAAAAATGCAAAGTAGTTACCCGATTAAGAGGTATCGTCTTTTCTCAAGTTCATTATTTTTTTATCTTTTTCCACCCCCTAAAATTAATTTTTCCATTATTTTATAAAAAAATAGAATATTAAATATACTAGGATGATGTTATTCTAATGTTTCAACTGACATTTACACACACCACCATCAAATGGATGATGAACATACTATTTTTTTGTATGGGGAACTAAAACCTCATGAAACGATGATTGTTCAAATTTTTTACCACCTCTCATGGTGGAAATTATGATCAATGATATATTTATATATAAAAAATATTATATTTATTATGTTTTTAATATTATGTATTATTTTTACGACACAAGTGTTTCTTACATTCCATTTAATGTTAATACGGTAATTTCATTTGAGGAAGTGTGGACTACCACCCACTCATAGTGATATGATTCATCCATACAGTACATGGATTGAATAATGCTTTTTTAGTGAATATATAAAATTTATATGGTATAATAAAGAAAATATACTGATTGTATACATATATACATATACATACCTATATTCCTTTTAGTTTTTTTCTTTCAACATGACAATTAAATGGAAATAGAGTTCATCTGTATGTACGACCTACCATCGCCATGAACAGTGCATTCCATTTCATAATAATATATTCTATAGATTATTATTATACATATATAATATATATATAATATATTTATATAATAGTTTAAATTATGAAAACCTTTTTATAGATTATAAATAAAAAATATAAAACAAATTTGGAAAATGTGAATAATAATGTGAATATTACACGAAGTTATACTTTAACACATGATTGTTAACAAGATGGTAATATAAGGTTATAATGAACCCATATATGGTATTATAAATATTAATATTGTTCATTAAAATATTTATAATAAATTTATATTTGTTTTAGTGGTGGTTAGAAAGAGTACGATGATAGTCAAGACATAAGGTAAGGATATTGCATCTCACTTTTTATTTCTGTGAGATACATTCTATGTTCAAAACACAATCCTTTGTTGTAGTTTATATACTAAAAATAATTTTATTCTATGTATATTATACAAAAATTGATGTCTATTCATATATTTGTTCTACGATCCTTCTTTTATTGGGTTTATGTTTAAAAAGTTACAAATTTGTAAAATAGTTTTATCTTAATTTTTCTTTTTTGAGACTCGTGTTTTGTTTTGAACCTAAATTATCATTAATAGTGTATATGAATATATTTTAAAAATTATACCATGATTTAATACATTACATGATATTTTAATTTTTATTTAATTTATATTCTTACAAGGAGAGTATATTCCCATATTACCATGTTATAATAGTTTATTGAGACAATATCATCTCTTTTCAAGATTGTTTTGGTTTATGATTCATTTGATTTTAAATTATGGTCAATATCTCAAGATAATTCATGAATTTTATTATAATCATGTAACTTGAGATTTATTTATATATTGGTACTATTTATACCACTTTTTGGTACGTAATGTTGTTATGAACATGTTTTTAATAAATCCCGACTTTACCCTTGCTTTAGTCAGAAATCGGTGTTCCTTTGAATCCATGTTTTCTAAAAATGGTTTCCCGGAATATTATAATAATCTCTAATGATCCTTACAATAATTTTTTTCACATTTTTCTTCTAATAATTTTTTCAATGGAATATTATTATCTATTTTCAAATGTGGTAATTTAATATCTTTTTAACTTGAAAGAGGAATATTATTTTTACCTCGTACATCATGTATAGATTTATCCACTATAAATAATTTAACGACTTCTTTATATGTATAATGGATGGTTTTTTTAGAAAATTATTGAATGATATTTTCAATGAAATTATTTTTAAAATTATTTCATGCTTCTTTTATATGTTTTGACAGAAAATGGATTTTAAATTATTTCCAAGCCTTATTTTTAGATTTCAAAATTATTTTTAAAGGAAATGGTTTTAAAATGGATTTAGGTTTTAATTAAATTGTTTTCAGAGCGGAAAAGTTATTTTTCATAAGAAATGTTTCCAAAATATCCCTCTATGTTATTTTTATTATAAGATGGAATTTTTTGATGTTAATCATTACAGTATAGGAATAAATACAAAGGATTCATTCATATTTTTCTTAAATGGAATATGTTTTGATGGAATGATGACTCTGACACCCATTTCACTTCCACGAGTTATATTATTTTGAAAACTAATTCTTTAGATAGGATATCCATTGATGAAATGATTATTAAACCAATCTATATTCCACTAGTTATGATTTCATTAAATTGTAATGATACTGATTTCATTTTTGGGTTTCTGATTTGATGTTTATATAAACTATCATTCTTTTTTTTTCGGTTACGATAAGTTAAATTTTTTATTTTCATGGGGAATATGTATGAATGGGTTTATAATGAGATCCATGGGACCTATATCTCCCTCCATTGTATTGGGTAATTATGGATTCCTCATGAGTTTAAATTTTATATGTGATCATGAATACATTTTCATAATGTTATTCATGGACCTGGTTTCATGTTCATATATTTACGTGTAAACCCGATTACATGTTCATAATGTTATGAGTGAAACTTATTATGTGTTCAAAATTTTATGCATGGACATGGTTGCATGTCTATAAGTTTATGCATGAACCTGATTTGATGTTAACAATGATATGTGTGAACCTATGTACATGTTGACAAACTTATTCATGGACCTGGTTCCATGTCCATAAGGTTAAGTGTGAACATGATAAAATGTTCACAATTTTATTAATGGAATTAGATTCATGTCCATAAGTTGATGAGGTGTCCTGATCTTATGTATTTAACTTAAAGAGTGGACCTTTTCTACATATACTTGTCCACAATGTTATAAACAAATGCACAGTCAACATATTCCATATCTTATTTCTATGTTATGATTTTATGAATTATTCTCTTAATACTCTTATGATATGTGTATTATGAACTACAAATATTTATTATGACATCTAAAATGAAGGGTGTGATATTAAAATGATATTCTTATGTTTCATACCCATTGTTTCACTTTATTCACATTTCCTTTATTTTTCCTAATTTAACAACTAATCTCACCTCTTTCTTATGTTTCTGTTCCCCAATTTATGATGACAAGTTTTAGGTAGAAGTAAAATTGGTGGAGATTTTTATTGGATATGTTGAATATATTTCACTAGGATATATGATTTTGTTTCTATAATTCTATATACACTAAACTTATGGTCCTCGATCATGTATTTGAGTAATGGAGTGAGTATTCAACAAAAATATTGTAATATACATGTATGTTAAGCCTGGGTCGGTATAATTGGTATCAATGGAAACATTAAGTAAACCTTTACAAACTAGGTTGATAAAAATTTATTGATATCCCTAGGTATATTTATAAGGATAGGTTTAGGGATGTCTCTAAAGATAAGTACAAAGATGAGTAAACAATTAAGAAAATGTCATAGAAATTTGGTAAATGAGAGAGTGAATGGTTTCCTAGTAACACATAAATGTAAGAATAATACTATTAGATATGGCTTATGTATAGATTTAAATCAGGAAATCAACTTCGAAAAGATGTTCTAGGCCTGACATAGGGTAATATGGTACCCAACAACATACCTTATTGCACAATGAGTTCGACACTCCTGGGGGATATGTGTTGGGAATTCAAAAAATGTACTTTAAACAAAATGAGGAATTTAAATATAAGTTAGCAATGAATAACCAATGGTAAACCTTTTGTGTTATAGATTAAGGTAGGTTTCCTGATTTATAGATCTTATAAGTTATTATTATTATGACAATGTGGTATTTTTCTAAGATAAGTAATGCTCACAATATGCCTTATGGTTTTTTTCAATGGAGAGAACTCAAAGGAACATGATTAACATTTAATGTTCATATATGTGTGGTATGGTAATTATGAAAATTGATTTTTCAAATGGGAATCTCATAAAGAGAATCACGAAGGAGATACACGTATTGGAAATACATGTAAATATAGAGAGACCTCAAAGAACCTGTGTAAGTTATGTGATGTTCTTCCGATATTATTTTCAGTAAACATAAGAAGAATGATTATATTGAGTATTAGGAACATTAATACATGATATATATTAAATATTCTCAGAAAGAGGTAATAAAGAAGAATTATATGAGGCCTATATAATTGTTTAAGAATTTAATTTGATGAATGGAGAACTTATGTATTGGAATTCAAAGATTATGAAATGTGAATCCTGAAATATATGATTATTTTCTATATATATTTTCATTAAATATTGAATATGACATGTTGTATTATAATGACGAAATAGAAAAATTATTACATAGAAAGATGATTTTTTAATGAGGGGAATGTAACCCTTAATTAATGCCTGATGTGGAGATAATGTTATTTTGATATAGATATGATGGATATGAATATGTAAATTGGATTTTATAAATTAACCTAGAAATGATTATTGAAAAAGTCCTATATGTCATCCAGGATGAGGTTTACAACTTCTTAGATTCAATGAATATATCTGGTAATCATTAGAGTAAGTATGAATGCATGTTTTCCAAATGGATTTATGGTTGTTAAGGCTATTACTATGCTTCAAGGGTATATATGATGAGGGTACTCAAATTATTAGAATGTGACAACCAAGATATACTTTGTGATATATGGGGATTAATGTAATGCAGATTTCTTGACATTATTTCTATTTTTTTATTTTCATTTTTTAGAAGGGTTATATGCTTATATAGTCCTGAAAATATTTTGTTATACATTCGAGGAAGTATCTATGTAATGAGATTGTATTAAAAACAATGGTTAAAAGGCTATTTAGTGTTTAACATTATTTTTAGGATGTCCATAAGATTTTGGAAATTATATTAGTTTGTTTTTATAAAAGGACCCCACATATGTATGGTGACAACCCATCATGTCCGGCAAGGATGCGGGTCATGAACCCATGACCGATGGATAATAAGGCCTTCACACCTACTAGTGGCCCACTCAATGTCCTGGATAATGTATAATTATTTTTGAGGGATTATTATTTATGTCGAAACAGTAGTGTTATTTTTTTGTTTAAATATTAGTGAATTACCTATATATATTTTTAATAATAGTTATCTGCAAATAGATATACATTCCATTATATTGTGAGCCTTATGATTTGTAAGGAGTTTATTTTATGATTTTAGGCATAAAAGTCAATTATTGGATGTCAATTACATGAAGTAATGAATGAATTAGAAAATGATAAATGTACTACTAAGGAATGAAAATTTGTTTATATAAATATATCAACTGATTAAACTTCCATTTATTCATGATCATTAATACAATTTCTCAATATAAAGATAATAATCAATAGAAAATGTGTTATACTAATACCATCATTTTTTTTGAACTTATGACTTTTAAATCATCACATATTTATGAATTTTAGGCCCTCAAATTTTATTTGATCATCCACATGTTTGTATTTGATGACCTCAATCAATCCCTACAAATATTTATGCTTTTACACAATGTCAAATCATCACTCTCAATCAATGTTCTCATATATGGAAACCCAGTAATAACTTATTTTGGGTAACAAATATTGTCCCGAATTTCTAATCTAAATGATTTTTTAGTTTTCATTTTTATGAAATAGGTTTTTTATAAATGAAACTTGTAATTATTAAACCATTGATAACCTAGAAAACTTTCAAGGGAAAAATTCTTTTTAAGGGGGTAGAATGTAACACCCTGAGAATTTTTGAATTAATTGACCCTTTATATATATATATATATAACATTTGACCTGGCATAAGAAATTGTTTGATATATATATATATATAATAATGTAGTAAGTAAAACATTCCCTTCACAAAACACAATCTTATATACTTCTATAAGGAATACTGAATTGTCTTTCACTACACACAATATTAACATAGCTTTCTCTATACACAACATTGATTTGGTGTACGGTACACAAAAAAACATGATTCTATGAAACAACATTTTATTATAATAATTATTTAAATGAGATAATTATAACCTTGTCGTTAAAAATTATTATATGAATAATAATAAAAATAATTCAAATATGATTTATAAATATTTTATATAGATAAAACATATTGGAAATGAAAGATAAGATTTTTGATCATGTCCTTTTTTGTCTAGAAATACAGTTTTCTCAAATGACAATATTTTTATAAAAAAATTAATCTTACATATAATTAGGAATTGAATTTGATAAAATAGACTATATTTTGTAATTTAGAATGTGAAAATTATCTTACGGTTAGGTTTTATGATTTTTCTAAGAATCATCATTTTTGATGAATAATGAAAAATAATTATTTTTAGTTAAAAGCATACCTTTTGTCTAAATTACTATTAATGTTAAATTATGTTATAAATTTCTTTTAAGGCCATATTAGATCGATTATAAATATATTAATACAATAAAGTTTATTATAATTAATTTCAATATGAAATTGAATATAAATAAATAATAATATTCTAATCATCTTTCTGCTTTAATAACCAGTAATTTCATTCCATCTATGAGAATACCATTAATCATTATTTTACCACTTTTTAGAATTATGTTTAAAAAACCAACATAAAAAATTATAGTAGGTATAACATTTTTATTCTAATTAGATCATTATTATTTTATAATAAAATGATTAGTAAATGTGATTAACCTTAATCAGAAATATTAAGGTAATTTTTATCATAATCAGGGACGAAACAGTAAGTTTAGGATCCCAAATGACCAGGAAACATGTACAAAACCAATTGGATTTCGATAATTCACCAATAAAACATCCATTATTGATTTTTGTTAGTTTGTTATTACTTTTTCTATTTTATAAAATGTGTACACCGAACATGTTTTCAAAAACGCCATGTGAGTCCTTTTCATTCCCTATAAAAGTCTTCCACATCTCCAACTTACTCACACATCTCAAACCTCATAATGTAACAACACAAACATTTATGATTAAATTAACAATATTTTTATTTAATTAATTGTCTTATGGTAATAAAAAATGAACTTATTTTATTATACCAAATTATATTTTTAATGACCATTATATATCTTTAATGTTGATAAAATATCAATTGAACAGTGATCACATTACTAGTATAAATATAGGGTTTTAACAAAGCCAGTTGGTGTAGAGAATGGATGTGATGACCTCAAATAGTATGATAATTCCCCATGAATCCCATTTATTAAATCATCTGAGGTTGAACACATTTCTAGGATTTTTCCTTGACTTAGCCCAAGATAATATCTGCCATCTTGAGCATGAGTGAAACTATTTATAGGATAATTTCATGCTCATCAAGATTACAACCCAAAACTTGTTCACCTAACAACCCCATGAAAACCCCACCATAACGTGACTTACCCTATATCATTTTTTTGTAATAAATGGATATGTATAAAGACCCTATATTTAGTAATATGTACATTATTTTATTTTTAAAATAATGAATATTTTTTTTCTTATTTTTGTTCCTCTATAAATGATTTTTAGATAAGAAATAGTAGTATTGGTTAATATTCAAATTCAATTAAGAAATATATTTTGATAAACTAATGTATTTTTGTAAGAAATAATATTTTAATAAAATATTAATATAAAATAGTTTTTTAAAAGTATTATCAATTATTTTTGTTAATACAAATGTCATTTTTTAGGGTTTGAAAAACTTTTATTTTTTAAAAACACATCATTTTTAATAAATATCAGTTTTTTTATTTTAAAATTTTAAAATTCAAATATTTAGGAAATTATTTAAATAAAATTAATATTATTTTTGGTATTATGTCATCAAAATTATCCATCGGTGATTTTTTTCATATTTTTCCAAGAAAGTCAAATTTTTGGATAAAAATTAAAAATCATAAAAATATATGTTGTGTTTTATGACATAATAATGTACCAATAGTGTTGTAATATATATTATAAAAGGTATACTATTCCAAATATATTTTTTTACTTTAAAAAAAATTTATTGGTTTTTTTAATATATATTTTAAAAGGTATACTATTAAAAATATAATTTATACCACTACCCATTGTTTGTAACCATGTGAGAAAACCATGGGATGGTTTTTGTTTCTGAATATTTTAATATGTGCTGTCAAAATAAAAATTAATAATGAAACCCGCATCTTTTCCAATAAAAACTCATCAAATATCCCATTTCTATAAACTAAAACTCTTTTATTCTCATAAAAATTCATCCTTATACTCCCTATATTCCTCCCAATGTTCCCCCGAGCTCCCAATAAGCCTCTACCAAGAATTTGAAGTCACACATCCATGTAATGTATTTCACACATCTCATTTCCTTTCAAGCACTTCTTTTATATCATGCTTCTTTAATTCTATTTCATATTTTGAGATATAATGTTCCATTTACCCCTTAATTTAAATTTTTTTCTAAATGATTATATCTTACTTTAAATATTAGTATTCCCCCAATAATCTTCTATGTACACCTATATTTATACAAAAATTCCATTAAGTATTTTCTCTATCCTCTTTTAGTCAAGCAATTAATATATGATATTAAATTTCCATTTCTATTTTTTATGTAGGTATACATTATTACCTATCCCAATTAATATAAACATTATTTATAAATGATTATATATCCTTCTTCTCTCATTTACTCCTCCCAAAAACCATTACGTACACACGTTACCATGTAGAATTTTTTTAATGGTTCTCTAGCTTTCTACTTTTATAGTAAGATTATTTATTCTGTTATTCCTTATATTTCAAATTATATATATTGGGGAAAGAACATATATTACCCTATTACTTTCTATTTTGGGTCTATATGATGATAGAACCCTTTCACTCACATAATCCCATTTTAGGAATTTCTACATTATATTGTTATACTGCCAAATTTGCACTATGATTTATCATTCTTGTGTTTTGAATACCATAATTATTTATCCTTCAAGGTTATCAAACATTTTTCACATATAATCATTGATTTATGAATTATATTTATGTGTTCTTCTTTTCTTGATCTTGGAATAAAATTATGATGTTGAATATAACCAAGTTAAATGATCTATTTGGAACACAAAAGCATGAAATAGAAATGTTTATGATGGTTCAGACCTGATAGAGCTCCGATTAATTTGTTAAGGTTTAGTATCATGATATATCATGTTGAGATGTGGGTTTACATGATTATTCTATACGAATTTTGTCAACAATGATGTCTTGGTAGTTTAGCATTGACTTATATTTATGATGTAGTGTTTTATGTTATTTCCACATTTCTGCTGTAATGATTATGATGCTAAATCCAGCCTTATTATCCATGTTTGATTATGACTCGTTGATATTACTTATGAATCATCTATTATTATCCTCATTTTATGCCATATTTATACTCTAACTGGGACTTATTTCTCACCCCTTTCGTATGTATGTCCTCAGGTAATACCGTACAGTTTTAAGTTTGATGGAATGTTGTGGTCATGACAATGAATATTTCAATAAATATGTTGTTGTATTTTAGGTTTTATGTTTTTATGTAATATTCATAAACCAAAATTATAGTAGACCTATGGATATTTTGAGTTGTATTAAAATTAATTTATGTAATGGATCATATTCAAATATTAAATACAGATCTCGGTTGTTAATGTTGGAATCCGAGGATATGTTTATTTATTTTTGGGATTTAGATTAGAAAAACGTAGTGAAAACCCATATGGATAAGACTGTTTGTAAGAAAAGTATCCTCGATTTTGTTATTTATTTAGAAAGTGTTTTATCATGAAAAATCATATATGTATGTATACTATAGGTGTATGTGGTTCTAGAAGAGATGTGCCTAGTAGTAACAACTCGGACACGGTGTTTGGTCTTGACTCAGGATAACCTTGTATACAACAACGGGCCATACTATGCACCTAATTTGACACTCTAAGGGGATATAAATTGATATATTCATAAATTCATAACAAACCTTTTATATGGGAACAAAAAAAATCAATAAGAATATATTTTATGAAGTTGGTCCCAGCTAACATATATTGAACGCTAGAAAATCATAATTTAAGGAGATAAATCTATGTTCCCTTTAATATCATTGGATTCCCTTTTATGTGTTTAATTATTGAAGACATTCATGTCTATATTTCCACTTTTTAATAGGCAATGGCATAAAAATGGAGGAATCATTTTAACAAACTAATTGAAGGGAAGTGTGATGACTACCCGAATGAGATTCCTATTTAAATGGGTGGTAATGTTGGACATATTAAATTAGGTTAAAAAAATTCAAAAAACCTGATTAACAAAAAGATACCCTATTTAATGGCCAGATACATCAAGGAATGATAATATTCAATCTCATAGAATTCCATCTAAAAATGGTGGTAAGGGAATTAATACCCAATTTCATTCATTCAACAAGTGTGGATTGAGGTACAAAGGGAAATTTCACAAAGGGAATGAGACATGTTTTATGTTTGGATTGTGATCTCACAATGTAGCGAACATCAATGATAAAATGGATAATGTGATGTATGGAAACAAATTTCAATCTATGTATTCATATACAATTTTATGTCATAAATGTCTATATTTTGTGCATTATCCCAGACAATTCCCAACAATAAGGGCTTTGAAGCATGGTGAGTATAAAGAATCTCCAAGACCAAGGTATAATGAAAATTTTTATTCTGAGATGGATAATGATGAATTAATTACATGTAACTACTAATTCAATGTAGCGTATGTCAAATCAATTCATGTCTTACATTCATATACTGAATGTTTTCTATTTGCATTGAGTCCCCACCTATAATGATACTAATTCATCAGGGAAAACATCTATGAGTATTGTATCACATGGTGATGTTTGTGGTAATGTCTCTTGAAAATATTATATGTATTCCTTGTTATGATTTGATGCTATTCTATGCATATATTTTATTTCTCTATATATATTCAATGTAAATTTCCATGAGAGGTAAATCACTCTCCATATAATGAATCATCCCCCGATTAAATACAAGTACAAGTATGTGATGTTTTATTATTTAGAACCATTATCTAAAGAATATATATTATTTCCATATGAGAAAGTGTTTCTAGATAAAATGATTGAGTAAAAGGAATGAAAAATCCTTAATAACATGCCTATTATGAGGGAATATGTTGATGTGTTTCCCAAGGACTTTCATGGTCTTCCCCCTAGATGAGAGGTTGAATTTTCCTTGAGCATATACCTAAGGGGTTTCCAATATCCCAGTTTCAATATATTATGGTCATTGTGGAACATGAATATCTGAGAAAAATATATCTACTAGTGAATCTGAATAAAGGGATTATACACTGAATTGCTTCTCCATGGGGTGAATTGATTCTCTTTATCAAAAGAAGCATGGGTCCATGCACATTTTCATTTTTTATTGTGAGATCAACAAGATCACGATAAGGAAAATGTATCCTTTTTAACAAATTGATGACTTGTTTGATCAGCTCTGTGAATCACAATACTTATCTTAGGTGGATCTTCCATCATGATATTACCAAGTAAGGGTGAAGAAAGAGGATAGAACAAAGACTACATTTCATACAAGGTACATGCATAATGAGTTCATAGTGATTCCATTAAGACTCACTAATTCTCCAATAATACTTATGGACATGATGAATATAGTCATTAGATATTATCTCAAAAAAAATTTAGTTGTCATTATATAATATATTATAATATACTCCAAAACCAAGGAGGACCATGAAGAGTATCTGAGCACCATTCTCAAGACCTTAAATAAGGATAAGCTCTATGAAATATACTAATTTTTATGTTATGGTTGAATGATGTCTCCTTCTAGGGTCATATCATCAGATTCAATGGGATATCTATGGATCTCTCCATGAAAAAATTAATTGATCGATGTCTGAGGCCAAAATCTGTGACATATATCATTTAGCTTCCTTAGGTTAGCTGAATATTTTAACCGATTTGTGTGAAATTTATCAGGATTTTCAAACCATATTACCATTATAAATCGGAAGGTAATCAAATTTTCATGGAATGGTGAATGCGATGAAAGCATCATGGAGTTGAAATGGTGTCTTATCACAACACCTATACTCACAGTACCCATAACTGGATGGATTTTCATAATTTTCATCCCTGAATCAAAGATGTGATTGAGAAGTGTGTTGACGAAAAATGAGAAATTCCAAGCCTATACCTCACGACTGTTGAAATTTAATGATAAAAACAATCCCTTGTCTGATCTGGAGTTTTCAGATATGATCTTTGCATTGAAAATATAGTGAAATTTTCTCTTTTAGGGGATGTGTGAAATATATACTGATTAAAAAAGTATTTATATATACTCAAATAGAAAGATATAAATATGAACCAATGAATATGGTAATAGATCATCAGGTATTAGGACTACTCAATCCACTAACATCATTGGAAATAGAATAAACAGTGGATGCTCTGAGTAGAAAGGACCCAAAAATTCTATAATTTATGAGAATTGAGAAGAATATGATCTACATAATATTGAAGAAGATGGGAATTGGAATCATAAATAAAGTAACATCATCAATCCATTCACAAATGATTTTTCAACCCTCTCTTTTGGAAATGTAAAAGGATACACAAAAATATAATGTGCGTTTTCAGATGAAATTGGAAAAAAATCATAAATTGTCGACGTTGAATGTTAATGAAAAAGGAATTGTAATATTTTTTCAAGACTAGTTCTTCCATAAAATATGGAGTTAAAATGTTACTTATGGAAGAATAATATATTTCGACATTATCAATTCACTAAAGAAACACAAAGTTGTATCGAGTTCTCAAAGATCACTATTGGTGGGATAACATGAATAAGGATATTGTAGAATATACATCAAAGTTCCCAATATATCAGCAAGTGAAGGATGAAAGGAAGAAGTCTAAGGATATAATGAAACAATCACCCATACAAACACGAAAATTGTAAAAACTCACCATAGACTTTGTCACTAAACTTCAAAATATAGCCAAGCGAAATAATTCTCTATTAGTTGTTCTGGGGTGTCTTATAAGGACTTCACAGTTCATCATGATTTAGGAGTAATTAAAAATTGATCAACTAAAATAAATATACATAATAGAAGTGGTATGGTAGCATGGAGTACCAATATCAATTATGTATTATTGATATCTTAAATCCAACTCTTTGTTTTGGAAAAGTCACCAGCATACTCTAAACACTGAGCTAAACATAAGTAAGAGATATCACCCTGAAACTGAGGGACAATCTGAACAGACTATCCAAACACTTGATGACATGTTGAGATCATTCTCAACGAACATCAAAGGCATATGGTATCAATAACTTCCTATAATGGAGTTCTCTTAGAACAACAGTTTCCAATCATGAACCCAAATTCCCCTTATTAGGCCCTTAATGGGAATCAATGTAGAACAACTAGATGATAGGATGAAGTTGGGTAATGAAGACATATAGGTCCTCAAATGGTGGAAGAAATGGTGTAGAAGTTTAAGACTATCCCGCAACACATCATCTGATCAGAGTTGAAAAAAGAGCAATACTAACAATCTTTGACATGACCTTGAGTTTCCTATTAGAGTCATCATATTCCCATAGATAATTCCATAGAAGAGGGTGATGAGATTTGGGAAGAATGGAAAACAAATTCCTAAGTACTTCAACCATTTTGAGATCCTTGATGGGATCATAGTAGTGGCCCATTGACTAGATCACCCACCGAACCTATGTCAAGTACATGATGTATTCCATGTATCCCACTTAAGAATGTACATAAAAGACCCATAACATATACACAATACTGAGGTGGTTCCATTAGAGAATGACCATTCCAATGAGAATAAGTTGGTGAAGATATTATATCACAAAGAAACTGTTCTAAAATAGAAGATAAATTGCATCATCAATGTGTTGTTAATAAACCCAATGTTTAAGAAGAAATGTGGAAACCAGATGATGTGATGAAATATAGTTACCGACATCTATTTTATGGTGGGGAAAGAAAAATAAAATGGTGAAAATTACTAAGGTAGAAATTTATTATGGCCCATACATTTATGAATAAAATCCCTTTTATTTTCATTTAATCAAAAGTAATACGGTTGTAAAAAACACATGCACTTATTTTATTATATCCAAATAGATATTAATTGACCATTATGTATCTTTACCATTTAATGTATAGTAGTTGAATAGTTATATCATTACTAGTGTAAATATAGTTTTTTTAAAAATCATTTTGGAAAAGATAAAGGCAGAGATGTCCTTCACCAGTAGGATCATTCCAAATAAAACCCATTAATCAGGGCTTTCGATGGAGATAGAATTTTTGGGCTTTTCCCATGACCAATAACATGATGATGTCCAACAACTTAAGCATTAGTGAAACTGTTTATAGCAGACGTTCAACATCATTGCCCAAATTGAAAAGTAGGATGTAGCCACAACTCATAACCATGGCTATAGGCTACAACCATGATTCCAGCTGGCCATGGAACTCATTAGTGTGACTATAACTAAAATCTATATCCATAGTTCTCTAAAACTATTTCTATAATTCTCCATAGTGGAAAAAAAGCTATTGCTATATTTTTCCAAATTGTGGAAATAGCTCCAATATTTTTTCACTATGGAACATGGGCTATAGTCACCATTTTCCATCAAAAAAAAAACTATAAACATAGTTTACAACCATGGTTATAGC
Source organism: Viscum album (assembly GCA_963277665.1). Taxonomy (NCBI): domain Eukaryota; kingdom Viridiplantae; phylum Streptophyta; class Magnoliopsida; order Santalales; family Viscaceae; genus Viscum; species Viscum album. The sequence continues at coordinate 540,251,344 of OY728123.1, forward strand.
CCATGTAAACCATGGATATAAATGAAAAACAATATTTTCCTATACGGATTCAATCTTTGTACCTATTGTATGTGCACCATCTACCTAATCACTACACAATGGATGAATTTTATATATATATATATATATATATTTATTAATATATTATAAAAACTTTTTTCTATTTCATATTCATCGTGACTATAGCCATTCCAACCCTTTTTTCATGAGTTAAATTTTTTCCTGCACAAGGGAAAGTTACCCAAAGCCACAATTTATTATGTGGTTACCATAACCAAAATAATAAATAAATCCCCCTCTTTACCATTATTAACCAGCCCTATATCCCATTTCTCTTAACTAATACACTGATACACTGTGAATATTTTCCATACACTTATTTATACTCTATATAGTCATCCAATGGTTCCCAAATCTTATATGAATCCTCTCCCAATCCATTGGAGTCACAAATTAAAGTAAAAGATTTCTCTATTCTCATATCCCTTCAAGTGGTTATTTTTATATTTTTCATCCTAAATACCATTTTCATATTTTGGGGTATGATGTTACATGGTCCCATTACTAAAATATTATGTATAAATTATGATATCTTCCTTTCACTCTCATTAAATCCACCAATAATCCTTCATGTACACCCATTTTGTTGTCGAAATTTCGTAAGGGATTTTCTCTCTCCTCTTTTAATCATGAACATCATTTATGAGATGAATTTTTAATTTAATTTTTAATATGTTGGGATACAGTTTTACCTATCCCAATTATTTTAAACATTACAAATAAATTATGATATCCCTTTCACTCTCATTTAACCATTCATAGAACCTTTACAAACACCCATTACCATGCCAAAATTTGGTAAGTGTTGTTTTCCTTTATCATCTACCTTAAATATTATTTATTATGTTACAAATTATATTTCAAATTACTTTTGTTGGGGAATGTCCTTCAATGTTCCTCTTACTATCCATTACATGTCTAAATGATGATATCCCCCCTTTTCTCTGATCAACCTATTTTATGAATTTTTAAAAGATGTCATTATATTGTTGAAATTTCATAACGATTTTCCATGATTTTGTAATGAATACAATACCCATTTATCTATAAAGGTTATTCCACTTTATTCAAATAGAATTATTTAATAATGACTTACATTTTTGTATTCAACGTTTTTATATCATGGAATAAAAATATGATGTTGAATGAATCCATTTTAAATGAAATATATAGAACACTTATGCATGAGATTGAAATGTTTATTAATGGTACACACTGATAGTACTCTAATGAATTGGGTAATGTTTAGTATCATGATACATCATGTTAGGATAAGTATTTACCTGATTATTTAATGAGACTTTTTCCCATCATAATGTCTGGTCATTACAGCGTTGAATTTTGTTTATAATGTAGTGTTTTTGGTTGTGGACAAACTTTCCTTCTTATGATTATAATTCTAAATCATGCCTTATTATTCATGTTCTTTTATCCATTATTGATATTCCTTGTCTATCTTGTTTTTTTATCCCCATGTTTTTTCATGTTTATTCCTTTAATAGGCTTAATATCACACCCATTTCGTTTGTATGTCCTCATGTTATCCCATGCATTATTATATATGATGGAATGTTGCGGTCATGTAAAATAATTTTTAAACCAAAATTATGTTGTATTACATATTTTATGTTTCTATTTAATGTACATAAACCCCATATCCAGTAGACCTCTTAATAATTAGAGTTGTATCATGTGAAAGTTTATATAATAAATCTTGTTTAAATATGAAATAAAGAGTAGGGTTTTCATACATAGGTTAAACCAAGATATTCCAAATCCAATTGCAAGATATAATTACATCAACCTAGAATCATTCCCCTTCAATGAAGCTAATCCAAGGATTCCTTTTGGTACCAACCAAAAAAGTGTTACCTGATTAGAGGGAACATCTTATCCAATGTCCAATCATTTATTTTCTTTTTTCATCCCAAAACATCATTTTTTTCATGCTTTTATAACAAAAATAATATCTTCAATAAGATAATATGTATTTATGCTATGTTTTCAACCTACACATACATACACCCCCATCTAATGATTAACGAAAAATCTGTTTAGGTGTATGATGAACTACTTCTTCACTAAACAATGATTGTTCAATTTTCCTTACCGCCTATTATGGAGGAAATTATGAGGTAAAATATCCCTATATATATATTTTATTAAATATATTATGTCTTTAAGATTTTTTATTCTTTTTAAAATACATTTTTTTACTTTCCATTGGGTGTTAATACGGTAATTTCATTTGGGGATGTTTGGACTACCTCCTCCTCAAAGTGATATGATTCATTTGTACACTACATGGAATATACTAATGATAATTTTAGTGAATATATAAGATATATATGATATCATAAATATATTTAAATAACTATAAATATATATATACATATATTTATTTCACATTTATTCGACATGATAATAAAATAGAAACAGAGTTCATACATACGTATGGTATACCATCTTCATGAATAGTGTATTCCATTTCATACTTATATATTTAATAGATTATTATGATAAAAATATACTATATATAAATAATATTAATATCACTTTTTAAATTGTGTAATTATTGATATAAATTTTTAATACCAACGATAAAAAAAATTATGAAACAAGTGAATAATAAAGCAAATATTACCCGAAGTGAAACCATAACGTAGGATTCTTAACAAGAGGGTAATATAAAGTTGTAATAAAAACATATATGGTTTTAGATATTAGAATATGGGTTTATAATATATGTACAAAAAAATTATATTTAGTAAATAGTTGGTTCGAATGAGTGTGAAGATATTCTGACACAAGGAATGTGAATTTCATTACACTTTTTATTTCTCAGAGATGCATGATATTTTCTCCAAAATTTACTTTTGTGTGGTGTATGTACTACACATGATTTTATTCTATATATATTATATATAAATTTATAGTTATTAACATATCAATTATATGATCCTTATTTCAATGGTTTTATGTTTCAAAAGCATTCAAATCAGAAAAACATCTATGTCTCAATTTTCCATCTTTGAGACTCATGTTTTGTTATGCTCCTAAATTCTCTTTCAAGGTGTATATATTTAAATTTTAATTATTATATGATCAATTTACATGCTTTCATGATATTTTATATTTCTTTTAATTTTATTTTCTTACATGAGCGGTGTAATCCCATGTTTCCAAGGTTATAATAGTTTATTGAGACAATGTCATCGCTTTTCACGATTGTTTATGTTTATGATTACTTTGCTGAAATCATATAATACTTATCTACATAACATTCATGATTTTAATTAAACTATGGTTATATTTTATTTATTTATATATTGTTATCATTTATTACACCCTTTGGAACAAAATATAGTTACGAATGTGTTTTTAAGAAAGACTGACATAACCCTCACTTCGATCACAAATATGTGTTACTTTAAAACCATGTTTTCTAATAAGGGTTTACAAGAATATTATACTAACATCCTAGGATAAATAAAATAATGTTTTAATATTTTTTTCATTAACTAATGTTTTCAAGATAATATTCTTGTCTCTATCTGAATGATAATTTTTCTATCCGTTTTACCAAGAAAATGGAATATTATTTTCACCATGTATGACATGTATCGATTTATCCACTACTAATCCATTGATGTTTTATTTTCATGTTTAGAAGTAAATTTTTAAGAATTTTTTTTAAAATATATTTTCATTGAAATGTTTTTCAAATCCATTTCAGTGTCCTATTATATGTTTTCATGGATGATTCTGTTCAAAATGTTTCCAATCCTTAATTCTATATTTTCAATGAATATTCAATAGATATGGTTTCCAAAATTTTTTAAGTTTTAATATGAATATTTTAATGTAGAAATTATTTATTTACAATGAAATGTGTTCATATATCCTAATAAGTTATTTCACTTTTAAGATGGTATCGACTTATGTTAGTCATAGCCTTTTTAGAAATAATACAATGATTTTATAAATTTTCTTTATTGAATGGTTTATGTTTTGAAGGAATTATTCTTATGATTCCCATTTCACTTCCACATGTTGTAGCCTTTTGAAATCTACTTAGTATCATGGGTTATTCTTTGATGAATTGAATATGAATTATATATCATTTCAATAGGATATGATTTGATGAAAAGTTATCGAAACCCATTTCATTTCAAGGGTTTTGATTCGAGGTCTTTAAAACCCATCACTTTTTATAGGTATTGATATGATGTATGTTTTTTATCTTGTGGAACATGTATGAATAGTTTTATTATGAGATAGTTGGGACTGACATCTCCCTCTAATGCATTGTGAAACATTGGATGCCTCATGTATATAAATGTAATGTGTGAACCTGATTACATTTTAGTAATATTATGCTTGGACATGTTTTGTTGTCCATAAATTTGGGCATGAACCCGATTACATGTTCAAAATGTTATATGTGAACCTTATTTAGAGTTCACAATATTATTCATGGACCTCATAGTATGTCTCTATGTTTATGCCCGAACCTGATTACATGTTCAAAATTTTATGTGTGAACCAAATTACATGTTCACAATTTTATGAATGTACTTGGTTTGATGTCGATATGGTTATGTTGGTACCTAATTAAACATTCAGAACACAATGCACAGACCTTGCTTCATGTCCATAAGCTGATTTAGGTTACTGATTTCGTGTCCTTAAGTAAATTAGTGAACCTTATTAAACACATACATGTTCAAAAAGTTATAAAAAAATTTGTATTACATAAATTACTTGTATTATTACTAGGATAATCTTTCAGGACACATTCTTTTTATCCTCTTATGATATATTCATTATGATAATAAAATCATTCTTACGATCTTTAATATGTAGGTTATGATCTTTAAATGGTATGATCATGTTCCTTACAGATTGTTTCACATTATGCATAAACATTTCCTTTGTTTACCCTAATTGATCATCTGAGCTCCCCCTATTATTTTGTTTCATTTTATGAGGTTATCCAAGATTTTTTAGGTAGAAATAATCATCTTGGAGAACTATATTGGATATTATAATGATATTTCACTTGGATAGATTATATAGTTTCCAAGATTCCAAAGACACTTAACTATTACGGTACTAAAGCATGTAATTTTGTAATGTACTGAGTATTAATTTAAAATGATGTAATATAAATGTATGTTATGATAGGGTCACTAAATTTATGTTCAATCAGAGAAATATTTTTTACTCTTGAAGTCCCTTTTAAAGTGACTTTTCATTCTACATTTTGACTTGTTGGACTAGGATAATCTGAATTAACTCCTATATTTTCAAATAACAATATTGATTCAACATATCCCATGTTATTTGGGTTTTAATAATCGTAATATAAACATCATAATTCACTAATGAACTATTATTTTGTATAGATTTATTAAGAATTTTCGTATTCTTATATGAATGAAGGTTAGTTTCTGTATGTATGTATTCTATATGTTTTGGATATAATCTACCCAATCATGGAAAACTGGTTATGTAATGTTTTTGGATACACTGTGAAACAATAAATTCCTACCATTTTTCTATATACATTAAATATATAAAGGAAATGTATTAGTTAATCTCTAATTATATTGAATCACCTACAAGAAAATTTTGTATGATGAGAAGGTCAAATTCAAGATTAATTGAATATTTGATCAATTGTATATCTAAAAAGATTATGTAAAGACATATGTTACATAATGAAATTTTTTATGTGAATATACATCATGGTAAAATAGGTTGCATCACCTCATTCAGGCTATATCTTTTTTAGTGAATTGCCTTAATGGTGAAATCAGATACATCACTTGAATCATACAATTTCTGATTCAGCTACATTATTGAAAACCCTAAATTGTTCGAATTGGTAATGTGAAGAAAAATTTTCTATGTGGGTTTTGTTATACAATTTGGATATGTGGACTCAATTATGAATATTTGCTATGTCACGCCGCATGTGGTTATATATTACCATTGAATAAATAATGGAAAAATTTTAACATTACTTTCAAATCCTTAAATGATTGATTTATATTTTATATAAAATAAAAAACAATAAGAGACAACTACGATTACTTTAGTAAATGATGAAATATTTCTATTGTATCTACTTTTGTTTTTTAATTTTCAACGAAGATGTATTTCTCACTGATCCCTATTTTTTCTACGTATCATAAAAAAATATGTTTAAAATATAATATGTATATTTACATCAAAGGATTTGGGTGAGAAAAACATTATGAATGTGATGTGATGTGAACAAGATAATCCTTTCTAAAATATCTAAAAAATGTCAATGTGGTTTTCTATATAAACCAAGAAGAAGAATTCATGACATATCCACTGTTGTTGTTGATATTATTATTTTTTGTTAAGAAGGATATCATTGAGATACATAATCATATAACCATTAATATTGGATATATTTATTTTAATATATACTATACCTTGTATCGGTGAGTTTAAATTTATAAAAATAATTCAATAATTAAAATTTATTTTATTGTTTCACAAAAAAAAGATCATTTGAAAGTTGTTTCTTATAAAGCCTTTAATGATCATTGTTAAAATATCATGTTCTTGTACTTAGTACTGACTAAATTCACTTATTCGTGCATTTATTAGAAGACGGATATGATGTTCCCATACAAATGAGAAGTTTATTGAAAATCATTCACCTCAGGGGACAAAATTATGGTCGAGTAGACTAGGTGAATTATATTCTATGAACAACTATAAATCTATCAGTATATATTTCTATTTATATGATTTTATTTTTTCAACATACTGAGTTAAATAATATACTAGATATTAGTTTTAAATAAGACAGTGTGGTTTTATGATTATTTTTTAAATAACTCAATTCTCCCTTTCTTGAGTAGTAATATCATGAATCTCCCACAATATTTAGTACCATAGATAGTAATTATTGTGTTATCAAATATAAAAGTTTAAATCAGAAGATCTATTCAAGAATGTAGCTATGAATGATTACAAATAATGAATTTATATGGTTAGAGAACCTTATTTTTTGGGTGAGAATTATAGTTCTTCAATGAGACATATGATCATATAACTAAATAACTTTTGTTTGATGTTTTATCAAAAATCCATTTTCCCTTCTGAATGTCCAGACACAGACCCCAAAAAATTGGAGGCATTAAATTATTGATTCTATGATCAAAATTATAAATATAGAAACACTATAATATGTGTATTACGATTGAACTAGTTCTATAGATTTTATAAATTTACAAAATCCCACAAAATGTGGAATTCAATTTCTATTTCATATGAAGAAACCAATAATCTGTGGCCAATTTGATATAATACTACCAACATAATTTTTGTTACTTCTGGAATAATGGATGGTGATATTATCAGACAATTAAATGAAAGGCTTAAATAATTTCTAAATAATGTTTCTACATTATGGACACTTATTAATGAACTATATCAGGCTATGATAGATCTTGGAATACTACCGATAAGGTGGAGTTATATTTTGACTACTATTGTAAAATTAATAGAGGTAACCATATACATAATAAATGATCTTATTATTCCAAAAATTATATAAGAGATTGATATGGAAGAAAATTCGATACAATATTGGTTACTTATGTTAGTGAACACCGATTTTAACGTTTGACCATCAATGAATAATAATAAATATAAAGAAGTACAAATATTTGAGTCATCCAATGGATGTTCTTAAAGTAGTTATGAATCAAAAATTTTGACTTAAACTTTTTATAGAAAAATAAAGAAGTTATATAAATATAGAATATTTTTTTAGAAATTAGTCACCATATAAAATAATTGAAATGGTAATTATAAATAATTATGATTCCATGAGTGTAATAATATTAGATACATAAATACTGAATTTCCCTATCTTGAAGGTGAAAAAAATTCAAAAAATCGACAGATCATGAAATATGGTTATAAAAAGATAGATATGAAATCTAGGAAGAAAACATGGGGGGATTAAGATGATTCTAGTGATCTCCCATATTAAAAATAAAATTATATAACTCTAATCAAAAATCAAAAATTTTTCTTTTCATTCCTACCCTTACAACATATATGCGTTAACTACAATTTAAAATAACAACATTATATTATTATTTTTTGGTATAACTCTACATTTTGTGCAACGTATGATTTCAAAGAAACCCATTGATGCATATCTGGTACGCCATCGAATAGTGTATCACCTTTAAATTAAAATTATCATTTAATTCACAAATATTAATATGTATGAAAATATCATATTTCTTTATTTAACCGTGAATCTACTTCCTTCCCCACATTTGGAAATTGTGTTCTCGAAATTTCATTCACTTATTAAATAAATGGGGGTATTTATACAACATAGTACTTTCACATTCCCAAATTTCATAATGAACAATATGGTTTTTAAAAAAATCTTTTACCTAATGGATTAACTTATTCTACAACACTTGGACTCTTCGGTAAAGAATCTGGGATAGTTTTTCCTCATAAGAGAGATTCTCTTCCAACTGAACTACCTCTAGGCTCAAGAAATGATATGGATTCGGAATATACATTCTAAACAGTGAAACATTATAAAAAATTGTTTCCCTGGGATAAACATGAAGGTAATTCCACTCCTTAGGGAACTGATCCAACTTTATCCATGGTTTCATAGTGTCTAATGAACCGCAGACCCAGATTTTTATTCTTTCCAAAACACATCACACTTTTCAATAAAGAAAGGTTGAGAATGATATAATCACCTACCTCTAAAAAAATATCATTCCTCTAGTTATCTGCATAACTTTTCTACAAGATCTGAACTGTTCTCATGTTCTTTTGAATCAACTGATCTTTTTCTACCATCGCTTCGACCAATTATGGTCCCATCAACTTCCTTTCACCAACATCATCCTAAAATGCTACAGTTCGACACCTCTTCCCATATAATGTCTCAAATGGGGACATCTGTATGCTATAATGAAAATTGTTAATAAATAAAATTTCAACAAAAGAAAGATGTTGGTCGCAACATCCATAGAAATCCAGTTTACAACCACATAGCATATCCTTAAAAGACTGAATTTTTCGTTACAATTTCCCATCTGATTGAGGAAGAAAATTTGTAATAAAATTTACTTCAATACCCAAAGACTTTTGATGGCCTTTACAAAAGATAGAAGTAAACCTGGGATCATGATCAGATAAAATGGAGTTGGCAACTCCATGCAACCTGACTATTACATTAACTTAAATCTGAGAAAGATGATCTAGAGAAAATGTATCATGAATATGAAGGAATTGAGCATATTTAGTCAATAAATCAACAATAACCCAAATTTTATTATTTCCTAAAGATGGCTTCGAAAATCCCACAATGATGTCCATGGATATATTTTCCCATTTCAACTCTGGAACCGGTAAATACTGATTCATCCATTTCAGTAACTACTGCCCTAATTGAACATGTTGACAAGTCAAATATTTCACAGTAAATTCAGCAATATATCTTTTCATTCCATCCCACCGGTAGTACTCCCTATGATATATATACATCTTAATACTGCCAGGATGAACTGAAATTGGAGAACTATGAGCTTCACAAAAACACTCATTCTTTATCTATGAATCATAAGTAACAAAAAAATCATTCAAAATCTCAAAATACAATCATTATCAAGTCAAAATCAGGAAACATACCTTTCTGAACCAACTCTACCTTTTTTTGAAACACATTGTGTTCCTTCTATATTTTCATAATTATATCAAATTGAGAAGATTTTACTGATAACTAAAACAAAAAAAGGAATTTCCTGAACCAATAACTTTTATGCAAATGTTTATCATGACTTTGATCAAAGGATCTTGTTCCAAACGTAACGTGGTTAATATAACATAACTTTTTCAACTAAAAGTATCATCCAATTTATTTTCAATTCCTAGATTGCAATGAATTATGGAATCATAATCCTTGATTAATTTCAGCAATCTCCTTTATCACTTGTTCGATTCTTTCTGAGTGAATACATACTTCAAGATTTTGCGGTCCGTATATATTTCCAATTTTATTCCATAAAGATGATGCCTCGAAATTTATATAGAAAAATGAACAACTGTTAATTTCAAATCATGTGTATGGTAATTTAACTCATAAGATTCAACTAACGTGAAGCATAAGTAATTACCAATTATTATTCATAAGGAGAAAACCAAGTCCATTCAAAGAAGCATCACTATAGATAAAAAAAACCATTTATAGAAGGCATTTCTCAAACAAGAGCATTAACTAAACTTCTTTTCAATAACTGTAAAAACCTCACATTATTTTGTCCAAATGATATTAACTCCATTTTCAGTTAACTGAGTCAATCAGACAGATAACCATGAATCATTTTCCAACAATCCTCCGATAATAAGTTGTTAAACCTTGAAAACTATGATTCAATGTGATATTGGTTGGTCTTTGCCAATCGCCAACATGTTTTGTTTTAGTAAGATCAACAATTAATCCATTTTTTATACATTGTGTCCAAAGAATGATATTTATTTTAACAAAAACTCACACGTGAAGAATTTAACATACAATTTATTTTATTTTAACTTTATCTATACCAACATTAATTGACGTTCATGTTCCTATTTACTTTTTAATTAAACCAAAATATCATCTATAAGCACAACCACCATTTATTACCTGAGTCAACTGATCCATCACTATAACAAACTATTCAATTCTGATTATGACTATCTCAAGATGTTGATTTAGAAGTTCATTTCCTTCTATATGCCTCCCCAGCATACAATCGTTATTTCCTCTAGGAAAAATAATTCTTAACACAAAATGTCATAGGTGAAGCAACATGGTAATCTATTAATTCTATATCATTTCAATCTTACCATAAATTAATTTATGGATATTAGTTTTACAATATACTAAATTTTAATGTTATCAAAACCGAAATATGATACAAACTATAAGGACTCAGCCTTAAATATTACATAATCTTGAATTAAATGAATAAATCACATTAAGGATCTTTTCAGGTTTATTGTTTTTGTTAATTGGGTCATTACTATTACATTATATCTCAAAAATTACTGTCTAGACACTTATACATAGTTGATATTCTTTCATAAAATAAAAAATCATGAAAAAAATAATCATGTCTTGTTCTATGTTTTAGACAACATGAATATTCCATGATCCCATCCCAGTCCCTATTCATATTTAAGTCCAAGGAAAAATATTTAAAAAACCAGGAAGGATCATAAAAATATCAGTAGGTATTATAAAATAATGAAAGAAAACATTATTCCTTCAATACATACCAATCATATGATCTTTAATAAACATCATGAAATCTTAAAATTTAGGAACAAATCATATAAATCCTAAATCATAAAGGAAAATTGTGGAATCTATATCATATATACATTGCAGACATCACAGCTACATATGTTGTTACATTTGGAATACCAATCACAATATATTACCTAAATCTCTTAGGAGAGTCATTATCCTTTACATCTTCCTTGTTACCCAAAGCATTAGAGAGCTATCTTGGGGTGTCCTTCCCTAGTATTATTATTGAACCAACAACATACGTAAATAATGGCCACGAACTATAACTTATTTATAACACATAAAGAAAACATAAATGAAACATAACATTTACACATTTCAAACCCAATATATAATTTCAATATATTGAAATAATCAATCCTTTCTCAAAACCATTTTCAATAACAAAATACGTAAAAAGAGTATATGGTATTTACATTATTTTAAAAACACCATGGCTTGTAGGGGAAACCAAATATCAAATAATTCTTACGGCAGCGGAAAGGACATTGGCACCGTGTACGTTAAAAAGAAACATTCCCATTGACGTTTAGTAAGACACTACGTAGAAAAAAGATTCCCATTGAATGAAATAATAATTCAAAGGGTTTTATACACTGTATAATAGAGAGTCATGTATAAATCAAAATATGATTCAATGAAAGGAGATTGAGAAAAGTCACTTACCTGATGTATGATGTGTCGCATTCTTTCATTATTCTCTTGAATAATACTCTGAAGTAAACTTATACTTTCTTAAGAACCTTTTTCACGTTTAATACTCTTTTTATATCACTTGTTACCACATTATTAACCTTATATAATAATTTAAGTTAATAACTTTTTTTGTCAAGGTTTGGTACTTGAATAAAAAAAATTCTTACCATTTCAAGGTGATCATTTTTTCAAAAGTCCAATATCTCCAAAATGATATTCATGATTTAGATATCATATATCTCATATATATCCATTATATATATTTATTTATAACTCTAATTAACAATTGTAGATAAGAAATGAAATGCACCGTTCATGCAGACGGTAGGTCTTTTGTAGGCATGAATGCTACTTTCATTTCTAGTTTGAATTTTAATTAAATGAAAACATAATGAAACATAGGTATATTATAATTACAGTATAATGTCATATATAATTTCAGAAACTCCATCATGTATACATGTCATAATGTCATGAACGAGTCATGTCACTTTGAGGGGGCGCTAGTCCACACTTACTCAAATGAAATTATCACATCTACCCATTATAGAAACCATAAAGGTATTATATAAATGAAAAATCAATAAGCCTAAAAAAATTTATATATAATATATATCACATTTAAATAAAGTTCCTTAATAATGGCCACCATAAGAGGTTGTTGGAGAATATTGAACCATCATTGTTTCGTAAGGTTGTAGTTCGTCGTCCATAGAAATAGTATGTTCTTTACCCATTAGATGAAGGTGTGTGTAAGTTTTGTTTTAATCCATATCATAAAAATATCCTAGTATGTTGAGGATATTCGTTTTGTTAAAAAAAATAAAGAAATAAAAAGAATTTAGGGGGTTGGATAATTAAAATAAACGAAATGAACTTAAGAGAAGACGTTACCTTTAAATTAGGAAACTCCCTTTGGTTTGAACCAAAAGGTTTTCTTAAAATGATTTCTGCCTAATGTAAGGAATCTAGTTAGAAGATAAGGATATTTAGAGATTATTTGGGCAGAGTTTGGATAAGACAAGGGTATTTATAGGTGTGAGTAATGGGTTAGAGATGATAAGTTTTTATATGGGGTATGATGGGCTCTTTTGGAATGTTTGAAAGCATTATTTTAATATAAATTGATTTTCTGTTTTAAAAGGTCCAAAACACATTAAATTATAATATAAATGACTCTTGTTCGAAATAAAATCATCCAAAAAGAATTGGACTAGTTTAGGAAAGTTTTTTAAATTTTATAATCTCATTTATTTAAATCTTTTGTAAATAAGGTAATCACTGCGTCGTCATTGTGTCATAAATAATTTAATTTATTTAATGACTAAAAATTATAAATAAAATACCATGATGTTAGAAATATTTTTAGATTTTAAAATAGTTTATATTTTAGAATATATATATTATATAACCCCATGTAAAAATTGATTTACTGAAAGATATATGTTTTTGTAGTTTTTGTTTGGTACTTTAAATTAATTATTATAAAGTTTCATTATCACTCCTAAACAGATCCATGGGGTCCCCAAGTCGACTCAAGGATTCCATTGTTCAGAAATGTATGAAGATATATGATTATGACGTTTGTTATGGAAATTTAATATTATTAAAATATTATTTATTTACCCTTATTTACCAGATTTAATCTTAAACTACGTTAAACAAAATATTTATTGAATTAAACATTCATAATGACTAAAAATAAAAGTAACATATTCACAAAATTAGGATCTCCTAATTCCAAATATGGAATCCATTTTTCAAAATTGAAAAAATTGGAGTGGTCGAAATTAATTTAATTTTAATTCCCGTTTTCAAAACAAAAAAGCATAATTTTAAGAAATAACTACTATGAAAATATTTAATTTTGTTTATGTCCAATTTAAGGGTGAAATTACATAAGATGACCAAAATTGGATTAAATGGTAAAAATATAATCTAATTAATCTTTAAATTCAATTAAAATAATCGTCTAATAATATAAATAAATTAGATTAAAATGAAGTTTTGAATTAAAAAGATGTATTTTAAACTATTTATAAAAATGAACATTATCAGAAAAATACCAAACATTCATCCAAATTAAATTTTGATGTCCCGATTCAGAAGAAGAATATTATTTTGTAAAATAGAATACATAAAAGTGGCAAAAATAGATTTAAAAAGGGTTATCCACTAAATGGTGTTAAATCAATACTTTAAAGAATATTAGCGTATTTATGCCTAAAATTGGATTCATTATTATTTTAAGACTCGTAAATTTATTGAATAAGTGAAAAATCATTTTAAAAACAGGAATAATCATATTGTAGTTATTTCTGTTCAATCACACCATTACAAAATCTAGGCATTAAATACCATTTAAAATAGTAATATTATATTATTATTTTTCTATACAACTCAATGTTGTGTGAAACCTATGATTTCCAGGAAACCTATTGTTGGGTATCAGGTACACCATCGACCTGTGAATCCAATTTAATGTAAACTTAATATTTTTTAAAAAATATTAATATTTATGAAAATATCATATTTTATTATTTACCTGGGATGTAACAAATATGATATATGGAATGTGGGTTCTCAAGGAATATGAGCGTAGTTTTATTTAATTTTAACCATTTATCAATGTTATATGGAGGTTATGTTACTTTTTGTGAAAATTAAAAAAGAAAAATTATTGGAGATGAATGTTTAGGAAATCTCATCTCTATCCTTGTAAAAAATGTTCTCTATTTTAATTTATAAAGAAAAATTTTATAACTATCTATAAACAGTGTAATTATTGTTATTTATTTTTATTATTTATATAATGCATATTCCTTTTTTACAGTTTAAATTATTAAATTTATGGTAGAAATAGAGAATATATATACTATATATTAATTATTTGAGTAGAAAAATGGTAAACTACTAAAATGATGAAATTAAATGAGTTATGGATATGGCAATAAATATTGGGAAATTGTACTGTGAATTTTTTGAGAAAATTTTCTAAATGATATTTATTTTTGGATTTAATCAATATAAATTTAATAAAAAAAGTCATTTGATGCACACCATATGGTAAAAATATACAATATATATTATAATCCAATTAATAATATTTCTACTTCTAGACCCTTAGAAGATATTAACATAGATTTGTTGGACCATCTAGAGTTCCAATACTAATAAGAAAATATTTTTTTAGTTGGTTATTATGAACGATTTTAATGATTTCAATTTTTATGTATTGAAATGGAGTCTTGATCTTTTTTTATATATTTTTTGAAAATGTTTCAAAATGGGAATAAGAAAAAATTATTCTTTTTATGAAATGATCATGGGGGAGAATTTGTAAACCATTAGTTCAATAAATATTTTTAAAAACATGGTGTAAATCATGCCTTTATTTATCCCAAGGATCCTCAATAAAATGGACTTATTGAAAGGAGGAATCTTACTTTGTAAAAACTGTATACTAATATATTTTCTCAATATGACCTACCTACTAATTTTGGGGATGAAGCTTTGAATAGATGAGGTTTTCTTATAAATAGTTTTCTAATTAGGTCAATTATAATGAAAAAAATCCATTGACCTATGGGGTAATATATATCCCAAAGTTAGATACATTATGGATTTAGGATACAAGGATTATATTCTAAAAACCATTTATAATCTTGCAAAGTATGATAAAAAATCCGAAGAAGAAACCTTCCTCTGTTATTATACTACTTGAAATGTTTATAGTGTTTTAATAAATGATCAAATATTGTTGAAGATGAATCTCCTATGTAATTAGAAGAATGTGATCATTTTGATGAGTAATTAATCCAATTTCTTAAAGAAGTTATAATTTTAAAAACAAGATATATGAATAGGTTTTTTATGAAAAAAAGAATGAAGTGTTTTATATTGATTTTCTTGAAACGAATCATGAATGTTTGGTTTCTATAAAACATGAAAGCATCATTACCAATCAAACTAGAACCATTAATATCCACTTTGAGACATTGTAATAGGATGTTTAGATGGAGAAATTTTAACTATAATTAGTATTGGAAACCTTTTTTACTTTTCACCCATCTTATCAATGTTGAATCTGATGTTTTTATAATAATAATTAGTATATTAATGTTAGATTGTAGCTATAAAAGAGGAATTAATCAAGTTCAATATAAAAAATTTTTATGGTACTTAGTTAATAGACTCTATGAATATATAGTTATAGGAAAAACATTTTTTTTAAGAATAAGAAATATTTTCCGGCTGTGATAACTATGAATTAATCTAGATATGTAGAAAACCTATATTATCAAGAACAATGTCTTGAAATTGATGGGAACTTTTACCCTTGTATGTTTACTATAATCTATTAGTATTTTTAGAATATGCATCATGTATTAATTTTAAATTATATCATAAAGATGTAAAATCTTATTTTTTGAATGTTTTTCTTACTAATTAATTTTATGTAAAACAATCTCATTGGTTTCAAAATCCCCCTTTTCCAAATTTAGTTTTCAAACATTCCCAATATCATTAAGGATATAAACATGAACCAATATCATGGTATGATCATTAATTATATTTTATTTTATCCAATTGTTTTATGTAGGTTGGTTATATTGAACTTTATTTAATCAAAGAACATTATATATATATTTCTTGTGAAAATATATGTTGATGATGAAATTTTTGGTCCTATAAATTGAAAATTATGTAATGAATTTTTAAAACTCATATAAAAAAATTAGAAATGAGCATCATGTGTTAATTTATTTAGTTTTAGGTTATCAAATATATCAAAAAAGTCTATAGGAATATAATAAATCAATAAAAGTAGATTGTATAATTTCTTAAAAGGTTTCGACATCACAGTTGAATAGTAAATTCTACCCCTATTTGTTATATTTAAAATCATGACTTTGATGATATTGGGAAAATAATTCACAACAACATTTATAGATGAATAATTAGGCTCTTATTTTATATGAATGCTGGTAGACCAAGTATTATGGTTTCAGTATAAATTTGTTCTTGATTTCAATTAAATCCTGATGAATCACATTTCAAAAATTCCCAAAAGGATTTTAATATTCATTAATGGACCAATTCATATTATCTAATTATTTCTAGAAACATCAGATTTTAATTTTATATCACACATAGATTATGAATATGGGGGTTGAAGACATGATTAGATTAATAATATATGAAATTTAAATTTTGTTAGTAAATCCTGGGTATACTGGTCTAGTTAAAAGAAACACTATGTTGAATTATTTGTTGTAGAATTAGAACATATTGATGATGTTAGTTGTTTTTCAGAAGTGTTTTGGATGGAAAAAATCTTAATGGTCTTTGGATTCAATTATAACCAAATATAAATTAAATTTGGTATCTTGGGTGATATCAACACTTCTAAAAGTCTAGTAATCCATTAATGAATGAATCATATAGATATAAGGCATATTTTAATAGGGAATCCTGAAACTAAAAGGTGGTATTTCTCTTTATTTTTTCTGTAATTAGAATGAATTAGAAGATATATTTACTAACACAAATTAATATTACTATTTTTATTTTATAAAAATATAATTGGGTTTATTTTTATTCCAGATTTAATGGGTTTTATTTCTTCTTAATTAATTGAATTAATTCTCATTATTATTGTTGAAATTTAAAATTGAGTGTTTTTATATATTATAAATTTCAATGACATATAAAATGTACTCTTATCTGTGTTTTTTAATATGATTTCAAAAATATAAATTCCTTTCTTGTTTGAGTTCTTTCATTATTGGATTATTTTTTGTTATAGGTAACCCTAAAATAGAAACAATCTATGTAAGAAAATTGGGATCTGAGTTCATGACTGACTATAAAATTGGAATAAAATTATTTTTCAATTTTTATATATAACCACCCATTCAAAATGAAATATCATATCTAACCTCTCATTCCCTTTTTTTAAATCATCTAATCTATCGAAAATGGGAAATATGAAGCATGTTGATGACGAAAGATCATATTTTTTTATGAAATTAAAATGGAGTGGAAGAAGAGTTCTTGCGTGAACGAAATTAGATACTACTTGGAAGAAGAAAACTGAAATGTTATTATATAAATAACGTGATAATCAAGGATTGAATTTTATTTTTAAAGAGAAAATGTGTTGTTATATTTTTTGGAAGATGTGAATGTGTTCCTAAAAATGATGACTTTTAGTTTAATCAAATAGAATATGTAATTTCATAAAATTTTAATGGAAAAAATAGAAGAAGTTTATTCTTATGATAAATAGTATATGTTTTTAATCAGCAAGAGGGGGAGTTATATTTTAAGAAGTCCCTTATTAAGACTAGCTCAGTAGGTTTAAATTAATCATTCAAGTATTTTTTGGATCCATTTTTTTTGAAAAGAAACCCATAAAAGATCTTACTACTGAAATTAATTATATATATATATATATATATATGTTTTTAAAGTCAATTATAGCATAATGAGAGTGTGATATAGAGAAAAATAATTTTAATGATATGTATTTGATGTACATATTGATCAAGAATGTGTAGTTCAATTTTCCAAGATACATGGTGATATTCATGAATCATTGTTGAGAAAGATAATAGAAGTTAAACTATTATCATTATAGTAGAATAATTTATTTAGTTTTAAATAATAAAGAAGAATATTTAAATAAATTTAATTTGGTGAAACATATTAAAATTAATATCCATTTATACGTTCTATTGTATATGATTAGATATTTCAATGATTTTATTTCAAATTCCATAAAGGTAGTTTTTCTAGAAAATGTGACTCAGGGGGAGTTCGCTCAGACTTATCTACCTATTGATAAAACACTTATTGAGATGTTGTCTTCTAGGGGAGTATAGGATATGACATTAGTGATAACTGAGTCTTCATGACCATTTATTAGGAATGAAGTTGATGACCCTTTCAAGATTTTGCAGGATGTGGCTACTCATCATCATGATATTGGTGATGCATATTTGTCTTCTGAGGGAGTTCATAATACAGAGATAGTTGTTGAGAAGTATTCTACATTTTTCAAGATATGGGACATCTAAAACATGTAATTTTAGTTATGATGTTCTGAAAAGTCTAGAGATTAAATAATTTCATGAAGGATACGATCCAGTTAGTCTTGGATGACCTATTAATTGAAGTAGGTATAATGATTTGGTAAAGGAATATGAAAACTGTGACCATAAAAAATTAGTACCACATTCAACTTCAACTAATTGTGAATTATTTCCATTAATAATTATGAGTTATGAAATCATAAAAGAGTAAGGTTTTACTAATTAAGTAGTCATGGAGCATGGAAATTTGAGTGTATAATATTTTTTAGGTTTAATGTTTAATCTAGTTTCCGGAAAATATGAGATCAGAAAACTTTATTAGTCCACTATCTAAAAATCAGACTTTAATAATTTAGTTGGAATGGAGGGTAACAAATTAGTGATAATAAAAAAATATTATGATAGATCCAAATATTAAAATTATTGTTTTATCTCATGTTTGATGGAAATTGACAAAATCAAAGACATAAAATGTGTTTTGAAATATATTTTCCCTATGAAGCATGAGTTTTGTGTTATAGGATCATTAGTTTCTTGTCAAAAGGATTTTTCATAGAATATTTAATCAATGCAGGTTGGATTATCTTATGAATTGATTGATGAAATGTAATCCTTTCTATCTAAAGTTAATGATACTTTTCACACTCTAAAATGTTTTTTGATAAGTTGCTCTGAGTTTATAAAAAATTTCCCACCCTCTATTATTACATCCTCCGAATCTCCAATTCTTCTAGAATTATAGAATTGTGTTTTTCAAATGCAATCAGATTTGGGTTCTATTTCTTCTCATATTCATTATCTCCATGATGATACATTTTCTCTAGTGTTTGTAGATGATATGAAAAATGATCTTTTCGGTCAATTTTATGATACCAGGAAATCTATTAAGAATATTAGTATTAGAATTTTTTTAAATAAACCAAAATGTTTTCCATCTTAATAAATCTCATGTATGTATGGTAGAATCAAAATTATTAATTTAGAAAAGATAATGAAATATATTTATAGACTAAATTTAAATAATTAATAGAAAACTAAAATATTATTAAAAAAATTAGAGGAATCTCTTCAAAGGATTTGGATTTGTGTTCCCTGATAATAACATATTTAGATTTATAAGAATCCTTATATGAATCTTTAGAAGTGTGAATTCTAGTTTCATAGAGGTATTTTGTTTTCTACAAATGTCGAGTATTCCCATGTTTAGTTGAACCAAAACCTATTATTAGTGCCCATGTTTTAAAATATGATCTAAATGATATTAATGTATATGTTCGTATTTTTCTAGCATAAGCAAATAACAATGAATGAAAATCGTAGTTTATGGATGGTAGCATAACAGCCATGAAAATTCTTATGAATCTAATTACGATGAATATACATGTGGATATGCCTCAGGTAGTTTCATCTATATACATTCCACCTCAGCTTATCCCTCTCGATGTCATCGAATCCTCAAATTTTCCATTTGAAAAAATAAAACATGATATGAAATTTATCTTGAATAGAATATCATCAATTTTTCATTTTGATTCATAAAAATATATCTGTATTATATAATTTATTATGTTTGATGTTATTGAATTTGTTGAGATGTGTGCTAAATCTCCTTTCTAGATGAGAAGAACTAAACCACTTGATGCTAATTTTGCTAGTAATTCTCACTTAACTATGTATAGAATAAATTTTTTTTATGCTCTTCCAACACCATCTATTCTACTTCCACCCACCTCAGGAATTTCTCCATCCTCAAATCCACCTTCACTAAAATGAAATGGGTTTCTATTGATATTTTTTTAACATTATTGAATGGATGTATATTTTTTATTTCAAATAATTTAACGAAATATTTAATTATTTTTTAGTGTTTTTCATAATGATTATTTTCATTTGATGTTATCTATATCTTTGTTTTTTAATGAATCAAATCTTTAAACGATTCCATATTTTGTATTAATACTATACATATATATTTCATTACTAATAAGAGCTAGATTAACATGTGTTGTATCTCCCTAACACATCCTTTTTAATCATATAAAAAGGTGGATAAGTTTTCAATGTTTTTATTTTATCTATTAATAAAAGTTGTGACGTTATTTTAAAAGGGTCTAGGTGTCTACATTTCATAAAGGTAAGAAGTAACTAATTAAGGGGGAGAAGACAACATATTAAAAAATATTATTTAATTTCAGTTAATTTTTTTATTTTTTTGATATCTAATAGAATATCTAAGGAGTTCTACAGCATTTTGTATCATAAAAAGAGAAATATTTTTGTACTACTATTTTTCATCTAACATATCCCATGTACATTAGGGTTTTACGATCACAAAAACCCATCATACAT
Organism: Viscum album; assembly: GCA_963277665.1. Lineage (NCBI taxonomy): Eukaryota > Viridiplantae > Streptophyta > Magnoliopsida > Santalales > Viscaceae > Viscum > Viscum album. The sequence goes on from OY728123.1 coordinate 540,272,932, forward strand.
GACTGGTGATTTTATTTTCAATTTTTTTATTTGGTTTTATCTTATTCTTATTTGTTTTATGGATAATTTCATTAAGAATATATTATGGATTATTTGGATAAAATGATTTTATTCTTGGAAAATAAGATATATGACGTTTTTAGTTATATAAGGAAAATGGAAACATCAATCAATCAGCTAGGCCATTTTCCTATATAAAGGAAACAATAATGTCAATAGTCTATGTTTATGATTTAACTATGTGAATATTATATAAGTCTATAACATCATATATGTGACAAGTCAACTATGGGATGAATCATCCAAATAAGTCGGTTACATGATAAAATTTGTTATGTGAAAACCTAGGTTACATGAATAACTTACATGGAGAAATTGTCTACATCACATTAATCAGGCTATGTAAGTTTTAGTGAATCACCTATGTGATGAAATTTACTTTATCACTTCAATCAAGAAATGTTATATTTTTTTAACATAAATGAAAATCCTACAAGGTAAAATTTTGAAATGGGAAGAAAAATTGACAACATGTAATTGGTTATATAATTCATCTATGTGGATTCATTAATAAAAATATGTCACATTATAATGCATGTTGGTATTTAATACTGTTCAACCACACATGTGAGAATTTTAATGTTTGTGTGAAACAAATAAATTATTGATTTCCTCTTTATGATAAAATTGAATATTATGAGAGGAATATACTAAGAAGAAAATAAATGGATTATATATTTTATTTTCCACTATAATTGGTGAATATATTTCTCAGGTGAAGTCCAAGTAGATAATCACTTTTTTCTAGATCCTGTGAAGTGTGATTAAATAATAAGAGTTTCATGTATTTAAAAGTAGGCATGTGAGAACATAGTTATTCATGAGATATGAAGTGTATAATATAATTCATTCTAAACCATCAAAAATAAAAAATCTATCATTCTAAGTAAACAAGGAAGAATAAGTCTCAATATATAAATATTTATTGTTAAAAATATTTTTATGTTAAAAATTATCTCCAATATCAGATTATTCATAAGATCAATTCTCTTCATGATATCTCTTTTTCTACCAACTGTATCATGTTATTGTGACGTGAAATTTGTAAAATATTTTAATTATCATTTCTAGAAATGGTTATGATATTTTTTTTTGAAATTTTATTCTTATAAAGCCTCTCTAGATCCTTTTTTAAATATTATATGATTGTTCCAAGTGTTGAATTCAATAAATAATTCATATAGTCCATGAAAAAAGTACATGATGTCACACAAAATTGACTTGTATTTTGAAAATCATCATTCTCATGAAGTTGAGTGGTGGTGGAGTTAACCATTATAGTTTTATTCCCCAAACCCCAATAAATCAATATATTTTTTCATTTTTCTTGATATTACTTCCAATTCATTATCTATTAATGAATATAATTTAAAATTATCATAAACAGGAGATGGTGTGGATAAACACATAATGAACTTAATTAACCCCTATTGAGTCATTACATTGGTAGTCTCCGAGAGTAATTTATTCCCCCTTGATATAATTTTATATGTTTTCATACAATATGTATTATTTATTTATTATACTCATCCTTCAGGATTAAGATAAATTAAATATAGTGATTACAATTCCACTAAATAAGGATCGTAATTGGGATTTTGATATTGGATATAATTAAATTTCATGTTTTCCTTTCCATTGAATTAGAAACCTAAGATAACATTATATCATGACTTTCTTGAAGGGTTGATAGTAGTAGGAGTTCCCACACATAATCCATGAACATAAACATTACTTATTTAATTAACCATTTGATCATATTTAAATCATTCTTGTGATCCGTTACTAGAGTTCCTTCCCATAACCATATGATGTACATATTTTTCATTACACAAACATATTTATTGAAAGATTCTCATACATATCCTAAAAAACACCATTTATTATACAATGTCCATCCCTTAATGAGTGTTAAGGACATAATTCTATTCCAATTAAATCCACACCAAATCTAGTGTGTACCTATACATCCATTCATAATTTTTCTTTTATATTTTATCCAAAAAATAGTATGATGGGAAAATATAGGTCCTTATGATATAAATAATTCCCAATATCTATTATCTAGAAGAAAAAATATAATCTATTCATTTGTTTCTATTCAATACTTTCTATAATCTAATTCCATATCAAATAATGACAGTAACTCACACTATAATTAGGATTTCCTCATGAAAATCTTGAATATATGGTATTTAGTACCACTTGTTGTTAATATCATGGGTAGTCATCTAACCACATAAAATAGGGTCTAAACCCATCCAAATTTCAAACATTTCAACTTAGTGGGTGTTTAATACAGCACACATAGGAAAAAAGACCAATGGAACAATCCCTTGACTATATATACCATAAGTTGTCCTACTTCATAACTAACTCACCAGACAAATACATCCTTCTCAATCAGGATACATCTCACTCACATTTACGGAAATTAAAAACATATTTAATTGAAATACATAAACAAGGAATGAAAACATGATATAGATGTGATATATATAACTAATAAAACAATACATGTTGAAACATTGGTTATTACTTTATATTCATCAAAAGATAGAAGAGATTAGAAATATTTTAGAAAAAAATGAGTAATTTCAATAATATTTTATATATGTGTAATAGATGTTCCTATTAATATTTATTCCTTTATATCCTCACATGCCATCATAATACTAAAAGACCCCTACATATATACAATGTTTCAATCAATTAAATATTTAAACTATCTCCCTTAAATAATAATTCAACATGAATGTACTACCATAGTCAAAGTAAAAAACCTGATAACCCCCAACATAATTGAAAATTCCATGCATCATTTCATCATTATAACTCTTTTTGAATATGAAATATTCTAATAGTCCTTCTAGTCATAGAGATATCCTACTACTATTGTCTATATATTTTTTCAATCCATCATTTAGTGAATGATATTCAAATGGGTGTAATTTTTATGTTTGAAATTATGATAAACTAAAATAGACATCACCTCCCAAAAAATGATTGAACCAGATAAGTTGATTAAACTATGCTTCAAATAATGAAGAAATACATCATTGTGTGGAATGTTTTGGGATAATATTGTGAACATCACAAAATATTATTTGGATAGTGATGTTTATGGTTAATAGTAGTTATATATTTTTATAGTGATATCTATAGATATATCCTCATGAAATAGGATCCAAAAATTGTGGGAATATGTGATATATGTCATCTGTTCAATTTATCTCTATGGAGAGAATATATGATATTTACATAGAGGACCTGTGAGATGACATGTGCAATGGAATAGACAACAAGATTCAAATTTCCAGGGGTTGATTCTTGCACTCAATTTTTAATTTTCATTCAGTATAAGATAATTTATCAGTGTCATTTAATGATTTAGGTACTATAATTTCCCATGGTTGGTTTTTATTATTTTATGATATGTGATAAATTGTTGTGGATTCTTTTATTTTAAATTATCTGATTATTATTTTATTTTATTTCCCATTATAGTGATGATTTTTTTTATTTAAATGAATTTTTATGATATAAAGGTTTGGTTTGACTCTGAAGAATGAGGCATACTAGATCTTGTGAAACACCATAATAATTCTTTATATTATAATGGTAGAGAGTTTTAGTCATAAAACATTGATTTATCTAGGTATGTGTGTTATCAATTATAAGTATATGGGCCATGTCCTCTGTTGGTTGGTACCTATAAAATCTTTGTATTTTTCTATGCAACGTTGCGAATGATATAGAATAATGTTTTCAGAGTCACGAATCGAGACGATGTGGGATTATGAGGCCAAGAGAAGCTTGGTATTAATATCATATAGATATTTACAACATTATATAACAAGAAGATAGTTGTTCAGAAATGATGGGATTTAACCCGATGGGATTCTCAAGTGAAAATTATTAGGCCATTTTTGTGTCTGGAAAGAGATTTTTACACTAGGATTTAATAATATTTATTGACATCTATTTTTTAAAATGAGAAACTCTATGGGAGAAATGGTTATTTAAATTAAATTTATTTGTTTGTTTTCTTAATTAAAAGCCTAAACCTAATTAAATTATATAAATAAACTTGTATGATCCATTGGCAGTGTTAGCCACATAACCCTAAGAATTTAGAGGAGAACATAGAAGAGAATTAGTGGAAAATGGGATCATGGATTGATGATTTTAATAACACAAGTGTTTCTAGTAATATAATAATTTTTTGATCTTACTAATGTAGAAATCATATATTCATTCTTCAAAATTGATCTATCCTAACAAAATTTAGAGTTTTGTAACGGTTTATTTCCTTTTGTGATTATCCCATAACGAATGATAGTCAGGTCCCCCAATAGATTCATTTTTGAGTTGATCAATTAAGAGGTAATTTTTTTAACATGAGATTTCAGGGAAATTTTATTAAATGTTTATGTTTACCTTTATTTGTCATTATATCAAAAAATGAATCAAGTCTATCCAGAGAAACAGCTGTGGTATTTTCCTCATTTTCTATTTTTCACATTTCTCCCCTATTTCATAACATGATAATCAACGACAATTTCATTGAATGACATTTCAGGGGATAGACATTATTTTATTATGCAATAACATCATAAAAAATTATCAATATAGTATTTGTAGGGTTTCAATTTGTCATGTGATCAATATGTGATGCTAACAAATGATGATCATTAGAAGTTCAGGAATGGATTGGAGATCACCATTTTCCGGATATAAAATGTGATAATGACTGAATATGATATATTTCATTTCCTAATTGGATGAGGGGGCCTTATTTTGAAGAGCACTCTTGGTGGGACATAGTCCTCATGGATCCTTGATTTTGAAATGTGGTTGAGGCCGAATTTCAAACGATAACATAAATATTGGAAGATGAATGAAGGAACCACAATTTTCTAGAATTCCTTACATTAGAAGGTATTTACTGTAACGCCCTGAACCCACCTAGAGTCGGTGCATTATTACATAACATGGGAATGATCAGAAGAAAGATCAAATCTCGAAAGACCGATTAGTTTAGTAGCCTTGGAAAAACTAGATATATTCATAAAGTTTTACATTACATCATAAAAATGAAAACTACAACAACATAGTCTCCATAGTCCACACTCTGATCCCCTCATACTATCCCTACAGGTCATTAATAATTTACTTTTTCACATCCTGGGAAAAATAAAACATAGAAAAGGGGTGAGTTGAAATGCCCAGTAAGGATAACAATATAGTAGAAACTTTTATAAATAAAAATAAACATTTAAGGTAATGTATAACTAAAACAAAAGCCTTTTAATCATGAACATCAACATAGTATGGAAAAAATAAAATGAAATAATTCCATTTACTTATACACATGGATATTCTACTAATCGAATAATCACATGCAATATCAATAATCACTTTCATAATGATGGAATGCATAATGCCAGACTATCATAACCACATAGACAAGGCCTAGTGCCAAGACTACAAATAAGATTTTGTCAAGGACTTGTGCCAAGACACAAGTTTGTCTGATGAGACCTACCGATGCATCGAGGAACTATAGCGGGCTCAACCCGTCACTTATTAAGTCCAATGCATTCCTCATATGAACAGGTTTAAACATAACATAAACATTCGTATTAAAAATAGCATACAAAATGTCAATACTTTCTTCATAAACTATGAATGGTATAAAAATAACACACCCACAGTCAAACATATCACAAAAACATCAATACAATATAGCAGTTTTGTATCATAATAAATCAACTTCAAATAAGCATAAAATCCATCAAAGGATGTTGACATAGATGAAATCAAATTTTTTTTATAGAAATATATCTCTTTATTTTGAAATAATTGAAGAGTCATATACTTATAAAATAAAAAAATTCATTGAAAATATTCTTATAATATTGTAAGGGAAACTTCGACGGTTTTATTATGGCAGAAAATACATGCCGTATAAGTTAAAAACATTCTTACCATAATTCTGTCGAAGGGGATAAAAAGGACCTTGTTTGGAAAACGATGGAAATATTCCTTTATAAACCACTAATAAAAGTCAACAAGGTTATAAATGAATTTATCCCATATTCTAGTAAATGGTAAAACTATTTTGAAATACATTTTTAAGAAACATGGATGTGGATGATAATGAAATCCCAGTAGATTATTACCTATAAACAACCTAAGATAACGAATAGATTGCGAAATAAACCCTTACCTTGTATTTATCATAGGCTGGGGATGGTTAATCTCCTGTATAATGGTGAAATAATTGTTATTAAATTATAAAAGAATCATATATATTAATATGATATCATATATGATCTTTTAACATTGCTTTGTTAATAATATCATAGTATTATCGTCGTTTCGGGTGTTAACTTACTCGTTTTCTTTTTATATAGTTTGCTACGTAATCCATGTTTGTCATGGATTGGTTGTATGTTATTCATATCCAGAATGATATCAAGTCCTAAAACATTATTTTTAAATCATCAAATGATAATTATACTTGAATGGATACGATGGAGAATGAATCTCATCGCGTTCGTGGAGACGGTAGTCCGTACGTACGCACGGGCGACAATATCATTCTTTTGATATTAAAATAATAAATAATTGGAAGGTATATAATATATAAAGAATCATTATCATGTTATATTTATTATTTATATGAATTAAAAATCATTATTATACCCACCCAAATAATAATGTTTTGAAGATGTGGAGACGGTAAGCCGTATGTACGCACGTATTGTGACATGTCATTCAAAAGAATGGATAAAATATAGAAATATGGTTGTACCATGTTTATAATAACATCAAAGTATTTATAATATACTGGAGTTATTATTTTATAATGTTAATAACAAAGAAAGAATAAGTGGAAGAATAAAGGAAATTGAAAAAGGGCGGTGAAATCATTACCTCTTCTTCGGGTTATTCCTTTTGATTTGATCAAAAGGGCTCCATAAGTTGGCTTTATGACTAAAGGAACGCCTCTAGGATTAATTTAGGGATGTTGAGAGAGTATTTGGGCAGGGGTTGGCCTAACTAAAGGGCTTTCAAGGAGCTAATTAATGTGAAGGGGGAGTGCCCTTTTATAAGAGGGGTGAGGTGTACCTTTGGAAAAGCTAGAAATATTATTTTATATTTAATTCATATTCGGGTAATAATGTCTCCAAAGTTTATTATTTAAAGATTAATGTGGGGAAAGGTCACAAACTACTCAACCAATAGAATTTAGTCAGGTTTGGGTTATTATATTAACCTTATCTTTAAGTATTAACTCGTAGTTAATTTGTTTCACTTTTACAATGTCTCTTAGTATTTTTATATTATATGGTTAATAAACATACTATATACATCCAAGTGACTCCCATGTGTTCCATTAATGATAAAATTATCATGTTATAATTCCTTTTGCCAAACCTTAGATTTTTAAGAATTTAATATCAGTTAATAATATAATATTTGTTTTAAAAACTCTTTTATGTCAATTATGACACTATTCAACAGTTCATTTTTGTTAAAATCATAATAGAATGAATACTTCGAAAAAGGTTACTTAAATAATTCATAAAATGTAATATTAACCTATAAAATTAGTTTAATTCATAAAAAGTATCATATTATATTTATTTGGGTATTTACAATATCAATTATTTTAATTTTTCACTATTATGGTAATTATTGCATCATCATTGTGTCATAAATAAATTAAATTATTTAATGTCTAAAAATTATAAATAAAATATTATTATTTAGGAAATCGTTTTAGATTTCTAATGAATATTTATAGTCGAAAATAAAACATATATAACCCTTTTTAAAAATTGTTTTTCTAAAAGATATATGCTTGTGTCAATTTTGAATTTATTTTAACTTAATTAAAATAAAGTGTCCCAATCACCTACAAGTGGCACCATGGTGTCCCAAAATCGACCCAAAGATTCCCATGGTCAGAAATGTATCCAAAAATAAGGTTAGGACACGTTTTAGGGTAATTTTGTATTATTATTATATTATTTTTTAACCCTTATTTACCGGATTTACCATTTAACCATGGTAAATAAAATATTTACCAAAGTAATTATTCAAAATGTCTAAAAATAAAGGCTACCAATTTAAATAATTTGTAATTACTGATTCCAAATTTTGAATCCATTTTTCCAAATTCAAAACACAGAAGTTTCAGAAATTAATTTAAAATTAATTCCCGCTGTCAGAGCAAAAAGCGTGTTTTTATGATATAATAACAATCAAAAGATTTATACTTTTTATGTCCGGTTTAATTGTAAAATTATTTCCAATGACCAAAATTATATTAAATGGTAAAAATATATTATAAATATACTTTAAAACCACTCAAATTCATAATTTATCTCTATTAATTATTTCGATTAAAAAAGTTGTTTTTAATTAAAATTTAGTAATTTTCACTATTCATTAAAATATGAAAGTTATCCGAAAAGTACCAAAATTTTACCCTATGCCAATTTCGATATTATGAATCCAAAAATGAAGTCCATTTTGAAAAATAAAATGTATAAAATTTCAAAAAGTGGGTATTACTATTCATACAATCTAGTTTTATTAGTTGTGGTGTGTGTTAGAACTTGAAGTTGTGTACAACACACGCTACTGTATTATTCAATGAGAAGCATACCAAGGACGATTGGGCTGTTAAATTAGAAAAATTTTATTTCCCAATTTTAATGAATAAATTTATTTATTCAAATTGAATATATAAATGTTTTAAAATATTAGATTAAAAAAATGGTTTCACTATTAAAAGTTGGTAAAAGTGCATTTAAAAAAAATACTTATTTTATCTGAAAAAAAAACTTTGTTCTTAAATTATGTCTAAGAAACACATAATATGGATTCTAAAATTAAAAGTGTTATATAAAGTTTAAAATTTAGTTAATACTATTCATAACCTCTTTTGAACAGCTTGTTTGGTAAGTCATGGTGTGCTTGAACTCTGTGTTGCGTGTAGTGCAAGTTATTGAATTATTTTGAAGAAATAACACACTATGAAATCATAGGGTGTTACATTCTCCCCTCCTTTAATAAATTGTTTCCTCTCAATTTGAAATTGTTCCTCGAAAATAAAAGTTTGAATATAGAAAATATCTTTGTGGGAAAACGCACATCGGAAATTGGGTTAATAAAATTTAGTCTTAATAAGAGTAAAAGAGAAATGAAAGGGTCACCACCAAATTATGATCTCTATTCGGAGAACATTGGTGGAAATTAGAGACATATAATTAGAGGAAAAATATAAATATTTATTGGTAGTGATTGAGGTCATCAATCACAAAAAAGGGTAAAATTAAGGTCCTTAAATTCATCAATCTTGGATGATTTGAAATACCATTGGTTCAACAAAACATAGGGTATTAGGATAACACATTTATTGTTTTAGGATTCCTTAAATAAAGTATAAGAATTAATTTATTCATAGAATAAGAGAAGAAGAAAAATATATTATTGAAATGTATAGTTCCATCATTTAACTAATTTCTACCACAAACTCATCTTTCACTCTAAAAGATAATAGAACGTGAAAAATATATTCTATTTATCCTATTTGTATAGGGTTTCCAAAAAATTAATTTTTAATTCATCTACCAGATCTTTCAAAAAAACTACATTATTCAATCTAGGAAATCACGTGGGCCAGTGGTAGGTGATACACCCTTGTCCCCCTTCGGTTGTGGGTTCATTTCTCACAGCCTTGCCGGACTCGAGGGGTTGCCGCCCGACCTCCGGGTTGTCCTTTTATGGCAATCCAAAATAATCCAAACTAGAACTATCCAAAATAATTCAGTCCAAAATTTATAAGGAAGGTAAACACAATGAATATCCTTTTTGACTCTTAATAACATGTGAACAGATTCATCATGTATTCTTTTAAAACACCGAAACATCCTGAATTACCATAAAGCCATATTGATTACATTTATGATCCCTTAATCCTTAATGAATAATATATATACTCCTTCACTCCAAAAATGTTGTAAAACCCAACAATGATGGAATATACAAATCATTAATCAATTTCAAGGTAGTCAAGAATATCCAATATAATTTTTCCAAATCAATCATATATTATTCTAAAATTACTACCTTTGTATCAGAACCATATTATGGTTTATCATTATATCAACCATATATTTTCCAAAAATTTACCCGGCTATTGAGTCACTTTTCTTTCTTCCACACAATCTCAAGTCCTTAATGAAATAGTACTGTAGTACAATCCTTATATACTCCATAATTATTATAACAAGTACATTGTTAATACAATACTCAAATGACATAATCAACATAAGAACTCTAATCATTCCTCATCATATGTGGTAGTATCATAACATGATTATTATCCAATAGCATCATTTGAGGCATAGTCTGATGACTGGGACATAGGTTCGCGTAGTGTCCAAACTCCTTGAAAATGATGCATTGTACATTACAAACCATTTTCTTACCCTTATAGTCACGTAATTTGTGTCCTCTATCTCTAAACATATAACATACTCTCATTCCCTTCAAGTATTTTCCAATGTGGTTCTTTCCCTAGTTATCACATAGAGGAAAATCTTTCTTTACCTTCTTTCTTTTATCTGTCCTTCTCTCTACCATCCTTTACTTATCTGGCTTCCCTTCAACGCCACAGGACTCCGAGAATTCTTTACTAATCTTATCAACACGTGATAATATTTAGTCATATGATGATAATATGTGGGAGACTATTTCCCTTCTAAATTCTGGATTAAGACCATGAAAGATATGGCCCTCCTTACTCTTTGGATCATGAGTTTTTTTGGAGTTCTCATTCCTTCTATTGGGCACCATTTCTAAACAATGTCATAAACTAGATCAGTTTATGAATCAAAATAAATAATTCCATACTTGTAAAACACTTAACATAAATTGAACTATTTATGGATTTAATCCCTAATCATAAAAACGTTTTCTTTGAGGAAGTATATACTCATAAACCCTTCATAATGATTTGTAAAGAAAATTAGAGTTATCCTAAGCATATCCCCCGAGAGTGTCATAACCAAGAGTGCAGCAAGGCCCGTTGTCATGCACGAGTTCCCATTCGAGTCTAGCTCAAAGCGGTGTTTTCGGGTTTTACCCCTAGGTACATCTATGCCAAAGCTGCCTCTACCTCCTCGTATCCAGACGGGGATGTATTTCTTGGAAAACTCACAAAATCTCTACAATACCAATATTCTAGGAATTTCTTCTATACTAATCCTCAAAGTCCATCTTAGGTCTACATGCTCTAATCAGAGTTTATCTAAATATAGCTTCCGAGGATTGTACTAAACATCCTATGATACCAACTATAACGCCCCGACCCTAGATACCCCGAGTCGGTGCATTATCACATAACATTGGCATGATCACAAGAAAGATAAAATCTCTAATGACCGACTAGTTTAGTATCCTTGGGAACACTAGATATATTCATAAAGATTTACATTACATCATAAAAATGAAAACAAAAACAACATAGTCTCCATATTCCACACTCTTATCCTCTCATTCTATCCCTGCAGGTCATTCATAATTTACTTCTTCACATCTTGGGAAAAATAAAACATAGAAAAGTGGTGAGCTCAAATTCCCAGTAAGGATAACAATATAGAGGAAATTTTCATAAAAAAAATAAACATTTAAGGCAATATATAACTAAAACAAAAGCCTTTTAAACATGAACTTCAACATAGTATGGAAAAATAAAATGAAATAATTCCATTTACTTATTCACATGTATATTCTACTAATCGAATAATCAAATGCAATATCAATAACCACTTTCATAATGATGGAATGTATAATGCCAGACTATCATAACCACATATCCAAGGCCTCGTGCCAAGACTACAAAAAAGATTTTGTCAAGGCCATGTGCCAAGACACTAGTTTTTCTCATGAGACATACCGATGCATCGAGGATCTATAGTAGGCTCCACCCGTCACTTATTAAGTCCAATGCATTCCTCATATGAAAAGGTTTAAAAATAACATAAAAATTCGTATTAAAACTAGCATAAAAAGTGTCAATACATTCTTAATAAACAATGAATGGTTTAAAAATAACACATCCACAGTCAAACATATCACAAAACCTTCAATACAATATAGAAGTTTTGTATCATAATAAATCAACATCAAATAAGCGTAAAATCCCTCAAAGGATGTTGACATAGATGAAATCAAAACTTTTTGTAGAGAAATATCTCTTTTAATTTTTATATCAGTTAAGAGTCATATATTTATAAAATAGTACATTTTCATTGAAAATATTCTTATAAGCTTGTAAGGGAATCTTTGACGATTTTATAACGGCAGAAAATACCTGCCGTATAAGTCAAAAAAAACATTCTTACCTAAATTCTGTCAAAAAGGTTAAAAAGGACCTTCTTTCAATAACTACGGAAATATTCCCTTATAAACCCCTTTATAAAAGTCAACAAGGTTATAAATAACTTTAACCCGTATTCTAGTAAATAGTAGAAATGTTTTGAAATACATTTTTAAACATGAATGTGGATGATAAAAGAAATCCCAGTAGATTATTACGTATAAACAACCTCGGATAATGAAGAGATTGTGAAATAAACACTTACCTTGTACTTTTACTTGGTTGGGGTAGGTTAACCTTCTGTATAATGGTTAAATATTTGTTATTAAATTATAACAGTATCATATATATTAATATGATATCATATATGATGTTTTAACATTTCTTTGTTAATAATATCTTAGTTTTATCATCATTTCGGGTGTTAACTTACTCATTTTATTTTATATGTTTTGTTACGCAAGACATTTTTTCATGGATAGGTTGTATCTTATTCATATCTATAATGATATAAAGTACTAAAAAATTATTTTTAAATCATCAAATGATAATTATACTTGAATGGATACGATGGAGAATGAATCTCATCTTGTTCGTGGAGACGGTAGTCTGTACGTACGCACGAGCGACAATATCATTCTTTTGATATTAAAATAATACATAATTGGATGGTATATCATATATTCAGAATAATTATAATGTTATATTTATTATTTACATGAATTAAAAATCATTATTATACCCACCCAAATAATAATGTTTTGAATAACAATTACACCACGGCATGGAGACGGTAAGCCGTACGTACCCACCTATGGTGACATGTCATTCAAAGGATGGATAGAATACAGAAATATGGTTGTAAAATGATTAAAATAACATCACATTATATATAATATACTGGAGTTATTATTTTATAATGGTAATAACAAAGTAATAGTATGTGGAAGAAGAAAGGAACTTGAAAAAGGATGGTGAAATCATTACCTCTTCTTCGGGTTCTTCCTTTTGATTTGATCAAAAGAGCTCCTTAGGTTGGCTTTCTGACTAAAGGAAGGCCTCTAGGATTAAGTGAGGGAAGTTTATAGACTATTTTGGTAGGGTATGGTCGATCCAAAAGGCTTTGAAGATGTGAATTAATTAGAAGGGTAATGCCCTTTTATAAGAGGGGTGAGGGGTACCTTTGGAAAAGCTAGAAATATTATTTTATAATAAATTCATATTCGGTTTCTAATAGCTCCAAAGTAGATTATTTAAAGTTTAAGGTAGATATAGGTCAAAAAAAACTCAAACAATAGGATTTAGACAGGTTTGGGTTACTATATTAACCTTATCTTTAAGTATTAATTCTTAGTTAAATAGTTTCACTTTTACAATGTCTCTTGGTATTTTTATATTATATGGTTAATAAACATACTTTATAAATCCAAGATATCCCCAAGTGGTCCATTAATGATACACTTATCATGATATAAGTCTCTTGGCCAAACTGTAGATTTTTAGAAATTTAATATCAATTATTAATATAATATTTGTTTTAAAAACTCTTTTATGTCAATTTTTACACTATTCAATAGTTGATTTTTTAAAAAATCATAATAGAATGATTACTTCTGAAAAATATAATTTCATCATTCCTATCATGTCATATTAACCTAGAAAATTAGTTTAATTCATAAAAAGTCTCATATTATATTTATTTTGGTATTTACAATATCAATTATTTTAATTTTTCACTATTATGGTAATTACTACATCATTAGTGTGACATAAATAAATTAAGTTATTTAATTTCTAAAAGTTATAAATAAACTATCATTATGTAGGAAATCTTTTCATCTTTCTAATGAATATATATAGTCGAAAATCGAACATATATAACCCTTCAAAAAAAATTCTAAAAGATATATGCTTGTGTCATTTTTGTATTTATTTTAACTTAATTAAAATAAAGTGAACCTATCACCTACACGTGGCTCCATGGGGTCTCAAAATAGACCCAATGATGCCCATGGTCGGAAATGTATCCACCAATAATGTTTGGAGACATTTTAGGATAATTTATTTTTATTATAATATTATTTTTTAATCGCAATTTACCAGATATTACCCTTTAACCATGGTAAATAAAATATTTACCGAAATAATTATTCAAAATGTCTAAAAATAATAGAAACATATTTAAACAATTTGTACATCCTGATTCCTAATATGGAATCCATTTTTCCAAATTCAGAACAAAGAAGTGGATGAAATTATTTTAAAATTAATTCACGCTGTCATAACAAAAAACGTGTTTTTAAGATAAAATAACTATCAAAAGATTGATACCTGTTTATGTCTGGTTTAACTGTGAAATTATGTCCATTGACCAACATTGAATTAAGTGGTAAAAATATATTCTAAATATACTTTAAAACCACTCAAATTCATAATTTATCACTATTAATTATTTCGATTAAAAAAGTTGTTTTTAATTAAAATTTAGTAATTGTCACTATTCATTAAAATATGAATGCCATCCGAAAAGTACCAAAATTTCACCCTAGGATAATTTCAATATTCATAATCAAAAAATCATGTCCATTTTGAATGATAAAATGTCTAAAATTTCAAAAAGTGGGTATTACTATTCATAACAGCTAGTTTTATTAGGTGTGGTGTGTGTTAGAACTTGAAGTTGTGTACAACACACACTACTATATTATTCAAAGAAAAGAGTACCGAGGATGATTGGGGTGTTACATTGTAAATTTTTTATGTCCCCATTCTAAAGAATAAATTTATTTTGTAAAATTGAATATATAAAAGTTTTAAAATATTGGATTAAAAAAAGGGTTTCACTATTAAAAGATGGTAAAAATGCATTTTTTGAAAAATACTTCTTTTATCTGAAAAAATAATTTGTTCTTACATTATGTCTATTAAACTCATAATATGGATTCTAAAATTATAAGGATTATATACAGCTTAAAATTTAGTCAATACTATTCATAACCTCTTTTGAATAGCTTGTTTGGTAAGTCATGGTGCGCTTGAACTCGGTGTTGCATGTAGTGCATGTTATTGAATTATTTTTAAGAAATAAAACAATATGAAATCTTGGGGTGTTACATTTACCCCCAAAGAACACACTCTATTTACACCCAATTATGGTGGCTAGGATTAATGAATGAAATAAAATTTCACTCGTCATGTTACATGTGTGACACACATTGTATGACCAGATGTCGGTGGCATGGCATGTACCTTGGAGGGTACAGTAGCACATTCCCATACAAACATAAGAGAAATGTAATATTAAATCTTCACATCCATGTAATAAAACATGAAAAAATAACTCAGAAAAAACAATGTACATGGACATAAATATATTATTGAGCCAGACCAGACGGTCATGGGCACTGGTTGTGGTATAGGGGTAGATGAGGCGATGATGATAGACATAATTTACTGATAGTACATGATGTGAACTTATTATATTGAAATTTGAGACCCTATGTCTATTTATTATACAGTAGGTTTGGTTTAGTTTGATTCCTTACTCCCTCCCTATGAAGTTACAACAAGGAATTATATTATGAGAATAGGTTTATTGTCCCATATGTGGGTTTTTTTCCAGGTAGTTTTCATGGTATCCCACATCAATGATAATGGTGGAATCCTCTTTCGTATCTCCATCCTTTGGTAGGGTTTTGTGGTATTGGAATCACCACCATTCCAAGGGTATTGTTCCGCTATCGAATAAATTGGTCGAGTACTTTTTACGACATCCCTAAACAATCTTGGATGGATTCTCTGTGGTGATGTAAATAACATTAGAGGTCAAATGGGAAATTATTTGGTGAGACATGTTGATCCAAAATTCATAGATGACTTCCATAAATGATAGTATGGATTTTGGAGTGGATTCTACTGGATGACAATATCATTGATTCATTGAGAAGAATCCTATAACCAATAGTGGCTAAGACAACATGATACATGGAGTCTATTATTAGTATGTCAATTTTTTTTATCATTATGTCACCTATCTTGATTAACGTACCTATATTTTGATTAGATCAATACTATTTATTATTTATGAAGAGTGATTTTTGGATTTCCAAAATGGTGTTGTTATACTCACCCCTGTATGAGATTTTCCCACACATGTTGGGTTTTATTTACATGTAAAACCTTTTGATAGAGGTTGGGGGGGTACAGGAGTAGGTAGAGCATCATTTCAGGATAGACATTCCAAGGGTTATACTGATGTTACATTTTACAACATCCCCCTTCTTATGAGGAAGATATAAATAATTTAAATTGTTCTATGTGATTGTATTTAACATTATAACATCTAGTATTATGCTTTACTCTAATTATGGGATATATATATATATCAATAAATTTGGTATTAGTTTTACATTACCTTCAATATTGTATGGTTTGTTTATTTTGGTGTTCATATAGGTACCTCAGGATATGGCATCCCATTTGATTGATATACCTACTCAGCGATGGTCACCATCCACTACCCTATTAGTGGTGGGAATGGGGATTCCGTTAATAGTTTTTCTCTATCCAGGATATCCTTAGTGAGTTAGTTCATGACTTAGTGGTATCAATGTAGTCGATTATACCTTATGATATGTGTTTGGAATTTTTTATAGGTATGAGGCATGGTTTTGGATAATGTACTACTAAATTGTTTCATGTTTTACTGTTAGGGAAGGGACTACAGTGTTTTTGTTGTGGCCAACAGATCCATTCCCCATGAATATGAATACTTTGTTATTAGATAATTTCATTTGGGCATTGGTTTCAAGGAAAAAATTGAACTACACATCATATTGGAAAGGGATAATGTTTCTATGTATTTCATGAATTACCTCCCCAAATATACTCATTGACCCTGGTGCATCATGCTTATTTAGGGATCTCTCCTAACTATTTTCATGTGATGGCTTCATAGTATTATCATGAGTATGAATCAATGATTTATGAGTATTTAGTGTAGAGCATTTTATAGGAGGTGGTATCGTTGGTTTGTTTTCCAATTCTTCCACCACCAAAAAAGAAACATATTTTATTGTAAGTACCATATAAATATGTTCATAGGATAGGAACACTCCACTAGTTTCATATATAGGAACCTTCTAGGTTTAAGGGTGGGATACCCCTGGACAGATGAGGATTGGATAGTGGAATTCCCTACAGCTTCCACCTTTTGAGGACTCTTCTAAAGGATATAGATGTTTTACATGTGATTCTTCATTAGGGATTCATTGGGTGATATGGGAGTACAGTGACTCAGTCACACAATGAGACCACACTATCTTTGTTAAATTTTAAGTATATAATACAGGATTAGTTCTATTGAGATACCAAGTGATCAGTTCATATTATTGATCTTCTACAGTTATAGATTGGAAGAATGGAGATGGATGATTAATAAGAATGGTTCATTATCATAATATTATACTATATGGATATTGTTTAATATCTGTAATTTAGAGAACAAACATTCAAATGCATATTATTATGATATATCAGTGATATAGTGAAATCTCTTTTCATCCCAACCTTTAATGGAGTACTTTAGTGGGCTTTAGTAGTGTAGAGTGTCAAGGAATAGCATACACTGATAGTGGGTGATGGTAGTGGGCACCCTGGAGTTGAGACCATATCAACAGGTATCCAATGAAAATCATAGGAATTCATGTATGAGATACTCTTCTAGTGGATATCCTAAGATATTGGTTATTAAATTTAGGGAACTCAAGATAGTTTTATTCATCGAATATGTAGTTAGTGATTCTCATGATATGACTACTGAAATATCTTGTGGGATTGCCAAACATGCTGAATAGTTTACATGGATTTGGTTAATGGACTACCTAGATAGAGACAATGGTAGGAGAGAAGAGGTGTGTAGGATGGAAGAACATGAATATGTGTCAGTTGAGTAGTACGGGGTGGTATCTGGTTTGACCAATTACCACCAGAACCCCATGATAGACTATTATAGGCTTACAGAGTTGTCTTCTTGGGATAATGATAGTTTTAGATAGTGGATTCCTAAAACCCAGAGGCTCTATGGATGATTATAGATATGATATGTGTATTCTATGATTTAGTTTTATTACTAATAGAAATCGGTGTGATACAATATTTTAATTCCACATCAGTAGTTAGAGAGTTATATTATGGTTGATTTGATGGAATGACGCTTATGATTAGAGAATCCCACAAGGGGTGACTCAATGACAACACAATTGTAAAAACAATGTGAAAAAACTCTTAGACGAGAGAGTATGTTGTGGGATCCCTTCATAGTAATGATTATTCCTAATAACCTCATCTTAGGTATGGCCTATTTATCCGTATTTAAAACTCATATTCACTATTATAGGTAAAGTATATTTTGTATCCAACGGGATGAATCAAGGTTTTCCTACATGGGTGATAAGGAAACCCAAGAAGAGTCAGACATGGTCATATATAATATGTTTCAAAATATTGTTCCCTAATTGAATATTATAACCATTGGATCTATTCATGTTATGATTTATCATTTTTCTATACCGTAGATAGAGTATATAGATGTATTTTCAATGGATGTTTTAAGATTAACTAATCAATATGAGGTATACTTATTCATATACTTACACCTGGGTATGACCTTGATATATACACTAGAATATTAGATTGATATGAAAACTATTTGTAACCTAATTATATAGTTTGTGGAATTAAAAAGTAAGGTATTTTTCAGACCTACTGTGTCAAGCTGGGCAGCCTGAACATTTTTTTACAAGAATGCAGATGAGGGATTGAGGTTGTGTGTTGATTAATCCTTCCATAACCTGGTTACGATGATGAATAAGTATCCACTACTGAGGATCATTGAAATATTCGATCAGACTAGAGGGGTGATATGGTTCTCGAAGATAGACCTCATATTAGTCTAAGAGTAGCTAGGAGTGTCAGATGAGGGTATACAAAAGGAGAAATTTGGATGTTTCTATAGTTACTATGAGTACATGGTGATTCCTTTTACTATGATTAAAGACCAAATAGTCTTCATGGGATTCATGAAAAAAACATTCATCTTTTCTTAAAATTATTTTTGGGTTTCCACACTGAAGAAGTTATTATGTACTGAAAATCCCGGGAGGAGCGTGTTCGAAACTGGTAGATGGTACAAGACATACACTGAGAGAACCAAATATATGTGAATCTATCAATGTTTTAATTTTGGTATCAATAATTATAATTTATGGGACATTATTCCTTAATGAAGGGATAATTAGTTGGCCAAATGACAGTTGAGGCAGTTCCAGCTTGTGATCCATCCTAGAACATCACACATTTGGGGAGATTCCGTCAGCGGGGAATCTATTATTATGTATTTATTCTATATTTATATAGGATGTCAACACCTTTGATAGTTTTTTACATAAGGGGTATCCATATCATTTTATTCAGGGGATCCATCTAGATTATTTGGTGTTTTAAGATAGGTTCAAAATCTCTCTCATGTTGAGATTTCCATATGCATGTTTTATATATGTCGTGATTTTCGATCCCTTTGGGATGATACATGGTTGAGTTTTGATATAGAGGCTGGAAGAGATTCCCTACGGGTCATGACATAAAATGGTACCCATTAATATGGATGAAGAGGTTATGAAGAAGTTTCAAACACCCCACTTAGAGGCACATCCATATCTGGAGAAGATATACCATGACCTTCAACATCCGTTTTGGTGGCTAGAGATGAAGAGCTATATAACATAGACTATCTATCAGGGCCTCACTTTTCAGTAGGTTATGAATGTGCACTAGGTTACAGAGATATTATCTCAACCACTTGAGTTTTTAGAGTTATCTGGGATATTATATCTATTTAAATAATTATGGGGATGCCACATATATCCCAAATACATGAACATATCTGAGAGATCATAAACAAACTGACTAAATCATTCCATATCCTAGATATTTTTGAGATGATTTTAGTGGAGATATTGTGATTCCATTATATTTATGTGTTTGTTTTGATCCATATAGTTCCTTTGATGACCATATCATGTCATGATGATCTCTTAACATCTTGAACACATAGAGGATGGAAGGAATCTTTTAGTACTCAATGGTATTTGATCAATACATTTCTCCCCATAATTGATGACTCGACTAGGTAAATTATTCATGTTTATGAGGATATGTTTAATGATTACATGTTATAAATTGGTCTTAGTTTTGAGGATCACTTACCCCTAGTCTAGTATTCATACAAAATCATCTTCCACCCAGACATTGGTATGAAACCATATGACAATTTTTACGAGTGAGACTGAAGGTAACAGATATGTTGGACTGATCCATGGGATTCCTTTTTTATGATCCAAGATTTGGGGTGAGAGATATAATATAAGTTCTACATCATATCGAAGGGTATAAATACATACCAAGATAAATCCTAATTCCTATGAGGACAGACTAAAGAGGAACTTGTATTTTGATGAGAGAGACTATGTGTTCTTGAGGGCCCGATAATGACAAGGATTGTTGTGATTTCTCCAGATTGGAAACCTATCTCTAAGATTCATTTTCCCATTCTAGATACTAGCTAGATTCAGTGAGGTACCATACCACATGGCACATCCACCGTAGTTAGACTAGATACACGATGTCTTCCACATGTCCCAGCTGAGGAGGTATTTGAGTGACCAATCACAAGTTATTGATAGTGGTGATATAGACATCGAGTACATTGATACCATTATAGAGAACCAATGGGTGATTAAGGATTTGTGGGAGAAGATATTACATAGGAGATATATTCCCTTGGAATGTGTCATGTGGTATAACATGAATCTTCATGTCTGCACCTTGGTGCAAGAAAACAAGTCGTGAGATCAGTACCAACACCTTTTTGTGTTTTCTTGGAATTAAAATACCTATGTTATGTGTATTGTAACATATCTTTTTTCCATGAAAATATTTAAAATATATCTAATTTTATTTTAAGAGTTTATAATTGATTCTATGTATGATTCTGGGGCCCAAATTGGATTGGTATTGATATTATTTAAATATTACCTAAATATTATCAAAATATAGAGTATTTTTTAAATTTTGATATAACTATCAAAAATAAATATAGGATAAAACATATGAGGCCTCTATGGAGTCCAAATCGTAGTTTTTACCATAGATATGATATAATCCATATCAACATCAATTTATTTGGTAGAGAAAAACTGTAGTTGAAATTGTTAAATAAATTAAATATAATTATTTAATTGTTTAGTTAAAATCCTATGTATAATATTATTTTATAAATTCATGCTTATTAACAATTTTTAGGTTAATCCTCCTAACCTTGATAATTAAGAATAGAATATGGAGGAGCATTGGGGTACGTTAGGATTTTCGATCTATGATCAGTATATAGTGATAATCACATTTGATAATGGAAATAAATGATCTCACCAAATACGACAATGTATATTCCTTATTACATAGTGATCAATACTATATGAAACAATGTCATTTTTTCCATTGGTTATTTCCACATTTTATTATTCCATGAACAAGAATCTAATCAACCAATAGATTAAATTATAGGTCAACCATGTTGTGGGTGTTATTTTATATACCTGTGATTTTGGGAAATTATTATTTTTATATTTCACTTAATTCAAAACTCTAGTTGAAAATAATTGAGGTGATCATAAATAATGGACATGGATTATAACTCATTTGTTGATTAGTGAATCCCCCCTATTTCGTTGAATGATCATAACTGATAATTCTTTTCTTCAGTATTTTGATGAATTCCTAACATTCCATCATATATTTATCTTAATCACATTGGATGAATACAGTGGGAATGTTTTCAGGATCGACGGTGTTAATGAGGTGTGAGAATAATGGATGATGACTGGGACATGATATTTTGTCCTTGTTTTCCTGGTTTTTCATGTGAGGAAAATAATATGAGACAAAGGAGTTTTATAAAAAATATTTGGCTACTAGATTCCATTGAATGGTGAAAGAAGGAATTTATTTTCCTAGATCCATTATTTATATTTCATTTCTTTGTGCAATCAGTGGTGGTGGTGGGGAAATCCAAAGATGTGTGAAGGAATGATAATTTTACCAAAAACCATATGTTACAAGGTGTGCACCTCAAAGAACACAAATTGTGTGACTCAACTATGGGGGTAGGGTTTAATTATAAAATACAATATTACACACATTATGAAATCTCTTGCATACCTTGTGACTTGGTTCTAGACGTTCATCCTGTATCCTAGAGCATACATGTGCATGAGAATGACTAGAAAAATGGATATAGACAGAGTGTATGAGAGAAACCATGTATCTAGACATGATCATATGAAATGGAAACAACTATGTACATTAGAAAAATAGATTAAATGGGCATGAATAATGGTACAATGGAATTGTCAATGGTACACATGCATTCTTGGGGAAGATGACACATATTTTGAACTCGGAGTTCACATTGGGTACATTTTCTACGAAAGAGTGAGGACCTACATTTCTTTAGTATAGAACAGGTTTAGTTGAGTGTTATTACATGTTCAATCGCTATAAGGGTATAGTGTGGAATTATATACTAAGCAGAGAACTTTGTTAGTCTCTATAGTTTTGGTCTCAAATAGAGTTAGGGGTATCCCTCAGGAAGGAAAATGTTGGGATTTACTATCTTATCATCCTCAATAGGTAAGGTTCCATGTATTGCGGTGACCACACTATATAGACTATCTATCAAACCTCTAATAGTTTTTCATGGAGGGTTTGTGTTGTCCCTTAGTGGCATTGGGTGGATCCCATATTAGGATTTTAAATCATTAGAGTTATAGTGAGTGCTTCTTCAGTGAGAGCCGATGAGATTAAACTTTCGAATGAGTGCTATCATTATTATCATGGATCATGGAGTGGATTATCCTAAATAAAAATTTTCATGAATCCTTGAATACAATCTTTTGGAAAAAAATTTCTATTTCATCTAGAGACTTGGAGACTATTATGATTACATATTGGTATTTTTTTATTGTCACAAATAATATAGTGATTGAAAAACAAGTCTATTGATGAGCTGACTACTCCTGATGCTTAGTATTTAGTGATTTGAGGGATTCCTACTGTGTATTGTTATAGTCACCCCTTAGTGATATTTTACAACTCATGTCAAGACATATTCAAATGAAAATAATTTTAACGGGGTCCTGGTAGGATCAAGTGTATGAAAAACATTGTTTTGGTCTTGATAGACCGAGGTTCATATCGATGATGAAATTGACAGTAGTCCACTACTTCTTAGATGGCTGGACAATATTTTTAGAGTTTTTCATTCTTTCATTTATCCCTTATTCATTTCAGTACATTTTCATAATCTGATTGTGTGGTATATATTTATTCATTAATTTGGTATCAGTTATACAATACATTCTTTATTATATATTATTGCAGATGTTTGTGTGTATATAGGTCCCTTACATTGATGCCTACAATTTGTGTTATGTACTTACTCAGCATTGGTCTCTACCTCTTGGTCTATTAGAGGTGGGTTTTTGGTTTTCATGATCCTCAAACCACATGGTGGGTGGTCCCTAGTGGGTTCAGTCATGACAACACTAATATAAATTTAATGGGTGTATGATTGTTCTAGCAACTAGGTTCAGGTGTTTTCAATCACATGATTCTTCTATTCTGTTTCCCTATCATTGAGTTACACTTATAACCAATTTTCGTCCCTTCAATGATTTGAATATGTATTCAATTTATAGAAATATCACCAGGTGTGTTAGGATGAATGATCTAATTGCATTGGGTTGTTGGTCTCTTCACATACCCATGACATGGAATGTGTGTCAATATACATAGGTTGTCTTCCAAATTAATTTTAGGTTATTATTTTATATATGTAAAGGATTCATGGTTCAATACTATATATTTATATTAAATCCATAGTGTGTCCATGATTTATATTTTAATTTAGGATTAATTATATTATATATTTTTTTTTAGGTATCACAAAATATCTTTATCAACACATACAAAAACATGTTTAATTTTTATGCATTTTGATATATCATATTTTTTACAACTAATATATTTTGATTGAGGTTTTAGATATATACCATTACTATCTTATTATTTTGGATTTCTAGGGTCATCTTGGATCCCAATATTATTATCAATATGACGTTTTTAACTACAAAGACAACTCATACCCAATATTGGTTATTTTCCTGAATGACCCTTGTAATTTTATTTCATTATAATAATCTTGGAAGGACTATACTGAACCCTCTACATTGGATAGTAGCCACTTGAATATAGTGAAACAGATGTATGTTCCTGAAAAAAACATTCATAACATTAATTATTGTGATATGGGAAAAGTTATTATAAATTAGTTTCATAGAATGTATTTTTTGTGATATTATTAGATTTTGGTTGATTAATATTGTTGGAACATGTGAGGTAGATAATAATGATTCATGATAAATACAGCAATAGTTGGAAAGAAATTTACTCAGGGATTCCGAATATCAGTAGTATGAAATATAGGATTGAGTGAGGTGTTATATTGATAATTAAAATATAGGTCGTATGATACATATAATGAATCATGGGGTAGATCAAGGTGTTAGATTCTAATTTCATTCATTATGATATGGTAAGGCTTAGATAATCATATACATGCCCATGGGTGGTGTCATTTTTAACATTACATCATTGGGATCCATTATGAAATTGAGAAACGTAGAACCTATTTGACGTTTTTGTAAATAAAATATATGTATTGATTAGATTATTATGTATCAGAGGGGCTTGTTTGATAATTTTTTAATTGTAACTAATTTTCATTAATTGGGTAATGATTTTATGAATTGTTTTTTTGGAATAAATGGGTCATGAATGACACACATTTGGTGGAATGTGGCATGTGTCATATTTTACGTTTATTGTAAGGTTTTGAGAAGATAAGGAATAGTTTTGTTTTAATTTATTTAAAAATGAATTTTTAATTTTGGATTCGTTTAGATGAAAATAGACCAACTAGTATGGGGATTTATGTTTTGGGATATGTATATAGAAATATTTCTATTTCAATATTTTCATGAATTTTTCTATACATAAAGTGATTTGAGAGACTTATTAAATAATTACTTTGTATCAGGATGAATAAATTCACTTTTTTCTATTTAATTTGTATATAGGGAAATTATATTTGAAGAAGGGTTTGTGTGGTATAATGAGTTTCATAATGTGAACTCTTTAATTCTTACATGATTAATGAGTTTTTGGTGTCCAAAATAGGTATATTGAAGTGAATTTCATTGATTTTTTGGATTGGGTTTCCTGAAATGAATTTTTATTTTTTAAGAACCATTGTGTGGATAATATAACAATGGGAATCAAAATTTTATGTTTTTTCATTATGGTAAAGATCACCATATTCACTACAATAATTATTTTTCTATATTCCATTATTTTCATACTGATGGTCTTGTTGTTGTCCCATATTAGGGTTCGAGGGGTGGTTATGTGAAATATTATTGGAGGATCAGTTTTGGGATATGAAGAAATGAGGGAAATTTAATATAAAATAACATCATGAGATAGTGGTGATCATGGATTGAGTATTGGATGTATGGATCATCACATATATGGGTGTTAAAATAATAATTATTTAGTTAATGGAGTGATATATTGGAAGTGTGCTTGACTATTATCGATGGAACATAGTGAGTTTGAGAAGAATTTATATTCAATGTAGGTTGAGGTTTATAGTCAGAGGACTATCCAAAATTCTCCTAGAAGAAAATTATTATAGTTGGTAGTCGGTTGTGGCCCAAATTGTTCTCTAATTGTGAACTAGGAGATGAGTCTGATTTCAAACATTTTTTTTGTACACATGAATTTGAAATTTTGACTATAGATTTTAGGAGTGGTGTTTTGGATATTTATTTTGTGTTTAAAGGGATAATTTTATGGTGTAACCATGGTCAAAATAGACTTAATGTTTTATCTTGTATCATATTAGATGAAAAATATAGATGGGGTTGATGCTTCAAGAAATTGAATACCAGATTGGATTCCACCAGTTACTTGTTGGAGGTCTAGAGGGTGGGGTGCATCTACCAAAGAAAATGGGTGGCCGATACTCTATATTGGGAATTAGGAAGGATCTCTTGGGAACTAAGGACGATAGAATAGGTAATCAGTGGTGGTATTTCCGATTTTTTAATAGTGGAAAACCATCATTCAGTAATCTTTTCACCATCCCTCAGAAACATGGATAGGGTTTACGGGAGTCCATTTTAGCTAATATCTACCGCTCTTTTATTCTGCTACATCGATCCTTTAGTATTATTTTTATTGGTGGTGTATTAAGGTTAATTACATTATGAAATTTAGTTAAGATGATCCACAAATCTTTTATTTTATTCCCTTCCCTTCACATGATTTTATTTTTGAAACATCGGTTTATATATTATATTATACTATATAATGGTGGGATTTAATCATATTTATAGGTATTTATTTTGTGGTTAAGTGTGGAGGACATTTTGGATTTTTTATCCCTTTTAATTATAGTTTATGTAATGATATGTGAACCTGTATATTTAGATGTGTTTTTGGAAATTGGGAGTTAATTGGATATTGAATTGAGTAGATTGGATGAGGATTCCTCAAGACCTAGAACTAAATAACTATCTGGACTGAACCATACCTCTATGCTTTGATTCTTAAACCCATAATTCAAACATTAAAATTGTAATTGATTATAGAATCATGGTGTTTTAGTTATTTTGTTTGTAATATTAATTAAATGAATTTTTCGTTGGGATAGGTTCGTGTAATATTAATGGAAACCATTGCGAGTTTAAATCATTAATATGGAGTATTTGTTGTGGTATTTATCTTTTCATTAATGTGAGTCTTTCTTATTTAGGATTTTATATCATTTTATATTATTATTATTTTTGTTAGTTTAATTTATTTAACATGGTATAATGTCCCTTTATATATTGGGATAGGCTCACATAAGCATTACAGTCATCAAAGACAACACAGCTAGTCAGACTATTCATTGGTGATGCCTTAGTCAATGGAGTGTTGATATCCATCTTTATAGACCATTAGATGAAATTAGTTGTTTTAATTTGTTTTTTTTATAATTATTGTTTTCAAATTAAATTTTTTCTTAATGGAAACTTTTTTATAATATGAAATCAAGTGGATGTATTTATTGTTAAAATAGTGTATTGAAATGGGATTTAAATACAATTTGGGGTTTTGATGTTTTTTTTGTATGATGTTTTGGACTAGTGTTCATGTTTGAAAAAATCCAACAAGTTTTTATTTTTTAATTAATTAGGATGGCGTTTTCAAGTTTTTTTTACGGGAAAATAATGAGTGTTTGAATTAGTTATTAATATAAATCCAAAAGGGATTATTTGATACATGTTTTTGTCCATTTTATAAAAATTGAGATATCTAAAACTTTTATGCATGTTATGTTATTATTGTTTATGGTTAACTAGAATAATATATTGTTTTTTATATTTGTATATGATCGAATAGTATCCCCATGATGATCATACCATTATTTGACGTGTTGGTCAGATTGGTTGTGACATTGTAATTTCAATGACCATTCTGTAGTAGCTAAATGTCATTTCCTAGAATACCAAGCAATGTGATTTATAAAGATCCATCAATAATGAGTTTTTTAATGAATAACATTAGAAGTTTTAATTTTCAAAACTAAAGTCATATTTTTAATTCAACATATCAAAATTTGGATATTATGAATTTATATTTTTTTTTCTGAAAAGGAAGTTTTAGTAAATAAATTGGGGTTTCACAAAATATTAAATTATTACGAAATTATTAATATTTAAGAATTATATAAAAGTTTTAAAAAAACCATTTCTGTAATCAAATAAGACTTTAAGGAATACAAATATTATTATTAATATATTAATTGAACTTACAAATTCTATTCTTAACATTTTTCAATCTATTTAAAATCTTACATTAATAAAATCAATTCCAATATTATATTTTAATCAATTATTTTCATTGGGGATTTTATTTATTTCCCAGATAGTCTCAAATCATTTATTATTTTATAATATATCAATTTACTTTTTTAAAACTAGTATAAAAGATAAATTTAATTATTTAAATATAATCTTAAAAAAATATTTTTCTAAAAACAATTTTTATGTTATTAATTGGGTTTATATTTTAAATTTATTTTATCAACATTAAATTTTTATGTGATAAAATTATTTTAAAATTTGAAACAAGAAGAATAAAATTACCTAAAATGTTCAAAATCAATCATTATCTTTAAAATTAATTATTATGTTAGAATATAATTACCAAGGTAAAATAAAATTAGGGTAACATTTAAAAGTTATAAAATCGATATAACACTAATTTTTGTCTTAAAACAAAGTGGTTCATGTGAGTTTCGTCCCACACTCAATATATTCAAATAAAATTACTATTTTGTGGCCATTGGATGTAGAATTGTAACATTGAATTATTAAAAATGAATTGGTACCTCTTAAAACAACCCTTCCATTCATATATCAAAAGGAAAAAAATCTGTCCTCTTCAAGTCTCACCTATCATTGGATTTTATCCTTGAAACTATAAAATGTTATCATCCTTGTAACAGCCTGATATTTTTTGTAATATATTTTTACAATTATTATAATCGTATCAATACATTTCATTTTTACCAACATTAAATATAAATTTTGTTATAGGAAAGAACTACGTAATTATTACTATATAAATAACAAAAAGTAAAGGTTGTTCTACATATAATACTTATATTATCTTGTAGTATATGAAACACTATGTTTGGATGGTTTAACACATAATTTCTTGTTCTTTCAGTAGATTGTGTTACATGAAAGAAATTGTTTCTCCAAATAATATTATATTCTTAAATTGTTATTATATTATAATATATAACCTAGATGGTAAATGAGAATTTATTACTAGTTTTAAATAACTTCAGAAAATATATGGTTTATAAGATTAATTTCCATTTACCAGATAAATAGAAATGAAAACATATACCTATTGAATATAAATAATTTTTAATGCTCTCAAAGTAGTTTTTCCTTATTTAATTAATTAAATTACAATTAGTGAATTATATAAATGAAATATAAATTATATATATTCAATCAAATATTTTTTCTATTTATCCAACATATTTATTAGGAATAAGATAATAGCCATTCTAATTGTATAAAGAAATCACAATATTTTTCAAAAGGGTAATTTTATTGTTATAATGTAAATACCATTTTAAAATTTTTTTTGACACATTTATGCTATTTAACAAAATAATCTTCTTCGTTTAAAAAGTAACATAAAAATTAATTTTTATAAATTATTGGTATTTTTTATAACGGGTTTCATGTTTTGATGAATAGTAAAAATATACTATTTTTTTTTAAAATACTTTTTTTCCCTAGAATTAATTTTTAGTATTATGATATATTATTGATTGGTTTTAAAGTATAAGTGGATAAAAAATTTTATTATTAAATAAAAATTTGATCCATGGTGTGAAATATGCCATAAAATTATATATAAATACATTATATTTTTTTTGATGTTTTAATTTTAATAACCAGTTTTCTCACACCTACAAGATGATTAATATTAAATTAATTTCTAAATAATCATTACTTATGATTTGTAAAAACTTCTTCCATATTTGGAATCTTCGGGTTCAAATTATGAAATATTGTCTCTTTTATTATTAGACATTATGAATAGTAACATTAATAATTGTTTATTAACATGGTAAATAGGAAAATCAAGTAATTACGAGTAATAAAATAATATTATAAATAAAAAAATACTACCTTAAACATGTCCAAATTATATTTTATTTGTCTATTCTACCAAAATCATCCTTGAGGTGATGTTATAACTTGTTAACCCACTTTGATGGATGTAATAGATTTATTGTAATTTACATAAAAACTATTTAATGATTTCATACTCATATTTTAAAAAACATAACATTATTAAAAGATGGAAACATAGAAGATAAATTATACTGTAAATACTGATTCAAGATATAATTTTTTCCATTATCATTGTATTTATTTAAACTTTTTAGGTAACAAATAAATTTCTCATAGAATTCAACAATGACGACACATTTATTGGTTAATAAATGGAAATACTAAAAATGATATTCAATGTATTAAAATAAATATAATTTTACACACTTAATGTCATCCACCCATTTGATGAATTAATTTTACATTTTATGGAAGATTAAATATTGTTTGTTTAAAGATATCATTATTATGATATTATTGAATAGAAAAAAATGAATAGTTTCAAAATACAAACTAATGATATTGTAACACCCCAGTATTTCATAGTATGTTATCTATTAAATGTAATATAATAACATGCACTACACCAAACACTATGTTCGAGCACTACACAGATTACCAAACGAACCGTTCAAAAAGTGGTTATGAACAATATTAACTGAATTTTGAATTTTATATACTCCATATAATTCAAGAATCAAAACTATTTTTTTCTTAGACATAATATATGCACAAATCCATTTTTTCAGATAAAAGAAGTAATTTTTAAAAAAATGTATTTTAAGTCCCTTTTAATGGAAAACCTTTTTCTAAAACCAATATTTGACAGTTTTATATATTAAATATAATGAAATTAAATTCATCTTTAGATTCGGGACATAAAATTCTTGTTTGCAAATGTTTTTGGTACTTTTCTGAGAATGTTCATTTTTTGATGAATTGTGATAAAGTCAAAATTATAATTGAAAAAATCATTTATAATCAAATTAATTTATATTGTTAAATTATTAGTTTGAATGGTTTGTAATTATAATTAAATTATATTTATATAATTTAATACAATGTATGTTATTATAAGTAATTTGACAATTAAATTTGACATAAACACATGTCAATATTTTATTAGTTTTTACATATTAAAAACCCGCTCATTGGTTTTGACAATGAGAATTAATTTTAAATTAATTAATGAAACATCAATTTTATTTAATTTTATAAAATTGAATTGATTATTGATTTTGTAACATCATAATTATCTTAAGGTGAGTTTTTGGTATTTTTATGAAAACTAGCAATTTTTTAGGAAAAGTGAAAACACTACTTTATTGTTTAAAACAAAAATTTTATTTAAATATTTATATATTTTATTTAAATTTATTTTAAATAAAAATAGATAAATAATACCTATATAAGTTTAATATAATTAATTAGAGATATTTTATAATAAAATTATATATATAATTTTTTTTAACTTTTTAACGTCTTTGACACACCTTCTAGGAACATTTCTAAATATGCTTATAATGTAACTTTACTGCTTCTATGAATTGAATTTGAAAAATTCAAGAGACACGGTTGACAACATTAAGTATAATGTGGTTGAATTAGATGGAAATAATTTTTGGTAAATAGTAACTTTTGACTTTTATTTACCACAGTTAAAAGTAAACAGGGTAACTAAATGTAAAAATGATATTATAATTACACTAACACAATTATTAATTCTATTGGATAAGTGTTTTTCTACCCAAAAAACCTTAGGAATAAAATATGATCCTTTTGGTCCACATGGATGAGATTAGGATATTTATTATTATTTTATTTAAATGAAGAGTTAAAAGTGTTAAATTCAATGTTTACTAACTAATCAATTTTTATTATAGGGATATACATAAGAATAATTCGACTATAAATATTATTTTTAAATATAAAAATATTTACTAAATAATTTAATTTTATTTATAATTTTTATATATTAAATAATTAATTTTATTTATGACACGATGATGATGCAATAATTACTTTATCAATGAATGACTAAAATAATTGATAATATATATATATAAATATATGTAAATTGAAGCTTTTAGGACATCCTAGAATTTTCAAGGTTAATATTACATTTTAGCTTTGATTGCATATTTTTTTAATTTGATAAATTTGTAAGGACTATAACAAAAACAAAATAAAAAATAGTGTCAAAATTTACATAAATGAGTTTTTAAAACAAATACAATATTATTAATTGATATAATATTTCAAAACATATAAGGTACTTCCAATGTACATAGATAAGCATAATTATATCAATAATTAACCACTTGGGGTTTCTCTTGGGTTTTCATTGTATTTTTATTAACCATTTATTATAATACTACAAGAGGACGTGGTAGAAGTTAAACTATTTAACATAGAGTTAAATATAAAATATAGGGTTAATATGGTGACCTAAATTTTACTAAAACCTATTGGATGTGATGATTTCGACCAATCCCTACCCTATTTTCTAAATAAATTAATTTCAATCCATTAGAAACCGAAAAATATTTTATAATAAAATATTATTTCAATCATTTCCAAAGATACGCTCACCTCTCTTATAAAAGGGTACTCCCCCTTCACTCAAAATCACATCTCCAATGCGAATTGGCATGCCAAACCCAGACCAAATGTACTCCCAACATCCCTCACATCATCTTAGAGACCTTACCTTTCACCCAAATCCATCTTAAGGAACCCTTTGGTTCAAAT
Organism: Viscum album; assembly: GCA_963277665.1. Classification (NCBI taxonomy): domain Eukaryota; kingdom Viridiplantae; phylum Streptophyta; class Magnoliopsida; order Santalales; family Viscaceae; genus Viscum; species Viscum album. The sequence goes on from OY728123.1 coordinate 540,306,073, forward strand.
CAGAATGAAAATACCCAATGAATAGGTAATTATTTTATCACCTATTTCAAAGTTGTTTTCTTCTTCCACATTATTGTTATTTCCATAAACAAATAATAACTCTTATATCTTATATATACTGTGATGTTATTATAAATATAGTACAACCATACTCATTATTCTATCCATCCTATGAATGATTATGTGACCATGCATGCGTAGGTAACACTTACCGTCTCCACAACACGGTCCAATGTTTTTATTGAATACTATGTTATTTGGACAAATATAATGATGAGTAATATATATATATATATAAATATTGAAAATAAAAGGAAAATTTAATTTAAAAATTAATATACAGTCTAATTCTACACCTTTTTATCATTAATTAAATGATATAGTCAGTCATGTGTACGTACGACTTACCATCTCCACGACACGATGAGATTCATTTCAAAGTTCACGACTAAACTCTGATTATAGAAATTCTTATTATTAAAAAGTATGTAATGCATGACATAATAAATCTATTGGATATATATATATATGTATATATATGTGTTTGTGTGTGTTTGTGTTTACTTATATATATTTTATTCACTTACTTCTATTCGATACGATATGAAAACAAAACAACATTTGTGCGTACATATTGCCTACCGTCTCCCTAAACTGTGTATTACATTTAATATATCTATCTATTATACATTTTTATATTCTAAATATACATTTTATAAAAACCATGTTTTGTATTCTTAATGTATTCAAATCATTATCAAAATGAGACGATCAAGAATAACAAGTTAATACATGTATGATAAGGAAAGTTATTTTTGACTGAAATGTTAATTTAAAATGGAAATCATTATTAAATAGATCGTATAAAGACATAAATTAATAATTTTTGATATAATAAATATGAATATTGTAATCGTATAATTTAATTACAAACTATGGTCATTATACAAGAGGTTAAATGTACCCTCATCCAAAGAATGAGCATGGTAAGGGTTATTTCCTCAACCTCATTATTATCCTAGATTGTTTATGTGTATGTTTTTTATGGGAATTTTTTTTATCAAAGTCCATGTTTCATAAAAGAGTTTTCAAAAGGCATATCATTAAGGGACTCATTAACTAAAACATCAATTTAAATGGTTTAAATATTTATTCTTCTAATTCATTCTCATTAATATCCGTGTTTTCAAAATGGTTTTAAGGATTTAGTTATATGGACAAGATTCATTTAAAATTTTAATTCATTTCAAATGATTCATAGTGTTATGGGACACTTTGATTCAAAAATGGATTTTAAATATCGTCTATTCTAAATTGTATGAATTTTAAATGATTTCATGGAAAATGGATATTTCTCTCAAAGAGTTTTAATGATCATTTTCAATTAGGTCAATATCCTTTTCTGTATATAATTATTGATTGAGGTTGATTTATTATATTACAATATTCCATATTGTATTGAAGGTTTTGTGATATGTTTGACTGTGGATGTGCTATTTTTATACAACTCATGGTTTATGGGTAATGTATTTACATTTCGTATGCTAGTTTTAAAATGAATTCTTATGTTATGTATCATAGTTTTCATATAAAGAATTAATTGGACGTAGTAAGTAACAGGTTGAGCCCACTATAGCTCCTTTATGCATCTATAGGTCTCATGGGAGAAACTAGTGTCTTGGGACAAGGCCTTGCATTTTTTTAGTCTTGGAATGAGGCCTTGACTATGTGGTAAGGATGTTCGGCATTAGGCATTCCCTCATTATGAAATTAATTATTAGAGATTATTATTTGATTAATAGATTTTCCATGTGCTTGTTTATATAGTAATGTTGTATTTATTTTCACCATATTATGTTCAAGTTTATGTTTAAAATAATGTTGTTTTTATTACACATCATTCCTTAAATAATTATTGTTTCTGAAAAATTATTTATTCTTACTAAGCATCTGAGCTCACCTTGTTCAAATTTTTTGTTTTACCAGGATTACAAGAAGTGTATTATGTTTGATATGCAGGGTTAGGGTAGGGTATTAAGGTAGTTCTAAATGAATTATTTTGGTTTTGTTTAATTTTTGAATGTTTAATGTAACTTTTAGGTATGCAATATATTTTCCAAGACTACTAAACAGATCGGTGCATCGGGTTGATTCCATGTAATCATGCCAATATTTTAAAATAATGCACAGGCTACGAGATTCTGGAGTCGGGGCTTTACAGTTGTGATGAGATAATGTTTAGTACAAAACATTGAAACTAGATTTAGAAAAACTCTCATTTGAGAACATTACCATAATATAGGCTTTGAAAATTAGTATAAATGAACTTCCTATTATTTTGGTAAAGTTGATATTTTGTGTATTTTCCAAAAAATACATCTCTATATGGATATAAGAAGGTAGAGGCGAAACTTACATAGATTTAACAAGGAGTGAAAAATCTAACATGGAGTTTTGGGTTTGACCCGGGGTATCCTGGTACACGATAACGGGCCTTGCTACATTATTGGTTATGACACTCCATTGGGATATGATTATGATAATTTACATTTTCATTACAATCCACTATGATGAATTTAGGAGTAAATACTTTCGCAAAGAATACATTTCTTATGATTATTGATTATACGCCAAATCATTTCAATTTACATTAGGTATTTTACATGATTTGAATTATGAATTGTGATCCATAAACTAACCTAGTGTATTCAATTGTTTTGAAATGATGCCTAGTATAAGGAATGATAAATCCATCAATACTCATGATACAAATAGAAATAAGGATTATATATTTTAGGGTATTAAGTAATCACATAGAAGGGAAATATTCTCCCATGATTTTTCATCATATGAAGAAATAGTATCATGTGTTAATAATATATATAAATAAATATATGAGTCATATGGTTTTGATGTTATGTAAGAAAAGAAAATAATAGTAGAGAGAATGATGGATAAAGGGAAGATCGATAAAAGGATTTTCCCCTATGTGATAATTGTGGATAGAATAAACATGGTAAATTCATGAATGGAATGGGAGTTTGTTATAAGTGTTGATAAAAAGGAAACCAAGTACGTGATTTCAAGGGTAAGAAAAAGGTTTCAAATGTAAAATGCTTTATCTGCAAAGGAAATAAATAAGAATTGTACTGCTGTACTATTTCATTGAGGATTTGAGATTATATGATTCTAAGAAAATTTAATAAATAAAATGTTAACCTTGTTTGAAAATACATGGTTGATGTAAAGATAAACCTTAATATGGTTCTGATACTGAGGTAGTGATTTTGGAATAATATATGATTGATGAGGATCAATTATATTCGATATTCTTGACTATATTGAAACTAATTAGTTGTCATTTCATTCCATTATTTTTTGTTTTTACATGATTTTTGGATATAAGGAGTATATCCAATAATCTATAAGGAATATGGTAGCATGAATGTACTAAATAAGGTTATATAGTGGTATTCACATGTTATTATGTGGAAAAAAGATCTTCATTTTGTTTACCTTCCTTTTAAATTTTGTACTGGGAGATCAGACGGAAGTATTTTGGATAAGTCTAAAGGTTATAATGTATTATATTTTTCATTTTATACTAATTTTATGGTAATATAATTTCTGAAGATTATTTTAGGATTTTATAAAACAAACATCCCAGAGTTTGTCAAACAACTCGTCATGACCGGCAAGGCCACGATACATGAACCTGTAACCGAAGGGTGACAAGGGGGCATCACCTACCACTAGCCTACATGATTTTCTCATTTATATAATCAATTTTTTTAAATTGTTGTAAAAATGAATTATAAATTCACTATTTTTGTAACCCTATATGATTTGGATAAATAATAATATTTTGGTGTTCTATTATCTTTTGGAGTGAAAGATGAGTTTGTGGCAGGAACTAGTTGAATGATGAAACTCTAAAAGTCAAGTATATTTTTTACTCTTATTATATGAATAAATTAATTCTTAAACATTAGGGTATATATATTAAAAAAATGCATTATCTTAATACCTTATGTTTTGTTGTACCGATGATATTTTAAATAATCGTAGGTTGATGGAATTGAGGCCCACAATTTACACTTTTTTGTAATTGATGATGTTAACCACTCCATATAAATATTTATGTTTTTCCTCCAATTATGTGTCTCTAATTTCCACCAATGATCTTATAATTGAGATCATAATTTGGTGGTAACTTTTTCATTTATCTTTCGCTCTTATTATTACTAAATTTTATGACCCCAATTTTGGATGTGGGTTTTCGACAAAGGTATTTTTCTATTTTTAACATTATATTTTTGAAATACAATTTCAAATTACGAGGAATCAATTTATTAATAAAAGGAGAGAATGTAACTCCCAAAGATTTCATAGTACATTATGTCTTCAATGTAAATTAATAACTTGCGCTACATGAAACACTGAGTTTAAGCACACCACGATATACCAAACTATCCGTTCAAAAATAGGTTATGATTAGTATTAACTGAAATTTAAATTTTAAATATTATATAAAATTTTATGATCCATATTATGTGTTTCTTATACATAATATAAGAAAATGTTCATTTTTTTGAGATAAAAGAAGTATTTTAAAAAAAAATGCAATTTTACCGCCATTTAATGGTGAACCTTTTTTAAAAACATATTTTGAACTTAAATATATTTAATTTAATAAAAATAAAATTTTCTTTAGAATTACGAAATAAATATATTTTTGATAAGTTTTTGGTACTTTTCTGATAACATTCATATTCGATTGTATAGTATAAAGTACTAAATTTTAATTGAAAACAACTTTTTTAATTGAATTAATTTCTAATGTTAAATTATGAATTTTAATGATTTGGAAGTATAATTGTATTAGTTTTTTATTATTTAATACATTGTAGGTCATTATAAGTAATTTCACATTTATATTTGACAAAAACACTTGTAATCTTTTGAATGTTTTTACTTTTTAAATAGCAGCCTTATGTTTTTGACAAATAGGAATTAATTTTAAATTAATTAATGAGACTTATATGTTTTTAATTTGGTAAAATATAATTCATTTTTGAATATAGAATTAAAAAATTAGCGTATGGTGAATTTTTGGTATTTTCTAAAAGCATTCAATTTTGATGAATAGTAAAAACCACTACGTTATTGTTTAAATCGGAATTTTTATTTAAAATATTATTTATTTTACTTTAATTTAATTTAAATAAAAATAGATATATAATACCTATATAATTTTAATGTAATTCATTTGAGTCATTTTATAAAAAAATTAGATATATAATTTTTTATTGAACATTTTAACAACTTTTACTCACCAACTAGGCACATTTACAAATTTGCATAAAAGGTAATTTCACCACTTCTATGTACTAAATTTCCAAAATACGAGAGACGCGATTTACATCATTATGTAAAATGTTGTTCAATAAGTTGAAGATAATTTTTTGTGAATAATAACTTATGAAATTTATTTACCACAGTTAAAAGTAACTATGGTAATTATACATTAAATTGATATTATAATTACCCTAAAATGTGTCCTAATTCGATTGGATAAGTGTTTTTCGAAAAAAACCAAAATTATCAATAAAATATGATCATTTTGGTCCACATGGATTAGATTCAGATTTTTATTATTATTTTATTTAAAGAAGCTTTAAAAGTGTTAAATTCCTTTTTACATAACTAATCTATTTTTAATATAGGGTTATACTTAAGATAATTTCGATTATAAATATTAATTAGAAAGGTAAAAAGATTTTATATATGATGGTATTTTATTTATTATTTTTTGAGATTAATTAATTAATTTTATTTATGACATAATGATAAGGGATTAATTACTTTATCAATGAAAGATTAAAATAATTGATATTAAAAAAATTAAAAAAAATGTTAATTGAGGATTTTTATTCAATAAAAAAAATTTCTAGGCTAATATGACATTTTTGAGTCTATAAAATAAATTTTGTTTGATGTGATAATTTTTAAATGAGTTTAACAAAAAAAATACTAAATAGTGTCAAAATGGACATTAAGGTGTTTTTGAAACAAATACTATACTATTAATTGATATAATATTTCTAAAAATAAAAGGCCCAACCATGTACTTAGATAAGGTCAGATATATCAATAATTCAATACATGGGGTTCTCTTGGATTTTTATAGTTAGTTTATTACCCATTTAATATAATAATACAATAGGACATCGTAAAAGTAAAACAATATAACTAAGATTTAAATCAAAAATATTGGGTTAATAGAGTGAACTAAACTTGTCTAAAACCTATTGGTTGAGTGTATTTCGACCCATCCTAACCATTTCTTCGAAATAAATAAATTTGGAGCCATTAGAAAACAAAAATGATTTTATAATTAAATAATATTTCAAAAAATTCCTAAAGTTATACTCACCTATCTTATAAAAGGTACTTCCCATTCTCTCAGAATAACACCTCCAAATCCTTTTGGATAATCCAAATCCTACCCAAATATCCTCCCAACATCCATCAAATAATCTTATATCATTCCCTTCAGCACAAATCCAACCTAAGGACCCCTTTTGATCAAATGAAAAGGAAACACCAAATGAAGAGCAAATCATATTATCACCTCTTTCAATGATGTTTTATTCTTCAACATTCCCTTTTTTTCAAGAAAAAATAATATATCTACTTCCATCTACATAATATTATGTTATTATAAATATTTTACAAATATTCTCATTATTCTATCCATCTTATGAATGATAATGTCTCCATACGTGTGTACGCACAACTTACTGTCTCCATGCAGTGGTGTAATTTTTTATTCATCACTATGTTATTTGGATAGATATAATGTTGAGTAATATTTATATAAATAATGGATATAACATGTTAATTTTTCTGTACAAATAAAATACCATAAAATTCCACAAATTTTAATCATTAATGAAATGATATCTTTGCTCGGGTGTACGTACGACTTACCATCTCCACGACATGATGATATTCATTTCCACATCCACCATTCGAAAATGATTATAAAAATTTACATTATTAATATGATTTTATTATATGACATAATAATTATACTAATGATATATATATATAAATATATATATCTTATTCACTTACTCATGTTCTATACGTTATGAAAAAAAACCAAATTAATGTGTATGCACGACTTACCGTCTCCATAAACGATGTTTTCCATTTCAAATATCTATCTGCTATACATATTTATTTTATATATATATTATATATAAATAATTTTTGTATTTGGGAATTATTTCAATCTTGATCTAAATGATACGATCAAAAATTACATGTTAAAACACGTACGATGAAGAAAGTGACTATTACGCGAAATGTTAATTTAACGTGGAAAAAATTATTATAAGGTTAGTATTAAGTCATAAAATACTCATTTATGATATAATAAATATGTATATGGTTCTTTTATAATTTAATAAAATACAATAGTAATTATATTTGAGGTTAAATATACCCTCAACCAAAGGAAAGTGCAAGGTAAGGGTTATTTCCCCATTCTCATTATTATCCGAGATTGTTTATGTGTATGTTCTTAATGGGAAATAATTACTATCAATTTCCATCATTCATAAAAGAGTTTTCAAAAGGATCGTTAGGGTAATATTTATCAAAAGGATCATTATAAATGGTTTAAAAATTTATTCCTCTAAATAATTTTTATTAATCTCCATGTTTTCAATATTGTTCTTTGGATTTAGTTATATGGACATGAATGTTTTAGAATGTAAATTCCTTTATAAAGATTCAATGTTGTTTGATAAACATTGATTAAAAATGTCTTTTAAATTTCTTCCTTTCTAATTTTTTTGGATTTTAAATGATTTAACGAAAAAGGGATATTTCTGTCAATGTTTTTTTTCTAATCATATTCAACTATCACAAACATCCTTTACTGGATATTATTCTAGATTGTGGTTGACTTTTTATAATAAAATATACCATATTTTTTTGAAGTTTTTATGATATGTTTGATTGTGGATGTTCTATTTTTATACAATTAATGGTTTATGATTAATGTATTAACATTTTTTTATGCAAGTTTTAATACGAATTTTGATGTTATGTTTCATCCTTTTTATATGATGAATGAATTGGACTTCGTAATTGACTGGTGGAGCCTACTTTATCCGGTCGATTCATGTGTACGTCTAATGAGAAAAACTAGTGTCTTGGAAAAAGGCCTTGAAAAAATATTTATTTTTATTCTTTGCACGAGGCCTTGACTATGTGGTAATGATGTCTGGCGTTAGGCATTCCCTCATCAAGAAATTATTTATTACATGTGATTATTCAAAAAGTAGAATATCCTTGTGCATGTCTATATGTTAATGTTTGATATATTTTCTCCATATTATGTTCATGTTTAAGTTTAAAAGGCTCTTGTTTTTATTAGACATCTTTCCTTAAAATTTTATAGTTTCGGCAAAATTATTCTCCCTTACTGAGTATCTGAGCTCAACCCTTTCTTTTGTTTTGTTTTCCCAAGATTCCAAAAAGTGTATTATGTTTGATAAGCAGGGTTCTGCTTGGGGAATAATGGCGTTCTCAATGGATTATTTATTTTTTGTTTTATGCTTGAATTTTTAATGTAATTATCAAGTATGTAATAAATTTTACAAAACTAATAAACTTATCGGTCCTTCGAGACTTGAATCCTTGTAATCATACCAATGATTTAAAATAATTAATAGGCTTCATGCTTCTAGGGTCAAGGCATTACAGATATTTTATGAATTTAATATATATATATTTTTTAATTTTTTTAAAATCATTTAAATAATACAAAAGGAAAAGGGATTGAGTTATGGTCTAAAATATCATTAATTGAATGTTTATAGTCAAATTTATTTTTTATATGTAAAAATTAAATTTTCTTAATGTTAAAAAAATTCATAGTATAGTTAAGATTAAAATACTGTAACTATGGGTTAATCAATAAGACAATGCATTTAAATTAAATAACAATATTCCAATGATTATTGTGTTATTATATTACAACCCTATATCATCTCGTATAATAAAAACTACATTTTTAGGTATTTTAATTTATTTACAATTTATAATAAATTAATATTTTTTGAAATTCCAAAATTATGCCTCACTGTCATTATAAATGGAAACATCTTCCCTTATCTCATTTCATCACATTTAGAATTATATATAACAAAACCCTTGCCAATTTCCAGTTTAAACATCCCTATATACATTCTAGTGGTTTTTTCATCCCAAAGGACCAACTCTAGAGTCTTTCAAAGGAGACCTAAAGGTGTCATTCCAATGAGTGTGGTAATCGCTCAAACCGATCAATATATTTATATAATCTATTATTACTCTTATAAATTTAAGAAATGTATCAATAAATAATAAATTAGTAAGTATAAATACTATTAAATCTCATAATAATTATACAAATATAATTATACAAACCCTTTTTAACCAAAAAACTGAAAGGATCGCTTGTGCGTACGTATGACTGACCTTCTCCAAATAGCGTTACAATTCATTTTACATCAACAAATTTTATGAGACATAATTATGATCTTTTTAGTATTTATATATTAAAATAATTAATTAATTATTATTGTGGAATGATAATATCATATATACCTTTCTATAACTTAAATATTTTGATAAATGATAACGTCTCTCATGTGTATGCATAGTTTACAATCTCCATGATGTCTTGTAATTCAGTTTTCATCTATATTTCTCATGGAATGTAACGTGGATGATTTTTATTAAAATATATTATATATAATACATAAAAAATATTATTTATTAATAACAATTCATATTTTTCCCCCTATTTTAACAAGACAAGAAAATTAAAATAGCGTTCATGCCTACATACATCAAACCATCCCCCGGAATGGTGTATTTTATTTTTTATCTAAAAATTGTATGAATCTCCATGAATACATATATAGTGAATATATATTTTAAATTTAAATCTTTTTTTATCATTTTTTAAATTATTTAATCAATATCTATGTAAGATGGAAACCAATAACAAGTCATAAGAATAACAGAAAACAAAGAGGAAATTTTCTAAAGCATAACATAAACAAGGGAATACTAAATGATGGGTAGTATTCAATAATTATTAAAATATATATGAAATATATTTACATGACTATGATTTTTTGGTAGATTTATAATAATAATAAATTTATTATAATTTAGGTTTTATCATGTGTGAAATAAGAGAAGAAGAAAGGTAAAGGATTTATGTCTCACATTTATTTCGATGGGACACAGCCTTGATCACTACTTATTTCTCCTAAATAGTGTATATACAGCCCATGAATGTTATTTTTGTATGTTATACATATTATTATGGTATTTTCATATCAATATATTTTTTATTTTGTAATGGTGTGTGTAATTATACTATTTATAAATAAATGAGTATTTATTAACAATGTCCTCAATATTTGGGATTGTTTATTTTAAAGTCTCTATTGGGGAATATTAAACTTCCATGACCATGAATTTTAATTTTTTTAAATGAATTTACCATTCTTATATGGATGTTTAAATAAATTTTTACCCATTTTGTTCTTTTTACTATACAGTTGGAATGAAAAGGATTTTATGATTTCCATATGTGGGAATTTGTGACTTTTTTAGAAAAAAATATTTAAGGAATGTTTTTATTAATTTTTATGTCATTATTTGGATTTTACACCATCCTTAATCCTTAATTTTAAGAATCATTATTTAGAATAGTAAAAATTTATTTTCAAATAAAATGTTTTCTTAAAATGAAATTATTTCAATGCAGAAATGATATTTTCCTCAAGATTGTTTTCAAGTGATATTGAAAAATAATTTTCCATCTATGTTAACATTTTTTATGTTAAAAATTATTTATTTGTGAAATTATCCCATTATAATAATTGGTAATGTTTATTATTGAATTATATTTATGAATCTCGTTTATTTTCCATGGGTTAAATTATGAATGAACGATGTTAATGAAACTCATTTCATTCCATGGGTTCAAATATGATGATTGATTTTTGTTTTCACAAAATATATACATATGATTTGATTATGATATTGATGGAACAGATATATCGATCCAATTCATTGAGTAAATATTCATATCAAATGTGATATTCATGGTTGGAATGAATAGTGGACTAGGTTATGTTATGGACATTTCCCTCCAATATAGTATTGGGAGTGATTGTCAACAACCAATATGTTCATGGGAGTAATCCACAACTTCCAAGATGACATGGAGAGTGAACCCATAATAATAATACAGTTATATAGGTGATACTTGGTCTAATATAGAAAATATTTTATATTCTTATGTCTCTCCCATAAATTCCATGTGTTATTCTTATGTTAATATTTCATGTATTATGTTGTTTATTTCCTAATGCTTCAGGTCTTATGAACTCCCATTATTTATGAAATGATTCTTATTTATAATCATTTATACAAAGGGTGTGATCTAATATTTTCATGATCGTGTTCATTATCCTTATTCTCATGATAATGTCTAAAATTCTCCATAGTTTACCCTTAGTCAGCTTCTGACATTACCCTTTTTTAGTTTTCCATTCCCTAGGTTATTAAGATATTCGTTATTTTTGACGTGAATATGAAGGGTTATAGTATAGAAAATCCTATTTAGATATAATTTTGATCATTTATGTAACAGTGTTTACGATTCCATGTTTCCAAATCCACTGAACTAAAAATTTATTTTTTAACGTGTGCATGCAATGTATTAAATGTATCGTAAAATGATATAATCTCAATGTATGTGAATACCTGGTCATTATAATTATTGCCAGTGAAGAGTCTTATTCATCCTTTAGATTCTCGGATAATAAAACCTTAGTGAGATCCCTTGATATATTTATAAGGATATATATAGGGATGTCTCTAATGATGTGTATATTTATATGTCATAGTCATAGAATTTTGGAAATGATCAAGGAAAACATAGGATTAAATTTAATTTGTTATAGATTAGAAATAATTTCCATTAATTTTGTGGTTTCGCCACAATTATTATTGCCTCCCACTTTATACTATTTGTTTATTAAATGTATGGAATAAAAAGTAACCATATTAAGGATGAATGCGATGGGTAATACAATTATATTCCTCCTAAGAAATTTTATGTTATAAGAGATGGGATGAAAAATATTATTTATATGACCAAAAAACATTATCAATATATGAATCCTACTAGAAATTAAAATCATTAAAAGATATAAAAACACTTTCCTGATTTATTATTAAAGAAATGTCAGTATTTTTAAAATGGAATGAACTGACCCCTTATTTATGTGAACTGGATCACTAGGATTGAAAAAAAAATTATCATTATCTGTTCATTAGAATGAGATAATGTTATGTTTAGAACATAACTCTTGAAAATTTAAGTGAATAAATGATCATTATCCAATAAATATGATTATTTATTCTTATAATCCATGTCTAAATCTTTTCTAATGTTCTCCTATATAGAAATGTTGTTCCGATTTAATTTTGGCAACCATTATTTTCAAAATATTTTTTTTCTAAGGGATCTTTAAGGATAATTTTTATGATCCGGGTTTCTCTAAAAAGGGAATTAAAATATTAAATTATTTTATCCTAGAAATTTTTTTAGGGTGAAACTAAATTTATAGGTGGTAGTATGTTACACCCAGATATTTTGTGATAAATTGTTTTCATTTTTTTTGTTTTGATACGTTTCATTTCACACGACACTAAATATAACTTATGTGTTATGAAACAACCATGTATTTTTTATATGCCATAAAAATTCCTGGATTCAATTCATTAAACACTTATATTAGATTGTGGAATACACAACACTAATATTGGCTTCTTATTCAAACATTTTCAAGGTCTTTCAAAAGGTTGTGTTACACAAAAGACTGTGTTTTTCGAAACAATATTATATTATTAAAATACTTTTATATAATTAGAAAAATACTACCCTCTAAATTAAAATTTATTACTATTATTAATGAACTTATGAATATTTTGGTTATAAAATAATAATTTATTATTTTTCAGTTACATTGAAATGAATATATATTCCATATGAATATAAATGAAATATTTATATTTTTATGATCCAAAAGTAATTTTTTCTTTATGAATTTAATAAATTAAAATTATAGAAATATATTAATGAAATATGTATTTTATATATTCAATGTTTTTTATATTTATCCATCATATTTTTTAGGAATAAGATAGGTTCCAATCAACGTTAATGCAAAAAAATCAAAATTTTTCAAAAGGTTAATTTTAACTTCTTATAATGAAGAGCCCATATTAAATTCAATGTTTGACACTTTTATATATTATAAATAAAGAAATAAAATTAATTTTTTAAATTGTAATATAGAAATTTATCATGGTTAAATTTTTAGTATATTTCTGTTAAGATTCAAGTTTTGATAAATAGTAAAAATAAACTAAATTTTTAATTCAAATTCTTTTTTCATCATAACAATTTATAGTGTTAAATTATATTTTTAACGGTTTTAATGTAAAATCACATCTATTTTTTTTTCATTCAATGTAATTTAGGTCACAGAAATCATCTTTAAATTAAATTTAGATTTAAAAATGTTTTAATCTTATGTAAATTATAAACATCAAAACCCCTTTTATCATATCCTCTACGAGATTATTTTTAAATTTATTACTAAAACATTATGGTTTGTATTTTTTAAAAATAGTTTCTTTAATTTTCAACATAGTATCAAAAATATGTAAATTGGTTTCTTTTATTTATGAGCATTATGAATAGTAAATTTTAATTTTTTTAACACGTTAAAAAGTTAAATCAGGTATTTACGGGAATAAAAATAATATTACAAAAAAACTCACAAAAGTCCTAATTTAATTGGATGAGTGGGTTCAACCAAAATCACCTTTAAACTGAAATTATAACCTTTTTATACTAGATAGATTAGATTATCACATTTGATATATTTTATTTAAATAAATGTTAAAGATGTCATACTCATATTTTCAATATCGATATCATTTTGAATAGAGGGTTATATATTTGATAAATTATACTATAAATATTCATTGGAAAAATGATATTATTTTATTTATCATGGTAATTTATTTTAATATTTTGCAAAATAAATATATACATTAATGACTTCTATAATGATCGTGTAGTACTTATTTTCTCAATGGAAATACAAATTATTGATATTCAAATTATTAAAAAAAGATTGATATAATTATTCTCATAAAGAAATTTTATAAATTAATTTGACATTTTAAGGATTATTTAATATATAAGGATTGAATATATCTTGTATATATGATATTTTTGAAAATACAAATAATGAATAGTTTGAAAATTGAAACTAATAATATTTTATGATTGTAACATTTAATTAAATTATTTAAAAATAATGAAATATTAAATAAGGGAAAAGGGATGAGAAATTGACTAAAATATCATAAATTGACCATTTTTTGTCAAATTTACACTTTATTTGTAAAAATTGAATTCTCTTATCTTTAGAAAAATAGTTAGCTCATCACAAATTAAAATAAATTATCTAAGGTATATTAAAAAACCATATGGTTTATTATTAAATAAAAAAATATCTGAAATTTTGTGTATGAAGATATTACAACCATATATACTCTTATCATCAAAAAAATTTCATTTTGAAGAATTTGGATTTCTTTTTTAATTTATTATTAATTAATATTTTTTTAGATTCTAAAAGTTCCCTCACATTGATTATAAAAGGACACATCCTCCATAGTCACGTATCATCATATTGAGCCCTATATATTGACCAACCCATTATAATTTCCCTTTTGAACATACATATACACATTCAAGATGTGTCGGTCTTCCCAATTTACTAACTCTATGGTCCTATGAGATGATCTAAATGAGTCACTCCGAAGAAGAGGTTTTAGTTCTGACTAACCATTCCATTTTTCTACTCTTCTATATGTCCTAAAAGTATATGATATATATCATAAAATAATGAATTCATCATCTTAAATATTCGGAAATATTATTATGGTTATGGTAACATCATTAAACAACCTCTTTCCAATCTAATAAAAAAATTAACGTATCGCTCGTGCGTATGTATGAAATACCATCGCCACATAGCGATATAGTTTATTTCTATCACCATATTTCATGACTGATAATAATTATTGTTTTATTGTTTATAAATGATATTTATAAAATTATTATACTTCTAGAATAATAATATAATATCTACCATTTAACCAACTAATGCTTTTTGGAAATGATAATGTCACTTGTGCATACGTATGACATACCTTCTCCGAGTTGCAATGTGATTTTTTAAAATATACATTTCAAATGGATGGTAATTATGATTCATTTTATGAATATATATTATATATATAAGATAAAAATTATTCTTCAATGATAATACATAATATAATTTTATTTCTTTTAATATGATTAGAAATTGAAAACAACATTAACGCATGTGTATGACCAACCCTCTCTATGATTGTTGTATGTTATTTTTTATCTCAAATTTTTATCAATCTCAATGATTAAATATATACTATATATATATATATTATTTATATTATGATTTTCATTCTTTATATGAATATATTACGATCTATGTAAGAAAACCAAGGATAACGTGTCAAACCGGAACGAAAAAAGCATAAATTAACTGATGTGAATCATTTATAAGGAATACATATACAACCTATAATATTATTTCATAAGTAAATAATATAAGGAATTTATATATTGGTATTATTTTGTTTTATATTTATAATAAAAATATATTTATTATATTAGAGGATTTAACTTGTCAGAAAACACTTAGGTTTATCTCTCACTCTTATGTATATGGGACTTATGGATTATAAACTACTTATTTCATCTACATGGTGTATATACTACCCAATAATATTTTTGGTGTGTATTATCTGGATGATTATTTTATATTCATAACCATAAAATTTAATTTATTTCCCAATGAATATGATACTATAATTTATATGTAAATGAGAATTTATATCACAATCACATCAATATTTTAGATTATTTCATTTTTAGTCTCTATTAGATAATATATATCTTCCTTGACCATGTTTTCCTAAAAGTTAAGATTTTTTTAAATTATCCGATGGTCTTTTAAATTCATTTTGAATTATTTTTTAGTTTTGACAACATGGTTTGTGAGGAATATTTTTTTCATTCTCCAAATGAGAAACATTGTGACTTTTCTAGAAAAATTATGAAAGGAATGTTTTCCTTGTCTAATGACGAATGAAAAAAATTCTTTTCTATCATTACAATTTAATGATTTTTTGATTACATAAAAACATACAAGTTATTTTTCAATGGAAATTTTTTCTTAAAAGAACATTTTTTTGAGGAAGAAATGATTCTTTTCTCAAGACTAGTTTTCTGGGATCTCTTCAAAAAAAATTTATATATTAATTTTTTTGTTACTTATTATTTACTATTTATATGATTTAGTGATAATAATGGAATATTATTATTTAATTATGATATTTAAAACACCCATTTCTTTTACATGGGTTGTGTTATGATGGAATGATGTTAATGATGCTCGTTCAATTCAATGGGTTTTGATATGAGGAATGATTTTTTCTATTGGCACACATATTAATGATTTCATTATTTGATAGATGTGCCCTATATCTCAATCCAAAAAATAAGATAATGATTTAAATATCATACTATATACATGGAAGGAATATGAAGTTAACTAAGTTCATTTATGTACGTTTTCCGCTAATATGGTATTTTAATTGAAGCTTGAGTACTAAGATGGTCATGGGAGTAAAGAATGACTAATATAATGGTATAGGGAGTAAAAAAAGTATAATAATATTTCCATCAAAGGGATGTGTAATGTATCAAAATAATTCCATTTAAACATATTCCCGAATCATAAACCTGAAGGCACCATTGTGCTCAGGATGGCGGGTTTAATCTAGGCGCGACTTATGTTTAGTCTGTGCGGGCCTCCTGTGAGAAAACCCGAAAATGGAATAACCGTAAATAAAATAATTAAACAAAATAATTTTATTTTTCAAATGATTATAATAAATTAATGGTGACTCAAATTAAATATAGTAGACCACTGCTGAACTCGTGAGTGTATGATTTATTGAGGAAGATACTAACATTTGCCGACACATGCCAATAGTGAAATTTTGTTTTTGGCCATAAATAAAATAATTAAGTGACAATTATTTTATTATAAAATACACAAATTTTAATCTTTAACTCATATTGTAAATCTGAGATTACTGTTGGGTTAGTTGGTGCGTGTTTCACTTAGGCATAGCATAACCTCGACCGACACGGGTCGAGGATGACTGTTAATAATTTATTGAACATTTTTTGGGTACGTTCAGTAAAAGTACGAGCTGCATTTTCTAACATACCCATAAAAAGTCCAATAAATCATTATCATTCACCCTTATCCTGATTTGGTCTTGGATAGGCTCTTCTTAAGTGAATCACACCACAACAAACAAAATGGTACTCTCAGATTAAAAATCCGAGTTACTATTAAAAAGTTATTGATTTTACTATAAAATAATTGTCACATAATTATTTTATTTATCACCAAAAATTAACTTTCACTTGGGGCACACGATAGCCAATGATAATATCATCCTAATGAAAACATACCCTCACAAGTTTCGTGGTGGCCTCAGAATTTTAATCTGAGTAACCATTCATGAGTAATAACCATTTGAAAAATAAAATAATTTTATTTAAAATTTTATTTAAAATTATGCCATTTCAGGTTTTCTAACTGGAGGCCCACACTAACTCAACATATGTCGTGCCTAAGGTTAACCCGCCATAATGGGCGCAACAATGTCCTCATATTTCAGATCCTGGAAACCGTTTAAGAGTTATTTGACTTTTTTAGGAAAATATCTTACACCCACTATATAAAGTTCAACAAGACTTCGACGAATCATTGTGTGCATGTCGGGCCTCATAATCACACACCATCATATTTCACAATCTCGAAATAATTCCATAAAATTAAGAAACATTATCTAGAAATTCTGGGACATTATAAGGTCATGAAATACTAATCCACACAGGGTCGCTAGGATGTTGATCCACTTAGGGTCGCTATGATGCAGATCCACATAGAGTCACTATGATGATGGTCCGCATAGGGTCATTATG
The DNA here is from genome assembly GCA_963277665.1 of Viscum album. Lineage (NCBI taxonomy): Eukaryota > Viridiplantae > Streptophyta > Magnoliopsida > Santalales > Viscaceae > Viscum > Viscum album. The sequence continues at coordinate 540,324,350 of OY728123.1, forward strand.
ATGTCGATCTACTCAGGGTTTCTATGATGCCGATCCACACATGGTAACTCTCCAATTGACATCCAACCATAGGATTCCCCGCACTTGGGTCACTCAAGTTCCGTCGAATCCATTCCACAAGATATAGTTCATTCTTGAACATCCATAATGTTCCGCAAAGGATTAAGACAAAGGGCATCCATTTCGTAAGGGTTCCAATATGACATAAAGTGTGTTAATCAGACTACTGGAATATGATTTTAAAGCATTATTGTACATATGGCCTTGTTGGAATCTGGTTTGATCCATCCCGGAAATACTCCAACCTTCTCCAAAACATAGGTTGAGTATCTCAAATGGGCCGTTATGTTCCATTGATTCATGCGCCGTATACTGTTTTTCAAACAGACATCTAGTTTATTAGAGATGCCTTTTTAAGAGAAACTAGGTCAAAAAGGGTCCGGGTCCGGTCCGACTGGGACATACCGACCCAACCCAAAGCAATTCTGACACAGTCTTGACCTTTCCCAGCATGAACTGGCTGTGCTGGCCCGAGCGAGCTATGGCAGCCTGCCTCAGGCCGCTGGGCCCCACATGGGTTGGCTCCCATCCCTAACATACATTCATTTGTTTGGTTTGCAATGTAGGCAACACATGACACTACCCCTTCTATCAGCGGGGCCTAAGGGGCATGGTTCTCCCTCTACCATTACATGAAGCCAAGGCCTCCCTTTGCATCACGTGATGGTGTGCCGCCCGCTAACAATGCTACCGACCAAGGGATAGTTGCCCGTACTATCCGCAGTAGTTCCATCGAGCTCCACATTACTCTGTGTTCGGCAGGAGCCGACGTCCACTGTCACCCACCGGAACTGGTGGGGCTTCGTTGAGCTACAAGGTGAGGTTTAGTGGTCTGTTTTCCCTTCCGATTGTGACTATCGGCTTCTAGGGGTTCTACAAACACCATATGGCTTCTTTATTCATCTTTATGCCATATGTTTTGGTTTCCCATAAAGAAAACAATAAAAGAAACAAAGGCGGAGGGTCCATACCATGTTCGATTAGCCCTCTCCCTCCATGTTAGCAATATAACATGGGTGAGAGATCAAAAATCGTCTAGAGAAGAGTAAACCTTATCCAAAATCCTACAATAACAACCCATAGTTTCATATGAATCATGGATTCACATATTTTGGTTAATCCACGTTCATCACATTTTTCAAGGATGATAGATTGAATCACAATAACTTGAATTTAAACAAATACCGCTTCCTAGGATTCGTAGGAGATTTTGAAGTTGTGGGAAATGAATCGACATTCATTGAAGCCGTCAGCGTTCATCGTTTCTGGATTCATTCATCCAACAACCTCATTAAGGCATCTATTCTTCATTGGAGGGTTAGTTCGTTCTTTGGTTCATTGTCAAAAATTCTCCCATGATTCCCCAAATTTTCTTTTCCCCACCATTTCAATAATTTATTGGGTAAATTAAGAGTTTAACTATCCTTTCAATTAATGGTTAATTAATTAGTGTACATAATAAACCTTATTAATTATATGAGGGGTGGTTACATAACCTTTGTATAACCGGGAATATAATGTAACTCTTTAAATTCATGAATACTTCTTTTTCCCCACCACCATAAATGAAGAGGTTGTGGAAAAATAAAATAACATATTATTTTATTTAATTATTTTTTCAAAAATTCCATAAACCTATCTTTTTCATCCGACCTTCTGCGGGGGAAGTAAAGCCTCCCTAAGTGAATCCCGGCTCTGGGAGTACAGTGGTGCCATTGGATTTCAATTCCATGTACCAATTAAATACATAGGAAATTCCACCTATACATTTACAGAACATACCTTGAAAAATGTTCAAAATTCCATTCTGGGAACTCCAGATCTTGGAATCGCATGCCATCATTTTTTACAGACTCTTAATAATTCCATTTAATTTTATAAAATATTACATTTAATTTCCGAGTCTTTACAACATGTAGATTACTTATATACCCGTGTTTATATTTCTATAATTCCCAAGGAACTGAACAAATATATTGTTTGTGCATATGATTGTGTAATGTATGAAATATTTTGAAACACAGAAGTAATGTCCATTTACATTAATACTAGGTCGTTATAGTCTATGAACACACCACCACATTAAAAAAATTCAGGTCACCATTTTTTGAGAATCTATTATCACCTTTATTGGTTTTCATTTTCGTAGGAAACCTATAGGAGCACTATGTTTATTTTTCATGGATATTATAGAAGGTATAATAGTGTTCTTACAATATGTTTATACTATATCGTATGATTTAAAATGTAATGTATGTATATATATAGTCTTACATGAATAATACGATATTAGAACCTTTTAAAACATTTCTATTATGTAATAATTAAGTAATATAAGAATAAATTTTGTTTTTATGGAGTCTGGGATGGTATAGATTGTGTCATATATAGTTTAGTAGGAAAACCATGGAAATGATTTTTAAGAACCTAGTTAGATTACACAATTACTATGAAAATCCCAAAATATTTATATCTAAAACTATATAAATGTTAATATTAATTTCATTTTAAAAGAAAATATTTTGTGATAATTATGTTTCTCTTATGGAAATGATATGTTAACAAATGATTGAATGAGAACAATATCAACACTCATAGTTAATGATGGTACGTACCCCCTGATAATGTACCAGATGATATAGTTAATTCCCATGAATTAATTAACATATTATGGAATTTAATGTAGGTTATGATAAATAATCATGAACACGTAGAGTCAGATGCTGATTCACAATGCAGTGTAACTATATTGGTCCAAAGAATATGAAAAAACCTCTAGTATTTAGTGGTACAACAATTAAATTGGTTGTTAAACACTATATCATATATCTATATATAACATGTCTCACCATGGGAACTAGTTAAATGTAAAAAATTAACCATGGTATTCTATCATCTGAATGAGATATTAAACAATCATGTTCTCCAATGAAAAAAATATAGAGAATTATAAAAAATCATATATGTATATTTAAGATGTCATAAGAATATAGGGCGTAGATATTATATAAAAATTCATTTATGTGTTTCCATAATAATTATGTGTTCAGACACTAGAATTTAAAGATGAAATATCCATTTATCTAATACTTGATATAAGTACAATATCTTAAAATAATTAAAGAATGTCAATATTGGATTTGGTGGTGTTGAGGTAACATAATTTGGAGTTGAGTCACAAGGAAATTATGTACCACAATGTTTCAAAGTGGGTAGCCCTGGTACATTTGATGAAAATGAGTAATGGGTGTTTGAGACTTTTAATTGATTATAGGGGGATCAATTAAATTAAAATAATTAATATTTACCAATTAACATTCATTGATTACATATTTTATTAACATAAAAAAGACCAATACATTTAAAAGATCCAACTATTCCCTAGTTAATATATGTTATGGGTGGAGATGGATGATATACTAAAGATTATATTTTAAATAATCTATGGTTAATATTAGATTAAAGTAATTCGTTTTCGATTGAATAATACATCTTCTATATTTATGAATTTTATGAATAGTGGAATCTAGGAATATCTTGATAAATTTATACCAGAATTCATTTATGATATCCTCATATCATCTTAGTGATATGAAGTTCATGAGATTCATGTATAAATAATTCCATATAAACGAAGGAGAAAATGTGTTATATGGGAAATTTTGTAAGTAAGAATTTTTGGTCCATGAAGTTTCTTCTATTTTCAATATTATATTAGTTGATGTAATATTTAATGACCCTTAAATGAACATTAAAGTGAAATAATGCACTATAATAACAAACAGAACTGCTCTGCAATGTCATCTGGGATTAGCATGTTACTATCGATGTTTTTTTCATGAGTTTTAATAGTTCCCTAACCCTTTAATGGATATAATATGTAAAGGGAATAGATTAAAATATTTAATAGAATGTAGTGATTTTTTAAGGAGTTTAATAGGATACTGATAAATTCATTAGTATTAACTCTACACAAAAATATAGAATGATTTATAATTTATAGTGATGTAGCAGTGAAAAAGATTAATTTGGTTCTTTTGACGAATATAGGGGTATAGAATATGAATCAATGAAATAAATCCATGAATATTACTACCACGAATAGGTCCTAGATTTAGTAGAATTAATTATTTACTTGAAAATATGGAGACACTACCTCAATGGTGATATATGTTATATATATAAAGACTATAATAGTTTTAATTATATCTCATATTAGAAGTATATTGACATAAGAAAAATAGAATGTTCGTGAATTCACACGGACTATGATTTCATGATACACTACTAACATGGGTACATAATAACGTTGGGTGTTTCATTGAGTAGGAGGGACCTTGGATTTATAACCATAATGAGGATTAAAAAGGATCCTATATATAGAGATTATGAATACTTGAATATTTTTATTTTTATGGAAGGATGTATATATTTTGTTTTATTAGATATATATAACTCATACATACAAGAAAATATAGAGCACTAATATTAGGATTATGAGAATAAATATAGTAATTTTAAAGTTCTAAATTACTGGAAATTGATAGAAAACATCTATAGAGATGAAAAACTGCTATTTGTGAAAGGGGATATATGTTTCATTCATATTTGAATTGAAGGGGTAACTTTTATATCAACCACAAAGACCTAATTTATCTATACACCAATGAAGTAAAAATATTTTAATGGATTTAATAAAATAATTCTTATGGGATCTAATGTCGGAAGAAATTGTAGACTCTCTGTCCAAATACATAGTACACATATAGGAAAATTTCATAATATAAAAACGTAAGGTTTTTATGAAACTCGTATATATAGATATTTGAATGTGGAAAAATGTTACAATGTAATGTTTCATTGGTCTAAAAAATGATCCAAATAATAATAATGTTATATGGGACATAATTAATCATCTTAAAATGTTATCTCAATGTGAAGTGATTAGATAAGATCGACAACATGAGATCCATACCCACCTATATATCAATGAATTCATAATTATTCTGGGAGAATATCTGTAAATATTATCTGATTGTGGCCCTCAGTTAAAATTTAAATTCTAGAAGATTATTCAATGAATTCTTGACATAAGAGATAATTTTAAGCACTACCTATCAGACAAAGTCTGATGATAATTTTGAAAGGAATTTCTATACATTGGAACAAAATTTTACTAAAAGTTATGATAGATTGAAATATATATAGGATTAGTACATACCATTGGTGGAATTTTCATACAATAATTACCTCCATTAAATAATCTATATAATAGTATATGATGCATTGTATTGGAATATGTGTTGTATTCCAACTTCATTGGATGATGTTTAATAACGAAATTTGGTTTGTCGAAAAGATTGTATAAGATATTATTGATAGATTACAGAGTATTTGAGATAACATTAAATAATTTCATATATGAAAACACTTTAATGTTGTTAATAGATAGAGAAACAAGGATTTTGAGCCGTGGAATTATTAATTCTTGATGGATTCACAATGGGAGGGTGTTTTAAGATTTTGTAAAAAGGGGAATTTATGAAACATGTACATTGTGAATTTAAAAAATACTTTATAGGATTATAGTTCATGCATTGCGATTGGATATGCCTCCTAACCATTATAAAGTACACTATGTCTGCCATGTTTCATTAATGGGGAAATACATTCTTGTACCAGAACTTGTTCTCTCATACAAGGGAATATAGAATGATCCAAAATTGTATTATAATGAATATTTTTTCTAAATTATTTATAGCCAAGGGAAGGTGTTGCAAAATTAGAAAAAAATATCTCTCAATGTCCTATTGAAAAATAAAAAACTAGAAGATGCAATTTGGGAGCCTGAAAAAGCAATAAGGGATACTAATCTTTTTTCCATAACATATATATACACCAATTTGTAATGATTAATTATTTATGTGGTGGGTTTTTTAATACAGAAGACCCTTCAATAACATGTAAACAGTTTGTTAGAACCTATCATGAAATACACACATTATAAATCCTTTGTTCAGTAATTATTTTACATATTAACAATAGAATATGTAATTGACCAAAATAAATTAGATTTTGAAATCATCGTATCATAATAAAATTGTTATAAACATTTTTTTATTTTTTTCATATTGGATGATTTTATTGTTAAATATTATAGTTTTCATGAAACTTATAGTTTTTATGAATTTACCATTATACAAGAATGAAGTAAAAGTATTGACAACATTTTATGTAATAAAATATGAATTTATGTAATAATAATATGACTTATAAAATGTTACATCAAAATAAATATCCAAGGCCCCCTATTTTTATTTATAATTATAAATTTACTATAATTAATAACACCAATTTTTTTATTTTATTTAAATCAAGTATTTTCATGAGATATTTTGATTCTGATTGACTTAGTGTACTGATATCATATAATTTTTTTAATAATATATTTTATTAATATAAGTTTCCACACTAATTTTATCTTATATGTAAATTTCAATATTCGAAATGTTATTTTTTCTGAATAACGTTTTTATGATATTTTGTGTTTTTTTATTTTAAAAATTTCTTTTATAACAATTTGAAAATGTATTTGAAAAAATTATATAAAATAATAAATAAAAATTATAGTGTTAGGAAAAAATTTCAATCTCAATCTTTTTCATTAATATTTATTACTAAGGATATAAATTAATCTCAAATGGATTATTAAATGAGTGTAAATGTTAAATGATAAAAAAAAATCTTAAAACACTCAAATATGAATTAAAATGGAAATTCTGAGTCTTTTCTCTTCCCAAACTAAAAATAACCACCTTTATATTCCATTTTTTTTGCAATTAACCTCTGAATATTTTCCTTAAATGGTTAAAATATATGTGTTACACCCAAAACAATCACTCCCTTACTTTATAATAGGGAAACACTCCCACAAATTTAAGTCTCACATTCCAATAATAAATATCAATCACATTATACAATTTTTATACTATTTTAAAAATCTCCCATATTACAATGATTATATTCACCATATGTTTTAATAAGTCATTTATTTCGAGGGTGACTTCCAAAGAAAATTAAAGACCAAAATGTGAGTATCATCAACTACATATATTTTCATTACTATTACGTTAATTTATATTTATTCTAATCACACTGACATAATGGTATTATTATCATTTATATTATTTATATATACTATATTAGGGGTATTTTACCTTTTTTATTATACCCAACTATTAATAAAAATAAAATTGTTTTATGTGGGTTCTGATATTACCATATCCACAACTCAAAGTGTTCTATTTTCCATAAAAACCTAACATGTATTAATATAAGGATTGTATTAATGGAAAAATATGATTTTTATGATTTCATTAATGTTATTTTATGATAAATTAGATGAATAATCAATGATATGATAAAAAATGACCCTCAGGAATTTAATCAATTAAAATAAACCTACTAAAAAAAATTATTCATATTGTGTATGGTTTTCATATAAATGAATTCCACAAATATATCCATCCAATAATAATATATCATACTAATTAAAAGTAGATAATATCATTATTCCTTTATAATAATTATAATATAGAAAAACCACCCCGCATTCATTCAATGAACCATGGTATGTCCTTGTTTTGGTTGGTTTAACCACCAACTTGATCAATACTACAAATTTATATCCTGAAGGGATATATGAACATAATTAAGATGGTATTACAATAAAAAAATTTAAATTATTTTTATTATATAGGTTACATATATATTAAATTCACCTATTAAGAAAACAACCTTTGATTCTTAAGAATATCTGAAGGATTCCTATCAATGATTTCATATTCAAGGATAAAGACTAAAACCCAAATGAACTGACATTACAACAACATAAATAGTCAGATATCATCCCAATTAGAAATTATAATGATATGATAATACTGAAATTTTGAATGGGAATTAATATGAGCATTATAATTTTGAAACTAGTAAATAAATGAAAACTATAAACACACAATCATGAAATTGAAAATAATTAATGTTGATGATGACTATATTTAAAGTCTATGAATGAAAATGGATATGTGTTTGGTTATGAATGAATTTATTAGGAACGTTATGTTTATAATATTGGAGGTTAGTATTCATTTATAAAATTCATAGAAATAGGTAAGGTTTTTCAAACTCAAATTCATCCCTTTGAAACTTGTTTTATATTATTGTAGAGACCAGTATCATATCGTACATGGACATTACATTACTTTTGCGGAATACTTAGTACATAAAAAAAACACACACACAAGGATCGTAATAGTTTAGTGTCTTTGGAAACTCGGAACGTAATCTTCTAATCGTGGTGAACGATCTTCAATATCTCCCATAAAGATCTTCCCTTTTTTTACCTAAAAACCTTTCTTTATATCCTGGGGAAAAGAAAACATAAAAGGGTGAGCTCAAATGCTCAGTAGGGGTAAACAAAAGAAATATCAATCACATCATATACATAAGAACATAGCTTTTGGAAATCTTAACCTGCAAAAGAGCTCATAATATCATAACATGGGATAAATCATAGAAGTGAAAATGAGATCCCCATAATCATAACATGAAACTTGAAACTTTGTGGCATGCACACATAATCATGGAAAATCATTTCTTGTTAGTCATGACTCATTGCCAAGACTATCTTAGTGGAAAAAGTCCCTTTCTGAACCGAGTTCACTCCTCGTTTCAGTCCTGTATCACTGAACCGAAATAACCTTCCGTTCCAGCCATGTCTATCTCATGAGATATAAAATCTTTACCCAATGCATTGGAGGGAGATATAGGTCCCACCCATCTTATAATGAATCCTTTCTTATGTGTGCCACATAATCATAAAACATACATCATCGCATAACACATGTAACAAAAATGGGATTCTTGAAACATCATGACATCATAAATCAATTCATATAAGATAAAGGAATTCATAAACATAATTCCATCACAACATAGTCAAATCAATGCAAAAATATGTATAGAAACAGAACCCTTTATTATCTTAGATGGAAAATAATTTTGATAAAACACTTGAATTGAATTCTTGAGGAAAATATCATTTCTTCTTTAAAATCAATTTCTTTTCAAAAAACATCATGCAATTTTAAAAGAAAGAGATTTTATTGAAAATAGTCATGAAATCTTTTAGAGGAAGCTTCATGAAAATAAGGCTTTATAAAACAGTAGAAATCCGTTCGTGCCGTATAAGTTAAAAAAACATTCTTCGTACTTTTGTCGGAAAAGTCAAAAAGTACCTCATACGACAAAAGATTCCTTTCATACATATTACTAAAAACTCACCGAAGGGTAAAAATGGTTTTAAACAATTTTAGGTGGATGGAAATAATATTACATTTTGATGAAACATGGATGTGGATGATAAAATACACCCCAGTAAATACTTACGAATAAACAATCTCGGATAAAAATGAGATTGTGATATTTCCCTTACCTTAGGTCTGACTTGCTTTGTAAGTGTCCGAACCTCCTGTATAATGATTTAAATCATGTTATTGACTTATTCCAGAATCATACTAATTGTTATGATATCATATATGGTTCACTTATGACTTTATTTTACCCGTTCTTTTGTAAATTCCATGTTAAAGAGCGTTTTGGGTAAAATCGTTTCATTTATCGTAGGTGTTTTGACTTGTTGTTCTTGACATCATTATTACTTATATCATGATTTACTCACTTCCATAATATAAAATATGATTTATATATCATATATATTCAGTATATATATATATAATAGGTAGATAAATAAAATGAAAAACACCGTTCATGGAGACGGTAGTCCGTACGTACGCATGAACGTTGTTTTCCTTTCCTTATTGTCTTGAAATGGAAGTAAGTAGATGACATACATATGTATATATATACATAAATCCAGTAGCTTTATAATGTCATATATTTCATTATTATTTCTTATATATACATTATAATCATTCTTAAATGGTTAACATGGAGAATGAATCTCATCGCGTCGTGGAGACGGTAGTCCGTACGTACGCACGAGCGATGATATCATTTCTATAAATATTGAATTGAATTGGAGTGGATTATAAAATATATCAGAATCAATATGATGTTGTAATAACTATGTATAGTTATTCTTTACACCATTATACCCATCCATGTAAGGTGGTGGTGGAAAATAGATTACACCACGGCGTGGAGACGGTATTCCGTACATACGCACGCGCTGTGATTTCTTTTTCCGTAGGATGGATAGATGGTGAAATAGGGTTGTTTCATACTTATAATAACATATCCTTATATGAGTGATACTGATGTTATTACTTCATAATGAAACAACCTAAGAATAAGAAGTGGAAGAATAAATAAAGATGAAAGAATTGGTAACGGTAGTTACCTCTTCTTTGAAGTGCCTCTTTGAGACCTCCTCTTAGGGCACTAAAATTGGTCTTTGAGGAAGACCAGAACCTCTGGGATGTTTTTAGGGAAGTGGAGAAGATATTTTGGCAGGGTTTGGCCGAGCTTGAGTGCTCAAATTGGTGTGAGGAGGAGGGGGAGGAGGTGCCCTTTTATAAGGGAGGAGAGGGGCACCTTAGGAATATCTCAAAATATTATTTTATATTAAAGTCAAAATCGGTTTATAATGGTTCCAAAGGGTCTTATTTAGAAGCTAAAGTGGGGATGGGTCGAAATCCTATCAACCAATAAGATTTAGACAAGTTTAGGTTATTATTTTAACCTTATCAATTAGATTTAACTCTAAGTTAAATAATTTAACTTTTACCGTGTCTTTTTGTTTTCTTACATTATATGGTTAATAAACTTACTATAACATGCCAAACGAACCCCAAATTGTATATTATTAATACATATATCCTTATCTAAGTCATTTGGCCGAACCTTAGATTTTTAGGAATAAAATAACAATTAATAATATAATATTTGATTTAAAAACTATTTTGTGTCAATTTTGACACTATTTGATATATGATTTTTGTGAAAGTCATAACAGAATTATATGTTCGAACCAAGTTGATTAAATCAACACTAATATATCATAGTAACCTATAAAATTAGTTTAATTCATAAAAAGTCTCAAATTACATTTATTTTGGTGTTTATAACATCAATTATGTCAATATTTCATTAACAAGATAATTACTGCATCATCTTTGTGTCATAAATAAATTAAATTATTTGATTTCTAAAAATTAAAAATAAAATACCATCATGTAGTAAATCTTTTTATCTTTCTAATGAATATTTACAATCGAATTTATCTTATGAATAACCCCATATTAAAAATGATTTACTTATTAAACTTTGATTTTAACTATTTTAACCCTTCTTTAAATAAATTAATAATAAATGTCCTAATCTAATCCAAGTGGGCCTAAATGGTCATATTTTATTCCTAAGTTTGTTTTTGGTCGAATTACACTTATCCAATAGAATTAGGACATGTGTTAGGGTAATAGTAATATCATATTTACCCTTAGTTACCCTATTTACTATTAACCGTGGTAAAAAAAAGTAAAAAGTTACTATTCACCAAAAATTATTTTCATCTCATTGAACCACATTTTAGTCCTTGATATTAACCGTGTCTGTCGGATTTTCGAAATTCCATTCACAGAAGCGGTAAAATTAATTTTTATGCAAAATTCAGTTTTTAACCTACCACTTAGTGGTTTCACTATTCATCAAAAATTGAATGTTTTCAGAAAAATACCAAAAATTAGGCCTAAGCTATATTTGATATTATGAACTCAAAAATGATTTCTATTTTACCAAATTCAAAACATATCAGTTGCATTAATTAATTTAAAAATTAATTCCCGTCGTCTAAACAAAAGGCGTGTTTTTAAGAGATAATAACTATCAAAAGATTGACACTTGTTTATAACTAGTTTAAATGTGAAATTACATCCAATGACCAACATTGTATTAAATTGTAAAAATATATTCTAAATATACTTTAAAACCACTCAAATTAATAATTTATCACTATTAATTATTTTGATTGAAAAAGTTGTTTTTAATTAAAATTTAGTAATTTTCATTATTCATCAAAATATGAAAGTTATCCGAAAATCACCAAAATTTCAACCTAAGCTAATTTCGATATTCCGAATCCATAAATGATGTCCATTTTGAAAAATAAAATTTACAAAATTTCAAAAAGTGGTTATTAATATTCATAACGGCTTGTTTTAATAATATCTTAATAGCATATCGTTGTTTAGCGAAACTTGGTGTTGCGTACAACACACGCTATCGTGGAAGGTCGCGATTGCGTGTAATGGAAGGAAAGTAAAGGATGCGTGTTGTGAACGCTTCTTTTGGTGTAGCGTACAACACAATAAATTAGTGAAATAAAATAAAAAAAATATATTTTTCATAAAATCTCGGGCTGTTACATTCTACCCCCCTTAAAATGAATTTCGCCCTCGAAATTCGTCGGGGTTATAAATGGTTTACTATTTGAAAGTTTCTTTAATAGAAACCCACATCGTAAAAGGGAATACCAAAACTTGGCTTTAAAAACTAAAGTATGAAATGTAAAGATTACCCAAATAAACTAATCACTCGGTTTCCACATAGGTGAAAATATGTATATGGAAGAGAAATCTACCCATCATGTTCTGATGGAGAGTGGTAGAGAACATGGCTATGGAAAAGCCAGTAATCACAAATCCATAAATTTGTGACGATCTAAGGTACCATCTGATTCATCAGGTATAAGAGAACTAGGAAAACATTTTTGGTTTTCAAGATCATTTCCCTAAAGTTAAAGAATTTGAATTAGAATAAATACTTACTTTATTTTGGTACAATCTCACTGTTGTTCGTGCCTTTAAAAATTTCCACTTCATCTCTTAGTTGAATTTGTTATTCGTGAAGTGTTAGCAGATCATGTGATAGAATGACAGGTCATTCCATCTGTCTCAAAAGGTTAGCAAAATTTATATACATAAGTCGATCTATAGTGGGATTAATCATATATGGTTCCTAAAATGGACTTATACTTCATATATCATACTGCTTAATATAATAAAACTAGTTTCTACTAAACAAGGACTTCCTGTAGGCCAGTGGTAGTCGATAAAGGCCAGTCGCATTTCGGTTGTGGGTTCGATTCCCACAGCCTTGTCCGACGCGACGGGCTGTCGCTCGTCCTGCAGGTTGTCCTTTTTCTAAAACTATATTACTATAACATCCCATCAATAATATCGAAAATCTTATATCCTTAAACCATACTAACTTATGTCCAACATAATCCATTCTAATCTTTAGGCTTATCCATAATACTGCAGTCCACTCTCATAATATAGTGAAAACGATTACCAGAGATTTAATACCATCGTTGATCCCCATATATCATAAGATATGTCTTGTTGGTCACATTCTAAACATTCAAAGGCCTTAATCATGTATTCTCTTGAATACCCATTGAACCTTATTGAAAACATGAATGCAGTTAAACTTTAACACTTTCCACATACCAAAATCCTCGAAATTCTATATACTCAAACCATGATATCACTTAGTCCTTATATCAATCATGAGCTCATGAATACTATTAAACATTTCATTTTCTCATCTTCATTATGCGCATATCATCTTATTTCCAAAAAAATATCTCAATCACTTTGAATACCACATCAATAAATATTGCAATACTCAATGATACAACATTATTTTGGAATCCCATTACATAAACACTTAATCATTCCACCACATCGTTGTCATTTTCAACATTGCCAATAGTCATCCCATGTGATTTCCCTTTGTCCTTTGCCTTCAGTGGTTGCTCATGTTGATCATCACTAACCCTTGGATTAGGGCAATTATTAGCATAATGCCCCATTTCCTTGCACTTGAAGCATTGAAGTGTTGGCGGTGTGTTCTCTGCAGTGTTTGCTTTATTCACATCATTAGAAACCCTTTTTCCATTACTTCGACACTCAGCTGCTCGATTACCTTCTTTTCCACACATAAAACATTTTCTAGTCCCTTTAAGACAATCTCCACCATGCTTCTTTCCACACTTTGAGCATAAGGAAACATTCATCTTCTTTTCACCATTATTCTGAGATTTCTCCTTGAACTCCATCTTTCGTTTCTTGTCAAAACCATGAGATGGATATGTAACACCAACTTCCATTTCTACCTTGATAGCACAACGCACAATTTCTTCATAGCTACTGAAGTCTCTTATATCTAATGCCCTTCGAAGACTTGGTTTTAAGCCACTGAAAAATCGATCAACTTTACTTTCAGGTTGGATGATAATTCCAGAAGCATACCTTGCAAGTCTTGTAAAATTTGCTTCATAGGTACCAACAGATTCATCGTCCCTTTGCTTCAGTTCAAGAAACTCTTTCTCCATCTTTGTTCGAAGAATACGAGGGAAGTACTTACTGAAAAACAAGTTCTTGAACTCGTCCCATTCCATGGACTCAATTTCATCTCTTGGCCTAGTATTCTTGATAAGATTCCACCATTGATCAGCTTCACCTTCCAAACGATATACTGCTAAGATGACTTTATCATGTTCAGAACATTGAAGAACTGAAAATATCTTTTCAGTAGTACTGATCCATTGTTCAGCCAAAAGTGGATCAGAAGACCCACTGAAAGAAGGTGGACGTTGCCTCATGAAGGACTCAATAGAATATTGTTCCCTTCTCTGCTCATTTGGAAGTCCAGAATGATTCATAGCTTGTGTATGTATAGCAATAATATTTTTCACTCCATCTCCCATAACATTTGTTTGTTCAGGAGGGAAATCATTGCATTGTCCATTGCATTGATCAACACGGTTCCTTCGGGTTCCAGCCATCGTCTAAAACCCAAAAAGAATAGTGTGAGAGGCAAAAATCATGCTAGGGAAAACAACATAATAAAGGGGGAGTACCTTCAATATCCAACATCTTAGGTTTAATTCTATGATCGTTAGCGTAATTCTATTACTATAACCTATACGTATACTTATCCCTAGGGACATCCCTAGACATACCTTAGAAATATCTCTAGGGATCTCACTAACGTTTTCGCATCCTAGTTTCCAAAGGTTGACTAAACCTTTCCTCTGATACCAACTGTAGAGACCCGTATCTTATCGTACATGGACATTACATTACTTTTGCGGAATACTTAGTACATAACAAAAACACACACACAAGGATCGTAATAGTTTAGTGTCTTTGGAAACTCGGAACGTAATCTTCTAATCGTGGTGAAAGATCTTCAATATCTCCCATAAAGATCTTCCCTTTTTTTACCTAAAAACCATTCTTTATATCCTGTGGAAAAGAAAACATAAAAGGGTGAGCTCAAATGCTCAGTAAGGGTAAACAAAAGAAATATCAATCACATCATATACATAAGAACATAGCTTTTGGAAATCTTAACCTGCAAAAGAGCTCATAATATCATAACATGGGATAAATCATAGAAGTGAAAATGAGATCCCCATAATCATAACATGAAACTTGAAACATTGTGGCATGCACACATAATCATGGAAAATCATTTCTTGTTAGTCATGACTCATTGCCAAGACTATCTTAGTGGACAAAGTCCCTTTCTGAACCGAGTTCACTCCTCGTTTCAGTCCTGTATCACTGAACCGAAATAACCATCCGTTCCAGCCATGTCTATCTCATGAGATATAAAATTTTTACCCAATGCATTGGAGGGAGATATAGGTCCCACCCATCTTATAATGAATCCTTTCTTATGTGTGCCATATAATCATAAAACATACATCATCGCATAACACATGTAACAAAAATGGGATTCTTGAAACATCATGACATCATAAATCAATTCATATAAGATAAAGGAATTCATAAACATAATTCCATCACAACATAGTCAAATCAATGTAAAAATATGTATAGAAACAGAACCCTTTATTATCTTAGATGGAAAATAATTTTGATAAAACACTTGAATTGAATTCTTGAGGAAAATATCCTTTCTTCTTTAAAATCAATTTCTTTTCACAAAACATCATGCAATTTTAAAAGAAAGAGATTTTATTGAATATAGTAATGAAATATTTTAGAGGAAGCTTCATGAAAATAAGGCTTTATAAAACAGTAGAAATCCGTTCGTGCCGTATAAGTTAAAAAAAACATTCTTCGTACTTTTGTCGGAAAAGTCAAAAAGTACCTCGTACGACAAAAGATTCCTTTCATACATATTACTAAAAACTCACCGAAGGGTAAAAATGGTTTTAAACAATTGTAGGTGGATGGAAATAATATTAAAATTTGATGAAACATGGATGTGGATGATAAAATACACCCCAATAAATACTTACGAATAAACAATCTCGGATAAAAATGAGATTGTGATATTTCCCTTACCTTAGGTCCGACTTGCTTTGTAAGTGTCCGAACCTCCTGTATAATGATTTAAATCATGTTATTGACTTATTCCATAATCATACTATTTGTTATGATATCATATATGGTTCACTTATGACTTTATTTTACCCGTTCTTTTGTAAATTCCATGTTAAAGAGCGTTTTGGGTAAAATCGTTTCATTTATCGTAGGTGTTTTGACATGTTGTTCTTGACATCATTATTACTTATATCCTGATTTACTCACTTCCATAATATAAAATATGATTTATATATCATATATATTCAGTATATATATATATAATAGGTAGATAAATAAAATGAAAAACACCGTTCATGGAGACGGTAGTCCGTACGTACGCATGAACGTTGTTTTCCTTTCCTTATTGTCTTGAAATGGAAGAAAGTAGATGACATACATATGTATATATATACATAACTCCAGTATCTTTATAATGTCATATATTTCATTATTATTTCTTATATATACATTATAATCATTCTTAAATGGTTAACATGGAGAATGAATCCAATCGCGTCGTGGAGACGGTAGTCCGTACGTACGCACGAGTGATGATATCATTTCTATAAATATTTAATTGAATTGGAGTGGATTATACAATATATCAGAATCAATATGATTTTGTAATAACTATGTATAGTCATTCTTTACACCATTATACCCATCCATGTAAGGTGGTGGTGGAAAATAGATTACACCACGGCGTGGAGACGGTATTCCGTACGTACGCACGCGCTGTGATTTCTTGTTCCGTAGGATAGATAGATTGTGAAATAGGGTTTTTTCATACTTATAATAACATATCCGTATATGAGTGATACTGATGTTATTACTTCATAATGAAACAACCTAAGAAGAATAAGTGGAAGAAGAAATAAAGATGAAAGAATTGGTAACGGTAATTACCTCTTCTTTGAAGTGCCTCTTTGAGACCTCCTCTTAGGGCACTAAAATTGGTCTTTGAGGAAGACCAGAACCTCTGGGATGTTTTTAGGGAAGTGGAGAAGATATTTTGGCAGGGGTTGGCCGAGATTGAGTGCTCAAATTGGTGTGAGGAGGAGGGGGAGGAGGTGCCCTTTTATAAGGGAGGAGAGGGGCACCTTAGGAATATCTCAAAATATTATTTTATATTAAAGTCAAAATCGGTTTATAATGGATCCAAAGGGTCTTATTTCGAAGCTAAAGTGGGGATGGGTCGAAATCCTATCAACCAATAAGATTTTGACAAGTTTAGGTTATTATTTTAACCTTATCAATTATATTTAACTCTAAGTTAAATAATTTAACTTTTACCGTGTCTTTTTGTTTTCTTACATTATATGGTTAATAAACTTACTATAACATGCCAAACGAACCCCAAATTGTATATTATTAATACATATATCCTTATCTAACTCATTTGTCCGAACCATAGATTTTTAGGAATTAAATAACAATTAATAATATAATATTTGATTTAAAAACTATTTTGTGTCAATTTTGACACTATTTGATATATGATTTTTGTGAAAGTCATAACAGAATTATATGTTCGAACCAAGTTGATTAAATCAACACTAATATATAATAGTAACCTAGAAAATTAGTTTAATTCATAAAAAGTCTCAAATTACATTTATTTTTGTGTTTATAACATCAATTATGTCAATATTTCATTAACAAGATAATTACTGCATCATCTTTGTGTCATAAATAAATTAAATTATTTGATTTCTAAAAATTAAAAATAAACTACCATCATGTAGTAAATCTTTTTAGCTTTCTAATGAATATTTACAATCGAATTTATCTTATGAATAACCCCATATTAAAAATGATTTACTTATTAAACTTTGATTTTAACTATTTTAACCCTTCTTTAAATAAATTAATAATAAATGTCCTAATCTAATCCAAGTGGGCCTAAATGGTCATATTTTATTCCTAAGTTTGTTTTTGGTCGAATTACACTTATCCAATAGAATTAGGACATGTGTTAGGGTAATAGTAATATCATATTTACCCTTAGTTACCCTATTTACTATTAACCGTGGTAAAAAAAAGTAAAAAGTTACTATTCACCAATAATTATTTTCATCTCATTGAACCACATTTTAGTCCTTGATATTAACCGTGTCTGTCGGATTTTCGAAATTCCATTCACAGAAGCGGTAAAATTAATTTTTATGCAAAATTCAGTTTTTAACCTACCACTTAGTGGTTTCACTATTCATCAAAATTTGAATGTTTTCAGAAAAATACCAAAAATTAGGCCTAAGATATATTTGATATTATGAACTCAAAAATGATTTCTATTTTACCAAAATCAAAACATATCAGTTGCATTAATTAATTTAAAAATTAATTCCCGTCGTCTAAACAAAAGGCGTGTTTTTAAGAGATAATAACTATCAAAATATTGACACTTGTTTATAACTGGTTTAAATGTGAAATTACATCCAATGACCAACATTGTATTAAATTGTAAAAATATATTCTAAATATACTTTAAAACCACTAAAATTAATAATTTATCACTATTAATTATTTCGATTGAAAAAGTTGTTTTTAATTAAAATTTAGTAATTTTCACTATTCATCAAAATATGAAAGTTATCCGAAAATCACCAAAATTTCAACCTAAGCTAATTTCGATATTCCGAATCCATAAATGATGTCCATTTTGAAAAATAAAATTTACAAAATTTCAAAAAGTGGTTATTAATATTCATAACGGCTTGTTTTAATAATATCTTAATAGCATATCGTTGTTTAGCGAAACTTGGTGTTGCGTACAACACACGCTATCGTGGAAGGTCGCGATTGCGTGTAATGGAAGGAAAGTAAAGGATGCGTGTTGTGAAAGCTTCTTTTGGTGTTGTGTACAACACAAGAAATTAGTGAAATAAAATTAAAAAAAAATGTTTTTCATAAAATCTCAGGTTGTTACAATTATGATCTTAATTTCTATTATGAGGTGTATATGATACCAATTTTATATCATATATCATCAAAAAAAAATTATTTATTTTATTTTAATATAAATATAAATAAATTTATTTCATAATATTTTTATTGAATTTTTTAGAGTATCCATTAGTTTTTCTATAATCACAATTTTATTTATTTAGTAATCTTGTTATATTATGAACAAATTTCATTTAGAAAGGTTCGTGCATTGACATGGAATAATTTTACTAGTTTTCTCCTGGAAGTTAATGGATTCAAAAGACAATAATTTTATCCCTTTAAAATATTCTTTGGATATATATGTTACCAAAACAATTGTAAAACCCAATTATTCCCATGGGGGTAAACATCCAAGTTTTTTGAAAAGTAAAAGTCTGTTTAGCTCCCTAAAAAATAATCTCTATATGGAAATTGGAAAGAGGATAAATAAGGGTCACCTTTTTAACATGGGGAAATCACTAAAAAGGTTTATTGATAATTGATTAAATAATCATGTCAACCCCGTAAACCACAATCCCCGTGAGATATCTCCAAAAAAAATATCTCCATAAAAAATCACATTAAGTCACAAATTATAAGAACTCAGATAAAATAATATCCCAAATAAATCTCAACTTCAATGGAAAAATATATTCATAATAAGTCAGGCAATTTATAATGAAGCCATGATTAACACTACCACATGCACTCTTATAAGTATTCATTCCACTATAATACATGATCCCAAAGAATGATATAACCACACAACACCTTCTTATAATGATCATGAATCTAAAGAGGATGCTTTGTAAACCTCACATAATCCACAATATATTACGATCCTCAATCAATGATATATGATATATTATATACAAACTATATAATATAAAACACATGGAAATAATAATTAATAAATCACATTAAATAGGATGAGATAAATGATATTCAACTTTATCGATGTTAAGTAAGGCCAACAATAATTTAATGAATAAGGGTGTAATATTACCCCTACGGAAAAACCTCTTCTTCCCTAGACTTTATGAAACCTTTATAATTTCATGATTAGTTTTCTAAATCCTTATATGTCTTCTCAATAAATTTTAAAAAAAATTATGAAACTACATGGATGAATGGAATATACCTACAGATCATCTATAACTACATGATCAAACTATAAACCAATTTTGGACAAATATTCACTGACTCTCTAGCCACTGTCCGCCTGGATGATGTTTTAAATGGTTTCTAATAAAATAGATATAAAAAATTTATACCAATGATTGATATACATTTATAATTAAATAAAAACTCAACCAAGTATAATAGATTCACCCAAGAAACTATATATTATTCGCCATAAGGACACGAGAAATCCTATAGTGTATAGATTATCTTGTCCATTTGACAAACAATATTGGTATAATATATGTACTAATATGTGGAAATGTTATAAAACAAGTCTCTTACTTTTTATGCACTAATATGTATAATTTTTATCATCATCATATATGATCATACAAGGAACTCCATAAAGTCACAAAACCTTCAAATGAAATTACCGTAATAAAAATATTCTTCTTTATTAATGATCAATAACTACAAAGTTATCAAATTTCGTAAACAAAAATACAATACCATGTATGTCATTAGATCCTTCCTTGATATATTGGAAAATTAGTTATTAAATCCACCAAAATATCCACCCATTTCAATTGAGGAATGATGATCGGTTACAGAAAATAAATTGGGTCACAAAAATCAATCACCCAATATTAACACAATAGACTATGATATATGAATTGCATCCTTTTACTATTCATCCCATGACACTAAAATTGATTCTTAAATGCATTATACACTATAATAGTTGATCTATAGAACTGTAAAGATCTACCAATGTCAACACCATCATAAGAAACATCACATGATGAAATAAATTTTGAGGCAAATCATCGTCAATACTACAATAAAACAAATCACAATATACTAAATTATATATAAAAACCCCTAAATCATGATCTCTCACATGGTAATCCATTAAATACTATTATAATGAACAACTAAATAAATCCAGTACATAAAAACACTACTACAAGACATCCCTTTATTGAGATAGAAATAGATAAGCTCCTCAATTAACCTGCAAAAATATTTAGCCTATAAAATCGTTACATCATTAAACATAAAATATAGCATGTTAGAAACCACATTCACAATCCCATTGCGTATAAGAGAAATCATATTCATAATAATAAATGAACTAAATCCATCTATTATGTGGAAAATTAAAACCATTTATAGGGAAGATATAACTCTTGATCATGTGAAAAAATGTAGACCAAAAGTTTTCTTCAATATGATAATGTGACCAGAATGATAATAAAAATAAAATATCAATACGATAAGGATCATAGGTTGTTTAGTTACATTCATTGGGATGAAACAAAAAATACATATGTGATCATCTCCCAAAATTTGATTTTGGAAAACCCTGAAATAGAATAGAATCATCCCAAAAAATGACAAACATGAAACCCAACAATAGAAAATTATTTAAAAGATATTTTATTATATTTTCCATTAATTTTAAATATATAGGATCATATTGATCAACCTTCACATTTTATATATCTTTATCAGTGAATTCATTCAAATGGGCCACAATAATAAAGAAATTATTCTTCAAAATATAGTAATATAATAAGTATCAGAAAACCATGAACCAATATAGTATTTAAGGGATCTAATAAAGAAACAATTTTGTTAATATTTTATGGATAAAACCACTCTTTATGGATTTTTAACAATCCCATGGAAATTGAGACTTCAAAAATAGACCACTATATTTGAAAACATACTATAGAGTCTGTTTCATCAAATGACAAGAAAGATACACTTTAGATGTCCACCAAAACCTCCATTTATGATGATAATATAAGGATGTTGTTAATGAAAAATCTATAAACATATCCACGGTCTCATGATATGTTATATACTTTAGTTCCAAGAAAAAACAAGTGAATTTATGGAAATAATTTACATATCCATAAAAATAATGTTATTATAGAAACCCTAAAAAATATTTTGTTATATAATTCCCCATCACCATTATATAATTATATAAAGGAAACAAATTCACATTTGGAAACAAGATATATCATCTCATATGATAAAAATCATCAATTATTTGGAGGGGATAACTGTAACATATCATTACTTCACTGAATCGATAATAATCAATTCTCAATAGAAATAGACTATAAACCTCATTTATAGACAACACCAAATCAGCCCATGTTGAAACAACATGCTAGATGACACCCTTAAATAAATAATATTTAATCTATATCCTTAACAAAACGATCTTATTTCACCAAATATTTTGATGACCTTAAAGTTAGAGAAAACAATTTTTTAAATATGTCCAAAACATGATAACTTTTCATAGGGTTGTGTCGAAACAAATTTTATTATAATATCACAGAACACCTTCACAATAGCCCTTACGACATAGTTAATGAACCAAAGTAGAAGGAATAAGAAGAATAAAAAATTAAGTTAACGGATAATGAATATTATGTTATATATTACATATTAGTTTAAAATATAATCATTTACACCATAAAAAAGTAAAATGGCGCATAAAATAGAAACACGTCTCAATGAATTTAAATTTAGAAAATGAACCCTAACCAAAAATAAAAAAATTATTAGTTATTTTCTCTAACCTCCTATAAAAAATTAAGTTTATTTTATACATTATTCCTAAATTATTTAACATATATTTAATTTTTTATTCACATTTTTTGATATTTTTACATTATTTATTATATACGTTTTTATCTCATCATCCACTTGCGATTTTTTGGTCTATTCCTCAAAAAAGGTTACTTTATATTGAGCATTTTCAATGTAGTTATAAAATAGAATCATCATATTCATAATTATATATATGTTATTAATAATTGAAAATGGAAAAAATAATAATTCTATAGGATATACCAAATAGATTCAATTTAATAATAATGACATTGTTGATAGTTTTAGGAGGTTGAATATACATAAAAGATTTATTTATTATACTAAAAATTACTAATTTATATATATAATTTCATAACAATTTCATAAATATCATATATATTCGTTAAACAAAATTTTATAACCATCTATGTTTGGTGGTGTTGTGAAATAAAATTCATAGTTCAGGTAGCTGTAATCCAACCAAAATACATGTAATTATTCCATTCTATAATGGATTAGAAGAAGGTATGCAATGGTTATACCATTAACATAATAATATTTTAGTATAATAATGGCATATATTTAATTATATTATTATGGTTATTGGATGTTTGGAGGATGTTGAAGAAGTATTATTGTTACAGGAGACCGGTTAAAATAATTACATAATTGTTTGTATTATTAATTAGACAATTACTTCATCCATCATACAATAGAATTTGGGTGAGATTAGAACATATAAGTTCTGTGTAATTGTTTTTAGGATTTACTTTATCACATTTTCTATTTTTCTTAAAGGAATTATGATTAAGGTGATGTGCGGAGGTGAAGGGGTACCTTAATAGGTGAGAGGGGTCAAATTTCTCCAAATGAAAATTTATTAAAATAAAAAAGAGATATAATATTTAATAATAATGGATATAGAGGGATAATTAATGCATAATATATATGTTACCCTAGATAAATTATATATATACTGATTTATCCCAGATGTTTTATGGTATTTTTAGACTTTGCCTTTTTCATTAAACACTTTTAACTAATATCAACATTTACCATGGTGGATAATTTTCACCTTCATAACAAAATTTTATTCCCTAAAAAAATTGACCTTATTAACTAATTATTATATATTAATTATAAATTCTAAATATATTTTACTAGATTATATATATATAAGTGACAAAAATTAACATTAATATAGTAACACAAAATGCAAAAAAACAATTTTAATACAAATGTATTTGTTAAGTATAAAGAGAATTTATACATATTCCTTTCCAATTAAATATCATCAACTGTGTATTGATTTTTTTGTTTATATATATATATATATTATCAATACATTTCATTTAGTCCATTATTAGAAATATATAAATTTATTTTATTAGGATAAGAATATATAATATTTAGAAAAATAAAATTATTATGTGAATAAATATTTTAAACACGAAATGGATTTAATCCTAATTTTTTAAATTATTAATTTTTAAATAGTAACGAATTATCACAATATACTGAATAAAACCTTTTACATTTAATTTAAAATTAAAATTTAAAAAAATCTAAATAAAAAGAACATATATTAAATTAATGATTAAATATTTATATCAATATAAATTATATATTCACTTTCCATAAAGATCTACATATATGATACATGGGATAGAAAATCAATAGTGTCCATAAATGGTGGCGAGTCAACTAGGATGGATTAAAATGTGATTTGCAAGAGGTCAAACATCCTTTGTGGAAATGTTTTCACAATTTATAAATTTTTTATCTCACAAAAGGATTGGCCTTGGGAAAATCATAATGACACTACATCCTTTCCAAGATCATTCCAACAAACCTTGTAAGGAAGAATCTAGTTTAATGATACCAGTATTTATCCATTTTAATGGATTTCATAATTTTATAACTGTTTTTATACCTTCTAAATCAATTACTATATTATGACAATAGAATTAAAAACCAAATTTTTTTGATATATCTGAATTTAATTTATTTTTAGAATTGTGTATGAAAAAAACTATTAAACATTATTTTTGATTAAAAGTAAAAATATTCTAAAATCATAGGTTAATACAAAAAAACAATAATTTATGAATTTCGAATGATCCGAAAATCAATAATTCTTATTGAGAACAATGAGGCTCCATAATTTTATGTTATTTTTGATGATATCTCTCAATAATGGACACTATGGAAGTTCATACATTTTTAGTCAATATGACTCTCCTATAAATGAAATCAGTGAAAACATTACATTAGAACAAAAAATATGTTCTATGGGTTAAATCATTTTTGTGTGTCTGAAATATAAAAAAATCCCCCAGTGTTAGATGTTTCTCCACTATGATCTCACAACATTAACACATATAATTTAATTGAAAAATACCATTATATGGGGAATTATTCAAAAATGGAAGTGGAAGTCTCTCTACCTTGATCCCCCTGGAATACATCCTTGAAAGTATAATGAAGGAGTGTAACATTTTTTAATTCCTAGAAAATAAAAGTTATTTGATGAAATAAATATATTACACCTAAAACAATATTATGTTTGTTGTGCTATAATTTCCATAAAATACATTTGAAAACACCTAGATCAATTTCCATACTAACCCAAATGAATTCCACCTACACTACCATGATATGATTAATATCATTGAGGATGAGGAAAATCATTAAACTATACTCTTCTATATAGTGACAGAGAGTTTTATATTAGTTTTCATTAAATAAAATTTCATCGTACTTAATAATAAATTGTAGTATAAAAAACATATATTAAATAATATGCAATTAATTATAAATTAATTCATTTTAAAATAAATCTTTTTTTATAATAATTATTTTACAACGTTATAAAATATAAGTAAATATAATAAATCTTATATTTCAGACGAACATTAAAAATATTTAAATTTTTTTTCTATAATATTGATGAATAATACAGGAAGATATACACCAAATAATAGTGAAAACAATATGACAATATCTAGAAGATAGAATTCTCCCATTAATATCACCCCATAAATTTAAAATTTAAAATGGAAGACAAGAATAATAAATATGATAGACATTATCAATGGAATTTTTGACCATTTTCATGTGATCTACTGAATAATGTGGTATTAAATGTTAGAGTATATATAGGGTGTAATGGTTGATAGGATCGTTTGGATCTAATTATTACATTACCATTACCTAACCATCATAATGTGACTATTATATGATTTTTGGATTAGTAATAATAACCAATAGAATATTAAAATAACATTTTTTATTTTATATTAATATTTATTTTATAAAAGAGGTAAATTTTATTAAATGTATATATTATTATAATTTTTTATTTATTTATAGTGAATAAATATTTTATTTTCCTTTAAAAATATTATTCTATAAAAAATATTTAATTCTTATATAAAATAATTATGTAACATTCTACGGATTTATTTTGGATAAAAAAATTATTTGAAATCATTATCTCAAAACATGGAAAATGTGAAGTTGTGAGAATTTTCGAAAATAATTTTTTTTCAAATGATAAAGAATTATTATTTGTATTCATTATATTTAATTATATAGTATTTTATTAATAATTATTTAATAATTATTACTACAAAATACATAAAAACATATGTTATTTTATAAATATAATGTACTTTCATGAAATAAAATAATTTTCTAACCTTATAAATAACATTACATAAGATAAAATAAAAATTAAGGTTTTTTGATGAAATATTACATACCCATTCACAATGTAATATTAATTTTTTTTCTATCGTGAATAAATTTAAAACAAAATCCCTAAAATATCAAAAACCCTTATCTAAAAGCATGGGGGAGCCAATGGTCTTCCATTTTTTACAACATATATTTCAATGGCCAATATTTAAAAAACAATAAATTATTCTCTTTAGTTTCACATAAATATCCTCTATCCACCCATTTCATTAACTACCAAGTTCATTTTCGTATCCCAACCAATATTAATCAGTAATTATGAATTTTTTAATACCCCTAATCATTTATGTAACCGTCCCTCTAAACTTAGTAAGTGATATTTAATATACGATATCCCATTCCTCTTAATTTTCATTAATGAAAATTTATAGTTATTCGATATATGATTTTATGACAATATGTTTTTTATGCTTAATATCCTTCAATTACTATTCAATTTATTTTCAATCGATGTGATGATTCCTTTCTCTCTAATTAACCCTATACTGTTTTCTTTTTTATGCCAGTTATAATAGTGAAATAAGTTATTAATTTCATTATACCATTTTTTTTGTGAATAACCAATCTTATTTTCTTCAAAGGCTACTCATGTATATCTTAATTATACATCATTGATAATATTTTTACTTTTATTAAACTATATTGTTATTAATGTGTGTTTGAAATTGTGAAAGGATCATTCCTTTTGACACAAATGAAATCATTGATTGTCACATGAAACACATTCTTATAATCCCTGAGTTATTGATTAAATGATTTATTATTATATATGATATATGTGGAACACAAACAAATGAAACATAAAAACAGTGTTCCCTGATATTTCTCCATTTTGTGGTGAAATGTTTTCAACTCATTATATACAAGGTAGATTGCATGAGAAGATAGACTGACACACTATTTTAGGATTTCATTATTGTGAGTCTTGACCTATATTAATATCTCCATATTTTATGGTTTTTTCACATTCCTGGGATGATATTGAATTATGATATCATACTTTTTTTCCATTTTTATATGTTAAAATTTCATTTTATGTTGTCATGATTTCCATTTTGTATCATAAATATCATGGTTGTATTATTGTTCCATTACAAGGATGCATTGTTGAAAATTTCATTTTATGTATTCCATGTGTTATATTATATAGTGTTAGAAAATAAATTTGATATATGATAAATATATAATGTTTAAATAGATATGATATAGATTTTTAAATCTAAATTAGTTTTGTATTTAATCATTCAATGACACTAGACCACTATTTTTTGGTTTTGTTATCTTATTAAAATGTTGTAATATGTGTAATGAATTTCAGTGATTCATAGTTGGTATCAAAGTAAGGTATAGTCATTTTTTGGTTTTATTATTGAGAAAAAATCACTAAAAGCCATAGGGGTATGTATAATCCTTTGAAACCATTAAAATATTATTGATGTATAGTGTGTATGATTTTTAAGTGATTATATATCTGTTTGGATACTAGAATGTGGATATGGAAGTTGGATATATTAACCTATTTGTAATCAACCATAAAAATTCCAGTTGAATACCAACCCGATCATTACTTGTTTCATGATGAGGGGCCCAAAGAAATCATGATTTTATATAAAATACCTGGATATATTCTTCGAATAAATCATATGTTATTTATAAACCATTATTGTGGATTTGAAAATTAGGTTAGAGATCTAAAAAAATTACATTTATAACATAGTTTGAAACATATAGATTTAAATTTTATGATATATATCTAATTCCATCAATGTTTAGAAAGATTGCATTTTATTTTTATTGAATCATGAATCCATACCCCATATATTCATTTTATTTTGAAAATTATTGAAAATAGAAGATATCATTTCAACAAAATACTTGATGGTAACATTAAATATTTCCCTATTGAATTAAAGAAATTGACGTGAGTAGTAGTTTTTAACACTATATAAGTATATAGAAAATTGACTCATGTTTTTTGTAATAGCATAAATAATTTAAAAAATCAAATTTATCCTAAGAGATAACAAGTTATACATTGATCTTTTATAATATAATGAGATAAAACATTTATTAAATCATCTAATCCCTTAATTATAGAAGAATGGAATATCTTTATTGAGATAATATTCGTCTTCCTACAATTCATTGATTATGTAAAATTCACGTTGGTTGTCATTAGAATATATAGAGAATCTAATAATATGTAGAAATAGATCTATTATTAAAATCATATGAAATACAATGAATCCTTAAAAAGGGATATATTCATGAAATATATTTTTAAATAAATATTTCTCATATACTCTCTATCTTAAAATGTAGATGGACTTCATTATATGCAGAAAAATGGAATATAAATATATTGAGTTATTTTAAAAAAAATACTATTATTCAATGATAATCCTATATATTTTTCATGGATATTGAATGTACATTTAGACAAATATTTATTCGGATAATGATAATTTTTTGAAAAGCCTCAATGATTTGATATTTTTTAATCTACGAGAACATTTTATGATTATTTATAAAAGTTGAAAGGGAGATTATTCATTATATGGGTTAGATAATTAAATATATAAGAATATAATAATAGATATTAAATGTGGAGTATCATTAGATAATCTACATGATGGTAAGACAATCCATCTGCCAACATAACATAAATTTGGAAAGAGGAATCCATTGAACTATCATAAGAGGGAAATAAATCATTTCATGTGTTTAAGTAAATGAAATAAAAATAATGAATGCAATAAGAGATTATTAATAACACTAATGTGATATTGGAAATGATTTTTCTAATCAATACACTTCCCACTGTCTAATGTCTCATCTCTATTGAACATGGGAACTATAAAAGCCATCTCCCAAAGTTAGGGGTTGTTAAAAATAATTGAATACAAAAACCTCATAGTACATGGATTAATGGAGGAGCACATACCACCACTAATTCTAAGTTGGATCCTAAAATTAATGTGGTGAAGTGGATATTGGTTTTTAATACAATAATAAATAACATACTATTTGATTGTTGTTCAATTTATTATTTAAAATCATGCATGTTTAACAGAACTATTAAAACACTACCTTATGACATGGAGGATAAATTAGAAGTAAAAACTATAAATTGATAGAAATTATTACATATCATAAATATAAATACTTCCTAGAATTTATTTTCATCCCCCTTAATTGGAATTCAATGAAATAATGGGCATGAATTGGATAACCAAATATTGTGGAAAAATCATTTATGGGGAAAATAAAATAACATTCCATATCCTGAATCATCATATAATTCAATAAAAGTATAAGGTGGAGGATGATTATACATTTTTAAATTATTCTCAATCATAGGAGTTATTTCTTTATGAGTAATCATATATAGATTAACTGATTGAGAAAATGGAAAGTATCACCCTTAATGACCTTCCAATTTCGAAGGAATATATTAATTCATTCACCTTAGTGGGTTTCCAGACAACATCATAATCATGACATTGAGTTGTCATCTAAACATATACATGGATATATGATAATATCCAAGACCCCCAATTGAAGGGAAGAAATTAATCTGTGTAAACAAATAATTAACTAAAACTGTATATAGATATGGTTTTCAAATAGCATGGTGCTTCACCATGGGGAGATCTGGTCTTGTTTTCATAAATATAAACATGTTAAGGTGTCTCACCATTAATTATAATGAACTAAAAAATATCACAATAAATAATTAGAAACCCCTACCACAAATTAATGATGTTTAAGTCAGATATTAGAATCCCAATGCTTCTCAAAAGTAGGCCTACAATAAGATTATCCTCTAATAAAGGTGAGAAAGAAGGATTTACCCAATAGTTTTATTCAAACAACATTATGGTATGATTAATTCATAGTAATATTGTTTCGTATCACTAATTATCTACAAATATTGTTGTACATGATGAATGAAGCATTTTGAGATTACCCGTAAAAATATGTTGTTCAATTTAAAGGTAATATTATCATATACATCAAAAACATGGAGCAATATAAAAAGATTTTTAGTGCTATGAAAATGACCTTGAGAAAGTATAAAATACATGAAATGTAGAGAAATTGTGAATTTCAGTTATAAAAAGTATCCATCATGGGATATATAATAACAAATATGTGTATATTTTTGTATCATAAAAAATAACAGTGATCGAAGAATTTCTCAAACCAATCTCGGTATTGTTGATTCTTTGTTTCATAATATTAATTTGGTATTATTGATTATTTTGTATTATATATTCATGATTATAAAATCCTCTAAAAAATAATACTCTAATGGGTGTAATTTTTTATGGAATATTTTATATGGGTATAGCTACAAGGAGGTGAATAAGTGGTTGATCACTGCACATATACTTACTATAACAACATTTGGTAAAGGATTTGGGATCTATATTGATGAATCAATGATGTTATTATGATGTGTCCTCACGAAAAACGACAAAGAGATGGCCTATGACTCTCAAAAGTTGAAGTTTCATGAGAATAATTATCTAAAATACTATGTGGAGATGATTTTAGTATTCCTTTCTTTAATGATTTGGTGGTGTTATTTTTGAAGATAGAATCATGAAATTTATAAGTATCATAAGATCATAATTTATATATTCATATAAAATGAGCTCAATACATTATATAAACGATGGTTTGATATAGTCAAGTATTTTGATTACACAATCCACTGTAATCCTGAGAAATAAATTAGATTGGAATATGATCTATATAGAAATGATCATGTAACATTATCCATGATAATGATTAAGAAGGATCCAATATTCTTATAAATGAAAAGAGTATACATGGGAATCATAATATAGGTAGCACAATCTTATATAAGTCAAATTATTTCCCAACAATCAATTATTAAAAATATTTTTTATGGTTAATGAAATGATAGACATGGACTATAGATGGTTGATTCAATATGAATGAGGAACACCTATGGGTTAAATGCGGTGGTGAAAACAGTATTGTTCTTCGGGTCATGAACATGTATACCGTAAGACCGTGAGATAAATAATTACCTATTAATAGATGATCATTTCTATAAATTCTCTATCCACCCATAGAACATAATCATGTATAGGGATCTCCAATCAAGTAGTGTATTTAAAATATAAATAAGGTAATTGAAGAATATACATCATAGTTAATGGAATATCAAAAACTGATGTAAGAATGGACAAATGCAAAGTGGGTGACGAAACTATTACCCATAACATTATGGATATGGGATAACATCCCATTGGATTTATTATTTAGTATTATAAAGTTAATTTTTTTTAATATTTCCTTATGATTTATAGTAGACCATCTTATAAATACTATATATTTCATTACCATTCTGGATGAATTATCCCTTGATCAAAATGAAATGATATAAATTAGAGAAATGGTGAGGTTGTAGGAATAAAAATATCAGTTGTATCTGATTGATATTTGATATTAAACACAATATACTAATTTTTTTTATAATATGATCTTAACACACAGTTGAATTTTAGTATAACAAAACACCCCTATATGAATGGCCAATTGGAGTGGTCAATCCATGAACATGATGATATGATGAGATCTTACTGAGTGGATATCAAATAAGGATGGGATCAACATCTTCCTTTGGATAAATTTACATAAAATAATATATTTAAAGAAAATCTTTAGATGAATCATTTTGATGTCCTCTATAGAATAAAATGAAACACATTAAAAATATTAGGATGATGATAGAAAATATATGTTATTGGGACTCGAATTGGTAGATGAAATGGATGAGAAATTCATGATGACGCAAACAATACAGTAGAGGATCCCAAGGTGGAAGAAAGAGTTTTTTTCATAATATTTGATGATAGGAAAATTTTTAATTTTGGGATAATGCATTCATTTATATTTCTGCTTTGAATAGAAACATGATTTTTTTAAATATGTTAAAGCAACATCCTAATAAAATTATCCACATTGAGATTCTTGTTCACATTAGAGTTTTGACATACCGACTAGCACACCTACCAAACATATATCAAATACATGGAATTCCACATTTATCCCACTTGATGAAATACATACCAAATAGCTCACTACTAATGAATCACCTGGTATTATATTTGGAGAGTAATATTTCTAAAAAGGAGAATCTAGTTATGATTATTAAATGAAGAGATAAAGATCTATGAAATAAAGAAAATAATTTGGTAAAAGGTTTTTCGCCAACACCATAAGTATGAGGAAGAAAATTTGAACTTGGAGAAGAAATAAATAAAACATACCCAGTTTCATTTTTTGTTAATGTGTGAAATTAATTTTCATGGGATACATACATTAGGGGGGTGATGTAAGGACCATGAATTTTATCTGTTAAATTAATTTAAAACATATTTATGTTGTATATAATAATATATCATATTATAAAACAAATTCAGTATATAATATGTAACTACATTAAAAAAATTACACTGTAAAATAACAGAAGTTTCGCAATAAATGTTTTCTAGTGTTTTAAAATAGATTCATCTAGAAATATTATTAAATTTTCAGCATCACTAATCACCTGGAATTATCTCATCAGGACACCCACAATAATAAATACTGTGGAAAGAATGTGATTCGTATGGAATATGATAGACTCGATCAAGGTAATCATAAAACCATTTCAAGTGAGGAAGTAAATGATGAGATATGAGAATGGTGGAATATATATAGGGACTACCGAGAAATATAATAATGGGGATCCCACTATTTCATGACTACTACATCGCTATTATAATGCGATAATTATGTAAACATAGGGACAGTAATAAAACCTGATAGAATAATAAAATTCCAGTTTAAATTTAATTTCAAAATTATTATATAAAATTACTACATTATAATGACTAATTTTGATGTTTTAAAAAGATTAAGATTCCTTAAATTGGATAAATAATGTGTATTCGTTTAAAAAGATAACTTTATAAAAAATATTTGAATTTAATTGAGAATAAATGTTTCTCTATCATCGTAATTTATTGTTATAAAATAAACATTATATTTGAAATCATCAAGTTAAAATTAGGTTTGGATAATATTTTGAGATATTTTTATTTTTTTTCACTAAATTGTAAAAAAAATATTTTATGTTTAAAATATATTTTTGGATTTCATAAATATTTAATAATAATGTAATATTAAATATAAGTTAATATATTACAAAAAATGTTTTATTTTTCTAATATAATGAATATAAATTTATTGAAATTATATTAAAAATCTAATAAACATTCCAATGTTTGAGAAGAAAACTATGTGGTTTAAGAATAATATTTTCAAGATAATTTATTTTCCCATGTTCATATTAATATTAAAAAATGGATTCCAATTATATTATTAGTGAAGGTAAATATCCCTGACTTAAATATCCATACTCATTAAATAAAACTACCAAAATTTTACTGGTTATCCATTTTCCATAACCATAATTTCGAATGAATAAATTTATAAATTAATAAAAAAATCTCATTTTTCTATAAATACCCAAATTTTTAGACCATTTAATTACCTCCTAATATCATTAACACATGTCGCCCCCATTTAGTCTCTTATTAAGACATTTGATGAATCCCCCAAGCTCTTATGAAATCATACCTCAATTCGTATAATGTTATATTTAAATGAATGGATTATCATGTACTTATTTCTTATTCAATTACATATTTTATAATAAGATTTATAATTTTCATTTATCAATGTTTCCATAAACATACAATCATTCCCTTTTAATCCAAATCATTTTCTATAAATGAGATACATTCATTTTCTTTCATTAACCACATACCATTAACCATTTTTTATACCCGTTATGCTAGTGAAATAATTCCTTGATTTACATATAACATTATGAGTTCCCAATACACTATTATTACCAGAACATGAATAAAAATTTAATTTTACTTTGTTGATCTAGGATTTAAATTAATTATAAAAACATTTAATTCTCATGGGTCTCAAATGGTAAAGGATAAATGGTTTTTTACGCTTATTAAATCAATGATTTACATATGAAACCTATAACAAATATTCATTGGAAATTTATGAAATTATTTATTATGATATATAATGAAAGTGGAACTCATAAATATATTTATATAAAGGGGTCATTCTGACATCTCTCTAACACATTGGGTAATTCTTTCATCACATGAGATACCATATATGTTCCATTAATGGTTAACCTAGAACACTATTTAAGATGTCATATTGGTGATCTTAAAATTGTGATTCTGTTTTCATGTGTCACGATGTTTCAATATAACTCTTTGATCCAATCATAATATGATATAGTCTTGTCAACATCTTTATCCCAGGTTAAAATTCTCTATTATGATTTAATGATATGAATTCTGTCTCATTTGTATGATGATTACCGAGATTGTTCCATTACATTTCATTATAACATACCCGTTTCCTTTATGTCTTCTCCACATTATTCCATGAATTGATGTATGATCAAAAGAATATATATACCTATGAAAAAATTATGGATATTTATTAATGATAATTTTATTCTAGTTTATGTTTTTTTATTTATGTGTCTAATCATCCAATGAAATTAGATATCTGGATATCTATGTTTTGTTTATTGAGTATCTTGTATTAAAATCTGTAATATATTTTCAATTACAATATGTGTGAAACCTATCCAATTTCTTTAAAAAAACTCATGATGACTGTATTATTACTCATAGGGAATCAAAAGAGTCCCTAATAAAATAATTAACGGAAACCAACCAACTACCACACACTGACCACATAGAATAGATAGAACAAGAAAAAATAATTAAAAAACCCACCAAAATTAATAATTCCAATCCATATCTCTCACGTGATTCCTAAGAACTACTATATAAAAAGAAATGAGTGGAAGAAGGATAATAAATTATTTCCACATGTAGAAATCATCACTGCATGAAAAAGGAGAAAATTCATGTATAGATACACTCCTCTGGGCATTATGATTAATCGCTACAGAAAATGATACAGGTTGTCCCCAAATATTCTCTATCATCTCATAACATATGTGAACCTCAAGATACATCAACCAAATTAGTATGTTGATCTAGAACTATACCTATAGCCATGAATAATTCTCAATCGTTTAAGGTCCAACATCCGAATTTGGGAGAATATTAGGACCATAATGAAGTATTTCCTTAAAATAAATTATAAAGTCCCATAATCTGTGTCTCACTTACTAAAGAATGACTAAATACTATCATATTACCATTTTTAGAATCACACAATTAAAATCATCATGAAAAGACCAATAATATTACTCCCAATAATCCATATACTCCATATTAGTTCCATGAAAGTAAATAGGCAATTGATAGAATCCTTCAAATTAGACTAATATCCCAAATAATCCAATGACCATATCTTGAATATATCAAACTAGAAGAAATATTGAGATCCTTTACCCACATATCTATCCACTTTTTAGGGTTATTATATTTATATATAAGCAATATCTAAGGCTAATATCCACATAAGTGAATACACTATAAAATCATGCTCTTTAGAATCAAACATCATATAACAAATTTAATTATCCTATTATCGATAACTCTTTAAAAAAAAGAATATGATTATATGAAATAAATATCTCTATAGGAAAAAGTTAAAACTTCAAATTTTATGATATGTAATTTTATTAGGAACATTTAATTAATATCATTTAGTATCCCTATCATTTTTTAATTTTATCAATGAAACCAATATCTCGATGTATATACAATACCAAGTCTACTACCACACAATTCAAATAATATAACATTATCATGGTTATTACAATATTGTTATTTTAATAATATAAAATGTCCTCTAATTGGTGTATCCTGTTTATTATCTCATATCGACATCACCTAGACTATTAAATTAATATTATTTCCCTAAAAATAGATAGAATTCACCACTAGTTTCTAACTCCAAAAATTATCCTATCTATTTATCATAGCTCTGAAACAACATTGTAATGCCCAATCCTATAAATAACCACAATAATATTGTAGTGTAGATTAGTGTAACCCCTAAAGCCCAGTTTCAATAGCCCAGGGTTTGAAAACTAACATGGATGGTATAAAAAACAATTATGACTTGTACTACCCAAAACATACCCTACCAAAAAAATAAGAAATTGGAAATAAAATATATAATAAATGAATAAGGAATTTTATCTTACAATTCATGAAATATTATATATTAGAAAAATATTTAAATAAATATAATAAGTATGCCACTCCCTTGGTTGTGATTCCGCAAAAAAATTGAATTCCATTTCACTAGATAGTATGGTCTATCAATATCAGTAAATCCACACTAAAAATATTCAATAATAGGATATATAATATATGGGATAACATAAAAGTATACTTATTATGATCATACATGGAATTTATCATTCAAATAGTGAAGAATAAAACTAAACCCCAATTATTAAACAATAATATCCTATCATAACTGATTCTAGTTCATATAGTACACATTCCAATAGATGTCTAATATCAAAATCCATATATTTTAATTACAATAATATATTAAGAAAATTTTACAATGCTATGCTACATCCACTTCCCCATTAAATTAGTCCACATTAGTTGCAAACAAAATATATGATGTAATTTTCATGCCATCCAAATTCACATTGATATATAACCCATAACCACATAAAACCCTATATAATCTAACAAAAACAACCAAATCATATCAGTACGTTATCATCATTATATCACCACAAAGTATATCCTCAGGCCATAAAGACTCATATATTGTAATATAATACAATCATTGTCTATATTTTGTGTGGAAGAGATACTAGGGAATGTGGATTAATACACCAGTTATATTACATATATCCAATATTTTGGTGATAAAACCAGAAAATAAAAAAATATAAGTAATGATTTCATTTCCCATCTTAGGTAATGGTGTATAATATATAAAAAGAAAAAAGAATACATATATATACACTAAACATTCATGTAATATGGTTTATGTCCCTAATAAAAATCCTCTTCATACAAAACCATCATCATATGTATTATATTATATATCAAAATTTTATTCATATTCTAGAAAATAAATACATCGACTTTAAAAAAACACAATATCATATTTCTAATTTCATTTTGAAAGCAAATTTATCAAATAATCTCCATGAATAATTTTATAATTCAATATTTGTTCCTTTAAATAATAATTTTACATACTTTTTTCACTTATACATTCATAAATTGCTTTTAAAAATAGTTATTTATCAAAATTTTCATTTATTTATTTCCATCATATAATTTACATCCACAAAAAACTATCGTAAAAAAAATTAACTATTTCAGAAAATTTTATAATCATAATACATTAAATAATAAAAAATGAAAAAAATCATATTTACAACAACCCAATAACATGAACCTAACCATCTCCCACACATTAACCCCATCATGTGAAAATATGGAATCTAATACAACAAAATTAATAATTTCAATGAAGTATAATTGAAAAAATAATTTCAAAATATCAATGAAACAAACCAATAAAAATCACAACATATGATAAAAAAAATCATGTTCCTTTATCTTCTATTTAATGACATAATATAGAAAATAATACAATTTAGTAAATTGAAAATAAAAAATTAGATGTTATTATAAAACTACCATATTTATGATATTTATCAAATTTAAATATGTTTTAATAGCTAAATGAAAATAAAAATTGCAACAAATATATTATAATTATTGAAAAATAACAATAGAAATTACAATTAAAATAATTAAATCTATCACTATACATAATTCAAAAAAATTAACTTAATACAGGTTAATCATCATTATTATTTAAATCACAAAAACTCACAAGATGAAGAAAAATAGATAATAATTACACATTAATATTTTATATATAAGGACTAAATTTAAATCACCAACCTCATCTTGAGTATCAAAACTCCGAAAGTAGAAAAAGGTAGAAGAACGCGATTAAAATAAAAATAATCTCCAAAATTATATTTTCTAAATTATAAATAATATAATGAACCTAAAATAACTTAAATCCACTTCCCCATCAAGATCCTTATGTGGATGAATGATAAATTATTATAGTGGAAAAAAGTATTAAAATACACCAAAGGATGAAGAATGAGTTAAAATTAGAAGCCAAATGATTCCTATTGTTTATTGAAATGTGAAAGAATTAAATATGATTTGATAAAACACAAAATTTATATTTTAAATTATGGGGAAAAAATATTTTTCATAAACTCAGGATATCTTATAGAAGTGGTTGGACAGCTGGACCCTACGATAGAATACGGAAGTATCCCTAAATCATTGTGGGTCAAAAAAATTTATGATCGATAAGTTGAGGAAGATGAGAATATATAACCCTTCATCGTGTAAAAATACATGAAAAAAATGACCATGGAACAATCTGTTACCCACCTCACATAAACATGATAACCTCTAGGAAACCACATTGTAATGGGTGGCCCCACGGTGTAATTATAAAAAAAAATGTTATTGGAGGATCTTAGTCCATGGTCATTTAGGTGTAACAAAAACCCCATGCCACATTCCTATTCACACTGGTGTAACTAACAAAACACATCAACGTAGGGGTAAACAATAATTTCATTGACCGATCATCACAACAGAGTGACAACCAACATAACACAACATCAAACTGAAATTTTAACCCACCAAACCATGAAAACTTTTTATCTCTAACCAAAAAACCATTGTCTATTCGAGATTATCTATGAATAATCATTGCATCCATCTAAAATATAAGTTAAATCCCTTCTCTTGTACAACTAATTTTCTCTAAAATTTATCCAAAAATTTATCACACATCCGAACACGAATGTATTGTATTATTGTAAATCTGGGACTCTACAATGAAATTGATGGAATTTTTTTGAAATGAAAAAATATTTTGGCATATAAAATAGCATTTCATGAATATGAAATATATATAAATAAATATCATGGAATTTTAAATTTTATCACAGTAACCATAATAAATAAATATAAATGATTTTGGATATTATGTCTTTAACATTTTGAATGACTTTATATTATATAAATTAATTTACATCCAAAAAATTGTTTTTATGACATCAGTTATTTTTTTTAATTTATATATTTTGATATAAAATATTATGTTAGCTTCTTAGTTATTTATATATTTTCAACATTATTTTGAAAATTTTGATATATCATATTCAATAATAGAATAAAACCATTAATTAGTGATTGATTGTAGTACACTGTATCAAAATGTTTTTAAAATTCATTGACATATTTATCACCCTTTTTATGATAAATCTATATCTAGATTAGTAATATGTTTATTGAAGATTATTTCTGCTTATCACCCATTGAAAAAACATCCATAACATAATACGGGTGACCCTAAAGTCACAGATGAGGGAGGGATGTTACAAACATTCCTGTTCATCCTTAGGGTCTGAAATCTATCTTCAAAATTGACATTGTCAATATAACTACAAGTTGATCTCGGGATGATATGAAATACATACTCATATCAACATTGGTAACCATTTATTAGATTAGTGAAAACTTATATCAATATAAATATAAATTTACTATTTAAAAATATTTTCATAAGGACAAATTGCACTATGACTATTGAATCAAATTCTATGAGGTATTTTGATATTCACCCCCAAATATTCAACTAATTTTATAATCCATAACACCAAGGTGGAAGAACTGGTGTAAGACACAATATTATTCTTCTATGGTTATTAATGTACATTTTCTTACATCATGATGTTCCATATTAAAAACATTATTCTATTAGTAAAATTTTAGAGGAGGATAATTTTTTCCCTCACAATGTCAATCCCAGTTATAATTAATAAAACCATATAGAATGTCATGATTTTCTCACATATACATTAGACCATTACTGATTATTTATTTAATGTTTTTTGATGAATCGTTGTATCCATTAAATTTGATTTGTTATTAAAACGTTTATAAATTTCAAATTGGAGTATAAAATACAACATTTCAGGATTTGAGACATCAAAGTATAATAAATGTTCAATAAATATTCAGAACAACTTTTTCATTATAGTTTCCCCTTCTATACCGTAGAATTATTTCCAGAAATATTTTATAGGAGTAGGAAAATATTACACCCCAATTTTATATTTGACTATTTTATGTTATTTCATGTCCTTTGATGTTGTTTTTTGTTTTCATAATTTTTTGGCAAGAAAATTTTAAAATTTCCAAATTTTTGAATGGATGCACTTCTACATCACTTTGTTCATAAATTGTGTGAAAATGATGACAATAATTATTTCTCTTATATGTTATAATTTATATAGTTAGTTTAGGGTAATAAATCCATTAATATTCCCAGGAGAAATAATGTGAGGTGTACAAAGGGTTTCCAGTGTGGTATTTATAGGTACCACTGGTTTGGTAAATTACAGTAGCCTACTATAAATTATAATTTTTTGAATTTACAATCCCAATTTCTCTTTTCTATGTAAGGGGATTTCCCAATTAACTCTTCTCTCTTGACATCCAAAAACCCTATCATAGACCCCCTACCACATGATCACCACAATTATCTATTTCTCTACTACCTCGATTATTATTTCTATTCAATCTTCATAATTCACGGGTGGATCAACCTGGGTAATTTTCATCTCCCATATCTTCTCCATCTCCTAATTTTTTATTTATTTTTCATTGTTCTAGTCATTTCAGCTAAATTCTAGTGGTAGTAATATTTCCCAATTTTTTAATATTTTTTCCGGTGGGGTTTGAAATCCCATTTTAGGGTCTCATTCATATCATTACAATATCTAAGGACCTTCATCCTTCCATTCCTAATAAGTTTTTCCATCGCCTAACATTTATTTTTAAAAAAATTGATATATTGGTATTATATTATATTTTTAAATATTTAAATGTTAGTATTACATGTTTATATTTTTATTTTATGAATAACATGGGATTGGTGCTTTTTTTCATAAAATATAGTGTCTTTCATTATTTTAATGAGCTATATAAATATTCTTTCACTAATTTTGCACATCGAAACCTTGTAAAACTTCATTAATGGGCCATTTGAATAATTTAGTATTTAATAAAAATATATTATGGTCCTAAAAATGAATAATTAATTTTATATAAATATTATAATTTTCATTTCATTTGAAACCTGAAATTCCAAAAATTTATATAGTTTTCCAGGAATTATTTTAAATAAAATGT
The DNA here is from genome assembly GCA_963277665.1 of Viscum album. Classification (NCBI taxonomy): domain Eukaryota; kingdom Viridiplantae; phylum Streptophyta; class Magnoliopsida; order Santalales; family Viscaceae; genus Viscum; species Viscum album. The sequence continues at coordinate 540,366,591 of OY728123.1, forward strand.
GACATCCATAAAATTTATTGCATCCATTTGGGCCACTTAATTAGTGGAGAAAAATAAATTTGGATGCATTGGGGGAATTAAATAAAGATTTTTATTTTTTATGGGTTTTCAAATGGTTCCATTAATGGGTTATTATTTATTTATGAATTATTAATTCATAGTTTCTATTTTGAAGGGTCATTTGAAATAAAATTAAAATGACTCGAAATAGTTAGGAATTATGAGAACATTTAAATATTTCCCCATTTATAACTTTAAATATTTTCTTTGTGTGTGGCCTTGTAATCCAATTATATCATTTTCCAAGGATTTAAGATATTTAATGTATATGGTGTTCAAGTCATAGATGGATAGGGTTGTTCTTGAGAGGGATCTAGAGGTTAGATTGAGTTACTATTATTAAGGTTGCTTTATTTAATTATTTTTAACCACCTACGATATATTTCGATCATGGGAACACAGTTAGCTAAGTGGGAGACTAGAATTATGCTACACGAGATAGTAAAAAACATTTACTGTACCATATAGTTAATAATTGGGCTTAATGGTGTGTGTCAATCCAATGAGTATGGGTGTAGTATAGTCAAGTGTATTATGTTAGGGGGAAACCTACACAATTAGGTTATCCCACATTACTAAATTATTTGACTATCCAAAATAATAGCTTATTATGTATCCATGAAACCTATTATTTAGTCGGTGGAATGATATAGGGGGCTTCTTTGGATTGTTTAATAACCCCCAGTTGTTTTGTATGTGTATAACCATGGTAATTTAAATTAATTTGTAAATTTGATCATTTTTTATTTTCATAATTCTTTATAATTATTCTATTATTTATACTCCGTGAGTCTTATTTTCAAAAGGACTATAAAATCAATTTGAAAAATGGTTTTTCCACTTATTAATGATGTTTTCAACCAGAAAAGTCAACTTTATAAGGTATTAAATGTTTTGAAATTATGCTTCTATAGTGAATTTTTTACTTAAAAAATAATTAGTATGGTTTATAAGACCATTTCTAAGTGTTATTTGTATTAAGAGTAATCAATAATGAAAATACTATTTTACTTATTAAATTTAAATCTTGTACAAAATAGATCATCAATTATTATTTTCACATTTAGAAGGTGGATGGTGTCCAATTGAGCAGGTAAATGCTCAGAACTACTTTACATTTTAGTTATAGGTATATGGCCCAACATCTTACCAAACATTGAGAATTGGCTTATTTTCACATCAGAGGTCAGTTTTAAATATTTTTTAGTAATATTTTAGCATGTATATTCTATTTTTTCCTATTAATTGATATGTATATTGTCTAGATAGACATTACATTGATTTTAATATATATATATATATATATTCAATTTTTCCCATTAAATGGGTTATTTATTATTATTTTATTTCGTTTAAATTATCACCTCTTCCAAATAACTCTTTATTGAATTCAGTTAAGGTTATTTTTTGATGTGTTATATATATAGTGATTGGGGTATTGGGGTCAGTTATTTTCATCGAAGGAGATGGGGTTTATCTATACGGCTTCATTGACTTATATTTCATGTAGTTTAATTTTTTAATTTTTTATATTTTCTTTTTTCTTTTTTGTATCTGTTATTGAATTGACGTTCGATATTTAAATGGGCCATACCATATTTTATGTGGGTAAAATTACTTTTGAGTTAACTCTGATTTAATAGATAATTCATTCCCACTATTCTATATGATTCCATAGTAATTCCTAAAAACCTTAGGGGTCATGAATTCTCCATGGGTAAGGAGTGAGTTGGATTGTGTATCAGAATAGGAGGTATCATGATATGATTCATTATAAATGGTATCATAGCATGTTATCTTGTCGTTAGATCCTAGGTTCAGTAGTATCATATTTGTTTTTTAGGTTTTCAGGGTAATATCTAATTAGAATTTTTCCTTAGAACTGATGTGCTACATATGGGGGAGAGTTTCATAATCCCTCATCAATTTGGAGCCTTGTGTTTCAAAGGGAAGGGGTATTTGAAATTTGGAATCATTGTTTCATTTTGATTATTATTGATAATATATTGATCCCTATTTTTTTGTTTTTGTTTACTTTAGGGGTTTCCATTTTATTATTTTGATTTAAATAATAGATTTTTTAGTTATATGATGTTGTCTTTCATGGCCTGATAAACCAATAAGTGACCAAATTCTCAATCTAATGATGTCATATAAAATTTAGTGTTGTTTTTATATAATACCATAATTCACATTTAAGAGTCATGAATGGTTCCGGATCCATTTTATATTATTTATTAGACATATCTTGAGAGATTCCTAGAGATATATATTGTATTAAGGGGGATTTGTGATGTGTTTATTATTAATAGTATAATACATATAAATACTGTTGAATTTTGATTTTGTTTTCCTTCATGAAATTTAATTAATAATAAATGGGATTTAAAAAAATATTGATTCTCAAATGAGTTTTGGTTGGCCGTAAAAAATTATTTGATTAATTACACGTCTTTTAAAAAGAATGTTTTTAAAAACGGAGCTCCAAAAAAATATTTTCAAATTTAATTGTTTGTTATATATAATTTAGGGTAGTTTTTAAAAGTGAAATATCATGTTTTTGAAAATAATTTTTTTAAATATATGTTGAGTAAAATGTGTTTTAGTTTCTTTGTGATTTGTTAATTTAAAATGAAAATGATGCTTTTTTAACTTTTGATTGATGTGTTATGTTCAAATAAAATTTTTATTTTTGACATTTCCCTTAGTGATAGTCGGAATATATAGTTTGAAGGATGAGATATGAAATAATTGACTTGAGGTTTCATGTTATTTAAATTCCACCATAAATAAAAAACATTGAAAAAATGGATGGTTTGTTTCCAGGAAATAAACATCATTGTGGTTAACTTCTTTATTGGGCGTAGTTACTATATATTATAGCGCAATCCAGAGTCTGAATTGAGCAGTGAGGGTGATATATTTCCTACTATTGAATCTAGTTCAATGTTTCTTTAATCATTATACTATTTGTTTTTTGGTGGTCTAGGTTCATCATGAGTGTTTTATAATTACATATTCACATTTCATATAAATTTATGGATCATTTTATTTGAAAGTGGTTCTTTGAATTGATGACTCTTTCATTAGTGGAATGGGAAATTAGTGTGTTTTTTTAATGGGTCGTTGGTATGGATTGTACTTGTATTAATTCTATGTTGATTATAATGGTATGTTGGTCGTTTTTGTGTTTTATCCATATGGATGTTTAATTATTTTTGTGTCCAAAACTATTTACCATGGGATCTTCACTTGGGTATATAGAATCATCATTAATTTTTTATAAACCTAAGAGAGTTTATTTTAAATTCTAGGTTATTTTGAGATGGTTACTATGTGTTTGAGGTCTTATTTTTTCATGTGTAGAATTGTGAAACATGTTCATGAACACATTATGTATTATCCAATTTTTTGTTCAGTTTTTTTATTATGATATTTTATTATAAGATGATTTTTCTTGGGAATTTCTGTTTCATTTTGTTGATGGATGTGATATTTATTTTCTTTGTATCAATCCTTTTTTGTATGGTCGGTATGATTTAGGATGAAATTTTGGGGTTTCTCATTTTTCATGGATGTTTTCGTTATTTTTAATAGATATTCTAAAGAGTATATGTGATTTTTACCCATCATTTTAGTCAATGTATAAATGGAAAAGATACCCTTATAGGCCTCACTACAAATTAAGCATTATATCCATTTTTGGTGTAGTGAATTATAATTAGATACCTTGGATGGTATAAAAATATGTTATTTAATTTTATTTAATAATATTTTTTATATTTATTCTCTCCCATAAGGATCATTCCTAACATCATCATATCTCCCAACACATTCTCATGGTGTTAATGTTTCTAGTTATTTTTGTCTTCCGTCATATTCAATGGATATTTTTTTTGTAAAAATCATTATATATAGGAGGTTTGAACACCACATGTTTCTGTAAATGATTATTATTTGTTATTATTTGTTATTTTAATTTATTTTATATTTTTATAAAATTTTAGCATTTAAATTTTATATAAATTTAATAGGTTTTTGGGGTAAAATGTTTAGACGGCATGGTTGTTAAACTTTGTGATAACCATGAGTTTGGTTATTTCATTGAGGAAATACATTCTTAACAATCAATGCATGAATATAATGTAGTAAAAGTCATATAAGAACCCATGTGTGATGTTTAGGTGGTGTCTTCTGAATTTGTATGGGAAATACATAATTCAGTAAACCGTGTGGGTAAAAAATGTTCACACATGAAATAAAATTATCAGGAAATTATAAACATGTCACTATAAGTTTTTCTGGGTTTCTCCCCCTTCACTCTCATCCCTCATCACGTGACTGCCCTACATGGGACCCCATTTTATGTGATAGCCTCTCTCATCTAGTTGTCCCCTAATTCATAGGGATTCATCAGGGATTATTAGTGATTCATTGGGGGTATCATACTAGGTATGGTTTTCCTTCTATATTTTCTTCCCATCCATAAGAATTGTTTATTCCCCCTAATAACAATCATTATCAAAAAAACCCTACTCTTACTACATTGATATTATTTTTGAAAATTTATTTTTTCAGGGGGTTGTGAACATATTTTTAGGTCTCATTATTCAAATTATTGATGTCTATGACATTCACCTTTGATTCTAGGATGTTTTTATCTTTACATAATATATAGTTATAAAATGATTTTTTAGTGTTCCAAAATTTGTGTTTTAATATCATATTATATGTATTAAATTAAAATATTTTACTATTAAGTACAAAATTTGAATTTTTTTGGGTTTCAAAGAAAAAGAATATGATTTTTATAATTTTAATGTGTTTTCTAAATATACTTCTCCTAACCATGCAATCCAACTACATGTGAAATTTAAAAAATGAACCTTATGAGTAAATATTCTAACTTTAATTTGTGGGTAAATATTGAACGTTAAATATTTAGTTGGTTTAATAGTTTTACATGGAATTAAAAGTTAGACATAAAATACCAATTATTATTGAAATGTTTTTTGAATTTGTGTATGTAACTATGAGGCCAAAAAAATTGGCAAAGATAGGAAACAAAGTTAGATGAAAAAAACAAGGTCTAAAAATATGGGGGATTTCAAGGAATAGTTGAGGTTATTAAATTATTTGTTTTAATATTTTTTGATAAATAATTGTCGGAAAATATTTTTGAAAAATAAATTCCAGGTTATTGATATTATGTTTCATTTGAAATAAAATTTCAAACAACTAGATAGGGGCTAGGATTAAGGTAACATTTCAGTGAAGGCCTATTTGTCACATTCAATGATTTTTGAATTAATGTGTGTATATATGAGATCATCATTTATCCCTTATATTATTTACATGAATTGGATATGTTTGATGTATATTTTGATCAAGTGTTGTATGGAAAAGGGTTATTCTTTCAATGGTGTTAGAGGTTAGGGTGAGTAATTATTATGTATTGTTCATGATTGTATTATCATTTCTCGTAGTTAAATTATTTAGTTCATGTTAACATGTATTGAATGGTATGGTTATAGAAATAATGTACACTATATATTCACACAATAATAAAGACCCATATATTTATTGTTAGGGCTAGACAGAATGTGTTGTTCCAATAAGGCAGGGTGCATGCTATTTTTTAGATTGTGTTAGGAAAAAATATATTTTATAACGTTCCAATAGATTAGTAAATATATGAATATATAAATATAGGATCTATTCTAGTGCTCATAATAGAAATTATTTGGATGGTGGTCTGACTTATGTGACTTGATTGGGTTCTTTTTATATAAATCGATTTCTTGAAATCAGTGGAATTTTGATTGATTTTATTTTATTTCTTATATTTGTTTACTTTAATTAAAAGTTCCCATAATATTTTCCTTTTATTAACATTATGTGAGTGATAATTAATGAAATATTATGGAATGGTTTTGAAAAAATGTTTCTCAATTAAATATGGATCTTTAATATAGAAAATTTCTAAATTATAAGAAATGAATATTTATAACGAAAGGATTCTAGAATGATTATTTTCATTTATGAAATTACTTTAACTAAGAGGGGATTAGTAACTCGGATAAGGGTGAATCTAGGTATGGATAATTTATCATATTTATTCATTAATAAATGGATCTTGAAAAAATAAATATAATGGTCACCTTGGATTATTAATTAATCTGATAATATTTATCCGTACACACCTTTTTATTTTAATTTCATTTTTAATTATCATAATCATTTATATATAATGATGATTAATTATAAGAAAAAAAATAACATGGATATATGTGTTTTTAAATTATCATTCACAAAGGGATTGTCTAATGAGCATGTTACCAACATTTCATTTTTGAACCAAACTAATAAGGCATGATTTTTATTACTATAGTCTTGGGAAGTTATTCATAGTCTCACTTCATTATAATGGTCTAGTCTAATATAGTATTAATAGGGAGAAATACATATTATTTTTTGTTATATATGCTTTCCCCCAAGGACAAATTCCTTAAAATCCCACTTTTCAATCAATACATCAAAAGAAAATCGTGAGAAGATCACATTTAATGAACAATGCTTCCTTATTGATATTGGTACACCAGCTATTAGATGGATGTCTTTGAATCATATGTTTATTCTTCAGAAGTATTCTTTGAATATTACATCGAGTGTATTCATTCTACGAGAGGTCAGGAAATATCTTTTCTTAATTTCTATAATAATACTAGAATACACTTATTCACTATAAAATATTAAACTCTTCTTCTTTTTTATTTAGTAAATCAATCAATTGATCCAAGGATTATTCTTTCCATAAAAATTATGGACAAAATAATTTTTTTTATTAGCACAATAACCTTCTTCATTTCACTCCACTGTTGTAGTGAAAAAAATCATATCGTTCCTAGAATGAGATATTTCAATAGAAAAATCATTATCTATTTGTATTCTTCATCTATTTATATTTTAGATGGTGAAGGATATATCCTCTCATTTTATTCTTTAGTGTGTTTTCCCAAATTAGGTAGATATTGCCCTATTTTATAACATATATCACATGTGCTACAACTACTATTTTAAGATTCATAACTGACTATTAAATTCACCATGTGTATCAAGATTGATATTTAAATATAATGTGGAAGTTAATTCCAATCATAAATTCCCCCAATATTTTTTTTCAATCTACTCAACTTGTATTTCCATAAAATATGAAAAAATAAATGTCCATAGCACCATGATCATGGTTTTCACCTCTTATCTCTTTATGCACCATGATCCTAAAAAACTCAATCTCATCCGACTGAATCCATTTAAGAATATATTCACACATTCCCAACATTTTTTGGTATGTAAGAGGCTCAAGATATTTAAACCTCTTTTCATGAAGTATACTATGATACAGGTATTTCATCTGTAGTGTAGTACATGAAAGTACAACATGTGAAAACATATCAAAATATCAACTTCACATGGTTATGTTATAGTGGATTATTATATATTACATCCATCAGCACTTTGGATTATTTTGGTGTAATATTATATATTATGATATAGACCCCAAAATCATTAAATTCATCAATTATGGTAAATTCATACCATCAATGATGTAGAGAGAATGTTGTGCTCTGGGAATATAATTTCCAAGGGAATATGGAGTGTCAATCTTCCCAATGATGAATTTTTCATATCAAAACCCTTGGGACGATTGGATACGCTTACACAACAGCCATTACACAAGGAATCTTGTGATTTTACACTTAGATAAGACCATATTCCCCTTTACTTAGCTACCATTAAGAAAGCCTATTAATATTAAAAATCCATAGATATTTCTTTTTACCTGTATGTGATCCTATGTGTACCCTTACATAATTAAACTTATAGAATATTCGTACCCTTACAAGAGTCATGGATTTGATAGGATACCTTTAACCAGGATTACATACACCCGCATGCTAGCATATTAACCCTTACATGGGCCACATGACAACCATATGTATCTCCCACATAATTCATTGTACCTTTAAAAAACTCCCATGTAAAGTTAAAAAAAATCCTAATGGATCCTCCAAAAGATTACACATTAGGCCTCTATCCTTTAAAAAAAATAATACCTTTGTGCCACTCCTTATACAGCTGCATGATCTTTACATGTGGGGCTTGTTACCTTTATGCATGGTTTGAATACCACTTTGAAAAATAATTTTATCCACTGGTTTCCTTTATATGTGGATATTTTTATCTTTACACATTATAAATATGCCATTATAAAATTTCTTCCATCAAGACATACCTTTACGCAAGGTTAAATCCTACAATTGTGCCTAAGTTTCATTATCTTTTTATAAGGATCCTCCAACATATATAATTATATAATCCCATTAAAATTATTTTATAGGAAATCATAATAACCACTAGTATTCATTGAATAACCAATAAACTGTATGATCTTCATATTATGTATTAAATGAATCTATAACAATTTTATAAGAGGCAATTTACCATTATGAATTTAATTAATGCATAATATTCTCTGAGAATCCCTAACAAATCCACGTTTTGTTATTTTTCAATACCATGCATATTTTCAACAAATAAACTTTTCATTACTCCTTTCCATGCATAAATTAGGATTTAAAAGAAAAATAAAGGGGAAAAAATATGAAGCATCTTTGGCGTGTTATTATTTTATGTAGAATCAAAAATGAAAAAAACCTATTATTCTTAATGTATTTTTAACTAACTCAAAATGGATATTTACTAAATATTTTATTATATGGAATGTCTTATTGTGGTCTAAAGTGTATGTTTATCCACACAACTATTTTACATATATTTCTAAGGCACATAGTAAGGCTTTTTTCCACTCTTGGATATTTGATTAATTTTTTCTTTATAGGTTAGTTTTAAACCATTTTTCAATTATTATTTATTTCTTTTAACCATATTGTGTCATTTACATGATTTATTGGAGGACCATCTATATTATTCATTTAATTTAATAAATTTTTTTGTCTATTTGTGCCCATTAAATGTGTTATTTTTATTGTTTTTCTATTTAAATTTATTATTTCAAAAAATAGACCTTTTTTAAATTCAGTAATATTTATTCGTAGACACATAATATTTATGGATATGAGGTTATATGGTGGTTTATGATTATCTTATTAATATTTTGGATGATCTAAGGAACTTATTTGAGTTATTTTTGTTTTTATTTTCATTTATTTAAATAAATATATATAATTATTTATATTTTCTATCGGTGTTGACATGGACATATAACCTAGAGATGGGCCATAAAGGATTTTGAGGTGAAAATATACAGTTTTTTAACTACATTTGAAGGTTATGATCATTTTTGTCACATGAATCGATTACCCAATAACTTTTAATTATACTATTTGTCTTGGGAACACACCATAAGTAAGCAGATAGCTGGGAAAGGTTCTAGTTCACCAGGCAACCAAGACCAGTTATTCAAAAACAATGTTTAGAGAGATGCATTAATAACATTATCAATACCAATTTTGTATTAATTTCATTGGATATAAACATATTGTTTCATTTACTAAAAATAAATAACCCTATAAAGTATATTAATTATCCAATTATGGGCATCAGAATTTCATTCTTTTTTTGATAGAAAATTAGTCATAAAAACTATCTTGATATCATGAAAAAAATAAAATGATAAATATAGGAAATTATAATGAGAGTGTCTATATTTATTTATACAATTTTAATATTCTTATTTATTTTTACCTATGTGAACCCCATACTTCTCAAGAACCCATATATCATTTAATATTACAATATTGGGCCAATTTTTTCCAATGAAGAACTTTTTTCGAATTTTAAACTATTATACCATCCTTGCAAATAATTAATTCTTCAAACATCTCAATATAAACTTCTTCTTACATTACTTCATTAAATATGGTATATTTCAAATCAATTATTAATATTTATTTACTTTTTATGGGAGTTACAACATAGAAAATTAAAATTACTTCCAAAATGAAATAGGATTTATGGGACCTCTAAAATCAACACACTCTACTTATGAATATCCTATGAAAAAATGTCTTAACCTATTAATTATAACATATCCTGTATTATTTAAATTATTTAAAAAAACAAACTTTGTCTAAATTATTATTTTTTCATTTTTTATCAGGAATATTTTAGTATATTAATTGTTCTCAATAATGTATAGTTCTCCATTAATACTTCCAATCCACTCATTATGCTTGAAGGATTCACCGAATGATTGTGAAATTATTTGAAAAATTAGGGTTGTTTTATTATCACACATTAGCCATATTATTTTTTGGATAGTTTCACTTTGACAACCAATTATATTTTCCGTCAACAAATGTTTCTTCAATTATTGAATACTTTTTTCCAATTTTCCAAATCCCCATATTCATCATTTTTTTAGAATGAGATTCTATAATAGTTGGGTAATTTCCAAGATATTAATCATTGGTTAAATTAAAAAATATAATTTTTTTCATCAACTACATAAAAAATAGTTTCTCTAGTTTTTATTTTGTTTTTTGTTGTTAATAACATTTATTAAATGGAATTCAAAAAATTTAAGAATAATTAGGTACAATGACTTATATCATTTTCCATTGTAAAAGTATCATAGATTTATATAATCCTTATTATTCCTATGTAAGTATCCTAGGCTTGAGTTATTAACATTCATTAAAAAGGGGATAAAAAATTTAGTTATGTAATATAATGTATTCACCTTAATATCACATATCATAAGAAATAATCTTATATTTATTTTTTAATAATATCTTCCTTTTGATCTACCTAGTTTTTCATATTACATCTGTGCACCAAAATATAGAAATATTTTAATCAGCTAGTATAGTTTTACCCTTTAAATAATGAGATAAATTCATTCATTAAATAACAAAATATAAATAAGGAATGTACAATGTTTTTTATGGATTCAAAATCACATTTTTATCTTTTCAAATCTTAAATTAATTTGTAATTCACTCCCATTTAGTTAATATAACTACTTTTTTATATGAAACCTAACCCAAATTCATCTTCTCGTCTAAAATATTTGAATTTATCCATCTCTTGTGAGTTTTAATTCACAAATAACCCATTTATCATCCTTATAAAATAAAAAACTAAGTTAATAAAATATTTGTAACATTTATTTTATTCATTCCTTATGTTTACAAAATGACCTAAATGGTTTAATTAAAGAGTTACAATTGAGTTCATTTCAACTCTTTTATTCTTTCCTCATACAATCATCTTATATTGAGGGTTGTAAAAACCATATATATGTTTATATTTCGGTAGGGTATATCTATAAAACCATTCTTTCTATAGATTGTGGACATTCCTTTCTCTCCATGATGGCATGGTATTGTGTGACAAAGATTATTTTCTACTTTTTCAGTAATGTGTTGGGAATTTATTAGTTTACCAATTTAAAATTGTATCCCACTTTTACTGTCTCCATTGATGATGAAACGTAAATACTTATATTTATTGATGATGAAATATTTTATTTTGATTGTAGAATCATTTTCCTCATAATAATGCTGACTTACACTAAGAATGTAATATATAAGACCTTTTATAAACATCACCTCTATAAAACCCACCTTTTGAGTTTGTATCCAATATGAACCAATTACATTAATCACTAATTTCCTTTTATTTCAAAAAAAATGACCACACCATTATTTTTTTAATGTGTTAACATGTACAGTAATATGTGATGTGTATCCAATATTAAAAATTAATGTTGTAGTCCAAATTTTAGATTTATGAGATTCCTATACAAAAGTGACTTTTTTTCTTCGTCTCATCCCTAAGCCTTATTCTCTTCATCAATATCATGTTTCCATCTTGGTAGCATAGGCACACATTATTTTAGAAATTAACCTTTCTTTTCACACATTAAAAAATATTCACCAGGACAACCAATGCTATTTTGGAATAGAATCATTGAAATAATTAATTAATTATCTATTTCATTACTTGATTTCTACAATGATTTTTTCGACATATCCCCATCAATGTTCAACCTCTATAGTTATATGGGAAGGACATAATATACCTCTTAATATATTTTGGGTTTCCTAAAACTCTAAAACACAAATAATACACCTTAATAATAGTTCATCCATAATGTAATTATGACATTCGATAAATTCTTACATGTTATCTCAGTATAAATCCAGAAACCCTTAGTTTTTATTCATTATATTTTATTATTTTTTATATAGGATATAACATTTTTTCGTATACATGAACTGGACCCCAAAATGACATTATTAAAATATTCCTTGAGTGGTGGTAAATCCTGGTATGAAACTCATTCACATTTCCCCAACTAACCGTGATATTTTCATTGACCTAGTTGATCATGATGACAATTATTATTAGGGTCACTCTTGTGCTAAACTATTTAATAATGATCTCTTAATAGATGTGATTAAATAAGTGCAATACAGATAGTATTTATGATTTATAAATACAAATGCACTAAATTGTTTCTTGTACAATACATGAAAATAATCATGGAAGGCAAAAAAAATTATTAGCTCTCCCACACTACGCTATATCTAAGTAGTGAACACCAACATTGTTATGATGTTCTGACATCCAATACAAATATTTTAGTAGGGGATTTAGGATGCGATACTCCAATTTATGGGGTCACACCACTTATAAGATTTATGATTGGATCACTACCACTCGTGTTCATCTCCCTTTATCATCTCCTTTTTCTGATATGTTTTTGTGGGAAACTCATTTGGCTCAAATTATATTCCACAACATCAGTTTATAAAACATGATGTGCTAATTAATTATCATTGAGATTTAGATTTAAATATTACATCCTGATTATGAATGTCACCATTTTAATAGATTTAGTTTCCCTATTGAACTAGTCTTTAAGGAATACATTATAATTTCTGTATGGTCTGTAATTAATTCCAATGAATTATTTTTACTATTCTCTTAATATAAAAGGGAAAAAAATTGTAAAAAACTCTTCACTTTCTCATACAAATATTTCAATTTCAAGTAACTTCTCTCATTCATGAAACATTCACTATATTTTGCAAATACCCTATTTTACTTAAATTTAAATTTTATAAGAAACAGTAAAAAATAAGACTAAATATTTCAAAAATATCACTTGGTTGGTATATATACAGTTGCCTTTATTTTTATAGTTGTTGTCCATATGAAGGAATTATCAAAACTATCCTATTTATAATTTCTCATGTTTTTATCAACTATAATTTCTTTTTCATTATTAGATTATATAGTTATCACCTTCATGAATCTCTTTAATGATTTCTTATCATTCTAATATTTGTTAGAGTTCAGATTATCAAAATGATGGGGGTAAAATTGTATTTAAAGATGTTGATGAGCCTTTTGAAAACTACCTTTTCTGTCCATAACAACACATGAAACATTCATAATTCAATGAACATTATTTGATTTAATGTCACATTTAGTGTTCAACTCATTAATTTATCAAAACTAACATATTTATCTCATGGGTTCAAGAAAATCAGTCAGGAACTTGAAACTATGGATTTCCGAAAACATTAAAACATTCATGAAAACCCTACCTTTTCCATATTTTAACGATGCACTATTAATTTTTCGCTTTTTTGAAACATCAAAAAAACATAGAATCCATTTGGGAAACATCTTAGCTTACCTAAATATAAATATTTTTCAAAATTTCTTGAGAAATATTAAAATCATAATGTTTATTCAAAATTTAATTTGTATGATTGTACTTCCTTTACTTCATTTCCCGGCCCCAAATTCCAATATGTTCGTAAACACTTCAAAAACCATTCTATCATGAATATTTTATGGTTCTTATAATACTTGAACTTGTCCATAAAATTTCAATAAATAATACTTTTATTGGAATAATCATTTTAGACATTCTAGGTTCACACATTACTTCATGAAATTCATCATTTTCACTTTATTTTTCCTTACATTATCCCATGACACTGTCCCATAGTACCCATAATAGGTAACATAATTATATAATGAAATAGTAATATCATTCCTATCATCAATAACATCACATTATCATAAAACTATTTACAATATGAACAAGAAATTTATCAAGAACCATCCTAGGTCGAACCGAAACTAGTCACCAAATATGGCATGTGATAATTCTCAAGAGGCATTCTCGATCCTCACGGGTTAGAAACCAGTGTCGAGAATCATGATTAATCATTTTTTAATGAATTAGACCATGAAAATAGATAAATAATAAAATATAAATCGGTAATGTATGACTAAACTAGAAGATTATAAGAAATAAAATTTCACATTCCTTTTAATTAACCAGGTAGGTCATAACTAACCATTGAACCAATGTCGCTCAATGTTAACCATGTCTGGGATAAAAAAAGTAACTGAAGCTAAAAACAATTAGAGATATCAATCCATGAGTATTGAAACACAATAGGCATTCACCAAAAATATATTACCTATGTATTACATATTAAAGTAAAACCAAGTCATTCTAGTTTGATAAAAGTAGACAATAATGTTTTTCCAATTTGATGAACCATTAAAATCATTCAAAAAATCCCTTTTTAAGAGAAAATCATATCAGTTATTTCTAAAATAGTTTTCAATATCCAAAAACTATTTTTAATTCCCCACACAAAGAAAGAATCCATAATGAAGCATCAGTAGTAGGATAAATAAGATAACATTACAGGCCATGGAAATAGTATCAAAATATAAAGACATACAAATACAGAACAAATAACATTATTATTGAAGAATGAATTTGTAACATAAACGTAGGTAATAATGGATGTTTCTTATACATACATAGAAGAAATCCCTTGATGTACTCAATTTCAGTCCCACCATCTGACAAATGGTACACATTTGCAGTCAATAAGTTATATGGCATCACTGATATAGCCTCACCAGTGAACACTCCATCCTGGCCCATCCCTTCTCTAGGGGGATCAAATCTATATAATTGTGTCTAAAAAGAAACTATCACTCAAACCTCTATATGTTTTCCAAAAATACCTTGATGTTAGAATAAAATATAATTAAGAGGTCATCACTTTCTTAGCATGTAATCTAACCCACAAATTTCACCATTCATACCTTGCCCAGTCCTTGACATCATATATGTGAATGACCACTCATTTGAAATAAAACCATAGTGGTTATTATCATATATAGAACCACACAAAATGGAAAATAGGACTACAAAATAACAAATTTAAAATAAATTCACCAATGATGGGGTGAAAATATTATTCATACTCAGAAGATTCAATAAGGTCCTTTAAATTCATTTGATATCCAAATGACACTTCAAGGTGCCAAACAGGGAGTGTTTTAATTATCTAATTTGGCTAAATATTTTGAGTTAAAAACAACTCTTTAAATACTATAAATCATTTTGAATACTATTTTTAACATTTTTAATACTTCACAACTAATGGTAACACCACAAATAGTCCTAGAAAAGATGAACACTTATAGGGAGTTATGGAAAAGCATGGAAACCAGTGGAAGACCAATACTGGGAAACACAACATTTCTTCCTAGATTTTACACATATTATAAAAATGATAAAAAATTTATTAAAAAATCAAGCTATCATAAATTTCAAATTAATATCCTTGAAATGTTGAACCTACCTTTAAAAAGGGCAATTTTTTATGTTGAAAACACAAATCAACCCTTTATGCTTACGCAAAAATGCATATATTTATATACACACACCGAGAACAGGGTTAGATAATTCCCTATCCATTAGGTAATATTGACTAGGTGGATATATATATATATTTACAAAACTTATCCATGCAGATGAGTGTAGGAAATCCTTATGAATGATAGTGAAAAATGCACTAGATAAGTATACAATAATATCAAATATAAAAAACCATAAATAGTTATCCACATAAGTTAAAAATTGGAAGAACCCCATACATGAAACTAATGGGGAACACACTTCCATAAACTATTGTGGAATGAATATATCCTAAAAGATCTATAGAACCCTCAAAATCACATATCCACAAAAATTAAACCATTAGAATCCCTAGGTTATGAAAAAATCACAACAAAATGAGTGGAATAGAAGAGTGGAAATAAATGGTGAATGAGGAGGATAAAAACATTTCTTGAGGTGATCGAACCATGAATCTGGAGATGAAACAACCAAAAAATGGATCTCGGAATTGGGGTCATAGATCATTAGTGGGAGAGGGGATATGGGAGGTAATGTGTGTGAGGGAGAGGGGAAAGGGTGATCGAATGAAAAGGGTGTATGCCACTTTTTGGTAATAAATAAAATATAATAATAATAATAACAATATTCACCCTCATATTCATTTTTATGTCCATTTTAATTTAATTAATTTTAAATTCCATAATTTTAATTATTTTATTTTTCTTTTTAAAAACATAAAAATTTTACCTTTTGACCATACCATCTACCAAACCATACTCCAACTATGCAGTTTGATGTTTCCAATTATGGACTGATCAAATGAGCTACTAATGATAGGTGCATTCCCATGCACTTAACCTAGTGTCTTGGACAGTTCCACTGTCTGGGTTGCTTGGTTAACACCTAGTGGGTGCATGGTTTCTCCTAATCATGCACCAACCATGCACCATTATCAATTAACTCAAAAAAGTTATTCATTTTGATAAAACCCCATTTAATTCAATAGAATAATGTTATGAAAAAAATAAAAACATAAAATATAAATTTCAGGCAGGGCTGTGCCAAAAAAATAAAACATGCTCAATCCCAATATGTCAATGTCAATACTGAATCCAACAAACAGATACATTAGAGATGATAATGATATTTAAAAAAAATTAAAAACACAATTAATGGAAAAAATGTATTTTTTGTATTGTACAATAATTTTTCATATTTTGAGAACATTTCTCAACTGAGGCCTTCCCATGTTTTTTTGGAACCTAAACAGTTAGTTTAAAAAAATCATCTTCAAGCACCATAGGTGTATATTTTACGTGATATTCATTACATTTGTCTTTAAATTTTATGATGACCCAAAATTATATCCAAATACTTGTCATAATGATTCATCATATCATATAGATTATTTTAAGAATAGTGAAAACAAGACTTGGTCATATTAGATTCTTCTCCTTTATAAATAAATCCGAGTTCAAATACCATTATAATCCCTTCATTGTCTACTCATTTACAATAATATACCTGACTTCCCCAGTTTTATCATTTTTTATATTTGAATCCTTATCCTCATCCTTCATCAACATGTTATCTTCCATCATAATATTTTTTAATTCTTTCATAGGATGTTTGTTTTTTTCAAGACACAAATAATTATTATATTTTATCATTCCATCTATATGGGGATCTTCACCTTCTTCATTATTGTTTGAACTCCATTATTTTTTATCATGTTCCATGATTTTTCTCTCTATTATATAATATCATTCCTAAAATAAAAACTATAAAAAAATAATCCAGCAATTTCATTACTATGTAATCTTTTCTTATTTCTTCATTTAATAATCTTTTTTACCTCACCAAATATATTTTTCAATAAAACACCTTCTTATTTATGGTTTTTTTGTATCTATTATAATTCATTGTCATTATACACCACTATTTTTTATTTAAAAATAAGTTTTTATGTGACTAACAACACCATATATAAATCATGTAATTGTAATTATTACCTTATACATAACCACTCCCTTATACATTTTCCCTTATATAATGGCCATTAAAAAATTTTACTATTTACATTTTCGTCCTCATATTATGACTCATAAAATGAAACAAGATCATATTACACTTCATTGGTTTTCAAAAAGTTCATGGACACTAAATTTATTTACTCCTTATACATTTTCTAAAAATATAATCCCTTCTCATCTCAAAGTTGAGATAAGTATTGTGAAACTATTAAAGAGATATGTCATGATTTCATAAAAACGAAAATATATTAGTATCACAATAATCTATAAGGTATCTCAATAACTCATTTAGAATAGTAGAATATTTTATATTATCCCAAATGACCCAAATTTCATTGACCGTCTTATTAACCCTTATAAGGAAACCACCCACTTTGTAGTCATTATCCATTCAAATGGATTCAAATATATATCTCTAAATCTATCGTTTTTCATCTTCTATTTGTAAATTTTCATCACATTTTTTATCCAACAGAAAATGAAAATTTTGTTTCTATCATTATCCCCACTTGTTTTTTATAAACTCTCTCAACCAGTAATGGAATAATAAAATTTTATCATTTTAGTATACCTCCATTTTCCTATTTATGAGATTATCTTGAAAATATAATACAAATTTATATTAAAAAAACCAAAAATTCATGATTTATCTTCAAGTACTCATACATTTAAATTTCTTAAAATAATATATCACATAGTATTCGGCCATTATAGACGATTTTATCTTAATCCATTGAAGGATTGTATTTATGGAATATCAGTGAGGTAGTAAATATATGCCTCCAATAATCATATCAGTACACTAACCAAAGATTCCTCAATACTATTTTCATGGTAAATTAATGATAAATGAGTCCTAGTTCCTTCATCAATAAATGTCAAATATTAGTTCAACAATAAAGATAGTTTTATGAACTTTTAATTTAAACGCTGATCACAAATTTTTCAGATGAATGCGATCAGCACACCCATAAATAAATTGGACACTTTTTATTATATTTTTGATGCTAAATTAACCTGAAAAAAATGAATATCATGTGTTAATTCATATTGTGAAAATTATTGATTAAACATTCAAATTATTAAATGAAAATATCATTAATGAACCAACAATTGGTCTGATTGCAATGAAAATTTTTGTGACATACAATCAACTATTTTAGTATGGTTTTTAAGAATATATATCAAAATATATATAATAAAATATATATATATATTATTCCTAAATCATTTTATTGATAATTAAATAAAAAATATATATTATAATATTATATATATACTTCACGATTCATATACATGTTTAGAAGAATCATGAAAAGGTAAATTTTTGTACACATATGAAAATATCCTACTTCACCTAATATCCCATAAAGAAATTATGAAAAACATCAATGATATTTGTGACCCTTTCAATATAGTTTTGATACTATTTCACTACACTCTCTTTATTTTTAAATAATATTTTGAAAAAATACTTTTACATGTTCTTCGTTATGTGACCCTGTAATCCATATCAATATTGAGAAAACTATGACATACATATTTCATTGATATATGGAAAGTTCTTCTAGAAGAAAAGAATGAATTATAAAAAAACTACCATGGAGTTCAGATTGATATTGATTAAAAAAATAATATCTTCATACCAAAATGTCCAACTAATACGTATCATATGCACTAGATATGTACCTATATTATCCCTTTATAAATGAAATTGACTAACTAGTTAGCAGAGAATTTTTTAGACTCATATTTCTAACTCATCATTTCATAATTCTAAAAACAAAAACTAACCAGGTAGAGGAATACAATAATTGAAACACATATTATAAATGAGAATATAAATTTTCCCTCATTTAATTATATGATCAATTCTTATGCTCGATTTGGATTTCATACATTAGACTATCTCATTCTATATTAATAGGAATTTAGTTAGTGGTGGAACCATGTATATGATTTTTTTGACTTTTCTAGTGGTCCTCTCATGTCTAAGAGACTATACATCCACACTATTTGGGCATTGGACAAGTCCCCTTTCCTAGACATTGATTAGATGCTTCATTTTGATCATGGCTTCTGGTGGAGGTGGGGTGATAGGGATTACGACATTAATTAATTTAGATTGATGTGGATTTATATTGGGTATTTCAATCTTGTTTTAGTGTATGTTTGGTGGTTTATTGTTTTGGTTAAACTCTGACAGTGGGGTGTTTTGGAGTCTCTAATGACTGTGATGGTCTTTGGATTTCTGTATCTGTGATTGATGATGATTTCCTACACTTTCACTTTAATGTTGTTTATTCACATCTATGTGGGGATTGAATATGTATTATTGAGATACATTTTTTAGTAGACCATGGTGAATTGGTTATGTGTAGAGATAAATTAATTGGATGGAGGAGGGTGTTGTCTTCAACAGTGAGTGGTGGTGCACCAGTGGTCTAGCTTCATTAAGTCTTGAGGAAGATATTTGGTGCTCGTTGATACTTTCATCGATGCATCACAACTACCTTAATCATACCAAAATTGATCTAAAATCATAATAATACTTATAGAAATAAAAATGAATGCATCTCATTGTGTATACATTTAAACTACTCCTGCATAGGGATCAAAAAATCTTCTCCCACTGACACTTGAGTAGTGGCTTTCATGCGGAGTTGGGATGTGTACTTTATGAGATAACTGAAGTTCCATATGTGTTGCATGTGGTGGCTTTATCTCTAAAATTTGGTCACTTTTGGTATTGATATTTTTGTAAATAGAAGAGATACGTTGACTGTTGTGGTGCAGTTTTGATGATGATAATTGATTCTGGATGGTGGTTCTCTTTAGGTAACTGGTGGTGGTGATGATCCCTTTTTCAATCAGTATAACAACAATGATTTTTTAATACACACCTAACCATAATTTATTACATAGAATACGTCACATGATAAAACATTGAATATCTATAGGTCTAGTGTATTTGGGGACTAGGAATATTACATAAAAACGTAGAACATATAACGCAACATCTTTATTGAAAACATTCATTACATGACCACATCATTCCCTCGTACATAGCATTTCGTGTGATAACCCGAGGACATGCATAAAAAGGGTGAGCTAAAAGACCAGTAAGTGAGTAAAAAAGGAATAACATGAAGAATATAGTACATGATAGGAAATAGGAAATCAATGGAGAATAAGAGAAAAATGAACAAAAAGGCATGACATAGCCTGATTATCATAACACAGAAATGTGAGAACAACATTTAACATGATATTAGCATGAGTGAATTCCAATTAAACCTGGAGCATGAGTAAACCCTCATTACCCTTGAATTATCATAATTAAAGACTCATTTCAATTGATGTATCATGATACTAATCATTATCCAATGAATTGATGCGCTATAAGGGCACACCCTTCTAAATCATTTCATTTCACGCATTAATGTTCCACACAGATCATAAAACATGTCATCCCTAAAGATCATCATTTAGTCCACAATAAAAGAATTTTGAATTCATACATGAAACTATCAAATAAATAATTAAGATGGAATAAATTTGAATACCCTTTATAGATAAATGGCATGATATTCGCCACACAATGACTTTGCTTTGGAAAATCGTGGTACTATTTCAGTAGAATAACTGCATGACATAAAAATCATAAATTGGTTAATGAGAGTGAAAGGGGTGTCTCATCATATGTACATGAAATGTAATTTATGTGGATAATATAGACACATTTCTCAACATATTAAATGGATTTTATATTCATAATACTCGATAATTTCTTGAATGTAAATGAGGAGAGAGAAATCTATTACGAAATTTTGGCATGGTAACCAGTTTACATGGAGGCATTAATGATATAGAAAGAGTTATATCATAATTAAAATGTAATAAATGAAGTATGTGGGAGGTTCAAAATAATATCACAACATTTATAATTTAAAATAAAAGGGTATTACAACATTAAGAAACTTGGATGAAAATGAGAAATGAAGAAATAAATTATGGAATTTCAGCATGGTAACAGTTGTACTTGGGGGGCATTGATGGGAGAGAAAGGGGCTTCTAATATTTACAACGAAAGGAGGGAATTATAGGGGATGTGAGAAGTCATATCTAAACAATTATAATTGAAAAAAATTCATAACAACATTATAAATCATTAGTAAAATTAGAAAGTAAGGAATCCATTACATGGAAGTGTGATCTGAAAGGCATCAGAGGTGCTTGAGAGTGGCTTATTGGGTGCTTGGGGTGACTTGGTAGGATTGTAGAAAGATGAGGGAAGAGGTTGGATAAAGTAGAAATTTTTTGAGTGCAGCGGAAGTGGAATCATGGGTGGGTTTTTATATTAACGGAGCGGGAATTCTTTATTATTTAGGTTTTGGTCACCACGCATTAAACTAATGCCAACAAAAATCCAACCCATTGTATTTTCCCATGGTTTTTTGAAAAGATGAGGGGAAAAAATAGTTTTTAAGGAAAATGGACGAACTTATAAAAAAATTAGTATAACATATGTGCATGTCATTCAAACTCTCATGGAAATCAATTTAAAAAGTTAAAATGTTTTATATGTCATAGAGGGTCCCCCAAGGCATTGTAAAAGAAATCAGACAAACCTAAAAAACATTATTTTAATGAAAAAACATATATTGTCATAAAATAATGTTTATATTATTTTATTACATCACTATTGGGTCCTTATGATTTCATAAAACACATGATATATTTAAACAGTATTTAATTTTTACCCAAAAAAATCGACAATCACAGAAAATTATGATTAAATAACTACAGGAAAATTTCAAAATCCTAATTCCAAAAATAATATTCATTTAATATAAATAATTTTCAAAATATTTGAAATTTTACTTTTAAAATAAAAACTATCATTTATCAATAATTCATGTGTTTTGAAGAAATAGCTTTCAAACCATAATAAAAATCACCATTTAATTCATAATAATTATACAGTCATTTAAATTTAAGAGAAATTAATTCATTGATTACATTTTATTATAATATTACTTAAATAAAAAATCCATTAATTCATCAAAATATATTTCATAATTAACTAAAAAATAATATTTTTTCAAAAAAAATATTTACAAAATGACAATAATAAAATGAAAGTATATTCTATGTAAACAATAGAATATATAATCATAGTACTAGGTTCTCGTTACCTAACCCCTTATAACACACGAAAGTGACCGAAGGGTAATGTGTATGATGGTGAATGTCTCTGGGGGTGACTCAGATAAAATCAATCTTTTGGTAATCTTTATCAACTTCCACTTATCTCGTAGGAAGTTTTGTTCGAGCACAACGTGCTGATGCTCGGGTTGGGAATTGTCAAGAGAGAATCTCAACAGCACCCTCTCCATTCCAAGCTATAAAAAATGTGACTTGAATATAGAAATTCTACTAGATAAGGCTATTACTTCCTTTGTCTGAGTAAATTTGATTTATTAATGCCCGATATTTAAACTAATCATAATATCACTGTTCAATGGCTATATTTGAAACAGTCACAATTCATAGCGGTATTTTAAAATCCAAAAACATAAAATCAAACAATTGAATATGTTATATAACCGTTTTACAAAATAATACACTTAATTTGATCATGATAAATTTTCATTGATTAATGATTGGGTTGTTACGATATTCCCCCCTTAAGAAATTTCACCCCTGATATTTTCTTTTCCCACACTAAAATTGATAATGGTAACTCTACTTCATCACTTCCTCTGATTCACACATTGCATCTTCAAAATTTTGGTTTCTCAACAACACATTCTCAAGGGGAATCATCTTTTTTTCTAGAACATTTTCTCTATGATCTAAGATCCTCACTAGATTCTCTTCATAAGAGAGGTCATTCTCAAATGATACCATATATGGATTGAGTACATGGGATTTTTCAGGTATGTACTTACTCAAGATTGATACGTGGAATACATCATTAAATTGAGATAGGTTTGATGGGAGTGTTAGTCTATATGCCACTGCTCCAATGTGATTAAGGATCTCAAAAGGGATGACGTACCATGGACTAAGCTTTCCCTTATTCCCAAATCTCATAATTCTCTTCCACGGTGATATGCATAGGAAAACCATGTCTCCAAAATCAAAATCTTGGTCTAATCGATGATTATCAGCATTTCTTTTTTATCGACTCTGAGAAGCTTTAATGTGCTGCTGGATGGTATTATCCATTTCCACCATTTCATTTCCCATCTCTAGACCTAGGAATTTTCCACCCCTAACATCATCCCAACATGATGGTGTTCTTCACCTCTTTATATAAGGGGATTCAAAAGGATCAATGTGGATGCTTGAGTTGAAACTGTGGTTCTAAGGGTACTCAACTAGAGAAAGATGTTGATCCTATTCTAATTTGACGTCCATTGAGAATAATATCATCTTGTCCTCATGTTTGTGGATATTACATTCAAATTGAACATCAGTTTCAGGATGAAAATTCGTATTGAAGTTCAGATCAATATCCAGACCATGTTTAAGTCTCTTCCAAAACATAGAGGTGAATCATGGATCTCGATCAGATATAATTGATAATGGTACTTTATGTTGCCTTACCATATCTGATATATATCTGTTCTATTTTATCAAATGAGAAATACTCCTAAATTACAATTACAGTGTTCTGTCTTGGTAAGGTGATCAACAAGAACGTGATAGAATGGTTTCCTTTGGATTTCTTCAGATGTTTGTTGAAAAAGTCCATGATGATGTTCTCCCATTTCTATTTTAGTATTGGTAATGATTGCATCATCCCCTTAGACTCCCAACTCTCAGACTTCGCTTACTGACATACCAAGAAAATTGATGTATACTCAGTGATCACCTTCTTCATGTTATCACACCAATAATGCTCAGGGAGATCTCGAGGCATCATTGTGTTTCCTGAGTGAATGGAGAAATTTTAACTATGTTCATCGTCCAAATGTTCTTTTTTTAACTATGGATTAGATTGAAGAAATAGTATTTTCCCAAATCTCACAATTACATATTTATTTATATGAATCTCCGAATATTTCACCATTCATATAGTGTCCACTTTTTTCTTAATTCACAGTTCATCCTTTTGAGAATCCATTAACCATTCTAAAAAGACAGTTAGGAAATCATTTATGAAAGGATTGATGATGTTCCATTCATTATGATTCCCATGTAACTCTTCAACAAATCTATGATGATTAAATTCTTTTCAATTGTCATTAATGATAGATTTTCATTGTACTTTATAGTTAGATAATCATCCACCTTGTTTTCTTTCCCAGGTTGGTAATGGATTGAGAAGTCATAGTCATTGATCAGCTCTAACCATATTTATTGGTGCATGTTCAACTCTTTCTGTACGAATATACACTTGAGGTTTTTTTGGTTTGTATATATTTTACACTTCCCATAAAAGAGGAAATGCTACATAATTTTTAATGTGAAGATCACTGAATCCAAATCCATATCATATGTTGGTTATTTTTTCTCTTGAACATTAAATTTCATTAAATCATAGGCAATGTCTTTGTCATTATTTGTTAACACACAACCCAGTGGCTCATTCAAAGTACTAGTAAATACCACAAAAAATTCACCACTTGTGGCTAATGTGAGCACATGAAAAATGATTATCCTCCTTGTCAACTTCTTGATGCTCTACACACATTAATCACTACAAGAGAACATCACTCCCTTCAATGTTAGCTTAGTAAGAGGGTTTGAAAATAGTGATAAATTTCCCAAAAATTTATGATTATATCCAAGAACCCCCAAGAAGATACAGATAATTGTTATCGACGTTGGCCATGGCCATTCCATAATTGCAGCTATCTTCGAGGGATTCACAGATATCTCATTGCATGTGATGATATAACCCAATAATGAAAATTACTTTAACAAGAACATACACATGATGTAATATGAATAGAGATTCTCTTTTTGCATGGTATTTAGAATAGTTATCAGATTCTCCTCATGCTCCTCCTTGGTTTTTGAGTATATTAGAATATCATCTATAAAGACAACCACAAATTTTTTAAGGTAATCTCTAAAGACTCTATCCATCATGTCCTTGATGATTTCAGCAGAATTAGTGAGTCCAGAACGAATTACTATGAATTCATAGTGCACATATCTTGTACGAAATGTCGTATTGGGTTTATCATTCTTCTTATCCCATACTTGATAATATCTTGACTACAAATCTACCTTGGATAAGTATTGTGCAACACGTAATTGGTCTAATAAGTCATAAATTCGTGACAGAGGATACTAGTTATTTTTTGTGATTTTTTTGATCTCATGATAATTAATTCAAGGAAGAATTTACCCATCCATCTTGTTGACAAATAGGACTAGTGCACCCCATCAGGAAGCATTTGGGAATATAAACCAGTCATCTATATTCTTCTATAGTTTATTCATCAGCTCCCCAAGATCCACCATAGCCATTCTATATAGATTCATGGATATTGGAAACTCCAGAGTATAAGATCAACTTATAATTCTACATCACCTATTTGGGGAAGACAATTCAATTACTATGGAATCTTTTAAGAAAATTCCCTCAAAATCAGCAGGTCTTCAAGGATGGTTTCTTCTATAGAATCAATCATCTATGAAAGATACTCATGCTCAAAGTGTAGTATTATCCCTGCTTGAGATGATGTTTCTAATGAAGATTCATCCTCCATATTTCTCTTGTGGAGAATATGGCATCGATTATCCAAATGGAGAGTCATTTCCCTCTCACAACAATTTATTTGGGATATATATAAAGAAAGGAAAAACATGTCCACAATTGCATCAAATTCCACCAGAATTAGTATGATGAGGTTCATTGGGAAGTTGAATCCACAAATTATTATAGGGGAGGATTTATATTAATGGGAAGAAATGATTACCCAAATTTCAATACTACCCATCATCTTTACATCCATGATTTGTAGTGGGGTTGAGATTGTTCTACTAAACATTCAGAAAAGAAATGAATGCGTGAAGACAAAATCAAAAATCATGTTCACTATTCAGGAATGAATAACTAGCTTACATGTCACCACTTTATTTTTAGGGTTCAAATTGATGGTAGTGATGGAAAATATTTCTGTTTCTGCCTTTGATGTTGTTGGTTTCCTATGAAAACCCTTCACTTAGGGCACTGGTTTACAAAGTGCCCCAGTTCATTATAATTGAAGTAGTGAACAATGCATTTAGGGTTGAGCAATGAGTTCCTCTCCACTAGTGTAGTATCTAGGTTTTCAGGTTGGTAGTTGATGGCTATGCTCCCTTATATTCTACTCATAAAGCATTTCCTCATCTCCTTTAAGAAATTTCTATGGGGAATTCATTCTATACCTTTAGAAAGTGGGGTGCTGGGTTTTCTTAGCACCATTTGATTTATCCATATGACTCCCTGAATTGATGTCCAGTTACACTTCATATCCCCATGATATCATTGAGATTATCTGATCTCCATTTCATCCTTGTGGGAACATCAGACAATTTCCTCATTACTATCGAAGTCACGGATCACCCAGGTTTTCCCTAGGCTATGATTCATCCCACCAAATAAAGAGTAAACATTTCATTCTGGGGTAACAAAAAAGCCATCGACATATCATGCAAGACTTGTGAGGTTTTCCTCATATGATCTGATGGATTCATCATCTTTTTTCATTAGGGAAAACAAAATACCATTCTATATTAAGTTAGAGGGTGCGTAGATAATATTTATTGAAAAACAATATTCTGAAATCCTTCCATTCCAATGCCTTGATATCATCCTCAGGAATCATGTTTTTCATAAATTTAATAAATTGATCAGCTTCACAATCCATATGACAAGCAGTCAGAAGAACATTTTCTTGTTCGGCACATTGAAGGACGAAGAATATCATTTCAACATAGTTTATCCATTTTTACACGATTTAGGGATTAGATGATTCATTAAAAGTATGAGGCCTTTTTAACATGAAGCTCTCGATTATGACTTGTTCTATCTTAGAGGGGGGGTTAACGTTCCTGTTGACCCGTATTTCTATTAAAATATTTAGTTAACTAAGAGATTATTATGACATATTTTGGGATTCCTACTCCCATCGGATTGGGAATCTCATTAAAATAGTCATCACATTGATCTTCACAACTGTTCTTAGCTTGAGTGCTACTATTACCGACCATTTACTCAAATAAAAATAATTTTTGGGCTATTTTATAAAGGTTAATAAAAAGAAAAAAATAGATGACATATAAATAAATTTTATCTATTTAACATATGAATATATAGGCTTTCATATATGTTATCCATGATCATCTTCCCAACATATATTATTAGCGGAATTTTATTCAATTCCCCTAATAATGGTTTATACTAAGATTATAATTTTACAAAATCATATCCCTAGGAGAGTCATATCCAATAGTGTAGCAAGTCTCATTGTCGTGTAACAGGATACCCCGAGTCAATCCCAAAACTCCTTGTCAGAGTTTTCACTCCAAGGTATATATGTGCTAGAGTCATTTGTACATGTGTGTATCTAGTTAGGGATGTATTTTCTTGATAAACCACTTACTCAATACAAAAAAAATATCAAGATGTTTTTTTATATTTAGTCTTATCCATAAGGCTTTCACTATGGTTTTCTAATCATAATCCCAAAAATAACTGAACATATTCTCTTATACGAACTATAACAACCCTTCTTTTTAATACACACCTAAAAATGATTTAATACTGAGAAAAATTCACATGATAAACCATTTATGATCGAGAGGTATAGTGTCTGTAGGGATTATGAAAATTAACAACAACCTAGAACATAAAACACACCATATTTATTAAAAACATCATTTACATGACTACTACATTTCAATGTAGTTAGCATTGCATAGTGTAACCCGAGGACATGCATAAGAATAGGGTGATATATAAAGCCTATTATAGAAGTAAACATGGAATACCTTGATGAATAAAATATATATTAGTAAATAGTAAAATCAATGGAGCATTAGATAAACATGAACATAAAGGCTTCATATAGCATGATTATCATAACATGAAAATGTGGCAACAACATTTAACCTGATAATTTCATGTCCCATAGGACAATTGAACATGGAGATTGAGTAAACACTCATTGAACATGAATTATCATGAGTAAAAACTCATTGAATTTGATGTATCATGATTCTAATTTTTACCCAGTGCAAAGAAGCGCTATCAGGGAACACCCTTCTAAATCATATCCTTTCATGCACAAGTGTTCCACATGGATCATGCACCATGGAATCGTTAAAGATCATAATTTATTACAAAATAAATGAATGTGGAATTAATTATTAAACTCTACAATAAATATGTAAATGTGAATAAAGGTGAGTACACTTGATAGATAAATGTGCAGGGTATTCATTACATAATGATTATGGCTTTGAAAATCACGGTGCAATTTCAGAATCAAAGTGGCGTGAAAAAAATCATAAAAATGGTTGATGAGAGATAAAACAGAATATCATCATATAATCATGTAATTGGAAATATTGGTATCATATAGATACATTTCTTAACACATGTAATTGAATTTAGATTCATAATACAAATAATTTCTTGAAAATAAATGGGGAGGGAAATTTTCCTCATAGGATTTTGGCAAGGTTATATGTGTACATTAGAGGAATTAATTAGAAGGAAATATGTCTCTAATAATTAATAAATAAGGAGTTAAGTATAGGGGAGGTGTGAAATCATACTCCAACTATTATAACTGATAATAAAAGTGTATTACAAAATTAAGAACCATGGAAAAAAATGAGAACGGAAGAAATCTCTTACCGAATTTCGGCACAGCAACAGGTGTAAATGGGAGGCATAAATGCAAGAGAAATGGGTCTCTAATCTTTAAAAAATGGGGAATACATTATAGGGGAGGTGTGAAATCATAAAAATACATTTATAATTTAAAATAAATGTGCATAACAATAATAAGATACATGGATAAAATGAGAAAGGAAGGAATCCTTTTCATGGAAGTGTTATCCCAATGGATTGGGAGGGGTTTGATAGAGGCATCTTTAGAGCTTGGGGAACCCTCGAAGGATTAAATAGGGAGGAGGGAAGATGGAGGATGAACTCAAAATGCTTTTTTTGATGAGGAAGTGGGATCCTAGGTGGGTTTATATGGGAAAGGAGATGGAATTCTTTATTATTTTTTTATGCACCACACATTAAACTAATCAAAAAAAACATACCAACATGTAGTTTTCTACCATGGATTTTGAAAAAGTGGAGTGGAAATCATTATTTTAAAAGAAAAATTTCAAAAAATCTTAAAATATTAGGATATCATATGTGGAGGTTTGTCACACTATCAATGAAATCAATTTAAAACGTTAAATTCTTTTTAATGACCCCGAGGTTCCCCTAAGGCTTTGTAAAAAAAAACTAAAATAACATTCATATAATGGTATAGAATATATTGTCCGAAAATAATGTTTATAGTATTTTATTACATTACTATTGGGTCATTATAATGTCATAAAACATTTTATATATTTGAACAGTATTTAATTTTTACTGAAAAATTATGTTATCTCAGGAAATTGTGAAAAATTCACTATTGGATAATATCAGCTCCCTGATCCCAATAATAATATTCATTTTATATAAATAGTTTTCTATATATATTAGATTTTTTAATTTTAAAATAAAATTGACATTTATTGAAAAATCATGGCTTTTGACAAAAGTATCTTTCAAACTTTAATAAAAATCACAATTTAATTGATAATAATTATAGAGAGATTTATATATTAAAAAATGTAATTTAGAGATAATATTTTATTAAAATACAATTTAATTAAAAAATATATTTATTCCTAAAAAATATATATCTTAAATAACCTAAAAATTCTATTTTTTATTTAAAAACGATTTACAAAGAAACAATAATAATATGAATCTATATTATCTCTATAAAAATAGTGTACATAATCATAATAATAAGGTCTTGTTACATAACCCCTTATAACACCCGCATACGACCGAAGGGCAAGGTGTGTGATGGTAATAAACTCTTGGGGTGGCTTAGATAACATCGCTTTGTTGGTAATCTCCATTAGATTACACTTCTCCCGTAGGTGGTTACGTTCAAGCATAATGTGTTGTATCTTGGATTAGTCTTGGTTAAAGAGAATCCCAATGATGCCACCTCATTTCTGAGATCTAAAAAATGGGCTTTGTATGGAGTAATTCAACTAGATGAGACCATCAGTTCCTTGGTCAGAGTAAATTGGATATGTTAAAGCCATATATTTGTACAAATCATGTGATCATTGTTAAATGGAAATATTGACCAAGATCAGAATTCGTAAAGGTATTCTACAATATAAATACATAAAACCAATGAATTTCATATATTATATAACCATTTTAAATAATAAGACACATAAATATATCAATAGAAGTTTTAATTGAAAACTTTTTGGGTCGTTACATTCAGGGTGTGTAATGTGAGGAGACTTATGGCCCAAGGGTGTGATGATTGGTCTATTTGGTTAATGAAATTTGAATGAGAAATTTCTAATTTTTAATGAGAAATTTATTTATATGGGGGGTATGTGCGGCTACAATGTTTTTTATGGTTCTAAATAAACCAAAAGTTCCTTGTTAAACTAAAAAATCGATTGAGGAGAAGTAAAATCCATTTTATACATTGAGGGGACACTAATATTTAACAATTTATGTAAAAGAATCATTATCACAATTAAAATAATGATAATTTGATATTTCCTTTTTTTAAAATAACATGTTTCTTTTAGAAACATTATAACTAATATCTATTGTTTTTAACACCCATAGATTCTATATGACACATGTTGTTCCTAGAATAATGGTTTCATTAATAAATCTACTACATTCTCCAATATATCCACCCAAAATATCATGACATCATCGATGTCAATGTTGTATTATATGAGTTAACATTTATTATGGACTTTTTTGGTCTTCTAGTGAGACAAGGGTTCATAATCTTAATCAATAGCCCCATTGGTGTCGTAATATATCTCATCTACTCACAAGATTCTAATAAACGCTCAATGAATTTTAATGAAATTATTGATCTAAAAAATCCTACATTCGATTCGATTTAGTGATATACTATAGATTTTTAATCATGTTTGTTATGGTGACTTTCTTGGAAAACATCCAAGAGATATCTATACTATTTTGGAAATGCACGAATTTAAATTGACATCACATATCATTGTTTTCATATTGGAAATTAGAATCCATATAACCTTTTAAACAATGTTCTTTCTATTCTCTAATCACCAAGATCATATTTTTAATCCTTCTAATGTTCTTATTAAATTTTATCACAATAATCTACAGAAATTGTCTAGAATTTGATTGGTATCTAATAGTTATTCTCAACAAGTAACAGACAACAGGTCGTGTACACAATAGGAAATACATGATAGATCATATAGAATAAGAAAAATAAATATTATCCATCCTTTCAAAATCATTAATTGGATATTTATTCATCATAATATTTGTCCCACACAACACCATTAAAGACTATAAATTTTAGTTTTTCAAGATAAACTACATTACCATAATATCAATATATGTGTTTTTCCTTATTCTAGGAAACCACTTAGATAAATCTCTATAAATATTCATAACATGTACATAGATTTATTCACTCATTTCATTGATTAATAATTTTTTAACTAACCACACATTCACCTAATGAAGTTTATTGATATATTTTTTGATAATCAGATTGCAAATCAAATAAAATATCATAATTATTACAATTTTCCTACTAAGACTCATAATTACAAAGGTACCATTTGAGTCTTTTTGAAAATAAACTCTTTTATTGTATCATAAAATTATATATTCCAACTATGAGAATATTTTCTCTGTCAATAAATAGACCTAAGTATCTTTTATTCCTTAGTAGAATCAATTTTTACGTAAAAACATTTCATTTGTATCATATTCACAACCTCAGATAAATTACCATTAACAAAAGTTTTTTTAACATTAATTTCATATATATTAGAATAAATGAGTTGTTATGGATAATAAAATATAAATGGACTTTATGATGACAACATTTGAAAAGGTTTATTCATATTCAATACCATCTATTTATTTATAATACTTTTCCAATAGGATTAATTAATAAGTGCATAGTATACCATACAAGTAATTTTTCATGGTGAAATACCACATTAAGGATATGAATATAAACCCTTCATATGCATCCACCATTTTCCAAAACTGGTTAGTGTATATAGTATACATATTAGATTCATGGGTTTTCATAAATTCTCAGAATAAGGACTCTAAGTGGACTATTGGTAGGAATTAAATTCATCTCTGATGGATTTTTATTCCTTGTCATTTTTATTATAAATCCAGAGCGATCATGTTAATGGTGAATCATATTTTACCATAATGGTTAGTTTATAAATTATCTCATTTCTTATTATAGAACACTTTACAAAATCATGTTAACCAGTATCTATGGATGAATTCCCATTTATTGATCTTGAACTTCTATGAGTTAAAATTTCCACACCATAACACTTCAATTTTTGCATTTTTTCTATAGGAATATATAAAAGATCTCCAGTAATTGTTTCTGATCAATAGGATTATAGAAATAACATCCCCATATTTCCTTTGAATAATAAAAAAATAACAATTTATAATATTTTTGGCCTTGATTTTATTAATCCAATCATCATTTAAAAGATCCACAACCCCAAATCCGCATAAAATAAAATCTATTGTGATTCCAATACATTATATCTAAAGTTTTCTATAAAAAATATTCTGATAGAACATAGATTAGTAATAATGTTGTAGTTCCCAGATCATAGAACATGAATAAAATAGGATGTTCATGTTGAATCCTCATTGATCAAGCCATGTCAGATATGGTCGGATTGTCCTTTTTAACACTTTATTTACTTTTTTTACAGGAGGAGTTTATTTTGGAAAAAATACTAAATTTCTAATATGATCATGTAATTCATAAATCAACTATTCACCCCTGATACATGATTAGAGAATCAATTTATAATTTCCCATTTTTAACTTCATTTTGAAACATTTGTCCCTTTAAAATGTTTTATAGTGATGTTTCATTAGTAAAAAGATGTGTAAAAACTAAAATCAAGTAGAAATTTATTGAAATATATAAAACCACCCCTTGGCATTGTACTCATTATTCAATATAAATGATGATGCATAAGATATAAGAGTCTACTATATGTTTCAAATATTAGTTGAAATGATTCTTTGATCATTTTTTCCCATAAAAATGTTTCATATATATCATATGATTCATAACCAAATGATTCTAATAAGATATCAATATGGAGTCTTTAAAAATATTTCTGATATAAATGTTCAAGGAATTAACACCAAATATATTGGGATTTTATTTGACCCTGAACATCATATTTTTAATTTTATAAATTGAATTATCTATATCAAGAATGTATTAAAAATTCCATATATTTACAATTTCAAAAAAAACATTCATATATATATAAAAACTCATTTTCAAAAAATTAAATTAAAATATCATCTTCACTAATATATATATATATATATATATATAACTAATGTTTATGGTGTGAACATAATAATATATTTTCAATTCTTTAACTAATTCACTAGGTAGCCCTTGAGGATATGTTTCAATGTTAAATAAAACTACTCATTCACTATTACCGACATTGAATTTTACTTAACACATCATTATTTCCCTCAAATATCTTAGTATGTCTTTCTTAGTTCAAAAGTGGGATGTAGACCAGGAGGAAAATAACTATGATTTAATTTTTTAGGAATTAATCTATATAAAATTAAAATTTGAGTACTACTAATGTTTCCCCTTTAGGATAATATTCAAACTTATATAACAATATCTAACAATTTCATAGTTCGTACCTATTAGTGAGATTAATATGATTGTAATTAAGTGTACCATCGTATAGAATATAATCATATTAGTGAGCCAATATCATGTATTATAAATTTTCATTAATGACATTAAATGAAATTTCTCCCTCTTAAAATGTTGACCCCATACATATTGTCCATTTACTAAGCCATGATATATAATTCCATATGAAATATCCTTCTAGGGAATACCATTCATTATAATGTCATTTAGATAGCGAACTATCTCAGTCACAACAATGGTGACTTATATATTATTGATCCAATTACTCTTTTTCAATAATAGTGATATGGATTCCTGTAAATCTATTTCTCTGGTACCCTTGATAAGAGTTTCCCATAAATGTGTAACCTAAATAAAACTTTGAGAACAAGAAATGAAAAATAAATCTAGAAGAACCCTTCTAGTTGATATCCTACCAAGGGATGATCCAATGTTATCTATCACTTTCATTCCATACACTAACGAATTCTTGGAGCATCCAACTTGGGTAAAACCTACCATGTTAAATGTTCAAGGTCATGTAATGTGTAACTCTTGAAGGGGTCTCAAAATTACTATTAAGAATTATTTTAAATCTCATCAATTTAATATACATCATATGTATATTATTTTCATAATGATGAAATATTATGAAATGATTATCATCTCATGTTTTATTACCTATTCATGAATTCATTATTAAATCATTTTAGATTAAAATACCAATCCCAACGACAAAATTAATGTGTTCACACAACATTATTGTGTAACTCTTTATACAAACCAAAAGTTTCTATTACTCACAAAAAAATAGAATCCAAACATAATCATAAAAATCCAAATGAATAATATTTTAAAGGTTCATGTACATTTCATGTTAATATTTATCCTTATAAGATATTGAAAATTATTATATGAGTAATTTTGTAGTGATAGATAGTTAACCCCATTCACCATTCTAGATAATTCATATCCTCAAATCCAATTGGTGGTCTGAATCAAATTACATCTTCTTGGAGCTACAATACTCAAGAGATAATTTAATTCATAATAAAAATAAAACACAATATTCACAAAATATATTCAAAAACTAATCTCAATATCACAACATCGATTACAACTCATGGTCAAGGTAGTTGGAAAATAAATTTAATGGAGTTAAACCTAAACTATATTGCAGTGCTCTAAATCCTATAAATACTTTAAAATTTAAACATAATCCATACAAAATAATAATCTAAGGAACCAATATGGGTAAAGACATCACCTCACCTGATATGTAATTTTGTAACTTCACTCACATAAAATATAAAATCTTCCAAAAGGATTTCAAGAGAATACATTGTGTTAATAAATAATATCCCCTCAAACAATTTCCCATTTTTCAATTGATCACATGAAAAATAAATTGGCATGAAAAATAGGTAATTCATGGTTTTGAACCACTATATACAAATAACTACAAAAATCATACAAATAATTTCATATCTCACAATGCACCAACTAGTGATATAGATTTCCATAAATAAACAAGGGATGTTTCATGCATAACACCAAAGAATGTACAAACCCAACATCCTTATATTAATCTCACAGAATGGAAGAAAAATAAAATAATCCACTACCATCGATTAAAGAATACCAACTAATATTTAATGATATCAAAAAGTAATCAAGGGTGAGGGTTTGTGTGTTTTAAAAAAACACCAAGAACTCCAGTTCTCATCAATAGAACCAAAAAAATTGAATACATGATTTCAATTATTTATCTAATAAACCCAAGAATATAGATCATTTTTAAATGATCATAATAGAGTTAAAAAAATTAATGTGTAAAAAGAATAATTTCCACTTGATTTACATCTTGTAATATGTCTTAAGGTCGTTACATGAATTTTATGGATGAGAAAAATTGAAAACCCATATTTATATTCTTTTTCTTCCCATAAACGCATTAGGTATGGGTAACAAGGATCTGACCTCATTCATATCTCATGATTCATGTAAGGGTACACAGTTACCCTAATGCAACATTCAATTAAAACAAACTACCCTTACACAAATCTGGATTACCCTTATGAAAATCCAATTTCACCTTATGCATACATTGGATATGTTATGTTACTTTATACTGGGCATAAGGTACCCTTACATAGCATTTATAAAGTCATGTCCGCCTTGGAATATTACGGGTTTACCTTTATATAACCTTTATAAAATCCATGTTACTATTACATATATCATCATGGTATTAAAATGTGAGAATTTCCTTTTCTAGATCACTATGATATACATTTCCATCACCTATAAATAGTGTCTGACTATTACACAACTCAAAAATACCCTTACAAAAACTACATAAAAATGGCGTTACCTTTAGGTACACTAAGGAAATAAGGGTTTACCATTAAAAAGACTGTTGAATCCCCACCGTAACCTTATGGAACATATGTAAACGTTTTAATAACATTATGCAACTCCCAAAAACAAACATATATACATGGTAAATGGACTTACCATTATGAAGGCCCTATGACAAGCATAAGGGTAATAGTTATATAAAAAGTTATATATTTTTTTTACACAAAGTGACTAACGATTAAAATCAAAGTAGAATTAAATTATTATTAAAATGATATTAGTATAAATAATATGGTGTTATAATTATCCCCATTATAATTAATTTCTTCCCCCAGAAATATGTAATGTTTCTAAATTTGCTAAGGGAGAAAAAAAGTGTCGCTTAAACCATTACTTATATACCCAGAATACATGGATTTTAGAGATTTTTTCCCACTCAGTTCGTTATCATAGGGATCTATAATATTATATGTCTACGAAAACCATTGTGTTAGGTTTAAGATCAACACCATCCCATTTAAAAATAATGAGAGGGTTTGGTTTCCCCCTCTATAATTAGGAAATATGTAACATTTCATGATCCACTTCAAGAATGAATGAATGCATAACTGATTATATACCCACTAAGATGTTAAATGATCTCAAAAGTGAAAAAAACATACTTTTATGTTTCTATATATTTTTAGTCCTTTCCTTTATGTATTTTAGGTTTTTCCAGTATTTTTAGGATGATAGAATTTAAATAATTGGTGTTGGGATAAATAATAAACATGGATGCTTATATAGCATGTAATCATGGCGTACACTATAGGGTAGGATTTTGTGGCCAGGAGGGCTAGAATACGACATATGGAGGCTTATTTGAGGATTTTAGAGCCACTATAACATTTTTTAGGTGTATGATGTAGATAAATAGTGTGGTGTTGGGTGGTCATAAACTCTGATGCAGAGGGATCAGTTGTAGAGTACAATATTTTGGTAGTCATGAAAATATAGGGGATAAATACGCCCAAGAAGAAGAATGTGTTATGAACTTCATTTTTTATGGATGAGGTTTCTGGGGTAGTGGTAATGGATGCTTAGTGTCCCTCCCTAGGAAAATGGGACATGTGATACAAGAATTTATTGTGTTCTATAGATGTGGATTGGCCAGTATGATTTTTATGTGCCTTATTGTACAATTTCATAATCGTACTTGTGTCTTCCAGTTCTATAACATGGTTATAGAGGCCTCATTATGGTCTTCCCTTTTAGAGAACACATATAAATACCCAAACCCCATCCAAAATAAATTTTATATTATGTAACCTACACAACAACTTGGTTCCCTAGAGTGATTTTTGATGTTACAAGAAACCCGATTTAATAGAGACTATTATCCATTTTCTAATGCTAGAATTTTGGGTATCTAAGTGGAGTCTCCATATTTTTCTTATTTTTTATCCTTTGATTGAACTTTATTTCCACACATTTCATGGTTACATGTTATAATAGACTATCATTATAATTCTATTGGGGTATCAATCATTTTTTGTAAGTGAATTTAGGGTATAAAATTCATGGTAGATTTTAGTTTTGTTATGGGATATGTGATATTTTATCTAAATTTTTATTCAGTTTCTATTTGAATATTGTAGTAATCATCATGGTTGGGGATTTTCTTATTCATCACAAATTATATGTATTCATAAATTTATCATGCTAAAAATTTTTGTGTGGTGGAGAAATAAACCTTAATAAAAGACATCATTGATTAATTATGTATTTTTTTATTGATACTAATTTCATGTTCTTCCCTTATGATAATGGTTTTCTAACTGTTTTTAGACATTAATATATATATGATATTTTTTAGTATGTCTCTTATGCTTGGGTTAACAAGCGGTCTTTGATGAAAATATATAGATATTATATATACATTATAATCATTGTTAGATAATGAACCAAATGGTGAATCCTTAATGAATCATTCAATTATAGTAATATTAGTGTTATGAAATTAATGGTAATTGAATTTTTAACTGATGTTATTCTTCCTTCCGAGAAGATAATTGTATAAAAACATAAAGTTATAACTGTTTTTGTTAATATAGAGTCTTATTGAATGCATTCCTTTCTTAATTATGTATTATGAAACTATATATATATTCTAGATATTGGGATAAATAATTTATTATCCTGTTATAGATGATAATATAGGTTAATCGTTGTTATAAATTTCTATAAATTAATTAGTTAATTCAATTTCAAATAAAATTGGATTTCTGATATAGGTAAATGTGGGAAGTTGAGTGGGAAATTTTGTTAATAATTGATAGATTCGTTGTTTTGATGGTCAGAGGGAACATATTCATGTAAGGGATAAATGCCTTGTTTTAGGGCCTAGTTTCACAATCGACCTTGATGGTTATATGATGGATTCTCTGCTAATTTGGATGAGAGCCTTGTTATATGATGTTCTGTGGTCCTAGAATTGTTAAAGAGATATGGATGTGGAAAATCATGATTGTAATAGTTTTTTCTATTTGCAGTTATGAGATACATGGTCATATACATGAGGGTATCAATGATGGAAATAGAGTTGATGGGATCAATTGAATATGGGATTATTCATTGTTATTCAAAATGTTGGGATACATTCATATTAAATATATTTAAATGATGCATGATCGATTTTATTTTTGTTCATACTTTATTTCCCTAATTATCAAGATAGCTATATGTTCTTAGTTATGAATCTAATACATGTGTATTAGGATTTTTCTTATAGTTCTCAAAATTATGAAATGGTAAAATGTTATTATATGTTTCAACATATGGGGTTGGAGGTTACCAGATTTTTATATGGATACTCTAGAGAACCTAGACATGGATTGATTAATACTAGAGGGCATGAAATAAGCATTTATATTTAAATAAACTAAATTGAGCTAATTTAAAATAATATTTAATGAATTAATTAAAGTTATGTGAGATGTAAAACTAAAATAATTAACTTAATTTAATTATTCTTAAATCCTTCTTCCCATATAGGATATATGGCCTCTAGTAGTCGCATCTTACTTCCCAAGGGAATATAGTTATAGTTTAACCTAAGAAGAGTTTATGCACACATTTTGGTTATGAAACATATTATATCTATAGGTTGGTGTAGGAAGTTCCTGAGGGGGGTGAATTGAGATCCTCAAAAAAATTCTGTTAAACTGTTTATTTAAAATATTCCCCCTATTGAAATAAAAATAGGCTAGTGAATCAATGTAGTAAAATTATTATTGTTTGACTATACAAATAGATTCTCAAAAGATAGATTAATTATTTGTTATTACAATATAGAGATTGATAAAACTTTTGAAACAACTCTAATATGGAAAAACTATTATAACTACTATCCATGTCTAACTATAAAATTAAAATTTAATTTTATGAGATATATGTTAAAAATAGAGAATGTATAAATTTAAAGACACAATGGAATAACATGTGGTTTAGTCTCATGGTGAGACATAATCCACTCCACTTGTTGATCACCTACCACCATGATATATATATATATATAATGAGTTGATCCCCAACCTAGATCGGGGATAATAGTAGTAAACAAGTCTTTACAGGTCCCAATACCTCTTCCAGTTTTTTGCAAGGAATAACTTACAACCATGTCACACAAGACCTTGTCCAAAGTTATACATGGGTGAAACAAGGTGTAAATGATATTTGAGTGAGGATATCACGTTTCTTGTTGTCAGTGCAGGATACAATAAGAGTATTATTACAGACACACACAATACACGATATG
Source organism: Viscum album (assembly GCA_963277665.1). Taxonomy (NCBI): domain Eukaryota; kingdom Viridiplantae; phylum Streptophyta; class Magnoliopsida; order Santalales; family Viscaceae; genus Viscum; species Viscum album. The sequence goes on from OY728123.1 coordinate 540,407,607, forward strand.
TAATAAAAATTATACTGAATAGTGTATAGAAATGAGAAAGGGATAAAAATGTTCTCAGTGTTGTTCTATGCACCTATAGACTTGTTGGATGTAGCAGATGTGATTTTTGAGTCCTCTTGTGAAAATAGTGTATCGTGAATATCATGTTCTAGTTTCTAGTTTTATGATATGTGCTTTGTAGCTCTTTTCCTATATAGAATTGCTTTTATAAGGATGTTTGTGGTTATGATCCGCTACAGTTTAGACACAAGGAATTGAGAGTTCTTCGTGTGTTCAAAATTGTATGTTTTCTATTCTACCTTTCACGAAATTCCCACATACGTCTCTATATAAAGCTCATGCACCACCATATATCTTATCTTCAGGATGTCTTTGTTATGACTGACCTGGAGAACAATCTATGCACCTCTACCTTGTACTATATGATGATATGACTGCAAAAGAAGATTAATTATCAGTGTAATTTAATTACACAAATATAAAAATCATAAATAACATATAAATTTAATTAGAAAATATAGAAAAATGGTGATGTATGGAATAGTATCAAAGTTTGTGTCTTGAATAAGTGTCACATGGAATAGTTTATTCACCTTTTCCTATGAGTAGTGAGATAGTCATAGTGAGACATTCATGGTGAGATCTAGAACCAGTACCAATGTTACATTGTCTGGTACATTGGGAATTATAGAACCAGTAGAAAGACTAGGATGTTTGGAAATCTATGTCTCATGTGATGGTGTCTAGTCCTTTGTCAAAATTCCGAATGGTGTCATGTTACGGTGTCTCGGAAATGGTACAAATTAAACGATGTATAGTCCTTTGCGAAAATCTGGAACGTGTAGAAAACTTATGGTTTCAAGGAATTTGTGAAAATATGGAACCAGTAGCATGCTTAAGGTTTCATACACTTTTCCAAATATATGTAAATTGTTTTAAGAATTAATATTCACATAATTAATTAGACTTATTTATAATCATACTGAAACATAATATAAAAAAATTAAACATAGTGTACAGTACTTATAAATGGTTTTTGTTATGTTAAAAATGATTTGTGATAATTTAAACATGATTAGTACCTAAGGAATAATACAATCTCTCCATTTTATAATATGAAATCAGGTCATTTATAAGCCACATTCTTTAGTAAATACAATATATTTGAGTATATATGTGATAGGTTATATAAAAACATTTCTTCTCCAATGAACATCCTTTTTCCATAAATACTTCCATAATGTCCTTTTCTTATTTCTCCACCATTTAGGATTATCAAAATGATTAAAAAAATACCGAATGAAGGTATTTATTATAATAAAGAACAACAGTTATCATTGTGTTGAATAGAATAATTGATTTTAATATAAGTATGTGGAAAACTACAATACATCCTTATCGAAATATGCCTTTCACTTTTCTTCGGATCCAATAGTCTTTTCTTTTCCCATGGGTGATGTAATAGAAGGAGACACATGAGTAGAAGGAGAACATGTATATGGTATTGATCTAACTATGAGAGAAGGAAAAGGTACTCCTTCAATGGCAGAGAGTGTAAGAGATGATCTGGTGGAAGACCGAGGCAATGGTTTCTAAATAATAACAGGTCTAATCTAGCTGAGTGCAAGAGATATAGACATGATAGTATGAACAAAGGTAGTAGAGGGGGAAGGAGTTGAACCAGGCCACAAAGGGGTAGCTACAGGAGCCACAATAGAAGTAATTTTCACATGTAAATAGGGATTCAACAACATAATTAAATCAGTAATGTCACGCCTCTCTTATGTATAGGCTTCTCAAAGTCATTGTTGTTTTCCAAAAAGTTTCCTAACAGAGGTGTGAAGTATTTTTGATTCTGCAATTGATTCTTCACGGCTTGATTGAAATGAGGTATTTTCAAATTCTCTACTAGATACTTGATGTGATTGTACAGATCATTCATAGAATATTTTTTTTAAGTAGAAGTCCACACTCCTAGAGATTTCATCTTGATAATCAATAGAAATTTTTGAATAGATCATCACCAAATCAAGCACCCAGTCCCTATTCTGGTTGATATAAGAGGAACATTAATTATCAATGACACTCAACATATATTGATGCTCTTCTTTGAAAAAGTTTCGGATAATGTAAATATTAATAGGTTTAGATGGTTGTCTAAAGATAGTTGAAGCTGTAATAGCTGATGTGAGAGACTTATATTGATTTAGTACTTTTTGTAAACAACTGTTATATTCATCTGTAGGCTTGTTAATTACATCAACAAGCACACACAACTCAATGGATATCATCATGTTTCAATTAGCCAATTTTTCATTTACTGTAGTCATGTTTGGATGAATCATAGATACAACCTTTTTTTGGATCTGATCATCAACATTTGTAATATGATGAGTAATGAGAGATTGAACTATTTATAAAAAAAATTATATCCTTAACCATTGATTTTAGAGACTTCACCTCAACACCGAACAGTTTTTTATCAATCCAAACATCATTAATTTCATAAAGCATCTTCAAGTGATTCTGCCATATTTTTTTCTCTAATAGAATTAAAACATCTCTTTCACTAAGAATAGTCATAGAGGAAGGTTGTGACATCATGGCCTTTACCAATCCATCTAACAAAGTGTTTCTAATGTCTTTTAGGTTACCTATACTTACATAAGCCGGTGTTTCTTGGATAGGATCTAAAATATAAACTAATAAAGATTATAATTCCTTTAGAGGTTTAATATATGTAGCATATATTGGTTTGATATAAAACCCAGTGGAGGGATCAATTGATTTAAATAAGACTCCATGAGAATCAGTAATATCAAAATACCATAGAAGTACATACCATGTGTCCACTAATATAAATCCACAGGGTTGGATAATTTGATTATTTCCAAATAGGTTTATGCTCTCCTGAAATTGGTGCATCTCATCTAGCACAAAGAGATTCAGTCTCTTGACCAATTTCTGAAAATTCAGATTTGTTTCGGTCACCCTTCCCTTTTTTAGCTTGATGAAAAACTTGTTCCATTATTTCCTCAGCACCTAAAATAATTTCAGTTTCAACATGTTTTTCTGACTATTCCCCATCTCCAGTATCTTCCTAAAAAAATGCTCGACACACCCTTCAAAATTTTCCTCATGAATATCATGTTCTTCCATAGAAGATACAAGTTCTTTTCAGCAAAAATATCTTTAGCAATTTATTTATGTGGTGTAGGTAGGAAAATTTCTTGTTCTTCTAATTCATTTCCTTCCTCAGTTGAAGCTACTTCATATTCTAGTTATTCCATTATACATTCAAAAAATTAATCAGGTTCTGGACCAAGGTCAGATACATTATAAGGTCTTGATGGATTTTCAATCAGGTTGAATGATTCATAAATTCATTCATTATCTTACACCTAGGATTTTTTCCACAGATTACAGCTAATATCCATCCTACTATCTATATCCATTGAGATAGAAACTAATAACCTTCATCTAAATTTTCATTTGGACCAAATAATCCCTTAGAAAACAACATTGCATAAATCAAACTTGAATGAAATAGAGATTCTAATTTTAATGTTTACTTGATCATATCACACAAGTGAACTATAATAGATTTACACATATTGATCATGTACCCATTATATATAAGATTTATAAAGAACACATATTTTTACATAAGTGTGGAAAAATCCTCTATCATTAGAAAAATTAGATGTTGAATAAACATAAACAACAGTCTGGTCTCACCATCCATCCCAGCATCAATTTCCGTTCTCTTTTTCTTATTTACATTTAAAATTTCTAAAGACTCTTATATGATAAAAATAGCATTAGGTTGAGGAGGATCTCGTTTAATATCCCAAAAAATAAATTTATGGGTTATTCTGAAGTGGACAACCCACATCCTCCATGAGAATGTGCACCTTTGACCATTCACCAAACTTATTAATACAAAATCTTCTTCAAAATTGTAGAATAACTATATATATAGATAAAACTAAGAAAAATGATTCGGATAAATGGGACATATCCCTTTTGTGAACCAGTCCATCCATCCATGTTCTTACACCAAATTATAAATAAGTGATTTACTTGTCATCTACCTCTTCGAACAAAATTATTTCTATAGCACCACTGTTCAATCTGCAAGGCTCGGATTCAGTGGTTTCTTGGCCATTATTTTCGTAGAATTTATGAATTTCTTCAAAGATTGATGATTCTCAAGAGTCAATTAATATAGGTGATTCATTTTGGGCATCCAATGTGGGTTAGAGAAATATGAAAGGCGGATAGGGGGAAACCCATTTCAGATAGAAGGGTTTAGGTTTCAAGAAACAATAGCTCGACTTAAGAGAGGAGTAGGAAAATTGGGTTTTTATCAATTAGGGATTTCAAAAATCACAAACTCAAATACATGGTATAAAAAGAATAAAATAATCAATAAAAGGATATGACAATGATAATTAAATATAATGTAATTATGATTTATTACGGTGATACTAGAATAGTTAGCCATGGTGTCAGAATTACGATGCCACTGTATCATTAAGACAGCAAGAATGAGACTGTAACTGAGGGATAGTAACTGCAAGACAGTATGTGTGAGATAGTAACAACAAGAGACTAACTTGTGATACTGTGAGCCATGAAATCGTAAACTATTAAACTGCAAACTATTCAGTTATGGCTTATCATACGTCATTCATGTATGATATATTTTATCCACCCATAATTTAATGACTTAGGGAATATATCGGCATGTCATGTTCAGTTCTAATGAATTCCAATGTGACTTCACCTTTTTGATAATGATAACTCAAAAAGGATGTCTTAAATAAATATGTTTAGTCCTAGAATGTGAGACATTATTATGTGAAATATTAATATCACATACATATCACAATTTATAGGTACACGTCTGAATTGAGATCCCTAATCTTGTAACGTCTGTTTCAACCACAAAATTTATGTATAAATAGTACAAATAACTATATATTTATCTTTGTATGTAGATAAAAAAATAGAATTTTGGTTTTTCCAATACAAAGAATCTTTTGACTTTCCCAAAATGCGACATGTTCTAGAGTTGATTTTTCAATCTAACTTACAACCACCAAAATCAGCATCAGAATAGAGAACTATGTCAATTGATCGTCCTCTAGGAAACAATTGACTAAAATTGTTGTATGTTTGAGGTATTTGATAATTCTATAAACATAATTAACATGTGTCTCATTAGGGTTTTCTACAAAATGTCTACACATGAAAACACTAAACATAATACCATACCGACATACATTTAAGTTGTGTAAAGTTCAGATAATTCCACTTTATATTGTTTGATCAATAAATTAACCAATTTCATTAAGATAAAACTTATTGGTTCTACTCATCAGTGTATCACTTATTTTTTTCCAATCAAAGACAAAAAAAATTATTAAATATTTTGTATATTTTATTTACGATAATACATTCCTTAATTAGAATGATTTAAAATCTAAGTAAAAAAATCGATTTCACCCATCAAACTAAAATCAAAATCATTTTGCATCATTTTTTTAAAATCAATCCATAAATAATTTCTTGAATATCCAAAAATAATAGCATCTGCATAGATTTTAAATACCAAAACAACTTTAGAAATTCGTTTTATTAAAAGAGTAGGATTAGGTATACCATTTGTAAAATATTTAATAATAAAAATAATATATAATCTATCATAAAATTCTCTTGGAGCTTTCTTTAAACCATATAAAACAAAGTTAATTTAAAAACTGCTTTTAAGGGTGAGGTTTTATAAAATCAGGGTGTTTTTCAATAAAAAAATCTCTACTATATAGAAATTTAGAAATGCACTCTTGAAATCCTTTCGATATAGTTTGAAATTGATAAGTTCTGCATATGCAAGAATGATTCTAATCGATTCAGGTCTAACAACAAGTGAAAACATTTATTCCTTGTCAATTCCTTATTCATGACTATAACATTGTGCCATCGATATTGCTTTGAAAATTACTATATTACCATCTTCTTCTACTTTGTTCCTAACCACCCATTTAGTGCATATGGTCATGGTGGCTTTGTATTTATCCACAAGATTCCAAACGTTATCCCTTGATAAATAATTTTTCTCCTCTTAAATAGGCATCTCCCTAATTTCATCACTAATATCATCATTTAAGATTTATGGCTGCAGATGTGATAAAAAGGATTGATGTTCAACCAGATTCTTAAAAGATGCTCTAGTCTATGTTTATAAGGACCCGACCATAAACATTTCATAATCATGAATTTATTTAATAATTCACCATGAGGATATTTTCAGGTTTAGTGTTTTGGGGAATTAGGCCATAACTATTACATTACATCTCAATTGTTACAATGTAGACACTTTTACTTAGTATCCATTTTTTCATAAAAGAAATACTCTTAAAAGAAAACAATAGTTCTTATCTTGACCAAAAAATTATTGAATTATTCTTTTCTCTTACCCTACCTTATATCCTATGAAAAACATTTCAAAAAAATTTGGATAAAAATAAAAATCTCAGTAAGGGTCATAAAATAATGAAAGATATCATATTTCCATCAATACATACAGAACATAAACTCTTTTACATTCATCATGAAATAATAATATTTATGAATAATACATAGAAATAAGAAATCATAAAGGTAACTTGTGGCATTCATATCAAATATATAATATAGCTTTTATATCTACACATGGAGTTCTGTTTGAAATACCCATCACAGTATATTCCCTAAATATTTTAGGAGAAACATTAATGTTTACCTCCATACTGTTACCCAATGCATTCTAGTGATATCTTCGGCTCAACTGCCATAGTTTTTTCAAGGAACCAGTCGTATAAGTAAACAAATCCCATGAACCATAATATATTCCAGACATATATAATTAACAGAAAGGAAAAATAATATTTCCCCATTTAAATAACAATATATCATTTAAATATATTGAAATAACCAATCCATTATAAGAACCATTTTAGTAACAAATTACATAAAAGAGTATATGGTATTGATTTTCCTTTTAAAAGCATTTTAGTTAGAAAAGGAATCCAAATATCAAATAACGCTCACATCGGTGGAAAGGAAGTTGTCACCGAGTACATTAAAAATAATCATTATATTTTTTTCATTAAGTAAAAGGATTTATCGAAAAATATTCCCTTTCAATGAAATGAAATATCAAAGGTGTTTATACACCGTATAAAATAATGTCGTGTATAAATAAAAATATGCCTCAATGAAATGAGATTGAGATGAAGTCCCTTTCCTGCTGTCTGACTTGACATGTTGATTATTTAATATAATGAATAATAAAATATCCTTAATTAATAGTTCATTATGAACATTTTTATAATTTATTAGTCTTTTTATATTACTTATGACCACATTATAAACATTACATAATCATTTAAGTTAATAACGATCGTTTTGTCGATATTTGGTAGATTAATCCAAATTGAACTACCTATAATTAAAAGTGGTAAATGTGGTCAAAAATAAATTATATAAAAAATTATTTTCATGATTTTTATATCATATTTATCATATATATCCTGTATATATATGTATTTATAATAGTACATAATATTTGGAGATAGGAAATGAAATGCACCATTCATGGAGACATATGTTGTACGTATGAGTGAATGCTACTTTCATTTCTACTTCATATTTAATTAAATTAAAACATAATGATACATAGGTATATTATTATTCTATTATAATATCATATATAATTTAAGTAAATCTATCCTTTATATGTTATGTGTATTACATTACTGGTTCATACAACTTTGAGGGGTCGGTAGTCCGCACTTCCTCAAATGAAATGATCGTATATACCCAATTTGGAAGCCATAAAAGTATGAAATAATTGAGAAATACAGAATCATTGAGACAATATAAATATAATATATAACACATATAAATATAGTTTGATAATATTTACCACAATTAGAGGCGGAAGGAGATAATCCAACAATCATTATTTCGTGAGGTAGTAGTTTTCCATACACAAAAACAGTATGTTCGTATTCATTAGATGGAGGTGTGTGTAAGTGTAGTTTGAATAAATCTCATAACAAAAACCTAGTATATTGAGGATACTGGTGTTTTTATTTAAACAAATAATGAGAAGATAATTGAGAGTGAATCAGTAAAACGAAATAAGAGAACTAGAGGGAAGATGTTACATTTAAATTGGGTAACTCCCTTTGGTTGAAGACAAAAGGCTTCTTAAAAGTGCTTTTTGCCAATTTTAAGGCTTCTAAAATGAATAGAGGGATATTAAGAGATTATTTGGGTAGAGGTTGGATGAGCCAAGGTGTCTTGGGCCACTTGAGTAAGGGATAGAGTTGATGTGTTTTTAAAAGGGGGTGGAGGGGCTCTTTTGGAATGTTTGCAAATATTATTTTATTACATAATGATTTTCTGTTTCAAGAGGTCCAAAAATTATTAAGTTTGACAATAACATGTATATAAGTCTAAATAAAATCATCCAATAATAATTGGATAGGTTTTGGATATTTTTAATCCATATATTTTTTATTTAACCATTTGTTAACTTATTTTACATTTTACCATGTCCTTTTATATATTCATTCAATATAGTTAAAATATTTACTATAAAATTTCAAGTGACAAAAAATGGATCATTAAAGACATTTGAAACATCATATATGTCATTTGGCAGAATCCTATATTTTAAGGATTATTTTATCATTTAATAAAACATTGATTAACTTAATAACTCTTTAATGTCAATTTTAATACTTTTCATATCATAGAATTTTATCAAATCCAAAAGAACATGATTCATTAGAAAAAACATCATTAATTAGAATATAAAAATTAATACCAATTTATAATATTACTCTATGGCATAAAAAGGTTCAAAATAAAATTATTCTAATATTTAAAATATCATTTAATTAAATATTTTATTAAGGAAGAAATTATTGCATCATAGTTGTGTCATAATTAAATATTTTTAATATATAAAAATTAGAAATAAAATACCAGGATGATGAAAATCGTCTTATATTTCCAAATAATATTTATTGTTGAAAATATCAGTTATATAAACCTATATAAAAATTGTTTTATTAAAAAATTCACGTTTATGTTATTTTTGTCCTTACTTTAAATTAATTCATATAAAGTGTAATTATCACTCCCATGTGGCTCCATGGGGTCCCAAAATCTACCCAAGGATTCCTAGGGTGAGAAATGTATCATTAAATAGGTTTGGAACAATTTTATAAGTAATTTAATATTATTATAATATTATTTTTCACCCTTATATACCTGATTTACCCTTTAACCATGGTAAATAAAATATTTAATAACGTAAATATTCGTAATGTATAAAAATAAATGTTACTTATTGACACAATTTTGACATCGTAATTCCAAATATAGAATAATTTTTTTCAAATTGAAAACAATAAAGTATCAAAAATTAATTTAAAATTAATTCTTGTTATCAAAACAAAAAAATGTGTTTTTAATTAATTATAACTATCAAAATACTTACCATTGTTTGTGTCCATATAAAGTGTGAAATTACATCCAATGACAAAAATTGGATTGAATGATAAAAATATAATTTAATTAATCTTCAAAACCAATTAAAATAACTAACTATCTATTTAAATAAAATATATTAAAAGGATGTTTTGAATTAAAATGCAGTATTTTAACTATTCATTAAAAAATAAACATTATCAGAAATGTTCCCAAATTTTATCCAATGTAAATTTTGATGTCCCCATTCTAAATAAGAATATTATTTTGTCAAATAAATCCTATAAAAGGGAAAAAATTATATTAAAAAGTTTTCTCCATCAAAAGTCAGTAAATCATTTTTTTAAATAATATTAGATTGTTTATGATTAGAATTGGATTCATTCACATTTTATGCTTCAATGTTTTATTGGAAAGATGTAAAAACATTAAAAAAAATTTATTATCATTTTTTAATTAGTTCAATTGAATACCTCCAATATAACATTTAGGCATTATCTACAAATTAAAATAATATTATATTTTTATTTTTCAGTATGACTTATCCTTGAGTGCAACATGAGATTTCGCTGAAACCCATTGTTATGTGTCAGGAACACCATATAACATAGCATCACCTTTAAAGTAAAATTAATATTTAATTCAAAAATATTAATATATATATTTAATGAATTTACGCTTTAATTATATGGGATGTTACTTTCTTCACCGTTTTGGAAATTGTGTCCTCGCAATTTTATCCACTTATCAAATAAATTTGGGGTATTTTTCCCTCATAGAATTTTCAGATTCCCACGTATCCTCTTCAACCATGTGTTTTTTTTTCACAAAACCATTACCTAAAGAATTACCTTATTGTGCAACACTTTCTCTCTTCATTAATTAATCTGGACTGGTTGTTCCTCATAAGAGAGATTCTCTCCAAACTAAACTACCCCTGGACTCAAAACATGAGATGGATCCGACATATACTTTTCAACTTTGAAAAATGAAAAACATTGTGTACCTAGGATAAACATGGATGTAAAGCCACTCTATAGGGAACCTGATAAAAAATTCACGAGGATTTCATAGGGACCAATGAACCTCGAACACAACGTTCCCTTTTATCAAAAATGAATTACACTTTTCCATAGAGAAACATTTAGAAAGGCAAGATCACCTAACTCAAAAGATAGATCCTTCCTCCTATTATCCACAAAACATTTCATCCTGCTCTGAGCTGTTCTCAAAGGTTTCTAAACCAATTTTCCTTTTTCTACCATATCATCAAAATATTCTGGTCCCATTAGTTTCCTCTCACATTCTTCATCTAAAAAAGCTGGAGTCTGACATCTCTTTCTGTATAATGCCTCAAATGGTGTCATCTATACACTTGAATGAAAACTATTATTATAAGAAAATTACACCAAATAATGATGTTGGTCCTAACTTCCAGGGTAATCCATTGATCATGCACGTATCATATCTTCCAATTTATGAATATTAGTTATGAATTCCAATCTAATTGAAGATGAAAAGATGTAAGAAATTTTAATTCAGTACCCAATGAATTTTAAAGGCCTTTCCAAAAGATTGAACTAATCATGGGATCACTAATAGATACAATAAAGAGGGGAACTCCAAGCATCTTGACTATCACGTTAACATGATACTCAGAAAATTGATCTAGAGACAAAGTGTCATGAATAGGAAGGAATGATCAGATTTAGTCAATCGATCAGCAATAAAAAATAATGTATTATTACCTTGAGATGTTTTTAGTAATCCCACAATGATGTCCATGGTTATTTTTACCAATTTCCACTCGAGAACTGGTAAAGGAGAAATCATCCCATTCGGTAACTCCTGCTCTACATTAACCTGTTGACAAGTCAAACACATCACAGTAAAGTCAACAATATATGTTTTCATTCCATCACACCAGTAATACTCTCGAATATCTACTTGCAACTTATTATTTCCTTGATGAACTAAAAATGGGGAACTATGATTTTCAATAACAACTCTTTCTTCAAATTTGATTCCCATGGAACACATAATCTCTTCCCAAACCACAAAAAACAACTATTATCTATGTTAAATACAGGTAAATTATCCTTCTAATACAACTCTATATTTTTCTACAACTCGCGGTCTTCTTTCGATGTTTTCTTAATTCTGTCTGATAGGAATGATTTCACTGACCCTTGAAACAAAATAGAGGAATTTACTGCACCAAAAATATAAATGATAAATTTCACCAATTCATTAATCAAAGGATATTTTTCCAAACATAACATGGTTAATGTTTCATTTCTCTTTCAACTAATAGCCCCAGACACAATATTTTTCTTTATTTGATAGTAATAGATCCTGAAATCAAAATCCTTGATTAATTCAATCCACCTCCTTTGTCTCATGTTTAATTTTTCTGAGTAAATATATACTTCAAACTTTTTTGTTCAGTATATATTTCAAATTTTACTCTATATAGATGATGCCTCCAAATAATATAATCAAAACAACATCAACTAATTCTAAATCATGTGTAAGGTAATTAATCTTATGAGGTTTCAACTGATGTGAAAATAAGAAATTACCTGATCATTTTTCATTATGAAACTAGGATGTCTTTTCAATGATGCAACACTATAGATAAAAAATTCACCATTTCATAAAGGCAATACCAAAATTGTAGCATTCACCAATCCTCTTTTTAATTTTTGAAAACAAACATCATATTCTTTTATCCAATTGAATGTAACACCATTTTGAGTTAACCTAGTCATTGAGATATATAACCATGAAATTTTTTCAAAAACCCACAAGAATAATAAACTCTAAAATCAAGAAGACTACTTATCTCTATAATATTGGTAGGTCATGGCCATTATTCAACAAGTTTTGTTTTAGAAGGACCAATTATTATACAATTTTTTTAAACAATGTAACCAAGGAATGAAATATTTAGTAACAAAAACCCATACCTGCTGAATTTACCATACATCTTCATTCTTTTTTAGGTATGCAATAAAACCCTTAAATTAATTTTATTTTCTATTTACTTTTTGAATAAACGAAAATATCATCATTGAATAGAACCACAAACATGTCTAGGAACTAACGGAAAATTCTATTCATAAGATCAATGAATATAGCAGTTGCATTGGTTAACAAAAAAGGAATAACTACAAATTCATAATGCCACATCCAGTACAAAACGCAAGTCTTCGAAATGTCTGATTCATTTTCATTCAACTGATAGTACATCGCCCTCTTGTATATAATCGAACAATATTGAGCTCTATGGAGCTGATTAGAAAAATAATCGATATGAGGCAAAGGATACATGTTCTATAATGTGATGTTACTACATTCTCTATAATCAATGAAAAGTGTTATTGGACTATCTTCCTTTTTAATGACAAAGCAGGAGCACCCCATGGTGATGTGCTAGGTCGAATGAATACTTTTTCTAATAACTCCGGTTATTTATTCTTTATCACTAAATGATCAATTTGAGCCATTCTATAATGGGGTTTCAAAATTGGGATAGAATCAGGAACTATGTCAAAAGTATATTCAACTTCCCGATCGTGTATTATAACAAGAAAATTATTAGTAAATACATCAAGATACTCATTTACTACTGGAATATCATTAATCAAAACTATTCCTTTGTATTCAATAATTTGTGCAATGTAGCATTCATTTCCATTTTTTACTAGTTTATCATCATCCTGATATGTTATCAAACTTAAGGGTTCATTCATACAAACAAACTGAAATTCATTCTGAAAATAATCCTATTTAGATCTGCAGTCAATCATAGCATGGTAAATAAGAAGAAAATCCATACCCAAAATAACATCTAAATCTACTAGTGGAAAAACAATAATGTTTTCAGGTAGATTCATTCCACACACAAGGACATGAAATTTCTTTTATATTTTTTTGTCTCAAAATTTCATCCCATTGTTTTTACCCTAAGTTCTTGATTCATATCTTGAGATGAGATTCCCAATTTACTAGAAACCTTCTCATAAATTATAGAGTGTATAGAGCCTGAATCAAATGATACATTGGCATAATCTAAACAAACAAATAGTGTACCTGATACCACTTAATTTGATGGACCATTGTCTTCTAAATTAGTTTCAATGGATTTCACTAACCATTTCTTCTTATAGTCCGGTTGCATTATCTCAGTTGACTTCTTGTTTTGACACTCATTTTCATAATGACCCAATTCATTCCATGTAAAAAACAATACAGACTATACATCAGATTTTGTCTTACCATTACACGGATCTTTTTCAGTGCAATTAAGAGCCATATGTCCCATTTTACCACATCAGTTGCACTTATCTGAATTCAAAAGACATTCCCTAGTGTGCTTTTTACAACAATTTTCCCAAACTCTAATCTTATGTTTCATACAATTATACATTTTTGAATTTTTCTTCCCTTTTGTCTACCACCTTGACCTCTTATTATGTTTTTTTTTCAAATAACACATGTTCATTGACAGACTTCATTTACACATTCTACACTCATTGAACATGTTTTTCAAAACGTTTGATCCCAAAAGAAGATAAATCCATTAAATACATCAGATTTAATCCTGAGTAAAAATGATTGATTTTACTATCAAAGTATTGTGTTAAATTTGGACGATACATTTCCAATCAAATGAATTTTTCTACACAAATAACCACTAAGTGATCTTCATTCCTAAATTCCAAGAACTCGATTTCCTTTCTATAAAAAACCACCTTAGAAAAATATTTGACAAGAAATATACCATTGAATTCATCCTAATCAATAGCATAAATCTCATCACTATCCCTAATATTTTTCACCATTGACCACCACTAATAGGCTTCAACATCAATAAAATATATAAAAAGACTAATGTTTTGAGGTAATAACCCCCCCCCCCCCCCATGATGTTAATAATCTATTCGAGTGATTTAATACCCCCTTCAGCAAGAACATGGTCCGATGATCCTCTAAATGATATGGGATGATGCCTCATGAAATACTGGAGTACTGAAATTTCCTCTAGTGGATCTGGATGATATTATCCATGGATACCACCACCATTTATAGCCTAAGTAAACTATTCCATTACTACAAAAAATGTTCAGTTCCAATGCTGACAATCTCAGTTTGCTGATTTGGAAGGTTATTTTCATCCTGTTTTTGTCCCATCATTGTGGCCATGTTTCCTCTATGGAAAACTATTTTGAACATAGAAATATCTTAGGTGAAGAAACATGGTAATCTGTAAATGCTATATCATTTTAATATTAACATAAATTAATTTTTGGATATATATTGAACATATCCTAACTCATAAATTTTCTAAAACCACATTTGAAACCAACTATGAGGACCCAACCTTAAATATTTCGTAATCTTGAATTACATAAATAATTCAAATTGAGGATCATTTCAGGTTTAGAGTTTTAGGGAAGTAGACCAAAACTATTACATTACATATCAATTGTTACATTTTTGACACTTCTACTCATTATTAATTTTTTTTAAAAATAAAATCTATGAAATGAAAACAAAAGATCTTTTATTGATAAAAATCAACTTGAATTCTTCCTTTCTCTTACACTTCCTAATATCCTAAGAGAAAAATTTCAAAAAACATGGGATGAACATAAAAATCTCAGAAAGGGTTATAAAATAATGAATGAAATCCTAAGTCCATTAGTATATACAAAACACACACTCTTTTAAAAACCTCTGGAAATCATAAGATTTATGAATAACACATACAAATCACAAATCATTATGGTAACTTGTGGCATCCATATCACACATACATTGTAGCTTTCCCAGCTATGCATAGAGTGATGTTTGGAATACCCATTCTAGTATATTCCCAAAATATATTAGGATAGACATTAAAGTTTACCTCCATCATTTTACCCAATGCATTGCAGAGAAATCTCGCGCTCACCCACCCAAGGGTTATCACATAACTACCCTTATACGTAAGAAATTTCCAAGAATGATAACATTTTCATGACACCTATAACAAACATAAAGGAAAAAAAATAACATTTCCACATTCCAATAACAATATGTCATGTAAATATATTGAAATAACCAATCTATTATCAAATAAATTTTCAAAATGAAAATTCCTAAAATATTATATGGTATTTATTTTCCTTTTAAAAACATTACAGCTTGTTATGGAAGCCATATATCAAATAACTATCATGGTACCAGAAAGGTCATTGTCACTATGTACATTAAAAAGAAACATTCTCTTTTTGTAGTTTAGTAAAATGATTCATAGAAGAAGAATAAAGTTTCATGAAATGAAAATTAAAAGGTGTTTATACACCATATAATACAAAGTCGTGTATTAAAAAAATATGCCTCAATGAAAGGAGATTGAGACGAAGTCATTTACCTCGGGTCCGACTTGACTAGTTTTTTCTTTCATCTCATGAATTTTAAATTAAAGATAATTTATAATTTCTTAATAACCATTTACATGATTACTCTTCTTTTTATTTTACTTATTACCACATTCTAAACATTACATAATCATTTAAGATAATAATGATCGTTTTGTTGATATTTTGTTCTTTAGTCCAAAATGAACTTCCAATAATTAAAAGTTGTCAATGTGGTAAAATTTACATTATCTACATAATTATATTCATTATTTATATATCACATATATCATACATATCCATTATATATAATTATTCTTAATATTATATAACATTTGGAGATAAGAAATGAAAAGCACCTTTAATGGAAAGGGTAAGTCGTACGTACGTATGAACGCTACTTTTGTTTCTATTTTGTATTTAATGGAATGAAAACAAAATGATAAATACGTATATTATAATTCAAGTATAATATCATATATAATTTCAGTAAATCAATCCATTATACAATCCTCGTATGGCAGGAACGAGTTATATCACTTTGATGGGGTGGTAATCCGCACTTCCTCAAAGAAAATTATCGTATTTACTAATTCTGGAAACCATAATGGTATGAAATAAATGAAAAATAAAGAAGAATATAAGAATATATAAATATAATATATATCCAATATAAATATATTTACATCATAATATCCTCCCTGAAAGTAGGTAGGATATATTCAATTAATCATCATTTAAGGAGGTTGTAGTTCACCGTACACCAAAACAATATGTTTGTATCCATTAGATGTAGGTGTGTGTAAGTGTATTTTAAATCCTTCTCATAAAAACAACCTAGTTTATTTGGGATAATTTATTTATTATGTATATAAATAATAATAATATAATAGAGAGTGAAGAAGTAAAATAAAATAATTGAACTCGAGGGATGCTATTAGCTTAAAATCTGGTAACTCCCTTTGGTCGGATCCAAAAAAGCTTCATTGAAGTGACTTCTTCCTAAGGTAAGGATTCTAAGAGGAATTTAGGGATTTTGTTAGCTTATATTATTCAAGGTTGGATGTTCCAAGGGGGCTTGAGAGGTGTGAGTAAGGGCTAGAGGTGATTGCTTTTTATATGGGGGAGGAGGGGCTATTAAGGAATGATTGAAGATATTATTTTAGTATATAATGATTTTTTGTTTCAAGTGGTCCTAAAAATATTTAATTCTAAAATAATTTGTATATAAGTATATATAAAATCATCCAATAATAAATGGATAGGTTTGGGATGTAAATTTATTCTTATATTGTTTATTTAACCTTTTGTTCACATATTTATCTTTTACCATGTCCTCTTATATATTCATATTATATTGCTAATATATTTACTATAAAAATACAAGCGACCCTAAGTGGATTATTAATGAACTTTTTACATAATATATGTTATTTTAATAAATATTATATTTTGAGGAATATTTTATCATTTACTAAAATATTGATTTTTTAAAAACACTTTTATTTCAATTTTAATAATATTCATATAATGAATTTTTAAAATATTTTAAATGACTTGATTATTTATAAAAACATTCACTAGTTAAAATATAACAAGTAATAATAATGTATAAAATTAGCGGATTACATAATAAGGTTCAAAATAAATTTATTTTAATGCTTATAATATCATTTATTTGAATCCATTCTTAATGAATATATTATTAAATCACCTTTGGGTCATAATTAAATTTGCCTATTTGATGTATAAAAATTATAAATAAAATTCCATGATGTAAGAAATTTTGTTATATTTCAAAGTAATATATATAGTTAAAGAGATAACTTATATAACCCCATATTAAAATTGCTTTATTAAAAAGATTAATGTTTTTCCTTACTTTAAATTAATTAATATAAATTATCCTTATCACTACCATGTGGCTCCATGGGGTCCCTAAGTAGACCCATGGATGAACATGGTCAGAAATGTTTTATAAAATAGGGTTAGAACTCGTGTAAGGGTAATTTAATATTTTTATAATATTATTTTTCACCCTTATTTACCATATTTACTCTTTAATCATGGTAATTAAAATATTTACTAAAGTAAATATTAATAATGTATAAAAATAAATATTACCCATTGAAAAAAAAATTACATCATTATTATAAATATGATATCCAATTTTCCCAATTCATAATACAGAATTGGTAGAAATTAATTTATAATTAATACTCTTTCTCAAAACAAAATGCGTGTTTTTAAGAAATAATAACTATGAAAAGATTTACCTTTGTTCATGTCCAAATTAAGAGTGAAATTACATCCAATGACCAAAATTAGAATAAATATTAAAAATATAATACAATTACACTTTATAACTAGTTAAAATAAAAATATAAAAATATAAAAAAATTAGATTAAAAGGTAGTTTGGAATTAAAATTCATTTTTCCACTACTCATTACAAAATGAACATTATTAGGAAAATATCAAAATTTCATCCAATGTATATTTATATGTCCCTATTCTAAAGGAGAATATTATTTTGTCAGAAATAACATGTAATGGTGACAAAACCTGTATTTAGAAACGGTTCACTATCAAAAGGTGGTAAATAGCCCATTTAAATAATATTAGAGTGTTTATGCATAAAATTGGATTTATTATCATTTCAATCTTCATACATTTATTTGATAAATGTAAAAGAATTTTAAAAACATGTATAATAATATATATGTTAGTTTAATTCATTTCCCGTCAATTCAACATCTCGGCATTAACTATAATTTAAAATAATATAATATTATTATTTTTCAGTATAACTCACCCTTTTCAACAACATGAGATTTCAGAGACACCGATTTTTGTGTTTCATATAGTCTATTGAACATAGAATCCCCATTAATGAAAAATTTAATATTTAATTCAGATATATTAATAAATAGGAAAATGTCTTACTCATTAATTACTTGTGATGTTATAGTGTTCCCTAGCCAACATCTCCAACAATATCTTCTAGAGAATGGATCCTAAGTGTTCAAACTAATATAGATAATGAAGTGATAGTAATTTCATGTTTTTAAATAGTTCTGGGTAAAATATGGCTTGAATATATGGAATTTATAGAACTATTAGTTTTAACATATTCCTTATTAATATGGTTATATGATTTAGAATTAATGTCTAGATTTTACATATTATCCTCAAGATTCTGACAGGTGGTCACTGGTTTATGTGGATCTCCTTCATCCTATTTTACATGTATAGATTATTCCACACATTTGGATATTTTATTAAACACAATATAAGATTTAATAGAGAATTAATATCTTATAAAAATTCCTTTATCACTCTTGGAGGCTAATTTGTCAATATTATCAATAGTATTTTGAATATAGACATTGAAACCAAAAAATTGAAGTTATTATCCTTGGGTTTTATATTGTTCCATAACTCATAAGGAATCCTTTTACCAGTTGGTCTAATTATTACTATATTAATAATACATCATGATTTGTTGAAATATTTAGCCTAAAATTAGTTATTTACATCATACTCATTAATCATGGTTCTAAGAATTTCTTGTAAGGTTCTATTAATTATTTCTATAGCTACATTGTGTTGTGGTGTCCTAAGGGAAGATATGTTATGACTATAAAAATTTGTGGGGAACAAGGATATAAACTCTTGGATTTCAAACTCACGACCTTGGTCACTTCATAGGGATTAATTCTAAGACCACTATGATTTTCTATAGTCCTAGAACACTCGATAAAGTAAGAGCATGCTTCACTTTTGAGATCCAAAATGAAAGTCCTTATATACATAGAATAGTTATCTATGATAACATAGAAATTTTTCTTCCCACTAAGACAGGATACATTATAGGTTCTGATAAAATCTATGTGATCCAACTCGAGAGGTTGAGAAGTTGAAACACCTTTCTATGGTATGAATGATATTTCACGTTGTTTACCCTTTTGATGAGGATTAAAGACATTTTCATTTAGAAACTCATGTCTAGGTAATCCTTGACTATACCATTTATAGTATGTTTTCTAAGGAAGGGTATATTACAGTGTCCTAGTCTTCTATGTATATTCCAAGTCTCATTGTGAAATACACATTTTCATGAAATATTTTGATAAATTAAAGAATCTAATTTAACAACATAAACATTTCAATTTCTAAAATAAAAAATATTAGATCATTGTTAGATTTAAAAAAAATAAAAGAATCACTATAAAATTTAATAAAAAAAACATCATCACAAAACTATTAAAAACTAAGAAGATTATATCTTAATCCTTAGACAAAATGTACTTTAGAAATTAAAACTGAGTTACTGTTACCAATCTGTCCAAGGCCAATTATTTTTCCATTAGCACTGTCACCTAATGTGACATACCCAACAAAAATATTTATTAAATTCTTGATACAAGAGTAATATCCTATCATTAGTCTTGAAAACCACTTTCCATGTAGAGACACAAAGCTTGACGTACATGGATATTACATTACTTTAGCGGAATACTTAATACATAACAATAACAGACACACAAGGATCATAATAGTTTAGTGTCTTTGGAAACTCGGAACATAATCTTCTAATCGTGGTGAATGATCTTCAACATCTTACATAAAGATCTTCACACTTTTGTTTCCTTACCTAAAATCTTTCTTTTAATCCTGAGGGAAAATAAAACATAAAAAAGGGTGAGCTCAAATGCTCAGTAAAGGTAAGCATGGATAAAATAAAACATACCATATACATTTGAACTTAAAAAAACATGAACATTAAAAATCTTGAACAACGACATAAAACATGGAAGTACATAAGGAATAGATCACAATGGAACATAAATCATGATAAAATAGCATGGGAATAAAACATGTAATTGTGGAATCCATAAGCACATTTAATGATTTTAAAAGTATCCAAGGTATTGCTGCCAATACCATCTTAGTGGACAATGTCCCTTTCTGAATCGAGTTCACTCCTCGTTTCAGTCATGTTTTACTGAACCTGTTTAACGTGTCGTTCCAGCCATGTCGATCTCATGAGATATAAATCTTTACCCAATGCCTTGGAGGGATATATAGGTCCCACCCATCTCATAATGAAATCATTCTTTCTTGTGCCACAAAATAAACATACATCATTCATAATAACCCAACGAAGAAAATGGGTTTCATAAACATCATCCCATCATCACATAATCCATATAAAAGAAATGGATATTATTTCATAATAAGAAAAGTGAAACCATGTAAATCATAGATACATTATACTTGAAACATACACATATGAAATAATGTCATCTTAGATGGAAAATGGTTTTGATAAAACACTTGAAATTAATTCTTGAGGAAAATATCTTTTCTTCTTCAAAATCATTTTCTTTTCACAAAATGTCATCAGTTTTTAAAAGAAAAGAATTTTGTTGAAAATAGTCAAGAAATATTTTGTATGAAGCTTCGTTAAAATAAGGCTTTATAAAACCGTAAAAATCTGTTTGTGCCCTAAAAGTTAAAAAAACATTCTTCTCGTACTTTTTCCGGAAAAGTAAAAAAGTACCTCGTAACGTAAACAAAAGAAATATTCCTTACATACCATGTAGTAAAAGTCAATAATGGGTAAAAAGGACTTTAAAAATACATGAAAACACTTTTATAAAACATGTATATGGATGATAGAAATATCCCCAGTAAATACTTTCGAATAAGCAATCTCGGATAAAAAATGAGATTTGCAGAATTATCCCTTACCATAGGTCCGATTTGATTTGTAAGTGTCCGAACCTCCTGTATAATGATTTAAATAATGTTATTGACTTATTAAAGAATCATATTAATTGTTATGATATCATATATGGTTCACTTATGACTTTATATTACCCGTTCATTTGTAAATTCCATGTTAAAGAGCGTTTTGGGTAAAATCGTTTCATTTCTCGTCCATCTTTTGACTTGTAATTATTCATATGATTAGTTGGATCATGATTACTTACATCCAGAATGTAAAAAATGATTTATATATAATATAAATTCACAATATACACATATACAATAGATTGATAAATGGAAATAAATACACCGTTCATGGAGACGGTAGGCCATACGTACGCATGAACGTTGTTTTCGTTTTCTCATTGAATTGAATTGAATTAATTGGATGACATACATATATATATATATTCATAAATCCCGTATCATTATTATGTCATATATTTCATTATTACTTATTATATATACTTTATAATCATTTATTAATGGTTAATCATTGAGAATGAATCTCATCGCGTCGTGGAGACGGTATTCCGTACGTTCGCACGAGCGATGATATCATTCCCATGATCGTGGAATTTTATTGGAGTGTATGTATACTATTACAGAACCAATATAAATTTATAATAATCATATATAGTTATTATTTACACCATTATACCCATCCAAGTAAGGTGGTGGTGGAAAATAGATTACACCACGGCGTGGAGACGGTATTCCGTACGTATGCACGCGCGGTGATTTCATTTTCCATAGGAAGGATAGATAGTGAAATAGGGTTGTTTCATACATATAATAACATATAATTATATGAGTGATACTTATGTTATTACTTCATGATGAAACAACTAATTAAGTATAAGTGGAAGAAGAAATAAAGATGAAATAATCGGTAACTGGCATTACCTCTTCTTTGAAGCGCTTCTTTGAGACCTCCTTTTAGGGCACTAAAATTGGTCTTTGAAGAAGACCAGGACCTCTAGGATGTCTCTAGGGAAGTGGATAGAATAAATTGGAAGGGTTTGGCAGAGCATGAAGGCTCAAAGTGGTGTGCATAAGAGAGGGAGGATGTGCCCTTTTATAAGGGAGGAGAGGGGCACCTTTAGAATAACTAAAACTATTATTTTATTATAAACCAAAATTCAGTTTTAAATAGCTCCAAATTGATTTATTTCGAATCTAAGATGGGGATGGGTCGAAATCCTCTCATCCAATATAATTTAGACAAGTTTAGGTTCCTATTTTAACCTTATCATTTAGATTTAACATTAAGTTAAATAATTTTACTTTTACCGTGTCTTCTTGTGTTCTTACACTATAAGGTTAATAAACATACTATAATAAGACAAACGAACCCCAAGTTGTTTATTATTAATATATATAACCTTATCTAAGTCATGTTTCCGAACCTTAGATTTTAGGAATAAAATAACAATGGATAATATAATATTTGTTTTAAAAACTATTTTATGTCAATTTTGACACTATTTAGTAATTGATTTATCTGAAAATCATAAAAGAATGATTAGTTCGAAAACAGTTAATTAAATCAATAATAAAATGTCATATTAACATAAAAAATTCCTGTAATTCATAAAAAGTCTCAAATTATATTTATTTGGGTATTTATAATATCAATTATTCTAATGTTTCACTATTATGGTAATTACTGTATCATCATTGTGTCATAAATAAATTAAATTATTTAATGTCTAAAAATTGTAAATAAAATATAATTATGTAGGAAATCAGATTATCTTTCTAAGGACTATTTAAAATAGAATTTATCTTATGTATAACCATATATTAATTTTTTTTTAATAAATAAACATTGATTTTAACTCTTTTAACTATTCTTTGAATTTAATAATAATAAATGTCCTAATCTAATACAAGTGGGCCTAAATGGTAATATTTTATTACTAAGGTTGTTTTTGGTCGAATTACACTTAGCCAATAGAATTAGGACATGTGTTAGGGTAATAATAATATCATTTTTACCCTTAATTACCCTATTTAATTTTAACCGTGGTAAAAAAAAGTAAATAGTTATTATTCACCAAAAATTATTTTCATCTCATTGAACCACATTTTACTTACTGACATCAACCATGTCTCTCAGATTTTTGAAATTCCACTCATAGAAGCGGTAAAATTATGTTTTATGAAATATTTATTTTTTTAAACTACCACTTAGTGGTTTCACTATTCATCAAAAAATGAAAGTTTCCAGAAAAATACCAAAAATTAGGGCTAGGCTATATTTGATATTATGAACTCAAAAATGATGCCTATTTTACAAATTCAAAACATATCAGTTTCATTAATTAATTTAAAAATTAATTCCCATCGTCAAAACAAATAGCGTGTTTTTAAAAGATAATAACTATCAAAAGATTGACACTTGTTTATGTCTGGTTTAAATGTGAAATTACATCAAATGAAAAAAAAAATTTAAATTGAAAAAATATATTCTAAATATTCTTTAAAAACGCCAAACTAATAATTTACCACTATTAATTATTTAGATTTAAAAATTTGTTTTAATTAAAATTTATTAATTTTCACTATTCATCTGAATATGAAATTTATCCTAAAAGTACCAAAATTTCACCTTAGGCTAAATTTGATACTCCAAATCAAAAAATGAAATCCATTTTGAGAGATAAAATTTATAAAAATTTAAAAGGTTATTATTAATATTCATAACGGCTAGTTTTAATAATATTTTAATAGCATATCGTTGTTTAGTGAAACTCGGTATTGTGTACTACACACGCTATCGAGGAAGGTCGTGATTGCGTGTAATGCAAGGAAATTCAATGATGCGTGTTGTGCAAGCTCCTTTTGGTGTAGCGTACAACACAAGACATTAATGAAATTAAAAATAATATTTTTCATAAAATATCGGGGTGTTACATTCTATCCCCCTTAAAATTAATTTCGCCCTCGAAATTCATCGGGGTTATAAATCATTTACTATTCATAGAAACCCACATCGTAAAAAGGAATACTGAAACTTAATATTAAAAACTAAAGTATGAAATGTAACGATTACCCAATGTAGCTCATCACTGGGTTTCCACGTAGGAGAATATACGTGAAAATATGGATATGGAAGAAAATTCTAACCATCAAGTTACAATGGAGAGTGGTAGAGAACATGGCTATGAAAAATCCATCGATCACAAAGCCATATATTTGTGATGATCTAAGGTACCATCGGATTTAACGGATATAAGGGCACTAGGAAAACATTTTTTCTTTTCAAGATCAATTCCCTAAAGTTGATGAAATTATAATTAGAAGAAATACTTTCATGATTTTGGTACAGTCTCACCGTTGGTTGTTCTTTGGACAATTTCCACTTCATCTTTTAAATAAATGAAGTTGAATTTGTCATTCGTGAAGTGTTTGCAGATCATGTGATAGAATGATGGGTCATTCCAACTGTCTAAAAAAAGGTTATAAAAATCATCAAAAATACATAAGTCCATCTATAGTGAGATTAATCATATATGGTTCCTAAAATGGACTTATACTTCATATATCATACTCCTTAATATAATAAAACTAGTTTCTACTAAACAGGGACTTCCTGTTGGCCAGTGGTTGGTGATAAAAGCCAGTCACACTTCAGTTGTGGGTTCGATTCCCACAGCCTTGTCCGACGTGATGGGCTGTCGCCCATCCTGCAGGTTGTCCTTTTTCTAAAACTACATTACTATAACATCCCATAAATAATATCGAAAAACTTCTATCCTTAAACAATACTAACTTATGTCCAACATAATCCATTCAAATCTTTAGGCTTATCCAAAATACTGAAGTCCACTCTCATAATATAGTAAAAACGATTACCAGAGATTTCATATAACAAGCATGTTCATACCATCGTTGATCCCCATATATCATAAGATATGTCTTGTTGGTCACATTCCAAATATTGTAAGGCCTTAATCATGTATTCTCTTGAAAAATGAATACCCATTGAATCTTAGTAAAAACATGAGTGCTGTCAAAAGTTAACTCATTCCACATACCAAAAACCCAAAATTATATATACTCAAACCATGATATAACTATTTCCTTATATCAGTCATGAGCTCATGAATACTATCAAACCATTAATTTTCTCCTTATCCCTTCATTATGCGCATATCATCTACATTTCAAAAATATCTGAATAACCATTCATGGATACTGGTACCATTAACCATACACTTTCAAAACTCAAGGAAAGACAACAGTGTAACAATCCTTAGATGTCTCTTTATTCCATAGTACCATGAGATTACTTATACAACATTACACATGATTTCACTACATTCTTAAACCATTGTCCGAGCTTCAACAATTCTTTCATCTCACATATCATTTTTAGTCTCTTAATCATCATCAACATAAATACTACCCATACGACCATACGGATTCTCTTCATGAGACTTTCCCTTAGGTAATTGGTTTGCATAATGCCCGTAAATTCCACATTTAAAACATTTAACCACTGTTGATTTCGTAGCAATACCATTATCCTCATCCCTGGTGTTAACTGAACCTTTTCCTTTTCACTTATTGGATTTGTGTCCTTCTTTTCCACATCCAAAGAATCTTCTAGTTCCTTTGAATCATTATCCTTGATGCATCTTCCCACATGATTTACATAGGGGAAATTGAACTTTCATTCCTCTATGATCATCATGAAACTCCATATTTCTCTTATTAGCCGAGACAGGAAACTTACCAAATTATACATTATTGATCATATTATGAGATTGTTGATTCGGAATAATAATGATCTTTGGACATCCAAATCCCATTTCATTTGGTTTCTCATGAAGAATATCATTCCATTGTCCATCATATCCTCCATTATCGTGAATCATCTTGTTTCCAGCCATTTCCTAAAACCCAAAATGAATAGTGTGAGAGGCAAAAATCATAATAAAGGGGGAGTAACTTCAATATCTAAAATCTTTGGTTTAATATAATATCGTTACCATAGTTCTCGGACTCTATCCTATACATATACTTATCCTTAGGGACATCCCTAGACATCCCTTAGAAATATCTCTAGGGATCTCACTAACGTTTTCGCATCCCAATTTCCAAAGGTTGACTAAACATTTCCTCTGATACCAACTGTAGAGACCCAAAGCATGACCTACATGGATATTACATTACTTTAGCGGAATACTTAATACGTAACAATAACAGACACACAAGGATCGTAATAGTTTAGTATCTTTGGAAACTCGGAATGTAATCTTCTAACAGTGGTGAAAGATCTTCAACATCTCCCATAAAGATCATCCTACTTTTGTTTCCTTACCTAAAATCATTCTTTTAATCCTGGGGGAAAAGAAAACATAAAAACGGTGACCTCAAATGCTCAGTAATGGTAAGCATGGATAAAATAAAACATACCGTATACATTTGAACTTAAAAAACATGAACATTAAAAATATTGAACAACAACATAAAACATGGAAGTACATAAGGCATAGATCATAATGGAACATAAATAATGATAAAATAGCATGGGAATAAAACATGTAATTGGGGCATCCATTAAACACATGTAATTATTTCCATATTAGCCAAGGAATTGCTGCCAAGGCAATCTTAGTGGACAAAGTCTCTTTCTGAATCGAGTTCACTCCACGTTTCAGTCCGGTTTTACTGAACCGGTTTAACCTGCCATTGTAGACATGTCTATCTCATGAGATATAAATCTTTACCGAATGCATTGTAGGTAGATATAGTTCCCACCCATCTCATAATGAAATCTTTCTTTCTTATGCCACAAATTAAACATACATCATTCATAATAACCCAACGAATAAAATGGGTTTCATAAACATCATCCCATCATCACATAATCCATATAAAAGAAATGGATATGATTTCATAATAAGAAAAGTGAAACCATTTAAATCATAGAGACATTATACAAGAAACATACACATATGAAATAATGTCATCTTAGATAGAAAATTGTTTTGATAAAACATTTGAAATGAATACATGAGGAAAATATCTTTTCTTCTTCAAAATAATTTTAGTTTCACAAAATGTCATCAAATTTTAAAAGAAAATGGTTTTGTGGAAAATATTCATGAAACTTTTGGAGTAATCTCCATTAAAATAAGGCTTTATAAAACCTTAAAAATCTGTTTGTGTCGTATAAGTTAAAAAAACATTCTTCTCGTACTTTTGCCGGAAAAGTAAAAAAGTACCTCGTAACGTAAAAAAAATAAAGATTACTTACATACCATGTAGTAAAAGTCAAGAATGGATACAAAGGACTTTAAACATACATGAAATAACTTTTTTAAAACATGTACATGGATGATACAAATATCCCCAGTAAATACTTACGAATAATCAATCGCGGATAAAAAATGAGATTTGCAGAATTATCCCTTACCTTAGGTCCGATTTGATTCATAAGTGTCCGAACCTTCTGTATAATGATTTAAATAATGTTATTGACTTATTACAGAATCATATTAATTGTTATGATATCATATATTGTTCACTTATGACTTTATATTACCCGTTCTTATGTAAATTCCATGTTAAAGAGTGTTTTGGGTAAAATCGTTTCATTTGTCGTCCGTGTTTTGACTTGTAATTATTCATATGATTACTTAGATCACGATTACATACATCTAGAGTGTAAAACATGATTTATATATAATATATATTCAGAATATACATATATACAATAGATTGATAAATGGAAATAAATACATCGTTCATGGAGACGGTAGGCCGTACGTACGCATGAACGTTGTTTTCGTTTCCTCATTGAATTGAATGGAATTAATTGGATGACATACATATATATATATATACATAAATCTAGTATCATTTTTTATGTCATATATTTCATGATTACTTATTATATATACTTTATAATCATTTATGAATGGTTAATCATTGAGAATGAATCTCATCGCGTCGTGGAGACGGTATTCCGTACGTACGCACGAGCGATGATATCGTTCCCATGGTCATGGAATTTTATTGGAGTGTATGTATACTATTATAGATTCAATATCAATTTATAATAATCATATATAGTTATTATTTACACTATTATTCCCATCCATGTAAGGTGGTGGTGGAAAATAGATTACACCACGACGTGGAGACGGTATTCCGTACGTACGCACGTGCGGTGATTTCATTTTCCGTAGGATGGATAGATAGTGAAATAGGGTTGTTTCATACTTATAATAACATATCAGTATATGAGTGATACATATTTTATTACTTCATTATGAAACATATAATGAAGTAGAAGTGGAAGAAGAAATAAAGATGAAAGAATCGGTAACGGGCATTACCTCTTCTTTGAAGCGCTTCTTTGAGACCTCCTTTTAGGGCACTAAAATCGGTCTTTGAAGAAGACCATGACCTCTAGGATGTATCTAGGGAAGTGTAGAGAAGAAATTGGCAGGGTTTGGCCGAGCTTGATGGCTCAAAGTGGGGTGAGGAAGAGAGGGAGGAGGTGCCCTTTTATAAGGGCGGAGACGGGCACCATTGGAATAACTAAAACTATTATTTTATTATAAAGCCAAATTCAGTTTTAAATAGCTCTAAATTGATTTATTTAGAAGCTAAGGTGGGGATGGGTCGAAATCCTCTCATAAAATAGAATATATACAAGTTTAGGTTCCTATTTTAACGTTATCATTTAGATTTAACATTACGTTAAGTAATTTTACTTTTACCGTGTCTTCTTGTGTTCTTACACTATAAGGTTAATAAACATACTATAACAAGCCAAAAGAACCCCAAGTTGTTTATTATTAATATATATAACCTTATCTAAGTCATTTGTCCGAACATTATATTTTTATGAATAAAATAACAGTTAATAATATAATATTTGTTTTAAAACCTATTTTATTTCAATTTTGTCTCTCTTTAGTAATTGATTTTTGTGAAAATCATAACAGAATGATTAGTTCTAAAAAAGTTAATTAAATCAATACTAACATGTCATATTAACAGATAAAATTTGTTTAATTCATAAAAAGTCTAAAAATAGATTTATTTGGTATTTATAATATCAATTATTCAAAATTTTCACTATTATGGTAATTACTGCATCATCATTGTGTCATAAATAAATTAATTTATTTAATGTCTAAAAATTATAAATAAAATATCATTATGTAGGAAATAGTATTATCGTTCTAATGAATATTTAAAATAGAATTTATCTTATGTATAACCCTATATTAAAAATATTTTAGTAAATAAACATTGATTTTAACTCTTTTAACTCTTTATTGAATTAAATAATAATAAATGTCCTAATCTAATCCATGTGGGCATAAATGGTCATATTTTATTTCTAAGGATTTTTTTGGTCGAAATAAACTTATCCAATAGAATTAGGACATGTGTTAGGGTAATAATAATATCATTTTTACCCTTAATTACCCTATTTACTTTTAACCGCGAAAAAAAAGTAAAAAGTTACTATTCAGAAAAAATTATTTTCATTCCATTGAACCAAATTTTACTTACTAACATCAACTGTGTCTCTCGGATTTTTGAAATTCCACTCATAGAAGTGGTAAAATTAAGTTTTATGAAAAATTTATTTTTTTAAACTACCACTTAGTGGATTCACTATTCATCAAAAAATGAATGTTTCCAGAAAAATACAAAAAATTAGGCCTAAGATATATTTGATATTATGAACTCAAAAATGATGTATATTATACCAAATTCAAAACATATTAGTTTCATTAATTAATTTTAAAATTAATTCCCGTCGTCAAAACAAATAGCGTCTTTTTAAAAGATAATAACTATCAAAAGATTGACAGTTGTTTATGTCTGGTTTAAATGTGAAATTACATCCAATGAAAAACATTGTATTAAATTGTAAAAATATATTCTAAATATACTTTAAAACCAATCAAATTAATAATTTACCACTATTTTTTATTTCGATTAAAAAAGTTGTTTTTAATTAAAATTTAGTAGTTTTCACTATTCATCAGAATATGAAAGTTATCCGAATAGTACCAAAATTTCACCTTAGGCTAAATTTGATACTCCGAATCAAAAAATGATGTCCATTTTGAGAGATAAAATTTCTAAAATTTTAAAAGGTTCTTATTACTAATCATAACAGCTAGTTTGAATAATATTTTAATAGCATATCGTTGTTTAGTGAAACTCGGTATTGTGTACTACACACGCTATCGAGGAATGTTGCAATTGCGTGTAATGCAAGGCAAGTCAAGGATGCGTGTTGTGAAAGCTCCTTTTGGTGTAGTGTACAACACAAGACATTAATGAAATTAAAAGGAATATTTTTCAGAAAAT
The DNA here is from genome assembly GCA_963277665.1 of Viscum album. Taxonomy (NCBI): domain Eukaryota; kingdom Viridiplantae; phylum Streptophyta; class Magnoliopsida; order Santalales; family Viscaceae; genus Viscum; species Viscum album. The sequence goes on from OY728123.1 coordinate 540,438,694, forward strand.
CTTTGGGTGGTACATTCCATGTACCAATATCTTCCTTATAAAATCTTCAAACAACATTCCTTCAATATAATCATTAAAAAATATTTTTTGGTACCATGATTTGTTTTTTTCTAGTAACAATAGTAATCAATGATTTTAGAACCCATATATTCTTTATGGGCTTCCTATAATAATTATATAACATATTTAAAAAAATAGACTCTATTTGGTCCAACAAAATTAGATGTAGTAGAAGAAATATTAGAACTACAACTAGCATAAGAATATTCATTTATAGGTAGACAAATAGTATTTCTAGATTTTGTACCAAACATGTTTTTGGTGATATTTTTTCCCAATTTAGTATCATCTACTAACAATGTATGGAGAAATTTTTTTTTCCAAGAATCCTTGTAAGATTAGTTTTTAAATTTTTAAATTTTTTTAGGTCCTTTTTCAATTACTGATTAGATAAGTTAAGTTCATTGTTCTCCTTGACTATTGATCTTTTTTATCTATCTCTATGGTAAGCTCAGATTTGATAGTAGTATTGAAGGAATGATATTTATTTAATTATTTATATTTATCCTTCATCTTATTATAGGTATCTTCAAGAATATTATTATTTTTTAAATAATTCATCACTAGTTGTATTTTCCTCAAGTAAAAATTCTTATTTTACGACTTAGTTGATGTGTTTACCCATACATCTATTTTTTTCTTTTATATTTCATTAGATATGGGCCTTGTTATGGGAAGCGATGTGATACTAGGATGGTTTATGAGATAAAGGTGGGTAGACCTATGTTTTTGGAAATAGTTCACACTTGTGATGAAAATATGGATTGTGTTATGCATTAGGGTGTCTGGGATGAAATTGGAGTTTATAGAATATATTGCAACTAGTAATACCAATTAATGTTCTTATAATTGGAATAAATTATTATAAAATATATTTAAAAGGTAGATTTTTCGGTTTCTTGTTTATCTATATTCCTTTTCAAATAGTTTGAGGTAGCTAGATGTGTTTGGATACAAATATTCTACAGATAACTAATGATGTTTCGTTGTGTGTCTGGAAGTAGAAAATGGTAATTGACTAATAATTTTTGTAACCCAAGGTGATGAATATTTATGGAACTTAATAATGATTATATATACATACATTAAATAAAATTGTACATTGAGGGAATATATATCACTTTTATGGTGAATGAAATGTGATCAGTATATTGTAATTTAGCGGTTATTTAACTAATTAATATGATGTTGAAATGTTAAAAGAAAATAATGAACATAATGTAAGTATTATTAAATTATTGTTTGAATATAATATATATTGTACCTAGTAGTCTTATTACGGTGTCCGAGTGGGTATAGCTATAATTGATCCTACGACTATGATATTGTAACACCCCACGATTTGGTAAATTAGTTTTATGAATTAATTTCATCTTTTTATTTTATACATTTCTCACAACACTAAATATTGATTTATTTATATGAATGAAATAATTATTCCATTAAATATATGATAATCAATTTTAACCATTCATTATATTCTAAACTACGTAAATATTGTGCTACATGTAATACTGACTTGGCTTGCGTTACACTTAACGCTGAGTTTCATTGAAATAATTTTTTTTCTCTAATAATTTAAATAAGATAACTATAATTTTGCTGTTAAATGTTGTAATATAACTAGTAATAACTTATTTTAATTATTATTTGTAATGGTTTTATATAAATAAAACATGATTTTAATAAAACATATAAATTTTGGTAATGAAGTTATATGTTTGAAAATAAATTTTTCTAAAATGAACTATTTTTTTCCTTCTTCAAAAAAATAAATTAATTTTATGAAATTTTAGAAATTTAATATTTAAAAATAAAATTCTTCTTTTAATTTTTAATGTCAATATTAGATTAGGGTGAATTTTCTGGATTTTTCAAAAAAACAACATTTTCATGAATAGTAAAAAATACTCAATTTAAATGTAATAATTCTTTCTCATTTAATGTATTAATATAGTTAAATTATACTTTAATTCGTTATTAAGGCTTTATTATATCCATTTTAAATCATATTTTACATTTTATGTTATCGGTAATAATTTCACTTCGATATTAAATATAATAATAATTCAAACATTCGATCTTTATTTTAATTTAAAACCCTACATTCATAAAGTCTTAATGATAACTTTTATATTATATTTTACCACTTATTTTTTATAATAAATAAAAATAGATTCCATATTTGGAATCAACCTAATTTAAAATTTATCATATGGTAAAACTAGTTTTTTTCTAATAATATTAGGAAAATTAGTTAAAATTAATTACATTGATTAAGACAAAAATTAGTTACTTAGAAGTTATAATTTAATATTAAGTGGACAAATGACACAAAATCTTTTCCAAAATCAATTTTAAAACAATATTTTTATCATATACATTATTTTTTTGAATTTTTTGAGTTATTGGAATATTATTCCATGAAATTTATCTATATAATATGTTATGTATGGAGAAAGACATAAAAGGAACCTTCATTTCCATTAACATTTATAATGCCCTAACAAGTTGACCAAAAACCACATTAATTAGGTTATAAAAATAATTTTTAAAATTGAAGGATTATTTTGAACATATTAATTTATATTTAGTATTTTAATTTCAATTATTTAGATTAAATACATTAGGAGTGGAAAATTAGGTAATTATTTAGTTAAGAATTTATTGAAATAAATAATAATAAATTTTTGAAAAATGAATTTATTTGATTTTATTAGTTTATTTCATTTTTATATGAATATATCAATTTAAACATGTCTGAAATAAATAGATTCTAATTACATCATTGTCTTGATATTTTTTAATTTAAATAATATTATTATCGATATAATTAACATTAATCCAATCTTATAGTAAATTATATTTTAATAAGAGATTGAATATATAATAAAAATATTATATCCCGAGAATTTATTTCTTGATGTAACTAAATTTTAAAAAAAAATCTATAAATGGGCCAATAAATTTTTTACAAGGAACATATTGACCCTAAAATAGAAAAAAAAAATTTATCATGGTTCATGTTAAAGTATTGGTTTTTTACAATACAAGTGCTTGTTTTAAAATTTATTAGAAACACATGGGGGATTTATTTTTTGCAAATTATATATTAGATTTATAATTTTGTGGGTAGATTTTTTCTAATGAATCTTTCTTTAAAATTTTTTTAATTGATAAATTACATTGTTTAGAAAACTAGTAACCTTAATAATAACAAAAATGATAAAAGTAGGGAATCATAGAAGTTAAGGAAAAAAATTAAAAACATGGACTCATTTTTGTGGGGTGGAGGTTTTGATATACCATAAGTACTCTTTAATCCAATATTTGAGAATTTTTAAGCACTTTTTGCAATGGAGTCCTCCCAATAATTTTTACCTTTATAGTATTTACATGAATGTCACTCATCCTCCTCTATAAAAAGGAATTCACTTTTCCCCATACTCACACCTCTAAAAACACATTTCCTCATCCAATACCCTTACAAATAATCTCTCAAATCCTTCATCAAAATATACAAGACTCAATTTGGGAATTAAACCCTCCAATTATTCACTTTGTTTTAAATCAAAATTAGTTACTAAGGAAATGGTAACATCCATCCACAAGATTTTTTGTTTTATTTTAATTCTCCAAACACTAAATTATAGTAAAAACATTTCATATAATTGTAGAAGTATCATATATAGATTGATATGGTTTTATCTAAGGCATATACCTACAGCTACACACAATTCCATAAAATGGGTAATGAACATATCGTACATTTGTATGGCTGACTACCGCCTCACAAAATGATGTCATTAGTTTTTCATTTACCACCTCCCATGGAGAGAAATTTAGAAGAAATAATATTTTTATATGATATATATGATATTTTATTTATTTATTTAATTTTCTAGAATTATTATATAAATCACAACATCATTAATTCCTTTTTTTGTAAATACGATAACTTCATTTGTGGAAATGTGGACTACCATCTTCTCAAAGCGATATGATTCATTCACACATTACATGGAATATAATAAGGATGGTTTTATAAATAATATATGATATATATTAAATAATAATAATAATTTAATTAATATATATACACATTTAATTCACTTTTTATCATTCAAAACAAAAACAAATTAAATGGAAACAACGTTAATGATTATGTTTGTCCTAGCGTCTCCATGAACGGTGTATTCCATTTCATATTACTATAAATTAAAGATTATTATAGATATTTATATAATGAATATAGATATAATTTAAATCTTGTTTTAAATTCTTGATATAATTTATTCATCATCTAATTAAAAGGATCAAGAATAATCATTTAAAACATATACAAAAGACTATACAGACATTACTTGAAACAAAACATTAAACTAGAATTGTTAATAAATGGGTCATATAAAGTCATAATAAAATAATATATTATATTATATATAATAATAAGGTAATGTGGTTGTATTTATAATAAACATGTACTTGTTATAAGACATATCTATTATCTATAGTTTAATATATGGTTAAATTTTTATGATACCAATGTCATTCCAAGGGTTATTCTCTGATGTTTATGAAACCCATATCTTTTAATGGGTCATAATATAATGCATATTTTTCAATCCTGGGATGCATGTCTATATTTTTTTGATAGGTTATTTTTTGGGACTACATCTCCAATAAAATAATTTGGTTAATATTTATTCTCATGAGATAATGATTAGAAACAAGTTGAAGAGCTTAATACAAAATTAGAAATAGGATTGTCCAAATGAAAAATGGTAGACAGGTTTGTCCTAATCTACTATACGAAGATGGGAAATCCCGATCCAATATGGGATGATGGAGCACGGAATCCAATAGGGGAATATGGGGAACCTCGATCCACTATATGAGAATGGAAAACCCTATCCCTTATAATGAATGTACAGTGACATGAGATGGTGGTGTGTCCAACCCAATAGGATTAGTCCACGTGAAGTACCATAAAATGTTTTGGCAAGGTTCCATGAATTCTAGGGATTATTTTTATGTCTAAACACGATTAAACGTTCACAATCTTATCCGTTGACCTGGTTGAATGTCCAGAAGTTTATATGAGGGCCGAATATAATGTACATAACTGAATGTGTGAAAGTATTTCTATTTATAGAGGTTTTTAATTTTTTAAGATGATGTTTATGACACAAGTCTATGACTTATTATTATGTTATGATTTCATATATTATACTCTGTGTCATCCTTATGATTCATGAATTATTAACAGCTAATATTTTTTACTCGAATCATGATTATGATCATTAACATGTAGGTTATTAATGTCTAATGTTATGATCATTTTCTCATACCATTATGGTCAGGTTATTCTTTCATATATCCCTTGTTAACCCTTATTCATAAAATGAGATCAACCTTTTCAAATGTTTCCATTCACCAGGTTATGATGAAGGGTACTAATTTGGAGTAATAAAGGGGAATATTGTTAAGGCATATGTTTAATATCATTCACCATATTATAAATATTATTCTTTCATGTTTCCAACTACATGAATATTTTCAGGTATTTGGGTATGTATTTTATTAATGTGTTGAATAGTAATCTAAAATTATGTAATCTCGATGTATGTTAAGTATGGGTATCTATAGTTGGTATCAATGGAAAGGTTTACCCAACCATTGTAACTAGGAAGAGAAAACATTTGTGAGACCCCCAGTAATATTTCTAGGGATATTTATATGGATGTATCTATGGATAAGTTTAATGATTTTTAAATGTAAAGAAAAATGAATGAGGATTTTGGTAAAGGATAGAGTGGGTGGTTTCTAGAAATACATCATGGTCTGGATACTACATGTGTACGTGGAAGTGACATAGATTTACATAGGGGTAACAACCCTAAAACATCATATTGAACTATACATGATCGAGAACTAGTTTATGATAAAAATCATGGATTCATACTGGGTAGTCACAGACATCTTACAGTCCATAAAAATGGATTTAAATGTATAATTAAAATGAATAACCTTTGATAAACCAAATTTATCAATGATTAATGAACTAGGAGTCTTGATATAGACATCATATAAGTGATTTAAATAATTATTTGGTTTCTCATTATGATAAGTATTTCTCACACTATGATTTATCTTTTTCATAAATTGTGGGAAATAGATGGACATGGGTTAACACTGAATGTAAATGAAAATTTAAGATGAAAAAACAATGGGGATAATGACTGGAGTTAAGGAGTTTTTTGATCGTTCCTAATTAGTTTTCACAAAACATGATTTATAAAGTGTATCTTAATGAACTCTCTTGCTCCCCAACTAATAGAAGAAAATAGTTTTCATAGAATTATTGTAACAGAGACCATTTAGAAAATAAGATTAAATATCATTTTTGTTGATAATTTGGTAAGAAACACACAATTTTAATTTTTTATAGGAAGAAGATTATTTTGGAATGTGATAAATATGGACACAAATAATGTAACTAAAATTGGAAAACAGAAATTACATTTAACATAATCGATGGAAATATTGACCTTCAAGTGGTATTATCAATAGATTAATGTTTCATGTGGGGAAATTATGGGAAATATTAAGATCAATTCATTAATTTTAAATCTCATGAAGTAACTCAACATGGTTGTATGAATATTGGGGTTCTATTGGTGGTGATGAATCCTTTAACAATATATGAAATTTATTTGGTATAATGAAATAAGATGATTAACCCTTTTTAATTGATTAAGGATGAAGTGGAATTACTTATTTTTATATATATTGGGATTAATGAATTATTAATTTTTTATACATATATAATGATTTTTCGACGTATGTTTTTTTATAAGGACTTAAATGAATATGTTGACTGTTTTAGGGGACTATAAAAGTTATTTAATGGTGATTTTATATTTATGGGAATCACGAGACTAAAAGATATATGACCCTTAATATTTTACTTATGTTGAGATGATGATGTTTGGATAAATATATGTTGGATATGAATAAATACATTTGATGGTACTTTAAAAGTTAAATATGATAATGGATTTGATGAAAAAGTTATTTAAACTATTTTTCATAATGTTTGAAACATTTTTTATGTATAGAATATACCAAATATTCATTGAAATAAAGAAGAAGAAATTTTTTATAGAAGTATTTATTGTAATTCATGATTTTACCACTTCTAAATATAATAAATGATGATGGTATTCACATGTTTTGATTATGAAAAATTAGATTAAATTTACAATAGAAAAGGGATCAATGATATGTTGTTCTAGGTAAATTTAGTGACATATTTTCAAATAATTGGAAATTATTCTTTCAAAAGTGTTATAAGGTTAACCATTTATGCAATGGTTAATGATAATACCGAAATTAGTATTTTAAGATTAAATTTTTTTCTCTCCATATGTGGATTTATGCATGATGGACAGATTTTGTTAAGAAAAATTATTTGGTTAACTAAATACATGTGAAATGACAAATAATTCTATTCATTGTTCTCGTGACCCTCTAATACATTAGAAATGAAAAACATACCTTCATTTCATGGATTATGAGATAATGTATATGTTGAGAAAGGCACAACCAAAGGTTGATATTGTTAATATGAGAAGGAATAAAGTAATGTAGGTATATTTTCTTATGTAAATGGATAATAAAATAATTTCATCACTCTAAGAAAATGAAACTGATAAATATTTTACATAATACCTTTATTTCGGTCGAACCGGTGGTCTTTTAAATCATCACCCATTTATAGTTTTATCCCTTTAAAATTCCATTGGTCATTGTATTTCTAATAACCAATGATCTTCATCACACTGTATTGTTATTTACTCCTTTATTCCATGTCCAATACTCAATCAGAATCTACGTTCTCTTACGTGGATACATAGTTTTGTGTCACATTGGGTAAATATAATATTTCAATGATTTACATTTTAAAATATAGATTAGTATTAACTTTTACGATTAGGGATTATATTAATGAAACATTCATGAAGAATTAATTTTACAACCCAAATTATTTTTGAGGTAGAAAATCCTCTAAGGGGGTATAATATAACACTGTGATATTTAGTGAATTTTTTCGTAATAATTTAATCTTCTCAATATTTTTCATTTATCATAACTCTAAATATATCATTAATTATTTGAAATAAATATTTTTACCTTTGATTATTTTATACACCATGATATTAATTAATTATAAGTGACACCATGTTAAGCATGCAATACATGAAACACTCACATTCCTTTTGTTATAGACAACACAGAATTTCTACGAAACAAAATTTTAAAATTATAATTATTTAAATTAGATAGTTACACCATATCCATTAAACTATGTAGCATGAATAATAATAATTAAATTTAATATATTATTTAGGATGTATGTATATAAACAAAACATATTGATAACAAAAAATTTAATATTTAGAAAAGTATTTATATTTTTGAAAATACAATTTTCTCAAATAAATTTTTTTATATCCATTGAACAATAAGAAAATAATTTTTTGGAACTATTATAATTCTAATATGATAAAATAAATTTTTTTTTAATTCAGAATTTTTTTATCATTTAAGTTGAAATTTTGTTATTTTTCAAAAAATACTTCAATATTTGATAAATAGTAAAAAATGCAGAATTTTAATTCAAACATATATATTTTTTAAATTATTTATATTGTTTATTTATATTTTTTTTAATATTTAAATTTTAAGTAGATAAATTTTACATCAATTAATCCAATTTATTTAAGTGGAAGAAATTCCACATTGAAATTGGGTATAAATTCATTTCAATATTTTGAATATTTTCCAATTAAAACCCACATTCACAACACTTCTTTAATATTAACATTAAATTAATTTCATTCAAATTAATGTTTATAATTTGGAAAATTTGATTCCATATCAGAAATTATGATATTTTTGAATGTCTACTTTGTTCAACATTTTTTTAATAAAATTAGTAAAGCAAATAAAAATTATTTATAGTGAATCAGATAAAAATTATTTTACTCAGTGATTAAATTTTAATCGTAAGGGAAAAATTGACTTAAAAAAATACAAAAAATTAATTTTATTAAAATATTTAAACCTTGAACCCTCTTGTTTTAATTTTATGATTTTATTGAACACTATTCTAAGAGAGTGACCTGAATAATAATTTTTTATGGGAAAAAACAAAAAGGATCCTTCATTACCATAAAATTTTATAATGTCTTGTTTTGTAAATAAACACATTAGTTTATTTTTAAACATTATATTCAATTGTAATGAAATTTTTTAATATTGATTTATATTTTTTTTGAGAAGAATTATTTTGATCTATTACTTAATGATTTCCTAATGAGGTAATTATTTAGTAAATAATTTACTAAAATAAATGATACAAAAAATATTAAAGGGGGTTTAAATTGACTGAATATTTTTATTTACTTTTTCAGATTGAGAATTCAATTTACATAGGTTATATATTAATATATTCAAATTCAAAATTTTCTTGATATTTTTAAATTTAATAAAATTTAATAATGAAAAAATTATATTAATGTTATTTTATAATAAATTATATTTTATTAAATATTTAAAATTTGAATAAATTCACATATTTTTAAAAATTTAATTATATTTGAATAAATTTAAAATATTTTCTATTAGTGGACCAAATTATTTTTTATAGTGACCATATGGGCCTTTAAATTAAAAAAAACTTTCTTAGCATGATTTGGGTTAAAGTAGTGTTTTGTGCGTTACTTGTGCATATTTTAAAATTAATTTCCAACACAAATGAGATTTATTTTCTTGTAAATTAGATATATTATTTATAATTTTTTATTTATATATATTTTAATGAATCCAATATTTAATTTGGTAATATTGGTTAAATTTATTAGGTTTTAAAAAAGTCACCTTAATGATATACAAATTGGTAAAAGTGGGGAATCATAAATGCTAAGTAATATAATTATAAAATTGAGCATTAAATTATTTGGTGGTGGGTTATATAGACCATTATTCTCCTTTAATATATTATTTATCCATTTTAAATAAAATTAGGTTAGGGATACATCCCAATAGGGTTTGCCTTTTTGGTGTTTACAAGGTTTCCACCTCTCATCCTCTTTAAAAGTAATTAACTATCCCCCTTCTTCACACCTCTCAAGCCACAATAGATCATCCTAAACCTATTAAAATAAGCTCCCTACTCCACTCCTATAATCCTAAAATCCAATAATTTTGGTATAAACCCATCCCTTTTATCCCTTTGGTGTAAATCAAAGGGAGTTACCCAAAAAAGATATAACAACCGTCTACAAGCTCTTTTGGTTTATTCCCACTCTCCACAACTCAATTTTTCATATTCAAGGAAACTATAATAACCTATGAATCCTATATATATTTAGATTAATTTTATTTATGTATTTTATGTTCACCATCACCAATTTCCATCAAAGGGATAACAAAATTACCATTTATTTGTATTATGGAGTACCACTACGCGAAACGTTGTCGTTTTTTTCCTTTACCACCTATCATGGGTTCAAATAATGATGGACATACAAGTTTTACATGATATATATAATATTTTTTATTAATTTATTCTTATAATATTATAAAATAAAACAAACCTTCAATATTTCCATTCGGTGTAAATATGGTAAATTTGTTTGTGGATGTGTGGATTTCCACCTCTTCAAAGCGATGTGATCTGTCAACACTTTAGAAGGAATGTATTAATAATGGGAATACTGAAATTATATGGCATATAAGAAATAATAATTATTCTATACTTTTAATATATATATATACATCTATTTTATTTATTTTTTTCATTCAATATAATAATACAATGATAACAATATTCATGAATTTGTGCGGCCTACCTTCTCCATAAATTATGTATACCATTCCATATTTCTATATATTGTACATTTTTATAAATATTTTTGTACTGAATTTTTATGATATTTACATTTTTTCATTATTTAAATAATGAAATCATTCAACATGTAATAGGATATGGGATAAAAAGGTCAAAACCTATATGAAAGACAAAGATGTTATTACCCAAAATGAACTATTAACATGTAATTCGTAATCAATAGGAAATATAAAGTCACAATAAAATAATATATGGTATCATATATATTAATATGATCATGTGGTATATTTTTAATAAAATTGTACTTATTATTCTGAGTTATATACGTGTATGATGAAATAAAAGACATAAGGTAAGTGTTTTTATCATATCACATTTAAATCCATGAGATTCATCCCATGTTCACCACTTATTTAATTTGTTTGGTGTATATTATTCTCCTGAATTTATTATATGGGGCATATGGTTAAATTTATTTGAATTTAGCTATCCCATTTATGATATCAATTTCATGGGGTATACAGTTCAAAAGTTACCAAATGAGTAATGCAATTTTATCTCCAATTGAATTCTTTGAGACACAAATTATATTATACAAATATATTATTTAAGGGAGAGTTTATATTTTCCATTTTCCATATAATATCAATAATGTTATTTTTATTTATTTATTATAATATAATAATTTTATACTTTAATGAGGATTATTTTTAACGTTACCAATGTTGTAAGAGTTTATTACTACAATATATTCTTTTATCAGGAATGTTTAAATATTTTCGTACATTGATGGGATAATTGGATCCATATATCATGATCTCTTAGAAAATGTCTTCTTGTATGATTATTGTTGTTATATCCAAGTAATTGTTCCATTTTTTCACTCTTCAGTATTTAAAATAATTAATTTTCTTTTTCAAAACTGGACTTTATTTGTCCTTTCGATTATCAAATATGTGTTCTTTCAAAATTGTTTTTTCTAAAGATGTTTTCAATTTTTTACTATTATTGTAAGCTATTTAATATAAAAAAATTCCAATTTGTAACATATTTCTGATGTGGTTTTAAAATAAATACTCCATTCATTTTCCTATAAAGGATCATTCCAAATCATTTTAATGTGAAAAAAGAATGTTCAGCATTTGATAACAAACCCACCATTATGTAAATCTTTTCCTTTAAGAATACATTTTATGTTTACTAGGTAATTTTTTAATAAATTGTTTTCTTATATTTCTGGAATTATGTTAATTTATATTGTATTTCAAAGAAAAATGTTTTCACAAATATTTTATGTTTAAAAATTGTTTTAAATAATTTTCATATATTCATTTCTATGTTTTCAATGAATGTAAAAGGAAAAAAGTTAATAAAAATGATTTATGTTTTAAAATATTATTTTTAAAAGTAGTGAAGATATTATCCATAATAAGTATTTAAAATTAAATTATAAATCATTCATTAGAATAAATTATTTTTTACACGGTTTATTGAAAAAAAATTAAATAAAAGACTATTTTGATAAATAAATGTTATATGAGATGTATCAAAATCATACTAAATATAATATGAAATAATTATTATAGTTTATGATTTATTGGGGATATGATCCAAGAAAAAAATTCATATTCATTCTTGAATGGTTTTTGATCTGATGGAACGTTTTTTATGAAAACCATTTCACTTCCATGTGCTATATTCCTTTGAAACTCACATAATTTCACAGGATATGCTTTGATTAAATGATTATGAGACTAAATTTTTTTCCAAAATTGATTATATTATGGAATATTCATTATACACATTTAATTTCATTGGTTTTGATATGACATTTAAATAACCCATATATTTTGTTGGATCAATATATAGTGAATGTATAATTATCTAGTGGAACAAATATGTATGATTTTACTATGTGACCGGTGATACCTATAGCGACCTGACACGTACATGCTAGGAGTTGATGTCTTCTACCATTACATTGGAATGATTACATGAAATGAATTGATGAAGGACCAATCAATTATATAGTATTGGTAAACAAGATACATACAAGAGTGTTTTATTACAAATGATTCAATAATTACAACATATTTTTTTCCTATCATGTATAATAACCTCAATCTATATAGGTATTTCTAAAATATCATTCTTATAACACTTTAGTTAATCATGGATAAAAGTAACATAAAATTGGTGAACATAAATGCTCTGTAAGGGTAATGTGCAGAGGAATAAATAATGAATCAATGAGAATAATCAATATGGGAAGGTAATAACTGAAAACACCAGACATGTAATTAATAAACATATAAGTACATGCATAAACAATATATAAATATAAATAAATATGAACACATTATATTTAATCAACGAAATATAAATTAGGTGTACATATTGATATGTCAATGATAAATGTCATGGATATATAACAACTAATTCAAAAATAATGAAATCATTAAATTTTTCGATTTCACGTATAAGGAACATTACAAACACTAACGTAATGTTATATCCTCTTGATAGTTTAAAAAAATGGGTAGAAACATATCTACTCGGCTTGAAAATAAACAAGAAGCGGTTTTCTGCATATAATTTAATCTCTTGAAACTATTGATGCATTTAGGGGATTAATTTAATAGTCCCCCAACCAAATGATAATTCCTTTAATAGACCCCAACCCATGACATTAATTTCTTAATAATCCATATAGAATAAAATTATGAATTATGAGTTATCTATATATAATAAAGGAGAAATATTTATCAATATTTACCAAAAAAAGATAATATATTTCAATGTAAAAACCATATGAAAAATGATTTAATGTTCATATAATAATCATATCCAAAAAAATGGTTAGAATATATATGGGAAATTCAATGTATAATGATCAGGGGAAATTAAAATTTTTAAGTGGAAAAAATTGAATCATGGAAGTAAATTTGAATTCTATCATTGGAAAAATAAATCATAAAAATTTTGAGGAATATGAAGGATGGTATTAATAAAAAATATCCCAAGTTTAGTAAAATTATTCTTTTTTGATGAATGAAAATATTACAATAAAAAATTAAAAAAATTAAGGAAAAAATGTTTTCTTCTTTTAAAAAATATGTTAAAAATTTTTGTTTGATAATAAATAATAAAGTAATTTTAAAAATAAAACTTTTAAAAATTTAAATAATCTTGATATAAATTACGGAGAGTAAATCCATACATACAATATGAGTTAAAAATAACATTCATTTTTCATGGTGAAAGGTTAGAAAAATTCCTTGTTTTGAAAGAGACATGAGGATTCCATTGTGAACATGTGTAAATGAAAAAAAAAGAAAAAAAGTATTTGTTAAATCATTTTTAAAAGATTAAATTTCTGTTTGGATTTTTTTTAATAAAAAATTCTTTTTTAGAAGAAAATATTTTCCCCAAGTGAAGAGTGAAATGTATTTGGGTTTTCATAAAAACATTTTAAAAAACATTTTATATACCAAGGAGTGGAAAAAATTTACTATTAATTAAAAAACATAAATAACCAAGGTATGTAATAATTAAATTTATGAAGGAAATTTTTTTATCTAATTTACCATAATTGATATGGATTATAATACCAATTAATCCTTTGGAAAATAATAATTATACATTTTATGGTGTCCCTTAACACATATAGAAAATTAAAATAATAGGACCTGCGAAATAATAAAATTACATAAAATTTTAATATCATGATGATAAAATTGATAATTATAGAATATATTAAAATGTGTAGTAGATAAACCATAAAACACAAGTAAGTGGTTAATATGAAATTTATCCAACAAATGTTAATAATGAGATGAAAATCCCTTACATTGTGTTTCCTTTCATGTTAACAACATTTAAACACCTATGTAATTGTGTTATTTGTCATAATAAATTAATAAAGAACCATATTGGGGTTTATAATATAATATGTTCTATTATTATAATATATATTTACTCATTTTATAATAAATGTCAATATTTTCATTATTTCGGGTTTTAAATGCCTAGTTTGTCAAGTATGTTTTAACTTTACAGTTGTTGTTCTTGTTATTGGTTCATGGTTTCATCATATAAATAATGAAAAAAAATGTTTTAAATATCATATATATTTTTTATATATTTATTCATAATAGATTTTAATATATTGAGATAGGGAAATAAATGCACAGTTCATAGAGGCAGTAGGTCATATGTAGGCATGAATGTTAATTTCATTTTTTTATGTTAAAGATGATAACATTACAAAAAGAATATGTATATTATATAAATAATACAATTTATAGATTACTTAATTCTAAAAAAAGTAAATTTTCAACTATACCTCAATGGAAGAGGTGAAAGAAGATCATGAACATGATTTAACTAAGCCAATCCATTACTATCAACGCCCTTTTTGGAAGGACTGTCAACAAATGAGTAAGCATCTCAATATATACGTGTGGAAATTTAGTCCCTAGAGGTGACATAGTCCAATAAATTAATCCATTGGGAGGTTAATATCTATACAGGATTCTCAGAACCTGATCTGATAGCCTGAAAAATTACAGAAGAGGCACATTCCAAACCAAGAATACCCTCTAACACCCTATGATTTGGTGAATTTTTTGAATTAAATAAACCTTTTTGAAAAATCAAATTTCATTCAATAATAAAAATAGATCAATTTATATTAAATAACTATGTTTCCCTTATGATATACATAACACCATGTTAATCGTGCACTTCACAAAATATAACCATCGAAAATATCAACCAAGAATACCAAAGTTATCTTGTGTTATACGCAGTAATGACATTCATCAATGACTTTCAAAACACAAAAGATAGTGTTTTACTAAAAAAATCTATTATCAAAATAAGATTATTTATTAAGGTAGTATAAAACATTGATATGAAATTATAATTTATGAATAGTATTAACTAATTTAGGAATATATATAGTTTACTCAGTGTAACATGAATTCATATGTTTTTAATTGATAATAATTCAATATGAAAACCAATTGAATATATAAAGTAATATTATTTTGGTCAAAAATCAATTTTACACTGATAAATTAAATTTTCAATTATGTATTACAGTGAACTAATTAAAACATTCATTTCACATTATATTTCATCTTGTCAAACATTACACACAATATAGAGTTTATAAGAAACATAATTCTATTGTAATACTTACTTTATCTAGATAGTTATAACCTATCTAAAAAAATATAGAAATATGAATTTTAATAACTAATATTCAATTATTTTTCAAAATTTTTTATAAAAATAAAACATATTGATAATAACTGATATTATTTTTGTTAAAGTCATTTTAGGTTTAAAAATATACTTCTCTCGAATGAAAATATTGCAATATCCTTCTACCAAAAATAATAAAAATAATTTTACCATCATTTAGAAATTTAATTTGATTAAATTAACTTCATATGTCAATTTCAAACAATAAAATTCACCATGGATGAATTTTTTATATCTTTCTAAGAAACATCATTTTGGATGAATAGTAAAAAATATTGCTATTTAGATAAAAACAAAAAAAAAATTAAAAATATTATTATTAAATAATATTATATAGTTTTTATGGTCAAATTAAATTAATATTACATATATTAATATAATTTATTTCATTAGAATCAATATCACTTTGAAATTGAATAAAAGTCATAATAATCTTTTGAATATCTCTCTACTTTAAAAACCAATAAATTTGATTCTTATATGGGATTATGATTAATCATAAATTTTAAACATCTATGAATTTAATTTTGAAAAATAAACTTATAAAATTTTAATTATTATAATATTTTGAGTCTATTTATATCATGTTGATTTTTAACCAAACTGATTAGTAAAAGTTATTAAAATTAAATAGAGCAATTATGGACAAATGAAGCTTAATTATGGGGAAAATATTAAAATTAAGGGTCCAGATAATGTAAAACCATATAAAACACCAATTGGATATCCATAGATTAGAAATAAACCATATATTATTTATTGATTCGGTTTATTATGACTTTTTATCTGAAAGAACATGAGTACACCATTCTTATTTCAAAAAAATTCCAAGTGAGTCCTTTCCCTTCCCTATAAATGTCCACCACCTATGCCCACATCCACACACATCTAAATCCCCTAGAAGGCCCAAAATCCGCTAAAATATTCACCAAAATTCCCTCCTTTTTTTATATTATCATTACTATGGGAAGAGGGAAATTCAATGAGGTCTTTTGGCATTAACCAAAAGTAGTGGGCCAATTAAGATATATTATTATCTCCCAAGCTCCATTCAATTATTTTCATTCTCCACGTAGTCAAATATATTTATTATATTACTAAATGAAAACACTAGTATACTCAACATACTATGATGTTTATATGCTATTTTCATGATCTACACTTATACACATCTCCATCTAATGGGTAATAAAAATATTGTTTCTATGTACAGTTAACAATTTCCTCATGAAACAATGATTGTTAGTTTTTTTATTACAACCATCAATGGTGGTAATTATGATGAATAATATGTTTATATATTTCTTATATTATATATTTTTCTTATCTTATTTATTTCTTTTAAAATTCATATCTTTTTACTTTTCATTTTGATTTAATAGAATAATTATATTTGAGGAAGTGTGTATAGTCTCCCCCCCAATGTGATATGATTCATTCATACAATACATGGATTGATTTAAGGATGGATTTAGAGAATAAAAAATATAAATTATACCATAAATATACTATAATAATGATATATATATATATATATACATATATGTCTTTTTTTTATTTCTTTAAAAATGTCAACTAAAATGGAAACAATGTTCATTCGTAAGTACGACTTATTATATCCTTGAACGATGTATTCCATTACATACATCATTATGATATATAGTATTATAATAAAAATATATTTTCTATATAATATATTTACATAATTATTTACATTCTTAAAATCATTATATAAGTATAAATACCAATGATATAAATTGTTAATACACAGGGGACTAACAGAATGAATAATACCCAAAGTGAAACCATAACATAGGATCAATAAAAAGTGTGTGCTATAAGGGCATAATAAAAAATATTATTATGTATAATAATATTATTTTGTTAATTATTTTTGAAATACTTTTATTTATTTATATCAGAATCTTGCTCGAGTATGAGTAGAGTCAAGACACATGGTACGACGATTTCATCTCACTTCTAATTTCTGTGAGATATATGATATTTTCACCAACATTTCCTTTTGTGTGGTGTATGTAGTTACCATAATTGTATTATATTTATATTATAATTAAATTTATGTGTATTAACACATAAATTTTATGATATTGATTTCATCGTGTCTGAGGTTCATATATTTCCATGTCTGTAAAAATATTTTGTCCCAATTTTCTTTCAATAGGACTCTTGTTTTTTGTTATCCTCCTAATATCTTTTTCGAGGTGTATATATTTACATTTAACATGTCATATCAATAATACCTTTATTTTAATTATATTTTAATATTCATTTTTTTCCTTCTCCTACATGGAGAGTATTATCGTATGTTACAATGTGATAATATTTTATTGAAATACTCTCACCTCTTTTTGAGATTGTTTATGTTTATTATTACATTAATGAAATTATATGATCAATACCTTAATAACACTTAAGAATTTTCCAATCCACTTATTATTCAAAATATATTCATGCGTTGGTACCATTTTCATATTTATTGGTACATATTATATTTATTAATGTGTATTTAAGGATGATCAAAATTACCCACACATCAGTCAGAAATCTATGGTCCTTAAAAACCATTACTTCTAAAAAGGGTTTCAATGAATATTTTTATGACATCCTTTTGTCATTAAAATAAACTTTTATGCTTTTTTATTTTAGCATTTATTAGAAAATAAAATTCTTCTTTCTTTATGGATAATGAATCTTTCTGTCTATTGAACCATATAAAAGGAACGTTATTTTCACCTCATAGGACATGTACATATTTATCCACCATCATTTCATTGATGATTCCTTTACAAGAATGAAAATATTGTTATTTTTAAAATGAAATACTCAACTAATATTCAGGATATTCATTTTAATGTTTTTTTAGAGCTAAATATTTTAAAAAATTATTTTTGATTTAAAAGGTATTAAAAACATTATCAAGAATTAATTATCAGTCTTCCTTGTATTTTAAAATAAAGTATTTTCAAAACATTATCAAGATATATTTTTATGTATTTATTGTATTTTCAAATAAATAGTTATCAAAACATTTTCAAATTTAACTTTTATTATTTCAATTTATATTCATACAAAAAATGTGTTCCAATGGATTCAATATTATTTAATATGTTTCCATGTAAAATGGTGATAAAAAATATGCATTCATCCACTATAAGTTATCAATATTTTTTCAAGGAATTTTTTTTAAATGTTTTGGATCATATTATAAATGTTTTCTAGGATATTGGGTTTTCAAATTATTTCAATACTTCTTTATAAGATACCAATGTATTTTATAGGAAAATGAGTTTATATATTAAAAATAATTTTTCAAATAATAAGAGATATTTTAAATAGGAAATATTTCTAACACATATTTAAAAATATTTTTCCATGTAATATGAAATTCGTTGATGTTACTCATGGCCTTCTAGGAAGTGATATAAAGGTTTCATTAATATCCATTATATGAATAGGTAATGGTTAATGCCATGGTCATTAGGAAACCCATTTCTCTATAATTGGATATATGTTTTTGTGATCTGATTCTCTATGACTGGTTATTATTTTGCTAAAATTATTTGGAAACTTATATTTTCATCCATAGGATTGGGTCTGTTTACTTATTTCTGATACCCATTTCATTTTATAGCTAATGATATGATTATTTATGATCATGTGGAATATGTGTGTATTATTTATTTATGATATTGGTGGTACCTATATCTCCCTCCAAGGAATTGGGTACAGATTTATATTTTTTGAGATACACTAAGATGGACTTGGGACTAATCCATGACTACTAGGATGGACATGGTTGTGAACCCTAGGAACCAATATGAAATAAAGTGTTAACTATTTCTACTAAGATGGACATGGGAGTGAACCTTGACTACCCAGATGAAATAGGTAGTGAACCCATACTACAAATATGGTCTTGAATGTAATTCCTTGGAATGTATGGAAATCATAATATATTCATATTGGTCTACAAAAATTCATTTTTTTTTATTCCTATGTTATGTATTCATGACTTATGTTCTTTATTTCCTTATGATTAATATATTATGAAGTGCCATTATTTATGGAATGATTCATGTATAAAACATTTGATATGTAGGGTAAGATTATTTATTTTCATTATCTTGTTCTCATACCCTTATTATCAGTATTATACTATATATCTCCCTTGATTACCCTCATAGAGAATTTCAGGTCACCCCATTCTTATATTTCCTTTATCCATGATATTAAAAATGGTTATAGGTGGATGGAATATAGGTGTAGTGCTTTATGGGATATTTTTAATATCATTCTCCAAGATAATTGATTTTGTTCCCAATTCCTAAAGACAATAAACTATTATGTACCTCATACAAGTATTATTGTAATGTGTATAATATTCCCTTAAAATGTTGTAATATCCATGTATGTCAATTCTGGTTCACTGTAGTAGGTTTTAAAAGAATGGATTAGTAAATTTTAAAAACTAGGTAGAGAAAACATTAGTCCGATCCTAGGTATATTTATAACGATATTTCTAGGGTTGTCACTAAGGATATATATAAGGATGAGTCAATATTTAATAAAATGTCCTGGAATTTTTGTAAATGGCGGAGTGGTTGGTTTCCTATAATTACATCCCTGTCTACATAATACATTTGGATGTTTCTCTAGATCAAATATACCTTGTGGTAGCAGCTCTGACAAGATTTTCTGGGCCAAATTCGGGGTAATCTTGGTCACGAAAATGGTCTGTGATGCACAAATGGTTTTACAATCATGCAGGATATACTTTGGAAAGTCACAAACTCCTCACAAACCATCAAGAAGGGTTTATAAATAAGATACCTATGAATAAACTTTGATGCACCAAAGGGTGTTGTATATTATGGAAGGTGTATGGATTTATAAATCCAATAATTAAATATTTTCATTTCTATGTGGGTTTCTTATAAGATAAGTAATTCTCACACTATACCCCGAGCCTTAGTCAATGGAGGGAACTAAAATTAATTGGAATAATATTGAATGTGAAGGATGATTTTCTGTTGAGATGTCAAGTGGGATGATTAATTATGAGAAAGATGTTGTAAACATGTGTAATTTATTTTACATGAAAATTATTAATAGCGTATACCTAAGCTCACTCCCGGACTCACTAAGGATGTTAAAGAAAGAGTTTGCTGAGTGTTTAGGTAATAGGGACCTAGGAGTAAATAATATTCGGTTTACATTATTTCAAGAAAGGGGAATGAATAACATAATTTACATTTTTAGTGGAACAAGAAGATAAATTGGCTGTGGAAAATAAGGAGATAAAGAAAGTGAATTAAAAGGGAAAAATTAAGACTTTGGGTAATAAAATGTATGTGAATATTGGAATCCCTAATTCATCATAAATGACTAAGTATTTTATGTGTAATTTAAATGGTGATAGTGTAACTCAATGTCCCAAGTGGAATGTTCCTAAAGAGAATATAAAATGTCTTGAAAGTAATGGCTACATTTTTTAGGATGAGTATAATACATATGAAATGTAAATATAATGAGTTATTGTGTAATAGGATGATGTATTTCCATTAACGAGACAAGGATGAAGTGGAATAATTAAATTTTATATGTATCTTGACTCAAAAAGTATGTTATATAAATGAGAGAATATACAAGTGTTGACCTAACAATGTTTGTTTCTTGGTATTTAGATGTCTATGATGAATGTTCTCGATGTAATAGAATAGAGATATAATAATAAGGTGATATTTTGACCAATAGAAGGAAAACATTGATATGTTATTTGTGACAATATTCTGTTGACATGAATAATTAAATGGGACGATATAAATTACCATGGAACTATATAAGTACTTGTTAATAGGTTGTTTAAACTATCATTAATGATGTTTACAACAAATTTAGGTTTATGTAATATATCCAGTATACTATGAAATAAGGAAGATTGAATATTTTCCAATGTATTTGTTGAAATGAATGTAATTACCATGTTTTAAGGGAATATACGATAAGGTTATTCACATCTATAAAATGAGACAAAAAATTAGTACTTTGTGATATATGTGGGATCAATGTTAAGCAGATCTCATGAAATTCATTCTAATGTTTGGGATCTCATATTTTGGAAGGGTTATATGGTAAACTATTTATGAAAGATTCCGATAAATTTTTGAGGAGGTATTTATGTATTTATTTAGTATTAAAAACTATAGATAAAAGTATATTTGGTTATTAACATCTTTCAAATATTTCCATCATATTTATTATGGAAATTATATTAGTGTGGTTTGAGAAAAGGGAATCATGTATTTCAAGTGACAATAAATTATGTTTGGAAAGGCCACAAGTCTTGAACAAATGACTGAAGGAAGATATGTGTTTCACAACTACCACTGACCAAAAAAAATGTCTTCATTTATATATAATTATTTATAGTGAATAATTATTAAGAATTAAATGGTTGTCTTGATTTTCATGTTTACAAATTTATTTATTAACCATATTTATTTTTATGTATTGTTTTTGAAAAATAGTTGTAATTTCCATTCATTAATAGAAATTATTATCTTCTAAATGTGTATTTTATTGATTCATCCATGAATGCTTATTAATGTACATACTTTTCTTGATGTAATTAATGAATTGTAAATAGATACGAATAATCAAATAATGAAAATATGGTTTTATTCTTGGTCATAATAGAATTACTCCATGATAGGATAATGATGAAAAGGGAAAATGTGTTTTACAAATACCATATTTTTTCTCAAACCAATAACATTATAAATGATAAAATATTTATGAATTTGTGGCCTTGAATGTTTATTTGACCATTAAATTTATTATGAATGAGGACCTTGATCAGTCCCTATAAATAGTTATGCTCTTCTTCTATGTATAATAATGGATCCCAACCTATGTTCTCCTATGTAGAAACATATAAATATGTTTACTTGGGTAACCGTTATTTTCCAACATTCCATTTACAATGGAAGAGCTAGTATTAATTTTTAAAATGTGGGATTTAATGAATGAAACTTTAATTTTTTAAGCATTTAATAACCCATAATAATTTCTATGGTGAAATTAATTTTTTACGGGGGTGGAATGTAAAACCCCGATATTTTGTGAATTTGTTTCCAAATTAATTTAACCGTTTTCATATTTTTAATAAAAAGAAACATTTCAGATAATTTATTTTCCAAAAAAGAATAATTTTTTGATTGTTTTATATGCTATACCTTGTTAATCATGCTCTACTCACAATATAAACATAGGTCGACGATACATGAAACACCGAGGATAGTGTTTGTTAAACACAATAATGGATTTCCTCGATGAGTATCATAACAAAAAAGGTTGTTTTTTATCAAACTGTAAAATAATAATATATTATTATTATTTAATATAATATGATAAAAACATGAGGTTAAATTAGAGGTTATGAATAACAAAAACTAATTTAGAAAAATATATAGTTTACACAATATAAAATGAATTCATAGATTTCCGATTAATTCAAAATGAATATGAAAAATGATTGAATGTAAATGGAAATTTTATTATGGTCATAAATATATTTTAACCAAATAAATTTAATTTTCATGTTTTATTTAAATGACAAATATCAAACATTCTTTTCAAGTGGAACACCTACGTGGTGTATGTTATATGCAATACTGGCATTCTACAAAGTATTAATTTATTGTTATAATTATTTAAACTAATGATTTATAACATGTACACTAAAACATAGTAGTATTTGTAGTACTAACTACAAATAAAATATTTTTTTATAATTTTTTATATAAATAAAATATATTTATAATAAAAAATATTATTTTTGGTGATGTCATTTTATGTCTAAAAATATCGTCTTCTCCAAATAACCACTTTTAATGTCTTTTTGTGAAAAATCATAAAATCAATTTTAGAAAAATTTAGAAATTTAATTATATAAAATGAAATTAGTTTTTTAATTCACAATTTCAAATTTTCCCTTGCGTAAATTTTTTGTATTTTTCTGAGAAACATCAATTTTTATAAATATTCAAATATACGTCATCATTTTCTGTTAAAATATTCTTTTTTTTAATTAATTATTAATTCTAAATGACATTATATATTTGTTTTAAGGTCACATTAGATAAATATTTCATCTATTTGAAAACTTTAATTTATTAGAATAAATTTCTTTTTGAACATTAATATAGAACAATAATATACTTTGGTACATCTCTTTACTTTAAAAACAAATAACTTCGTCTCGCCTATGAGATTAGAGTTAATCGTAAATTTTCCACCTCTATGAACTGAATTTCAAATAACTGACATAAACCATTTTAATCAATATAATATTTATATTATAACTAGATAAATTTGATTTTGGACCAAAATGACTACTATATGTGATTAAAATTATTCACAATGATTAAGTCCTAATTAAGATTAATTAAGGACAAACCTGTAAAATCAAAGACCCAAATCATCAATAAACTTGTCCAAAAACCTATTTATGTCCATATTTTGGCCATAAACCTTAGATTAATTATATTTATGGTTTGGTATGTCTTTTTTTTATGTAAGACCATGTTTACAACTAACATGTTTCAAAAAAAAATCCCAGCGAGTCCTTTCCCTTCCATATAAAAGGTCACAACCTCTACGCATTTCATCACACCTCTCAAGCCCCATTCCTTTTCCAAACCCTTCTCAAGTAATCTCCCAACACCCCTAACTTCATCTTATATTCCTCAACTTGGGTAGAAGGAAACTCAATGGATCCTTTTGGCACAATCAAAAAGTAGTTAAACATTAAATAGGGAATGTCTTCTCTCAAGCTCAATTCCGTTATTTTTCTTCTACAAGGACTACCCTATATTTCATCCATTTTAGTTATAAAAAATAGTATCCTAAATATACTATGATGTTTCCGGTTATGGATACGAACCTAATATACACACACCACCATCTAATGGGTAAAAAACATATTGTTTCAGTGTACGACGAACTAATGTCTCACTAAACAACGATTGGTCATTTTTCAATTACCACATGCCATGGTGTCCATTATGATGGAAACTATATTTATATATGTTATATATTACATTTATTATTTCATTTAAAAAATTTATTCCTTTTAAAACACATATATGTTTTCTTTTCTTTTGGAGTTAATTAGGTAATTTTGTTTGCAGATATGTGGATTGTTGCCCCCTCAAAGCGATATGATACATTCAAACACTACATAAATTGTATTAAAGAAGGTTTTAGTGAATATATAAGATATATATTATATCTGAAATATAATTTAATGATGATATATATATATACATAAAATTTTATTTCATTTTCAATCTTTCTATCAATATAATAATCAAAATGGAAACTACGTTCTTGCATACACACGAATTATTGTCTCCATGATCTGTGTATTCCATTTAATAATTATTTATCAAATAGATTATTATAATATAAATATATAGGATATATAATATATATTTTTCACTATTTAAATCATTTAAATCATGATATAAGTATAATGACCAATGATATCATGAATTATGGCACATGCGAAGAACATAATGAATATTACCCAAAATAAAACCTTAACATAGGATCGTTGACAAGAGGGTAATATATTTTCATAATCAATAATATCTATGGTATTAGGTAAAATATGATTATAATTTAAAATATGTATAATAAACATATATTTATTAAATATAAATATCGTATGTGTATAAATAGAGTCAAGACATAAGGTAAGGGGATTTCATCGCATTTTTATTTTCTTGAGATATTTTTTATGATCACCAAAAAATCCATTTTTATAGAGTTTGTAATCCCATGATTTTATTAAATATAACATATATGTATATCTGTTGGTATTAACATATGCATTTCATTAACTTTCTATCATTTGGATTATGTTTGATATGTTACTGAATTTGAAATATGTATCTGTATTACTTTTTCGTTATTTAAGACTCATGAATTGTTATGCGTATAAACGCCTTTTCTTGGAATATATATTTAAATTTTACATGTTATATCATTAATATACTTATTTTATCTGTATTTAATGATTCATTAAATTTACATCTCTTACATTGAATGTATGATCCCATGTTATGAAGTGATTTTAGTTTATTGAATCCTTCTCATTGTTGTTGAAGTTAATTTATGTTTATGCTTCCTATGATAAAATCATATGATCCATCTCTCAAGAAATTTCAAGAAATTTTATATCCTCTATTTATTCATTATATATTCAGGTACTGGTAATTTTTTCCTATTCTTTGGAATATATTATATTTTTTAATGTGTATTTATGGAATCCTGAAATTACACTCTATTATGTTGTAAATATATGTTCCTTAAAAACCAGTTTTTCGTAAAATGCTTTAAATTAATTTCATACATATATCTTAAGACTGTTAAAATATATTTTTAACCATTTTTTATTTTTCCATTTTTTACAAATTAATCTTCTTGTCTCCTTCCGAACAAGGTATTTGTATAAACATTTCACTGTGCAAACGGAATGTTCCTTTGAACTCGTAAGACATGTATGGATTTACCCTCCATCATTTCCTTGAATCTTCCTTATTAGGATTAAATATTTTTTATTTTTAAAATAAACTTTTATCCTAATATTATTGATATTAATTATTTTTAATGTGGTTTTTAGATATTAGTTTTTCAAAAATGTCTTATTTTATAAAAAGTATTCAAAAAGTTTTCAAGATTTATTTATATGTTTTAGAAGTATTTTCAATAAAATAGTTTTCAAAACCTTTTCAAGATGTTTAATATTTTTTTATAATTATTTTCAACGAAATAATTGTCAAAACATTATCACACTTCCTTATAATATTTTAAATGTATTTTCATGGAATGATGTTTTCAAAAAAAATTCAAGATTCATTAATATGTTTTCAAGTAAAAATGATTTCAGAAACATTTCATGCTTCTGTAATAAGTATTCAAAGTTTATTCAAGGAAAAATGTTTTTGAAATGTTGTAAAAACAAATTATAAATTTTCTAGGAAAATGTTTAAAAAAATTTAATGCCTTCATTATATGTTTTCTAGGTATTTTCTAGTAAAATGAACTTGTGTTTGAAAAATAGATTATGTAATAAGAATGAATATTTTCCTCATGAAATGTTCTGGAATGATATTTCAAAATTATTTTTCATCTATGCTGACATTCATTTTTGTTACTCACATCATTCTAGGAAAGGATCTAATGGTTTTATTCACATCATTTTAAAGAATGTTTTATTCATAATGTCAATGTATTTATGAATCCTAATTATATTTCAGAAGTTATATTTTTATGAAATAGGTTTCTCTATCAAGATTTATTATTTTGAGAAAATTATTATGAATCCGATATCTTTTTTCACAGGTTATGGTATGTTTGCACGTATATGATACTAATTTCATTTTAGGGGTTATGATATGATTATTGATTATATTTTGGAAATTTTATCTATGATTTCATTATGATTTAGTTTAGACCTATATGTCCCTCTACTGAATATGGTAATGATTTTAATACAATGAGATAGACTACAATGCTCTTGGGAATGATCCTTTATTTCTAAGATGGCTAATTGAGTTAACCATGACAACCAAGATATTATGAGGAGTGAACTCAGGATACTAAGATGGATATTGGAGTAAACCATAACAACCAAGATGGTATGGGGAGTGAACCCATACTACCAAGATAGTCTTCATAGTAATGCCTTGGAATCTAGGGAAATAATATTATTTTCTTCTGTTTCTTCCATAATTGCATTTTTTATTCCTATGAAATTTTTTTGTGGATTATATTCAATATTTCCTTATACATAATGTGTTATGAACATCTGATATTTATTCAATTATTCATGTATATGATCTTTGATATTAGGGGTTTGATCATCTTTTTTCATGATAATGTTCTCATACCTTTATGCTTCGGATTATAATTACATATCTACCTCATTTAACAATACAGAGAATTTGTGTGCACCCATTTCTTATGTTTCCTTTCCTTATGTTATGAAGAAAGGTTTTAGGTAGAAGTACTATAGTTGGAGTTCATTATCAGAGATGAGGGAAATCAATCACCATGATAGAAGATTTCGTTTCCAGGATTCCAAATATGCTAAAATATTATGGTCCTCAAGAATTTATTATTATAATGTACTGGGTATTCATCTAAAATGATGTATTATCCATCTATGTAAAGACTTGGTTTCTTTATACCCCATCTCAGAAGTGAATCATGTTCAATGACTTTAATGACTCCCAAAATTTATTCATCAAGAACATTTAAAGAACCACATGAACTATAAAGGATGCTTAAGGAATCTCGATGAGGATTCCTAAAAATCACTCAATAATATTAGGGGTCTAGGTTCCCCTAGATGAACCATCAGTGTTGAATTTTGTCTAACCTATGAAAATTTCACATCCAAAATACATAAAATTATCTATGTGGGGACTATTGTTACAACTAATATAAAATCACCTCCACACTAAGAATTCATGAACATTGTTGAAGGAAACCCCATTTCATAATGATTTAGATTTTGTGATAACATCTAATATTTGAGATTGAGAAGCATGAGTAAAAAAACAAAACCTAGTCATGTAATCACTATTTGACAATATGAAAAATAAGGTAAATTAACATTTTAGGAGAAAACCAAAAAGGATTTATCAGTTGGGAGGATAAATGGAGTGATGGCCAGCTCTAAGTGAAGTCAAAAGAAGAAGATATGCATGGAATATGGATATTGGAAATACCATAAATTTCACACCACATCGATGATGTTGTACTATAGAAAAACAATATATGGTCAAAATCATCCCTATATCTTTGTAACGGAGCCCAAAAACATTGAAATACCACAAATTTGTAAAAAGTGATATGTTGGTATCTTGTTGTGTGCTAATCACCCAATGAGGACCAATCAAAAAGGATGAATAAATCTAGTGTGATTTTTTCCAGCCACTACATATTTGAATCCAGTTTGAAGATATGACTATAGAAATACTGTGAAGTAAAGATACAATTTGTAATATTCTCCCATGTACATAAATCTTTTCTTAATTAAAATCTGTAATTATTGACAATAGTCCACATGTTTTTAGGAACATAATCTTAGATATTTTATTGACTTGAAATTGTAGCAAATAAAACTAGAATTAAATCATTATGGAAGAGGGAACCCATAAGAGGAACACCCAACCAATTTTACGTCAAAAACATTATGCGTGAATATATGTAAACTGACTACAATGAATCAAAAAAATATTAGAAATAATAAATTTTATGGTGGGATAAACATAGAAAGTCATATTAACAAGATTCAAAGAGTAGAGTTTGAGTAGAGATATATACAGAAGAAAGACATGTGACACTTATTTAACATTGACCAATATCTAAATGAAATTATCTTTCATAGATTAAATAAAAAAACTAATGTATTTTTAAAGTAAGACATCTTGAGGCATATGGTGTGAAACATTTATTACACGCCACATTAACTAATGTCATTTCATGAATACTATAGCTTAAAAAAATTATTCATAGATATTTAATTACTCTTAATAAGAGACAAAAACAATTCATAAACCGTTATTTAATAATCAAACATTGTGGTAATTATGTATTTCACCATACATTTATAAACAACCAGGAAAGGAGATTATATTTCCATGAATTAAGATTATTCTTGATATTAAAAATGGTATCTTAAAATTAAAAAGCCTTTGGCCTACCCAAGAACATAGGGAATCAAGATAAAAAAATGGATAAATCCCCTCTCTTGAGACCATGTCACCAATTATTTCAAGATTTCTGGTAGTAAATCTCACATACCAAATTAAAATAATTATTTATTCCAACTAAAAACAAGACCATATGATTCTTCATAATATAGTAACTATATCTTTATGAATAAGATATTTTGTGTATCCCCTTTAGTGAAGAGAATAATATTTATATGAATAGAAAATATGGAAACGGTCAGAGAGTTCCCCTAAAGGAATTAGTGGATTTTAGTTTTCTCTATCTACGATGATCGAGAAGATCATACATAAATAATCATTGGAAATTGAGTAAAGAATATAACAAAGAGGGACACCTTGTGTTACACCTCTAGATCATTAAAAACAATCTCTAGTTGAATCATTAACCATAATTGATAGAGGAGATGAACCCATAATTATTTTAATCCAATTAATTAATGATTTATAGCTCGAAAAAGGGAATTTACCATATAAATTATGGTCTAATCAATACTGTCAAAACCCATGATGATATCAATTTTGTGGAAAATACTTTCATCTATAATTGTATAATTGAGTAGATTAAGACATTCTGAGGTAGTAATAAGAAAATGTAGAATAATAATACTCGTGATGAAAAGGAATTTTTTGGGAGATACTCTTTTGTTTGTGAGAGAGGTTGACATGTTATCCAATACATTGCTGATGTTTTTATAATTTTTTTATAGAAGAAACTAGCCTGAATATTTAATTTTTGTTGGAATTTTTTATTTTAGGATTCAAATAATGAAATGGAAAATTAACTCCTCAAGGAAATTATTCACCCATGAGAAAATGTAGGAAAAAAATAAAAAATAAATTTGAATAATATCAGAATAATATTGGAAAAAAATTACTATAGACATCCAGCTATGGAGAGGAATCCAACTAATGATAAAAAATCCTCTTTAATCACTAAAATCAAAGGGATAACAGTAATCCCAAATTTTTTTTCTGGATTAACAAGAATTATAATAATACTATAAACATGCTCAAAAATAGAATATGATCCATTGAAAATATTCATGTAACAAGAGACAACATAATTAGAGAGATCCCTCCTGCTATCTATAATCTGATAACTATTCCTGAGAAGTGATAAATGACTAGAAATTATTCTACAACAGTAAAGTTATTTAAATAACATGGAGTACTTATCACCATATTTGGGAAATTTATCTTTTAATACATTCATCTAAAAATAATCCCTAATGTATAGAATGTTATTGAGCTTAAGAGAAACCTCTTCCTCATTCAAAATACAATAAAAGATTTCATTAGAGTTATAATGGTCTAGAATTTTTTAAAGGGAATCCACAATGGAGTTAGTATCACAATCCAGAGAACTAAATCGATCCTTACACCACAATTTATGCCTCTTTGATATAATTTTTAATTTGAGAATATTGGCTAAAGAATAATCATGGAAATCAATTGATTTCCAAACATCCTAAATAATGTTTCCACATTTTGAATAAGACACCCAAGAATTGATGAATCTAGAAGGGAAATGGGGCACATGATCTTTGGTCACGGGATCATTTATAATTGGACAATGGTTATAATTATAACATTACAAGGTAGTATTGGATATCAAGTCAAAATTATCTAGGATATTTTCATTTTGTAAAATCTCTAAAATGTTTACTACCAACCATGACAACAAGATGTTTTCAATACCAGGTATACTTGTTTATAACCATATTTATCGTAATCAAATTATTTCGTCCAATTAATTTTCTAAATATCCTAGTGTAAATGGAATTGGTTAGTGTACCCAATTTCTGATCGAGGATCATAAATGAATAAAATCACCAATCATAAACCAAGGGAATGAAATAAATATTTTCAAGGAATAAATCTATAAATAAATTCGTTATCAATATTTATATCTATCATGGGATTAAATAATGGAGAGGCACTTCAGAATCCAAAAATAATTAATGGAACAATTGACATATTGATCATAATAAACCAATAACATAGGATTAACCAATGCCAAATGAACCATGTCCCAATGATTTTTAATATCTGTAGAAAAAGTATTTGATTCCAATTAATGGAAGCCTATATTATCAATATTGGAAATAATATGAAATAAAGTACATTTATTTTCAAAAAACCCTATAAAAATAGTCTTATGTTTCTGAATACTGAGCCTATGTGACTTGGTTGTCTCATTATTAACCATCCCAAGGTAATTTGAAAAAATGTTCATCAATTGGACTTTGATTTGGTGTTACCGTCCCCTTACTTTATCCACCCCCATTAGAAATTATGAATTTAGGAGGACTTTTAGACATTTTCTTAGTTATTGGATCACAATGAATAAAATATTTTAAATCATAACCCTTACCTAATGATGTGTCAACCCCTTTCATATAGGTGGGAGAACTATTCAATGAAGACTATTCCACAGTTGGGAGATCCTCAATATTTGGATACTCAATTTGAGAGTTAAACTCTGTATCAAAAAATGACATATCACTTGTTGTGGTAAAATTAATTGGGTCTTGAGGTTGTCTAAAAAAATCAGCTATTCATATTCATGGTCACTAAGGGAAGCACTGAGATAACAGGTGCATCGGTGTTGATTAGGTCATGTGACTAATTTTGGGTAGAATTAATAATCTACAAAATAATCTACTCGATATTAGTAGAGATAAACTTATTATCAAGATAACTATTCATATTAAAGTCTACTTTCGTTGATATGTAATGAGATTTCCATGTTTAATGATAGATCATCTGATGGTGTGACTTTTTCAGTATAAACCTCACCCCTCCAACGTTTTAGCAGCATGGAGAAGGAGGATGAATCCCCTCCTACTCAAAAATATTTTCCAAATATTTGGTCAATTTATTCAATTTTATGGTAGGTTCATGAAGTAGGTTATCCATTGGAGTAATTGATGCATCCCCATTTTCAAGAATAATATATTTTTTCTTGAAGGTTTTATCACATCCATCCATTCCTATATTTTGGGAGCATCCATAACCATTCATGGAATAAATCTAACATTTCATACAATATGAAAAAAATTAAAATATATCAAAAAATTATTGAACATGTTGATATTCAATCATGTCCTCACTTTTAATATCATTAAAAATCAATGTAATATTCTCAATAAAGATAAAAACTCTTCTTTGGGTAACATCTTTTGGTTTTCACCAAAGGGATTCCCTGGATGAATTAAAAACCACCGGGGTTTTCTAGGAAGATTAGAGGGATAATGATGAGCTATTTTTGTATGATATTTTTTGAACCAACATGGACTATGATGTGTTATTATGATGTAGGTGATTATTCCTTTTACAACAGAGGAGGAGTGTCACTCTTGTAAATTTTAGACAAGGGAATTCCACAGATGTTTTACAATTATAATTATATCCCATCATTATCTAAATTAGATATACGGGAGGATAGGTTCAAAATATGAACATATAGTTTCGTTTGGACATGTATCTTTATCATTTTGGAACCTAAGATTATGTTTTAGTCCCTTATTACATTTAATTTCACCTTAAACGTTATAATTAATGTTAACTACTCTCACTAATAATTTAGGTCAAAAACTAAGTGGAATATATTAGAAGTTATAAATATACATTTTAAAAATATAGAATCTATTATTCCAAATTCCAATCACATATGATATAGAAAGTATTTTAAAGTTATTCCCACAAATTGGAAGACAATATGGGTTTTCAGATGTAATATTGTTCAAAATAATGCATTGTTTTAAATTTTAATTTCAATGTGAAGTTTATTCCAATGACATAATGGGTATTAATTGATAACAAATTTATCCAATTAGACATTAAAACCATGACAAAATATAATTTAACCTTCAAAATAAATTATATGAAAAAGTACTTTTGAATTAAAATTCATTATTTTTCACTATTCATTAAAAACATAAGCTTCACCAAAAAATTCCAAAATTAAACCTAACATATTTCTTTATAATTTTTATAATATAGAGATTATTTTAAAATATAAGGTATATAAATGTTAAAAAAATAGATCACAAATATGTTCTCAATTAAATTTGGTAAATGTCTCGAAATAAAAATTTAGTATTTACGCATAATATTTGGTTTGTACTTATTCTATATCTATTGAATCTGTATGATTAGTATAAAAAATATATTATTGAATATATATATATATATATTATGTTAATATCATTAAATAATTTTAATTAATATAATTTATTAGGATAAAACACCTTGGAAAGAATAAAAATAGATTTATATAAACAATTCCCTTTAATTTCAATTGCTTCTTATATTCATTTGTAATTAATTTTTAATCAATTAATTAGTTGTGAGAGCCACATAACATTTTATGTTAGTTAGTAAGACTCATGAGGTATTTTTTATATCTTATTATATTAAAAAATTATATTGTAATAATATATTTCTGTTGTTTAAAACTCATTTGTGCATGTCGCACAAGTTATCCAAGAAACTCATTATTGCATGCGACGAAGAATAACTCACTGACACAAGGTTTGAATGATATAAAATATATTCAATTTATTTAAAATATTAAAAATATGAAAAAATATCATTATATTATATTCCCTTTCTTGATTGGTTTTTCATGTCATACATGCTATCGAATACAATCTACTACTTTAAATATTTGGGGGGCTACATTCTCCCCTCATTAAATAAATAGTATCCTCAAAATTTACACTCAATATTGGTGAAAAAGTGTATTATATTTAATTTTATAAAATCCCACCTCATGAGGAGGGTTTGTAAAAAATATTCTAGGAATAAGATAATGGGAAGGACAATGGTCACATGGAATAACATATAACTATGTCTCTAAGTAGGAGAAAATTAGTGGAAAATAATGAAACATACTTAGATGGAGAGTGTAAATATTTATAGGGAGTAATCAAGGTCCTCAATAAATCACAAAATAAATGATCAATATAATATTTAGGGCCTCACGGCCATTAATCTGAGATCATTAATTGTAGCATCGTTTCAACAAAAATTAATGTATTAGGAAAACATTTTTGAATCATTTTTCAAATGTTGAGTAATTAATTTTCAACCTAATACTATAATTAAATATATTCATATGATAAATTTGAATTACACATAAAAAATTCCATCATTTTATTGTTCTTAGAAAAAAATTTAATTCATCCATTATGTCAAAAAATGATATCTAAAATTATCTTTTCAATCTCGAAACTTGAAAATATTTTTTAATGGATCTAAAGTATCCAAAATTATTGAAAAGTTTAACTATTTTCCTCTAACTATACTCCAAAGGAAATATGGTTAATAAATTAGTCTCTAAATAGCATAATTTTAACTAATGGTTTATCAAAAAGATTAAATCATAAAAAAATTTAACTACAAACAATAAAAAAATTACCAGGACATTGAATTGGTCAGTGGTAGATGTAAAACCCTTATCATGCTTCTATCATGGGTTGATGTCCTGCAGTATTTCTAGAATTGATTGGTCATCACCCAGAATAAATGTTAATTATTTTTTAAAAAAATATTAAAAAAATATAGAAAATAAATTTTAGGGGAATACTAGAAAAAAAATTAATAACTAAATATACATTATCATTGTTATTCCATATGACACTAATACTTACAGACTACATCCATTTATTTTCACAAAGGTGATTCCTTTTTCTAAGGAATAACAGGGGCATTCATTTAAATTATTTATTCAAATCCATCATAATGGATTGTAAAGAAAAATTGAATTATCCTATGTGTATCTCTTGGTAATGTCAATGTAGGTGCGTAGTAATGCCCGTTTTCGTGTACCAGGTTATGCCGAGTAAGGATTGACATACCTAGTTGGTGTTACTACTCATATATTCATCTGTGCTAAATACACATCCACTTGAAGCATCCAATTTGGGATGTATTTCAATGAATACCCACATAATATTTATATTACCAATATTATATGGTATTCTTCTACTTTTATCCCTAATTTCTACCATATAGTGATTTTATCAAATCTACATTTCCTTAAATGAAGTTACCTAGGTTGTTACTAAACTTTCTATTATACCAAATGTAGTGACCGGACCCTAGAATTCCTGGTGTTAGTGTCCAATACCATTATGTTGAAATGATAGCATGTCACCTGGCTTCTTGATGATGCGTCCCGCTTCCTCAAATCACCGCATGTGGGCTCCCTACAGTGCTTCATGGTGATATCTAGTGGAAAGATAACTCTGGAAGCAGAACCTCCCTGACTCGTAGATCAGGTATGAAATCCTGAATGACTGATCAATTCAGTAGTCTTGGTAAAATACATACAAACATAACTATTATATTATTATTGAACACACTAATTACACCATTTTTTTTCTTTTTAGGATAACAAATTTATTCCATCTAGCGTAAAATTACAGATCTTTCTCAGTTCAATTTACATAAACGTGGTGAAAAGAGACATAATAAGGGTGAGATTAAATTCTCAGAAACGATAAATTATGTTGAATGAAATAATGAATCAGTAAGAATAGTCAATATAATAATTTAACAACTGAAGACGCATGCCATAAAATCAATAAATTAATAATGAATTATATAAAAAATAAAGAAATGTATTGAAATTGAAACACACACCATTAAATTAATGAAAAGAAAATGAAATATATTCATAAATATTTTAATGTAAAATATCATGTATAAATAATAAATTTTTTAAAATGGTTTTAATGCTTAGTTCTTGGGAATAATGTTTATGGCGCATGAAAACATCTACTGTTAAGATCTATCATCCAAAAATTTTAAAACTATTGGTAGAGACCCATCTATTTATCATAGAAACAAACTAATATGGGTTTTAACCTACTAATTTCATTTCATGAGACTATCGAATAATGAAGCATTTTATATTTATCGATCCCTAACCTATTCATAATTCATTAAATGGTACCCCACCCGTGTCTTTCAATTCCTAAGCATTCCTCATATCAAATGAACCACATGCCTTGTGAAATATCCAAATTGAATAAATGATTCATATTTATCAATATTTCCCCACGTAATCAAATAACATTCAAAGAAAAAATTGTATAAGTAATGGTATACCTTTTAGGTAAAATCCATATCCAAAAAAATATCTATATTTAATGAAATTTCATTATCAGATTTTCATAGGATATTAAATATTATAAGGAGACTAAAAGAAATAAAGTTAGTAAATTTGAATACTAACCCTGTCCAAATCAATCATAAACATTCTAGGGGATTATTA
The DNA here is from genome assembly GCA_963277665.1 of Viscum album. Taxonomy (NCBI): domain Eukaryota; kingdom Viridiplantae; phylum Streptophyta; class Magnoliopsida; order Santalales; family Viscaceae; genus Viscum; species Viscum album. The sequence goes on from OY728123.1 coordinate 540,476,057, forward strand.
AAGATGGTATAAATAAAACATATCCAAAGTGGATAAAATAAAGGCGTTTTTGTTATTTATTTATGGAAATATTTCTAAATAAATTTTAAAAACAATGTTGTTAAAAATCATTTTTATTTTGAAACTGTTTTTGGAAATATTTTTATTTGAAAATATGATTAATTTTTTTAATAATATAAACATATATTCATTCATATAAATATTTGATAAAATTATGTATGTTATTTTCATAGATGTTGTATGAGGTAAAAATAAATTTCCTTTTACCCTATAAATGGTTTGAAAAATGCCTTGCTATGAAAGTAGTAATAAGTTTCATATAAAAATGTAGGAAAAAGGAAAAAATGGTAAAAATGAATTTTTTAATAATTTTTAAAAGGATAAAGACACTTCCTTATACATTTTTATTAAAACATGATTTTTTTAGAATAAAAATTGTTCTCTGAATAAATAGATAAATGAAGTCATGTTTTCGTAAACATATTTTCTAGATCATTTTCAGTAAAAAGTAGTGGAAAATGTAATATTACATGAAAATTGTCATGAATAACAAATGTATAGGATAATTAAATGTATCATAAAAAATTCTAGTATAATGACTTCAGATATATATGAATGTTTATTAAAATTATTTTTGAGAAAAATATTCTTTAAACATTTCAATGTGTCCTATACAACTATGAAAAAATATAAATCATATTCCAAATGATGTAATAACATTAAATTAATGATTAATATTCCATGAAGAAAAATGTATTCTGAGGAAATATATATAAATGGGAAGTATATACACCACACAAAATATTGAATTTTTTAATATGTCATTTATCTCACATATATAAAATGTGAGATGAAAATTATGTTCCTTGTCAATCATTTCATGTGAATGGTATTTAAAATATTTTATTGTGGTTTTAAGATAGTCAGTAAATTTTTAAATTCCGATATTCATTTTTATAATTTCATATATTATAATCTTTAAAATATATTATTACCGATTAGATATCAATATTAAATTATTTTCACTATTCTTGGTGTTATTTTCCTAGTTTTTCAACTATGTTTTGACATGTTAGTTGTTGTTATTATTAATTATATCATGTATTCATCATATAAAAAATGTAAACCATGATTTAAACATCTTATATATTATGTATATATTTATTTATAATAATTAATAATATTTGGAGATAGAGAATGAAATACACTGTTCATGGAGACGGTAGGTCATACGTATGCATGGATAATAGTTTTTTTATTTTTCAAATTAAAAATATTAAATGTAAATGATATATACAAAAATTATAATTCAAGTATATTTTTAATTTCATATATGACTTATTTTTCTAATGAAACCATCTTTTATATCTTCATTTTATACTGGGATTGAATCACATCTCTTTTTGGTTGCGTTAGTCCACACTTCAACAATTGATGTTATCATATTTACAAAAAACTTGAATGTAAAAGTGTATATTATATAAAAAATATTAAAGAATAAAAAATACATAAAAACATTATTATATGTAATATATAATCATAATTAATAGTATAATTCTCGACCAGGAATGGTGGTGAAGGAAAAACAAACAATTATTTTAATGACAAAATATTTTTTCGAACACATAAATGGTATGTTTGTTACACATTAGAAGGATTTGGGAGTATATATAGGTAAAAAACATAGCATAAAACTATATAAATATATTTAGGATACTCTTTTTATTATATAAAAATAGAATAATGAACGTTTAGGTGGTGAATAATGTGAATCAAACGGAAGGGAAAGTGGAAGGATGTTACCTCTTCTATGGGTAACTCCTTTCGGTTTTCGCCTATGGGTTCCATTGAAAGATTTTTCCATAAGGGTAGGGTTATAGTATATGGATTGTGATTTTGGGAAGCTATTTAATCAGAATGTGGTCATCCTAATGTGTGTTTATAGGTGTGAGGGCTTTGGAGGAAATGAGACCTTTATATAGTGGAGGAGAAGTGACAATATTGTATATTTTGGAAAAGATAAATGTATCAATGGTTTTATGACTACTTGTGGATATTATAATAGTCCAAATCAATTCCATGGGATTGTGTGCTCTAAATATGACTATAAAATGTATTTTTTTACATCTTTCGATGTCATTTTGGACACTATGATTATGTTTTAGTCCCCTGTTAAGATTAATATCACCTCAATCATTGTAATTATCTTTAATTACATTCACTAATATTTTAGGTAAAAATATAAGTATAAATTATTAGAAATTAAAGATTATAATTATTCAAAACTTGGAATAAATTTCATCAAATTACAATCTCATATGTGGTAGATATTAATTTTAATTTATTCCCACAGATGGGATGACAATGCTGGTTTTTTATGTAATAACATTCAAATGATTTCTAGGATTTTATATTATATTTAAAATTGAAGTTTATTATAATGACCTAAATTGGAATAATTGATATAATATTTATCTAATTAAACATTATAACCAATTTAAAATATGACTTACCCTTACCAATATATTAGATGAAAAAATAGTTTTGAATTAAAATTCAATACTTTTCACAGTACATTAAAAATGAAATTTCAATGAAAAATACCAAAAATTATTCATATCCTTATTTTTTTGGTTTTATTGAAAAAATTATCATTATTTTCACTTGTCCTGTTTAAAAAATTTCCAAAAATTGTATTTAAAATAGGTTCTCCATTAAATGGTGGAAAAGGTTTCTTAATTAAAATATTGTATTATATATATATAATTGGGTTTGTTCTTATATTCTATCTATCAAATCTATTGGATGAATAAATGAAAATATAAATGTAATATATATATATATATTAAAATAATAAATTTCAATAATTTTAATTAATAAAATTTGTTGGTTTAATCCCCTTTGTGAGCATTAAAATATTTTTTTTATATAATATTCCCTTTATTTTCAATTGGTTTTAATATAAATTTGTAATTAACATGTATACAATAAATTATTTATATAATCTATATATTTTCCTAAGTTAGTAAATACTACTTATAACATCTAGTATATATCTTATTATATTGAATAATAATAATTTAATTGTATATTATTGTTGGTAAAAACTCAGTATTATGTGTTAAACCAGCCATCAATGACTGTTGTTTTTGTGTGTGATATACACTGACTCATTATAACATCCATTGAAACATATTGAATATATTCAATTTATTCATAATATTAAATACATTATAAATACTAATCATTTTATATTTCCTTAAGAACATGGTGTTCTGTGTCATGTACACTATCAAATACAATCCTTCTACTTTATATTATTAGGGAATTACAAGAATTTTATATCCCTCCAATTCATTGGATAAGGACTTATATATCCAGAGATAATGATGGGAAACATGTTGACTTCATAGATCCACAATAGAAAATAGATTTTTCCTAATAAAAAGTGAGAAAAATGTATATACTAATACCCTATTAGAAAATAGGGAACATTGATCTAATCGGGAAGATGGGGAAACCCAATCCACTATGGGATAATGGGAAAAACTGATCCACTATGGGAATAATGGGTAACATGATCCCTTAAAAATAAATGACTAAATTGGGGATGGGGTGGTGTCTCTCCTAGATGGTTTAGACTCCACAACGTTCCCTAATATGTTTTTGAATGAGCCTCGAGTTCTATGGAATGTTATTTATGCATGAACCTGATTACATGTTCACAATGGTAGGCATGAACCTGGTTTTATCTCCATATTTATATGTATGTTTCTAATTTCATTTAATTATCTAAATAAATGAACCTATTTCTATTTTCACATGTTCAAAATGCTATAATATGATGTTTATGTCACATTATGATGTCTTCTGCCTATTCTATGTTGCCATGAATTATGATTTATTATTTCCTTGTGATTTTTTTTCATATGAACTGTCAATATTTATTACAGGTGTCATGATTATAATCTTTGAAATGTGGGTTATGATCACCTATTTTTTTGATTGATTTTTCATAACATTATCTTCATGTTATACAGACATATCTACATTTAATATACTTACAAAGAATCTAATATAACCCCTTTCTTTTGTTTGCATTAAAAAGGATATTTATAACAGTTTTATGTAGGAGAAATAAAATGGGACAATATTTAAGGGATATGATATAGATCTGTCACCGTGTTAGAAGAATATGATTCCAAATTTCTAAAGGCACAAAACTATAATGGTCCTTAAGAATTTATATTTATAACATGCATAATATTCATCTACAAATGATGTAATATGCATATATGTTATTCTGAGGTCAATATATTTATCCCCATAGTGTGCTTGTGAATAATATTATATCTTGTATGTTTCATGATTTCATACACTACCCCAACCATGTTGGTTGGGTGATTAAACCCTATGAACTCTGTGAGAATGTTTTCTACAACATCATGGCTAGTGAGGGTTATATCATTGAGTATAAGCTATGGTCTTAGTCTCTTCTCCAAGTAGTAATATTTTCTAATATGAATTTTTTTTAATATTCCCGCTATATACATGTGGATGGATTTAATGTCTTGTTTTTATTTCACATACATTTAAAACTTCATATAGGGCCCTTATAATTATTATTTGTTTGGAATGTATGGGTTGTGATGTCTTGACATACATGCTTGGTATATAGGATATGATGTCTTGAGGTATAATAGAAATTATTTTATACATAATGTATGATCCCTGGTGTATGATGTAAACTAATCGATGACTATATAGGGATATGGACTGGATGATGATATAATTCGTTGCTTGGTTTGATACTTTGAAAAGGTGGATTTGGAGTAGCTTTTGTTAAAATGGTATGTATCAGGACATATATTGTTGAGGTATATTGGAAAACTAATGAGGAAGTTGTAGTATGTTAATATTGTTTTTTTACTATAATATATGATCTATTGTATGTGTAGACTGGTGGGAGATAGTTATGGAGTATTATAGAACATCGCATATATGTTAAGATGATGAGTTTACAACACTTTGTTTTTCACTCTGTTTTATGATTCATTAATTTTATATTTTAAAATAGGTTCTAGGGTGGATCTCAATGAGTATACCTGGTTTGATCTCTCTACATATATATAAAATACTTCCTAGGATAGTAGAAACTTGTCTGATGTTATGTCAGATATAAATAGATTTTTATTTCATAGATTGTGTTTGGGATTCATAGCCATTGTTGAGTTTACTTTTCCGTGGTTTTAGTTTTTCTTTATAGTTCTTTAGCTCTGTATTACATTACATGTATTAACATTGGTTTTTTCTGTCTGATCATCTATTGATGGGTGTATATTTATTATCTCTCCCTTCCATATGTTGTCTTAGAGGTCAATTACTTGTATTTTTATATATGATACATCCTTTTTTCTTATCTACAACCCATGTCATATTAGAGGCGGGTGTTGGGATGTCATCATCTCTCTTCTCTCATTCAAATCCCACGAGGTGTAGCATTGGGGGGAAGAATGTTTGAAACCAGTTTTGACACACCATTCTCTCCAATTGATGATATCCCAAAAAATAGATTCAATTCAAACGGTCTAATCATTCACCTCATCCTCCCAAAGACATTGATGGAAGTATACATAACATTTAGGTGGATCAAATCCATGTCTAAACATTTCCGAGATAACCACACCATCCTCTTCACCTATGAAAAAGTATTAATACTACAAGGGATTATTCACCTATCATTTATATGATTCAATAATGCTTATATAGACATATAAAAGACACATTAGTGTGACTCTCATTGTACATATAAATGTGTATAAATACCAAATATATAAAAAAATATAGGTTCAACATAAAGCTTCATGCCTGCTTGATAATAGAAATCAATATTTTATACCAAAACCATCATTCCATTACAAAATAAAAAAGTCAAATTCCACAAAAAAAATTATGATTAACCAAATTGAATTGACATTTCTTATAACCCAAAATGACTCAGAATATTTTGGAGAATATTTCTGGAGATGATTTTTATGTCGGTGCAAGAAGCTGGGTCCTTAGGAGCCTTAGTAAAAACAATATTAAATATATTAAATATTATTTGGCATTCAAATGTAGTGTATATTGAAATGTAAATAAAATTCATTATAAGTCTCTAATATGATTTCTAAGAATATGTTTGAGTCTATAATGTTTTGTTTACCCTAGGAACGACCAAAAGTTGTCCACACATGGTGTTTTTGATGTAGGTGAGTTGGTGGGGTTAAGCGAGGTGAATTAATTGATTAAATGAAACTTTAGTTAAGTAATTTATAAAAAAACATAATATCCCCCTTCCCACTATTATTGGGAATGTAACACACCAAGGAGTGTGTATATAATAATAATTGTCCTCTTCACCACTTTGGTGATGAAAGAAACTGACGCCAAATCGACGAAGCAAGGTGCTTCAGTTCTCCGTTTCTGACATATATCATCATCAGATTGAGGTGAAACAGTATCTGAGTGTTTTAATTCACCCAGATCATAAGTGTTTCACCAATGATGTAGGAAGATCTGTGTTTTTTCCCGATCCGTATCATAAAGCATTTTTGTATGGTTCAATTTCCAAAATTAATTTTCAATTCCCCCCTACTAGGTAGATCTGTGGGTTTTGGGGAAGAACGGGATAATTTCGGGTGTTTGTTTAATAATTTCTGACTAGAATTAATATCTAAATGAATTTAATTGCATAAAACACGACGTGTGGCTCTTCTTATTTGGGAAAGGTGACCTTTTGGGACTACACACCATGTCTGAGTGTTACACACTATGTAGTTCCCTATACTGTGTGATAATGGAACATGTACTAGGTTTGATGTGTGAAAACACATGGTATTGTAATAAAACATAGAATGGATACATGTTCATAGATTCTAATACATGGACACAAGAAAACAACCAGGGTAGGTGGTTGTTTAGCAAGAACACACCATGTAGTATGGGATACACGACATGTAAGGGACAATTTTGGCCTATACATGTATATGGGGAACATAATTTCGTGCCGAGTAATGAGGGAAATGACATGTACCTCCTCTAAGCATCATGAAAACCTACATGCATTTCTAATCCATGTAGATAGGATAGACGACCATGTTCTTGGGTAGGCACACATGTCGTGTCTGCTTCAGTTCATGTTGTGCACTCCTTGGAGATTATACGGGAATCCTCCATCATCCATATGTTTTTATCTGACACTCAGATCCATTCTTTTGAGTAATATATCCAGTGATTCATTCCATGTAGAACTCTATGGTTTCCTCCATTATATCCTACAATATGAGAGTATGCGTAAATCAAGGATTAGTATTGTGGTGTTGTGTTGAGCCATTGTTGGTGAACAGTGTAGTTCATGAAGAGAGGTATTAGGACTATTATTCCCTTGTATCTTCCAAGCACGACTTCCCATTAACTCTATAATGATGTTGATATGGTACTCCCTATGTCCTGGGTGTGATTTTTTTACATTTGGGTTGTTTCTTTAGGGGGTGTTTCTCCCTTGATGGACATGGGTGTGGGGTGTCATGTGATTTCTGTTATGATGGACTGTACTCCCCTATCGTTATAGGTTGATGGTCCTCTATATATGATGTATAGGAAGTTTCGGTACTACCCCACCATTTTATTTTGAGGGTCCATTATCCAAGAAATCAGTAGACCCCAGTCTATTCACAGCATGATTCCTCCATATGTGTTGTTTCATCAGATTTGGTACTCCCCAATGTGTTAGGTAGCAAGTCCTCTAGATTGGGTTTGGTACTCCCCTACCATGTCAGGGTGCATGTCCCCCATAGAAAATGACTTTTAATAGTTGTTACTCCCCTATCCTACAAGGTTTTGGGTCCTCTATACATTGAGTGGTACTCCCCTATTAGATTAGAGTGTGGGTCCTTAATCCACTGAGTGGTACTACCCTATTGTATATAGGTGTGGGTCCCCCAGTCTATGAGTATTTCCCCCTATAGGAATAGTTCTTAAGTCATAACTAATAGATTTCTACTCCCTCATCTCCAAATATAAGTGGATAGTGATACCTCTATTGGATTTGGAGCTCCTTTAGATGTGGGATACAATGAAGAAGAGTGGGCCCCTATACATGATTTGAACTATTCCTTAATAATAGTTAGTGATCAATTGATGAAATGAGTTGTGGGATACTCCAAATATGATTATATGAGGTTTCATGGATTATGTAGGAGTAGTAATCCTACAACTGCGGGGTAGTGGAGAGCAGTGGGTCAATCCAATCTATCATCTTATAGAGGATTAAAATGGTGAATAGTCTGGTGAAGTTCTCCCTCAATAATGTTTAGTGGTCAGGGGTTTCCCTCTTCACTTGGATTTATTTAATTTTCCCTGGGCATAAGTAAATATCAGTAGGACCATTGGTACTAGGAAATAATGCTGGATCTTGTATGTTTATATTAATTTAGTACATTCTCTCAGGCGTACAACTAGGAATGGTATAGTTTTTCTGATGGAGTGCATCTCTCGGATAGGTTCTAGTTGGGTTGGATGTGACTTTTCTATTTTGTTCTCCTAGATTTTTGTTATGGTTAGATCATACAAATAGAATCCTATTGTTGTCAATGAGGTTGGAACATCTTGGTACATGGTGTCTAAGATGAGAATATATAGGTGATTTTTGGGATTCCATACAGTGTTGTCACAAGTTGGGGTAGAAACCCCTTTTAGACTGAGCTTTTGTTCCATGCAAATATGAGGATGGTTCAAGATTGAGTTTCTCTCCCGATCAGGGATCTCTATGACTTGGTTGATTGGACTGTTACCCTTATGTTGATCCATTATTATTTCTCTTTTTTGGGCGGTACCTACTATGTATTTTTATTCTCACCACTATATAGACTTTTACCACACATGTTTTGTGTATTGTGCAGACAAAAGGCCTTTTGACAGAGTCCACTGAAGACCCATGGTTGCAAACTCTTCTTGATCTAGGCTGACTGGGGTGTTTACCCAAGCTAGGATGAGGATCATTTCAGATGTTGCAGTATACAACGATCCCCTCCATCTGAGCAGGTTGGATTCTATTTCAGTTTTCCTTGATGGGTTTTTTTTCCTTTTATTCATTTTCAGAACATCTTTTTTTACTTTGGATATCAGATTTATATGTATAAATATGTTTTTCACATAGTGGTTTTTACATTTCTCCATTTTGTGAGATTGGGGATTTCTTCATGTGTACATGTACCGATGGAATTCCTCCCACGTCAATGATTTTCCTAATAAATTCATTCCACCAGTCCCTGGCCAATTGGATGTGAGCATGTGTAGTTGTAGCCTAGGAACTATCCTATTAGGTCATGATAGAGTGTTATCAGAGCCTGGTTGCTTCCAATTTGGGATTGTAGGGTTATGAGCTTGGTTTGGGTTATATATCAATAATGTTAGTATCATTCAATTTCATCTCTTAGGTAATAGGATCTAATGGTGGTACGAGGGTTGATGAATCCATTCCTAAATACTATGATAACCTACTATTAAACATACTAAATTAAGGAAATGGTTTCTAAAAAATAAATATTAAATTCATCATATACAAATAGGTTTTTATTTTTGATGTTATTCTTGAGTCAGCTCCCAATATATACTCTTTTACTGTTGTACATCGTGATTTTATTTAATGATGCCTTCATGATGACATCTAGAAACGAATCTATGGCGTTATTCTATTGATGATTATTCATTCAATGAGTATTTAGTGTATGGAATTTGTTCAGGGGTGTTACCTTGTGGTTTTCAGTCGATAATTCCACTACCTATTGAGTAAGTGGTTTTATAAGTAGTACAAATCGATGATGCACTTATGATGACTGGGGTTCATGAGTTCAAAAGGCAGTGGCCTTTGAGGTACCAGGGGGATGTTGACCACTAGGTAGTAGATGAGTATCTTGAGGTATTCATGTGAGTTTTTCACATAGTGAGGACACCTCCCAATCCAATGGTGGTCCTAAAAGCGATCCTTCTGCAAGATTTTGTAAATATATGTTGGAGTCTAGTGAAATAGTCTCATGTTTAGGCAATACTCACTTAGGAGGAGTTTGAGTGACTCCTCAGAGAATATTTTTACCCATCCATTTTGTGATTAGGGTGTATCTAGAAGTTTCTGCAGCTTCAGAAGGGTTGCATGACAGTGGGAGAGTTTTTAGTGAGGTTAACAGACTTTTCATGATACTCCTTGGATATGGTTTGTGATCTTTTCAATAGAGAATAGACCCTCATATAGGGGTTGTGTTAGGGGATCAAGATGTCTCTAATTCTATAATCCATTCCATTATATATTGGAGTGACAAAGAGAGCTCTGGTTGTTGAGAGTTTCGCAGCTATGGATTGGGTGGATGTGACCCAACACAATGGTAACAAGAATGAGGCATCTACATGAGATGGAAGATGACATTTGATAGGATCATGATGCACGAGTCATATATATGCCTAGAATCAGGCATGTCAGTCTTTCGTGAAAGAGAGGTTTTAAGGATTAGGTCAATCACTGGAGAGGCAGTCACTACTACAAAACAATCATTTGACATAACTGGTATATATCAGTGTTACCAGAAAGCTCTAATAAATGGATTCTTTATCATCTCTAATGAAATTGCTAATAATATTAACATTTTTTCAGTCATTTTTTGAGCGCAGAATAATTGATCCTTTATCTATTCTTTATTTTTAGCACATATAAATGGCACCCATTATGAGCACTTTTTTATTAGTACCAATCAATGGTACCCTTTATCAGTAATTTATATTTAGCGTTGATAAATCTTCTAATAATGAAAATTTAATTATTAAATAAATTAAAAATAAGAATCAAGATTATTAAAAAATATTTCAAATTTTATTAATTAAGTAATTATTGATAAGAATGAATAAATTGATTATATATTATTTTATTATAAATTTTTTATTAAATATATTATTATATAAATTAATGATAATAAATTTTATATATTAAATGTATAGATATATATTAATGAATAAAAATATGATGTATATATTACAATATATTTATATTATTTATATTCAATAGTCATATATTTAGTGAATAATGGTTTCTAAAAAGAAAATAATATTAATTAAAAATAAAGACAAGTATATTTTTTCCACTGATATGTAATTGAATGTATAATTTGATTTCACAATTTAACATAGAGAAAATGTGTTTTATATTTATATCATATATACATAATTAATTCATTTTTATATTTAATGAAAACACACAATACGTAGCCATTATTTCAATATTTTTAAAGTGTACTTATTTAAATTTAATTCAATTACCCTCATTTTGAACATATATTAATATTCATGCTAATAAAATTAGTTATAAATATTAAAATATTAAAATATTTCAATAATAAAAAACTAATAATTATAAAAATTGGAATAAATATATTAAAAATGAATATGTTTACTATATTTATATGTATATATATTTATTAATTTTATATATATTTAATTTTTTATTTATAATTATAATTATAAATTCGTTATAGGTGCTTAAGTAGTATGTGCGGATAAACGTAGGTATTTATCAATTCTTTTGTCACACTGATAATTATTATTCTTTATTAGGGATATAAAAGCACCGATAAAGTGAATATATATCAGCGCTAAAACATTTGTGCTTATAAATATGGATTTTAGGAGTTATTGTTTATCATGGATAAATAAATACCTTAATCAGTGGTGAAAATCATTGATAAATATTCCTTTTAAATGTTCTTATTACTTTTGTGTTGATAAAGAGGACTCTTTTAGAGTGCTTATTTGTAATAAATGATAAAGGAGTCTCGATATATTCAAAAAATCTATCCATTTTAAAACTCTTCATGATATCAAAATCATTACATAGAAGCCAAGAACTTCAAGTTACCCACCTCAATGTATTGAAGATTGAATCACACCACTCTACTACCTCTAGTTTTTCAAACATCATTATACATCTGGTTTTGTTTGAAATTAGGGTTTCTAAAGTGGATTTTCATTAACCAAGAAATGTAGCCCTTGTGTTTTTTTTTCAATTCATTTTTTTTTCGACGATGGAATGATTTATATGTGGTCTAGTCATTGTATACTATTTTTATTTTAGCTTTTGAAGAGAACAGTTTTTTTATGATCCATTTTTGATTGAAAACATATTTGGATTTACTGTTTTGGTATTTTTAAATTGTGGTATTGAATCATGATTCATAATTTTTTACATATGTACCCCAGTTTTCTCCTTAGTCTTAATTCATAGTTTTTATCTTATATTGATCATTGGTTGATAATATTTATTACTAGTCATTAATTATTTCTATATAGATATCAAGGTCAACGATACATGTTCAATATCTCATTATATTATTTTTACCAATGGTATAGTAATTATAGTTCCATTGTGAGTTAATATTTTCCAAGTTCATTCCACGGATGTTTTAGGAATATTTCCCAAACAAAGAATCTATAACATGTTTGTTTTAGTAATTTTTTATAAACATAAGGAGGTTTATTAAGAATGGGTTAAATTGAAATGTCACCCCTATTGAACCTTAAAAAAATACTTTCATCAGAAATATCAGATAAAAAATTAATTATGTTTTCCTATCTATCAATGATATCATTTTATATCATCCTTCACGTAGGTGGTTAAATTTACCAAAATAAATAACATGTAATAATCAATGGATGAGAATAAATATGAAGTTAATTTTATTGTATAATATTTATTATAGAAGTATAATTATTTTATATTTTCTTTATTAAAGTGTTAATTTATTATTAGGAACACTTAATTGAAGAAGATAAATGTAAAAGAAATATATGAAATTGATAATTACAAAAATGAAATCATATCTTCTATTGAAATATTTTTTCATAATGAATAATTTTGGTCATCCTGTTTAAACTAGGACTTCTAAAAAGTGTAATGGTTGAAAATTATAATGATTATTTGTAAATTATATTGATGGATAATACTTCTAGTTTTTGTAATGAAATGTTGGTGGTGGGGTTCTTATATAATTGTGGACTGTAATTTTTCCAAATACACATTATTTAATGTATGATAAATAAAAATATATTATTATGTGTACGCAATGTGAAGTAATAGTATATATTTTTTGTGAATTACCTTTAAATATTGATGCTCGGTATGAATCATGAACAAAAATGAGTATCATTTGTCTAGAACTTGTAACTTCGAATGAATTCATAGGAAAAGACCTTTCATAGTGGAGTAATTATTTTCTTAAATCAAATTTCCTATTTCATTGAACATTATGAAATTCATTGAAATAGAGATATAAATGTCGAGGTTCCATTATTAGAACTGATTATAACGTTCATCTTAGATAATGAATATCTTATGTGTATTTATTTATATATTCGAAAAAATTAACCTTTTATTAACCAAAGAGGATGGATATGAATAAAAAATGGATGAAAACTAATCATTTGATAAAAATCATATATATATATATGGGGTTAAAGATTTCATGAGGATTTCAAGATACCATGTAGACTAGCCTTCTAAAATCGTCTTTCAATATTTAAATAGTTGTAATTCAAGAAAAATTAGTCTGGAAGTGTTGGAACAATAGTAGATTTGTCACTGAATTGTACAAACCCATAAAAGCTGGACTAAGAATTGGTAAGGATTGAATGTGCATTTAGATTGGGATGATACTATAGATTATGAATTGTTTTATATGAATTCCTTAGTAAACGATGATGAAGATCACATTGAATAAATGAAAAAGGAAATTGAAGATGACTGTTGTGATTGACCCATGTTCTTAGATTTTTAAATTGTCTTTCCTTGAAACCATTGTATATTGGTCGTACTAAAAACACAAAATTTAACGTGATAATGATGTTATATAATTTGAAAGCTGGCAGTAGATGTTGTGACACCATCTTTAGAGATCTTCTTGGTATCTCGAATGATTTTTAGCCAAATGAAAATGAACTTCCATGTAAAACATATGACGCTAATGAGTGGTTATATTTAAGAGGAATGATCTCTAAAAAATACATTATTGCATAAATGATTTTATATTATTTCACACAGACTATGAATTACTTATATAATTTCCTATGTGTGGTGCGAATCGATACAAGAAAAATCCTTCAAGTATTTCGAAATCATTGTGGTACTTTCCTTTCACTAAAAAGTTTAGAATACTATATTGAATGTAGATAAAAGAATTAAATACGGGAACCTACATCATCTATTATATTCTCCTCAGTTGAAAAGAATTGATTATGAGATTCCATAAGTTTGAAATGGGATAAGAAAATTTCATCTTGCAGTCTATATATATGTAACAAATCCTTTTGGTGTTTATAGAAATATTGACTGTACATGGCCTGTCATGTTGGTAAATTATGACTTGTCTCCATGGTTATGCATGAAGATCAAATAAATAATGTTGTCTCTACTTATATTGGGACCAAACAAAACCGGTAATGATATTGATGTATATTTGGATCACTTGATTGAACATCAGAAATTGACATCGTATATAAGTGTTAAAATGTGTGATACTCATATAATTGAAGAAATCACATCTATGGAAATGTTAAATAGAATATTGAATGAATTCCCTAATTGTGGAAATAAATCTGGCTATAACATTATTGGATAGTTGGGGTGTCCCATTTGTAAAAAACGCAAAAACCTAGTTTAGTTGATACATTCCTTGAAGACTATATTTTTAGAACATCTGAATTTTTATCCTCAATGCCATAAATAGCGATCCGAGATGAAAAAATTCAATAGTAATATAAATTAAGGAATAAAACCATCTTTTGTCATGGGTGTCCAACTATACAATAAGGATAATAATATTGACAATATTTTTAGTAAAACATTCTCAAAAAACATTAAATAATATAGTTAGAAGAAGAGATCAATTTTCATTCAATTACTGTTTTATAATTGTTTGTATGTCATAAATTTTGTTGATTTTATTCATATGGAACAAATGTATTTTTTAGTGTTATTATCATGTTAATAGATGTTCCTAGAAAAATGATATATGGCATCAATTCTATGTTGGGCTTCATTGAAATGGAGATAAGGGAATAGTTGGAACTAGTGGAGGGGGAAAGAAGGTCTTTTCATCCTCCACCAGCTTACACTCTATCTAGATAGAAAAAATTTGAAATTTTCGTTTTCCTTACTAGTGTAAAATATCCACATGTTTATTAATAAAAAATCATCAATTCCGTGTCAATGAGTAATTTGATGTTATAAGGAATAAAATTACAAGAAGTTCATTTTTTTATGAAATATATAATGCATGTTGATTTCTGTTTCATTCTTAGAGAAAGTTACCAATAGACATTATCCATATTCTACTTGTTTTTTAGATCCAAATGGAGTAAAGTTGTAGACCCTCCCCAGTTTCACATCATGAATAATGAGATTTCAATCATATTTTGTGAATTAGATATGTTCTTCTCACCATCAATATTTTACATAATGGTCCACCTGATGGTTCACTTGGTTATATTGTTTCAACTATGTGGTCTTATACATTACAGATGGATGTACGCTATCAAAAAATATAAGAATATTTTAAAAATGTGTTTCATGAATTGAAGTCATTCAGATGGTTGTATTGTAGGAAAATATATTGTTTAAGATGATTTTGAATTCTGTACTGATTACCTACCACATGTTGAAAGAATCGATCTCCCAATGTCTCGTCATAAAGAAAAACTTCTCTGTCAAGGTATTTTCAAAAGATATTTTGTTACAATTACATTGAAATGTGGGAGAAAGTTAAACTTTACACATTACATAATAATGATGATATTGATCCATACATAGAATCCCCAAAAATAGTACATATTGGATTCCATCAAATTCTAAAGGATGGATATCAAATAAAAAAATCCACAGTTTATAGGATGTCTTAGAGATAAAATTAATAAAGAGTTTTCTAAAATTTTAAATTTAATTATTGAAGATTTCAATGGATATCTAGAATAATGAAAGAAAATTTATATCTTACACTGGTTTTTTAATCAATGTTTATAGATACTCTATGAAAGAAAACGATGAATTCTGTACGATGAAATAAAGTGGTGTTATGTATGTGGTTGAAGTGATGCACATATATGGTTCCAAGCATAAATATAAAATTTATGAAATTATATCATATTTTGGATTTATATAATAGATATATGAATTGTATTATAAAACATTTCAATTTCCACTCTTCTGTAACAAATTTTTTGAAAATATCAAAGGAGTAAAAGTTGATGAAATGGGTATTCTGATTGAGAATTTCAGTCTGAAAGGGGAAAAATATGATACATTCATATTTGCTTCACATGTAGTGAATGAATTTCATTTTTATGGTCTCAAAAATATGAATTTTTCTATTTTCCTAATGATGTCTAAATAAATGTCAACTAAGGTAAAAAATCAATTGAGGAAGACCCTTTCATTAGGACATAATAAACATTTCATGACTTTCTCAATTAAACAATGTCTTTTAAAAAAGACGGGTCCATATTGAGTGTATTTGGATTATAAATAGATGAACCAAATCCTTGAATCCTTAAATAATTATAGAGAGTTCAATGATAAGGGAAATTTTTTTCTTAATATATTATGTTATTCCACAATATTTTATATATAATATTACACATTTACATAATCTAAATTTAATGTTTTTCTACTCATACCAATAATTTTTTCTCCAAAAGATTATGTTACCAATCCCTCATGAGAAAAAACTATAATGAAGGATACCAATTGGACTGATGTAAGTGAAATGTTACAATATACATTTTCTTATTTTCCAGAAAATTATATAATAAAAAATTCATTAAATTAACATTATTCCATGTAGAGTTTGTTTATTTTAGAATTTTTATTTCTATATTCCATTCCTTCTCATGAAGAGAAATAACGTTGTTTGGGGTCAATCAGTGATGCAATAAAGCTGTTTGTAAAGTAAAATAATATTCCATATAATAATTGTATTGTTTCATATTTTAGTTTTATTTATTTATTTTTAGTATTACATACATAATTTTATTCTTAAATAGGTGGGTTAATTTTTTCAAGTAGGGATGGTTTTTCCAAATTTTATGTCTGTCTATAACAAAATATCCACAGAATTCTTCACCCTCATGATGTTCCCTCCCCTACAATGTTTGATTTGTTACTTTCATTAATGTTTTCTCCAATACCTTAGAAGGTAGACCAACGATGTTTCCTCTACTCAATTATAGATGTAATATTAATATTTTCATAGGTAAATCATTTTCCATTAAGTTAATGTGTTGTCTAATATTTTTTATTAATTTATTTCTTTTTAGTATTACTCACATACTAATTTATTTCTTATACAAGTGGACTCTTTTGTTTGATTTGAGGTGATCATTCTATCTTTCAACCCTTTAATCACTATAAAATCCAAAGTCGTATCTTGCCTCAAATCCTTTCACCCCAATAGAGCTAACATTAATCACATTCCTCCATGTTCCCTATACTAATCAATCACATAGGTACACTTGATATTTTTAGTGTAATATCATTGTCCCTATAATTAATGTATTATTTGATTTTATTAAAAACTTATTCTTTTTTATTATTACTCATAAAAATTATTTTCTTATATAGATGGATTCTTTTTTTCATGTTGATGTGGTTTTTTTGAACTTTCTCTTACAATTTCGGTTGTTCATAAAATAATGTTAATGGAATTGTATGACCCCATGTATGTCATTTTATTTAAAAATTACACAAATTTTAGAAAATAATTCAATATACATACTTGAAACTAGGAAAAAAAATTCAGAAAATTATTATATTTTAAGACAATGATTATTAGCTCATTTTTTACATCTAAGTATAATTGACACCTAAATTTGATACACAATGTTCCTGATTGGATTCAATGATCCCGTTATCGTTTTAAAATATATGTTTGACATAAAAAATAATCACTCACTAACAACAAAGAAAATTCACTAATATTTTCATGATAATTTATGGAATTAATTGAGAAATTATTTTTTATATATAAAAATCAGACTTATATCATACTAATACATGATGATATTCACATGATTCAATGTGCGTGTAACATGTATCAAATAAAATTTTAGAAAAAAAATGAAAAGTGACATACTCAAAACCGAGAAAACAAATTCAGATTGTTTTTATTCATTATGAAAAAAATACAAAAGTGATTTGGAATGTGTAGGAATCATCTTATCCTCATTCTAAGGTATAGTGTTACCGGTGCGACATGTTGTGCATCATTATTTAAATTTGACATCAATTATAGTAAAAAAACAAAATTACCTACTCGAAATTGAGAAAAAAACATTCATATTTTTGAGATACATTAGTAAAATTATATATACGTGATTTAGGTTGAACATTATCATTATGAACCATAATCTGATGCATTGTGTGACTGTTATGACTCTAAGTGCTTGTTTTTAATTAAAATTCGCATCATTTCTTGTAAAATGGTCTACTATTCTACTCAAAAAATGAGATAACACATTCAAATGTTTTATATAACTTAATAAAATGTTCCACAATTCATTTTGGAAGTATAGTAATTAGTCACTCTTTATTCGGATACACAATGTTACCAGTATGAGTAAAATTTCATGTCTTAATTAAAAAATGAAATTCTAGTAAAAATGTCATGTGATGTACTCAAAACTAACAAAACAAATTAATACAGTTTTGATAATTTGAGAAAATGATATATAAGTCATTTGGGACTAGTAGAAATAACTACCAAATCAATATGACACACAGTGTGGCAGTTATGATTAAAGTGCATCTTTTTAATTAAAATTTTGATCTATTTTAGTAAAATGTTCAACTATCATACTCAAATCCAAGAAAAAACATTCATCTTGTTTTGATACATTACAAAAACAATCCATACATAATTCATGACAATTAGGAATCATTCATAACTCAATCTGAAACACGATTTGCCCAGTATGACTCAAATTGTCCATTATCAGTTTGAATTTGATAGTTTAGTTCAAAGAGCGCCAGTCACTAAAAACTGATCAAACACGCTCATATTTTCCTGATAAGATATAAAAATGAATCATAACTCATTTTTGATGTGTATGAATCTATGTCACATCAAATTAATATATGAATTAATCAGATTAAGTAAAAAGTGTGTGTTAACTGTTTAAAATGACATTTTGCTAAAAAAGACAATTAATGTACTAAAATCAAATCAAATGCATTTATATATTCTTTATACGTTAGTAAAATTATACATAAGTCATTTCATATGTGTTTTAATTATCCATACATCAATCTGACTCATGGTCTAACCGATATGACTCAATGTACTTTTTTATTTAAAATTGTAACCAATTTTAGTAAAATTGGCAATTGTCAAACTCAAAAATGAGAAAAAACATTTGTATTTTTTGGATACATTAAAAAAACAATACATCTGTAATTTTGGAATATAAAACTCAGAAACACCTAAATATGATAAATTATATGCCTCTTATGACGTAAAGGGTCCATAATCAGTTTAAAATCGACATTTTAGATCAAAAAGTGTCAGTTACATAAAACCAATCAAATTTTCTCTGATGTTCCCAATAATTAAAGAAAATGATTTTTATGTCATATGTGATGTTTAGGAATATGATTCATGTTAAACCGATGTACGATGTGATTGAAATGTGTTAAAATTATGAGTTTCATATTTAAAATGATATTTTAGTAAAAATATCAACTGACATACTCAAAAATGAGATAAAATATTAAAATTATTTTGATACATATATAAAAAAATCCAAATGTCATTTGGGAGTTAAATGAATTAGCATCACCTCAATAAAATGCATTGTGTAACTCGTCTGACTCCATGTGCATCTTTTTATTTAAAAATGACATCAATTTTAGTAAAAATAACAATTTATCTTATTTTTTGTTTATATTATTACTAACATAAGAATTTTTTTCTTATATAGGATAAATATTTCTCACGATTGGGTGTGGTTTGTGTGAAAATAGAATTATTTGGTACGGGGTAAAAAGAAAAATTAACATTGATATATTTGAATGTATGTAATAATTTGTATTTATATAGTTGTATAAAATAATGTTTGAAATGTTTATAATATTCTGTTTTTGTGTGTGGTAAATTTCATTATATTTCAATATTGTATTAGGACATTTTTTGTTGATATCTAATTTGTTTCTACTAATGTGGTGTGATGTTATTGAACATTGCAGTGGAGCTACAATGTGCTGTTATAGGACACTTCCTTTTGGCCCTAGATCGGCACTTTTAAATGCACTGACGAAGGAAAAATTTATTGTCACAATTAAATGCATAGATATATTTCTAATCTATTAGATCTTATAAAATAGATTATAATAGAACATTTATCAGTGATTATATAAGCCAAGTTAAAGGAAAACATTATCTGTGCTATTATAAGCGCTTATAAAAGACAATGGATTTTAACAATTCCCATGTAGTCAGCGCTTTTCTAGTGCTGATAAAGGCCATTTCTAGTGACATTAAAGGAAAATTTTGTATTTGAGGGTGTCACACTTTTGTCATCCAGAGACATACAATTAGATATTTTACCATACACCATGTTGCTGAGAGGGAGCCGACTGGCGACCTGCCCCGATAGAGACTACTATTTGAGTAAGGAGTTCTGAAAGGTAGTTGAAGTAGAGGATGATCTAGAAGAGTGGAATGAGCGGGAATGCAGTTCTAGGTGTTTCCACCACCACCAAAAGGTGGTGAGTTCCACCCTTAGGGTACAAGAGGATGTGGGTGAGGAAAACTATAGGCCATAGAGGCCTTTCACTCGAAAGATCTATGGATGAATATAGGTACTCCTTATTTCCATTACACATTTCGCAATAGAATTTTTTTACACACTGTTGTGGTTACTATTTTATTTCCTCTTTTTTCTCAAGGTCTAACCAGGGTGAAATGGCACGGTGATAGAACCCCATGTTGGTTGCTGCGAAAAAGGGACCAGTACAAGATAGTGTGTGTCTTGGCAGACCTTTTTTTCATACAACCCTTATGTGTTTGGCATCCTCTTTATAAGAGACACGCTAACAGAGAATGACCTGATGTTTGACATTACACTGAACTCACGAGTAAGAGTGATGGTTTTCCCATCAAGATATGATTTTATTATGTGACCAAAAACATGTGGGTCAGTCAGATCCCCCCGAAGTGGGTATTATCGATGAATGGTGGATGAGTTCCTTAGACTGTCATGTAAATAGCATGGTTATGTGATGGAGTGTGGGATCATTCCATAACCATTCAAGTGGAGTTTCCATACTCGACTTATTTAGCTTGGTTGATCGGGGAGAGAGATCCTTAATTAGAATCAATACATAATGGTAGTGTCAGCACCAATAATGTTATTATAGTATGTATTTGTTACATACAATATATACTTAGCTGGGATTCCACTATTTGGTGCGGAAGTGTTTCTATTTGGGGGTGCTATGTTATATTTGGCGGTTTTTAGATTAAGGGCCTAGTAATTCATTTTTTTACTCAATGGTATCCCTATTTTGTTCGTGAATACCCTTGTATGATTAGCATCAACTTTCAACACAAAATTCATGGGGATTATATTGTACAGCCCATCCTGGGGTGGATATGAACCGTGGGGTTCCATTAGTATCTATGTTAGGTTAGAAAAGTAGTGTACCACTAAACCCCATGACTATTGAAGTTCCATTATGCTGGGTTATTTCCCATATGTCATTGATAAAGATACATGTTTCCATTTAATGCATGATGTTGTCCTGGTAGAAGATCGACATGCGAGTGGTTTGAACATGGGGTTCCTATGAAATAATTCTTATAAGAGTCATGAGAACCTTTGGTGAGCCAACTAGAGTGGGAGTCCAGTGGGGAGCTTCGTTTCACCACTTGTTCTTAGGATTTTACATTTATGGGACAAAAATCCATAACTTGGGGAGAGTGTGATGAATTAGGTTTTGACCATTAGTACATTGGGATATTTTGGAAAAACATTCTGGCCCCGGATATTGAGTTTCAATGGGACGCCATGCCTCAGAGAGCCTCAGTCCAACAATATTAGAAATATTAAATATTTTTTCTGTGCATACAAACTAACATGAAAGTAAAATAACTCGTAATCCGAGTATCAAATAATATTTATCAGACTATGGTTGAGTTTGTAAACTCATGATTACCCTAGGAGCATCCTAAGGTCATTTACACTGAGTGTTTTGGATGCAGGTGAGCTGGATGTGTGATGTGGGGTGAATTAATGGATTAAATGAAAATATAATGAATAAATTTAAAACATAATCCAAATACCCCCTCCTCTCTTATTTAGAGAAAATTACACACCAAGGTATCCACATATCCTCCTACAACTCCTCTTATCTCATTTGGTGAAGAATGCAACTGATTCATAATCAATGAAGATTCATGATTCAGATCTCTATTTCTATCATAGATAATCATTAGATCGAGGAGAAGCATGATTCTAGTGAAATTCATCACGTAAATCATCTAGGATTCCCCAACGAGGTAGGAGGATTTTTGTTTTGGTCCTGATACCTTTGGTTATGAATTGTTTTATTGTCTGAGAGCTGATATGCTGTTGATTATAATCCTTTCAAGGAAGATATTTGAGTTTTAGGGAAGATTGGGATGAATCAGGGTGTTTTGCAGGTAATTCCCGACTAAAATTACCATCTACATGGGGTGTAGTTCAGTGAAACCCAATGTGTATCTATTCCAATTATGGGAGGATGAACTCTTGGTATTACACACCATGGGTAGAGGGTACACACATTGTAGTTCCCTGATCCGTGGGAACAAGAGACACGGATCAGGTTTTCCATGTGATAACACATGGTTGTGAACTAACACACAGACAAGATACACAGACATGGGGTCCACTACATAGGCATGTAAAAAATACAAAGGAACGTGGCTTTTTATCTTGAACATGCCATGTAGTATAGGGTACAGATCATGTTAGGGACATGGTTGACCGATCTATTTAGAAGGGGAAAATGAATATGGTATGAGTAATGAGGGACATGGTGTGTGCCTCTTCTATAGGACATGTATCACTACATGGTTTTCTAATTCATTTAGATTGGATATAAGGCCAGGTGTTTAGTTGGGATCACTTTCCATGTCTTCCTCAGTGCATGTGGTATACATGATGATGATTATGTTGGAATATTCCTCTTTCCATATAATTTTATTTGAGACTATAATCCAACCATGAAAATAATATATCTAGGGTTTTTTTCTTGTTGAACATGATGGTGGCCATCATTATATCATTTGAGATTCTAGGAGGAAAAAATAGAGCATGAATGTTGTGAAGTTATACTGAGCCGATGTTGGAGATTGGTGTAGTTCATGATGAAATACATTGTGACTAGTACATAAATATATCTTCAAGGAAGAGGTTTATCTCAACTCTCTTCTAAGGTAGGAATAGGACTCCCCACGTCATGGGTGTGGTTTACTTACCTTGTGGATGATTTCGTCAGCGCTATTACACCCATAATGGACTAGGGTGTGTGTTCCCTCATCATGTTTGTGACGATGGATGGTACTCCCCTATCATTTTAGGGTACATGTGATCTATATATGAGGTATAGGTGGAATTAGTTCTCCCTTCCCATGTTAGAGTGTGGATCCTATATCCTAGGAGTTTGTACATCCCTATCATTTTACGGTGTGGTTCCTCAATTTGTGTTATTGAGATTGAGTCAGTACTCCCAAGTCATGTTAGTGTGTGGGTGCTCTAGCTTGTGGTCAGTACTCTACTTCTATTTCAGAGTGCATGTCCCTTATAGTAAACGAGCTTGTAGATTTGGTACTCTCCTTCCTACTAGTGTGTGGGTCCTCTATCCAATGAGTTGTACTCCCATATTGGGTAATGGTGTGGGTCCTCTATCCACAATGTTGTACTCACATGTCATATAAGAGAGAAGGTACTCCATTCTCTATGTAGTAATCCCCTATTGGGTGAGGGTGTGGGTCGTAACATATATAGTAGTACTCCCCTGCCTCCCTATAGCAAGAGGTTGTCGGTCCTCCATTATAGTAGGAAATACTTCAAATTTAGGATACAATTTTGAGGGGCATCCGCTCCACATGTTGTAAATGATGTCTAGATAGAAGATAGTCCTCCCTCAATAGTAAATGTTGTAGGGCACTCCATACTGAAGAGATATAGGTTTTGAAAATTAGTTATCAGTAATACTCAATCGACAACGGTGTAGTGGTGAGTAATGGATCCCTCCATTCTCTTTTGATAGAGAGGATGAAAATTGTTAAAATTGTGATGTAGTGATCCTTAAAGAATGCGCAATATTGTGGGTTGGGCCTATTCACTTGTATTTTATTAGTTTTCACAAGGTGAAAGGTAATGATGATGGGACCTCTAGTGTTGGGCACTAGATCTATGGCTTTTAAGATGTTCCAGAGGAAGCATGATATCATGGATGTACCATTAGTAATGGTAGTGTTTTTTTACAATGGAGTTCATCTCTCAGAAGGGTTCTATCCAGGATGGCTGAGCTAAAGCACTGTGTTCTCCTATTGTCATCTTATGGTTAGAGCTTACGAAGAGAATATTATTGCTCTATATGTGGTTAGAAAATCATGAGACATAGTGTCGGTGACAAGAATATCATGATAATTTGTGGTAGTCTTTGTAGTGTGGTCATAGGGTTGGCATCCATTGTAGATCGAGCTGACTTATCATGTATATTTGAGGTTGATTCGATATAGAGTTTCTTAATTTATTGTGTTCCCCTCTAGATTGGTCGAATGGATAGTTGCCTTTTATTTTCTCCATTTTTTCCTTTGGGTTTTTTGGGGTGGATACTTAGTATTTTTATAATCACCGATGAACAAAATTTTCCCACACATGATTTCTGTCTGATATAGACCACATTACTTTTGAAATATTCCATGAAAGGCCTTATGTTGGTGGAGATGAGAGAGTGAGAAATACTATGGATTTTACTAGTGTTGGGCTAAGGTGTTTTATTGAAACTGCAGTTGATATCAATCCCCTCCATCTTGATTAGGTAGGATGCTTGTACAACTATTTCAATGGGAATTATTATTCTTTTATTTCACTGTACGTACTGATATTATAATATAGCTGGGGATATATTTGTTTCATTAGTTTAATTAGTGGTTTTTACATTTCAACATTTATTGAATTTGGAGATGTGGGCATGTATACAGGTTTCTAGGAAAATCATCCCATTTTAGTGATATGCCTACTCATAACTATTCACAATAACCTTGCCTATTTGAGGGGAGATTCAGGAGTTGCGGCTCGAGCCCCATCGGGTTGGGTTGATACAAGAATAATGTCTCCTTCCCCCCTTGCAGTTTATGGTGGTCCAATTATGAGACCCACATATTCATTATCATATGTCTATAATAAATGTATATAGTTTTTCTATAATAGTAGGTTTTCGTTATTACAATTTACTTTTATATCATGCACAGAATTGGGACAAAAATAGTGAAACTAACTATCTAATTATAGCCATTATCATTGAAGTATCAAATCATTAATCATCATGATAAATCACTAATGCAATGTGAAATTAGAAATATGATCAAGATCCATAATCTCCTTTTTAAAATCATCTAGAACTACAAAATACATCTGATGATATACAAAATTATTTTGAGAAAGATAATAGAAACCTTAGGCCTCCCTATCACAAAAGGTTACAAAACAATGCTACTAACTAATATTATCCAATTGGTTATTATTAATCAAATTAGGTCGATTTTTATGCATAGACCCTCACACTCATTCTCACTAACATCTAATTTCTCCATGAATTGGCATTGATGATGATGTGACTAAATCTCTGATCAAGTAAATTTGTGTTGCGGTTGAGGGAGGCCTCCAGAGCATCAATTGGTTTTCTTAGATTCATGGATCACATTCTACATGAACTATTTCATAGGGGGAATCTGGCTTCCCAATGGTATATTGGTAAGAGTGGAATGTGGCATTCTGGTGGACTGTCATCCTGTAATGGGGAGCAGCGATGCTATAGAGAATTTTTCCTTACATGTGTTGGACTTGAGGATACTAGTGAAGCTGCTAGGGGGGATGGTTGCACTGATCAATACCTTGTCTCCTTAGGATGTTTTTGGATTCATGGATATAATTATTGTGTTCCTCTACATGATGAAAATGTTGCTTTGAAAAGTACCATGGATACACCCTCTTACCCGAGTGTGGATGAGGTCTTCAAAAGGCTGCATTGTGATCTGGGTGCGGTTACTGTTGTGCGGGAATATGTAGTTGTGGTGCACACAAATATGGGAATAAAAAATGGGGATGTGGTTATTACTCAAGTCAACAACATTTAGGGTTATAGTGGAGGAATGGAAATGGATTACAGGGGTTCGGTGGTCATCATGAAGGAGGACCGGGTTATTGAGGTCGGTAACAAGTTTGATGTACTAATAAATGAGGAGGCTAGTCCAAAAAGGGATATTATAGGGAGATGGATTTTGATTGACAGAAAACTACAAGGCATGAGGTTATTCCTCCTAAGATACCAGGATTGTAGCATATTTATATTGG
This sequence comes from Viscum album, assembly GCA_963277665.1. Classification (NCBI taxonomy): domain Eukaryota; kingdom Viridiplantae; phylum Streptophyta; class Magnoliopsida; order Santalales; family Viscaceae; genus Viscum; species Viscum album. The sequence continues at coordinate 540,502,751 of OY728123.1, forward strand.
GGGAGTAGACCATGAACAATGTGGGATCATCTATCTAGATGAGGCGTAGGTTAATGGGAAGCCGGGTCAATGAATGGAATTTATAGTCAATAATAAGAAATATTCAGGGAAAGGACATGGTAGGGTGCCGGAGGAACATCACAAATAGAATGTATCCATTGAATTATCAAGTAAGTGAGGGGGATGTCTCAGATTATAATAATGAAAATGATAATCGCTCTCCCATGATATTGGTCAAGGAATCTGATAGTGATACACTCAAGAATGGGTGGAATAAATGAAATGTTAATGTGGGGGATTTCACTACACCACAAAAGAAGAAGCCACAAAAATAATACACTAATATTAAAAAGAATTCTTCTACCAGGACATCCTTCAATGAATCTAAATGGGAAAAAATGTATCATAAATGGGGGAGGGTTAACAAGCAGCTGTCTAGGGAGCCATCAACATCAAAGAAACTCCAACTAATAGAACATCACAAAAAAAATGGTCAATTCCTATAATTAAATCTGAGTGGGAGTCATCTGATCCAAAGGTTTACTAATATTTCAAAAATGGTGATGAGTATGATCCATTTTGATTTGTTTCTTTTTGGACATGTTTTCTATTTTTTATCTTTTTTACCCAGTACTCTTTTTTTCTTCAAAAAGTTTTGAGGTCTGGTTAGTTTTTCCTTGGCATACTTCTTTTGGGTAAAATATAATCTATTAATAGATTATAACAACAATATAGTAATAATTAACATCACTTAAAACCATTTAATGTTGTTCTATGTTTCAAATTATCCAACATGAGGCTCTAAGGAAAGTAATGACCTAACATAGGAATCCAAACCATTTAAAATTAACATAAAATGGTTCTATAATAATAAACTACACCAATAAATTAGTTAATGGACAAGAAAACTAAGGATAAAATTTATAAATAATGGAAACCCCCAATAATTCAACTTATAACCAGTGAAAAAAATCATGCTCTCATAGGGTGAAACAAACCAGGGAAAAAACATGGTCAAGCAACAGAAAATAAAATATAATATCCACCAGATCATCCTCAATGATCACTAATAAGGATGAATCAAGATTAACCGATCCACCACATATCATATATGATAATAGTAGTTAAAAAAGAAACATCTCAACATAAAATGATATGAATGTAGTCTTAGGTTTTTGAAAAATGAATATATCATATCTCTATTGAGAAATATCAACCTGATTAAAAAAATCAGCAATGGATCTTCCAACCCAACCAAACATCGAAATAAATCATGCTAACCATGAACATACCCATAGTTCACCAAATATTGGCTATTAATAGAAAATCCATGACAATTCATTTTTCCAAATTCTATAACATTGATTATGTTTCTTATATTTAAAACAAAGAACGTTGAATAAAAAAAACAGAATGACCACTTCTCTCAATGGACCCAGACAATGAAGAAAACATATATAACACCTGATCATGCTTTTCCAAAAAACATATAAACTCATAAAATATAGATTGTGAACTATATGGTATAAACACACAAATCACAGGTTACACCCAATATTCCACTCTTCTATGGGAACATATGAAAACCAAGAAAAAAGATCCTTATTTCAATTCTACCCAACTAAGCATATAAGTTCCTCTCATCAGTCCATTCAAGGAAATAGACCTCAAGACATTCCATTGTTACTACACATATAAGGAAGAAAACTCCCCCACCACATTTAGATTCTGGGTTAGGCAAATGATTTTATGTTAATAGAACACTCTAAAGGAAAATGACATACTCCATCTCAATACCTCCCTTGAGGACTCCCTCAAACAACCCAAGGGCTTAACATCATCCTTTAATATATTTTAAAACACATCAGATAAATCCTAAACATAATAGAGGGTTTGAACAAACATGAAATTATTATGAAAATAAATACATTCAGAGTAAATTCAAAACAATTCCAGATAATAAACACAAATAGATTTAAAAAATAGATTATTTTTAAAACATCCAAACAACACATAAAAAGGTGTTTTACAAATAATTGAATTCATAAATAAAAATTTTCCTTTATATTTGAAAGAGATTCAAAAGAGAAACAATCCTCAATTTATCATTTACAAGGCAATTGACTACAAAATTTTCATGATTGAATATGAAAAAAAATCAATTTTATCTTGAATCACATTATCCATGTTTGAATTTCTATAAATAGACATTCCAGTTATAAAATTGGTTATCTATGAAATATGGATTCTTCTATTAATCATTTATTTCACTCCAAGAAAACATTTACTCTTGTATATTAACTATTGAAAACAATGATACATAATTTCACGGAACCAATAACCCACATTTTACAACATTTATGTTAAAACACCTTTGTTCATATAGTATTTAATTCTTATTCATCACATACATCAATGTTGAAAAATTATTTCAGGGAACATCATTAATTGGCTTGATAACCAATGCATTTTATTAGTTTTAATAAATGAGAAAACATTTAAAATAATGATCCAGAAATCAAGAATAACACCATAGGTATGAAATAATGATTCACTTTTCAGACTATAATTTGTTTTCAATAAAACAATTCACATGATAAACTAGTTATGGAATCCCTATAGTAAAAAACTATTACTTAATAGACAGATAAACTAATTATTAATATCAAAACATTATATGAAATTGTTGATACTTCCTCAAAGAGTTTACGAATCATGCATTCTAAATAAAATAAGAATGTGATACAATGACATACTTGACATAGATATATCTTTGGAAAACATTTTGTAAGCATGTAATAATCCCTTTAACACTTTTAGAGCCATGTTTCTAGTCACTGAATGGTTTTACCCATTATCCAAGTCGAATTCACAACTTGAATACTATTTCGTTTACAGAACAATTCCAGGAAATCCCCTATGTAAATGGACACATTCTAGTGATGATAATAATTCATCACACCAAACCATATATCATAGAAAATATCAAACTGAAAAAATATAGACTAAACAAGGTAACTGAAGTGAAATTAAGAAAGGTTGTTATCATGATACTAATATCTATGTACATGTTGAGATCTAACATGTGATAGCTCGAGACTATAATATACCATGAACTAAAACCTTGTATTATTATCACACTTGAGGTTAGTTAATCGATTTTATATAGTTTTTTAATGAATACCTAACACATCACTCAATATATAATTTTATAAACATCTCTCATATAAAATATTAAATTTTTGAGCTTGTTTTCATGTAATACAATTAGATATTAAATTATATATACTTTATAATTTCCAAGTTATCATTTGAAAACATGAAAAAGATGTTATCAATAACATTAGGGAAATTTTGGCTAAACATTGTTGTATAGAGATAGTTACATGAAATAAGATGAATAATTTCTTTGATTAGAACCCTCAACCTTGTGACGGAGAGTAACCTACAATAACATGGGAGGGTCAACGAAAAAAGTAAATGGAGGATTAACCTTAAAAATCCTTCTGTTTAAATCATATAATTGAATAAAATAAAATATACCTAATCCCTTCAATGATATCTATATTTCCTTCTTTTGATGATATCAGAAAATTATTGATAGGAGTGGTACATGTGTGTATATATAAATAAAGCAGGCCCTTGGATTGATATTAAAAAAATGTCAAAATTAAATACACTATTTAAATTACATTTTTAACCATCCCTTGAATAAATAGTGTTTAAAAATTCTCACATCAACATGAAAAACATTAAAAATCTAAAACAATTAATTTAAAATGATATCCATATTTAATATTGCATACATGAATTACAGATTTTTTTGGAGAAGAAGAAAATAAAACCCCCATTTTTATATATTTTTCTTCCCCAAATTGCACTGTAAATATTAACATTGATTTTCACATAAAAATTTAGCCTTTTTTGGTTAAGGATATCATGATACCATGATGTATCTATTGGATGTAATAGATTAACCTTATAAAAATCAGGATTTACATTACCGAAGTCTTTTTTAGCTTTTCTAAACTTTATAAAATCATTGATACCTTCATATCAAACCTAATGTACCATTATGAATCTATTATAATCTCAGAGATACCCTTATTAATTCTGTTTATATACTTAAAAAACATTTAGAAAATCTAATCTATATTTACAAATAGCACCATAGTTTACCTTTTGCAATTAGGTTTCCTTTACGCGTGATATATATAGGATATTTCCCAAATGAATCTCACGGTAGTACAATTACTCTATGCATAAAATATTTTTTGTCTCTAAACACATTCAATATTACCCTTATGAAACCCTTATAAAATGTTTATTAACTGTTATTTCATATAAAAAATAAGGTATACCCATATAAAGCCTATTGAAGTCCCTACATACCCTTAAACACCATATGTAAAAGATCATTTACACTTACATAACTCACTAAATCAAAACTATAAATGTTTAGAAGGAAACTAATTCAATCTAGATCCTATTCCATAAATGGGATAAAAAATAAGTTATTTTTTAAAGTCTAATTCTAGGGGAAAAATTTAAAACTGAAATGGTTCTTTAATTATGATTACAATTTAATTATAATCAAAATATGGGATATAACTCATGGAATTAGTTTATAAATAGCACCTAATGAATATAAAATATTCACATGTTGCAAACTATTTTCTAAATATAAATATCAATGGAATTTTACAAACAAACACAGAAAATTTTATTTTCAAAAACATGAGATAACGTTTCATGAACAACTCATAACGAAATTATAATTATTAAAATTTTATAAACTAGAATGAATATAAATATATTATATACACATATCAATATTAAATCATTCATATTTACTTTGTATTGAACTTATATGATATTTCAAGAATTATAAAAAAAATTGAAATTCAAATAAATAAAACAATTATAAAATATGATATCATATATTTAGTAATTTATTAAAAAAATTATGTATTTCCCATTATGATTTCAAAATAATCCCCATAATTTCTTTATGACATGGAAATCCATAAAATTTTGCTAAATTTTATTTTGATATTAAAATTTAATAATTGTTATGGAATTGTTTCCAAAAATATTATTGACATAAATTAAAAAATATAAATATTTTAATTTATAAACACTTTATAAAATAAATAATCCCAAAATAACATGTTTGTTATATTATATAAATTTTATAAACCATTAAAACCTACAAAATATAAAAAAACCATTTTTATAAAAAACATTTTAACCATTTTATAGTGGAATATACCAGCGTGAAGGCGAGTAATTTAATGAGATTCTATATAAACCTTATCGTTGGGGATAAGTACTCAAGACTCATCACATAAGATTAGATAGGGTAAATCATTATTTAGAACACTTCTATGTAAGGGTAATCTATATTTTTCATAAATTTTATAATGTTTTGTTTTAAATTACCTTTACATATACCATTTATGTAATTGTAACACACAAATTACCTTTATGTAAACTATTTATGTAATGGTAATTGTGATATCACCCATATCTAAACCATAACATAGAGGTAATTATAAGTTTTATATTCACTTGAATTAAAATGTAATTTTATAACACATGGTAACTTATATATCACATATAATGTTCTAAAAATAATAAAACTATTTAAAGAAATAATAAAACTCAAAATAACTATATTTAAAATATTTTTAAATAATGAAGGTGACTTTTTCGACACTACTAATGTGTTTCATTTTTTCATTAAATGATCTCTAGTTTCACAATGAATCAAAAAAATAGTCTTATCTATATAAAGCAATACAAACTATTAAAATATAGAAAAAATATAGTAATTGGTACTAGACCATTTCAGATGCTTCAATATTCATTTTTCATTGGAGTGTGTCAGAGTAAGATCATTAATGTAGAAAAAAAATATTCCCATCCTCCAACCATTTAAAAAAATAGAAGGATATATGATCGTATCAAGAAGATATAAAAAGTGTTGAATATGTGAAAGATCCTTCACTGGGAAACAGTCAACAAAACATTATGACATATGAATGTTTTATGAACATTTAATAAAACTATTAATTTAAAATCCCTAAAATTAATGGCATTAGTGCAACCCCAAATAATTTGAACACTTCTATTTACACACAGGTGAAGGTGTGCTATCTAGTTCATATCACGGACCACCTCAGGTCGCCCCTAATCTCAGCACCTGAAGTGACCCCTAACATGGGTCAAGAGGCATCCAGATCCTCCTAGGTTGGAAACTAATCTATAACATCACGAATACTCAGTTGGGAACAATTTCTTTCATTAAATATAGTTATATAATCATAAACAACCTAAATAACAATTAACACTCTGGGAAGAAAAAAATAAAAAAAATGTCTAAAAACCTCAAATTGACATAATGGGTCACCACCAATCACAATACCATACATTCTCTGAGAGTGATCCCAAATTGGAAGAACCTAAAAGTATGAAAAATTATTATTAATATTGGTTTAAACATAAAAAGTCTATTTAGGGAAAAAACAAAACTATTTCCCTATATCATACCTTAAAATAGAAAAACATTCCATGCGAGTTTAAAATTTATATTTTTATAATAATTTTTTCATATCCATTTTAGAATAAGTAATAAGCTAATAATTATAAGGAACTATTTCCCATTACTTTTCTAGAATAGTTTATAAATAATAGTATAATTTAATACAATTATATGTGAAGGAACATGAAATGATAAAAAATTAATTGGAAAGTAGTGAAAAACATATCACACGTTGTACCAAAACATGAAAAAACTACATACATATTGATAGGTGATAAATATAGAGTTTCAAGTTGAACCAAAACAAAACAAATTTATTTTATGAAAAAATCATGAAAAAAAATGATTAAAATAACATTTAAATAGTTATTTTGGGATATAAAATAACAACAAGTGAGGATACCATAGATATACTCAGTTTTGAATCATCTGTCGATCTATCGTTGTGATCTAATGTCAATAACAAACTCAACTTCTCTTAACATGTATTAACAGTGGAAAATATCACTTGGATAATCCATGGGGATCTGATATATATAATCATGACTCGAATGAAAGCGTATCTAGATTATTATAATAATTCTTAGGATCCCACAAGATTAGAAAAAATGCTTGGTGAAGAAGGAAGAACAATTTCAACGTATCCATCCTTAAATCACCATCATAGATGATAATCCCATCTCTTGAAAGATTCTATGAACCACCCCTCCTCAAATTTGAGAGTATCCATGTAGGTTACATATTTATAAAAAATATATAATGGTACTAATTAGGCCACATCATTTGAAAAAAATATTTACTATTCAAAATCCTATTTTAAATATTAATGGAAAATCATACATGTAATTATCGTTTTATGGAAAACCAAAAATGGCCCAACGGTGTGTGAACATTATAAATTCAACCAGTACAAATCATTTGGAAAACCCATTAAAAATTTATGAAAATTTTAAATTTTAAATAATATTTAAAACCTATGTAAATAGAAGAAACTCATGTTGGTAGCTTTGTAAAACATGACCATGGGATTAAACTCAATTTCTAGGAATCACAAAATTTTACATTCCATATACACATTATATAAAAATGAACATTTTCATCACAATACCTAATGAGTCAGTGAATTTATTATAACAAAGGTAACCAACCTCAAACCTTGCCTCATTTGATGAGGGTCACTTCACACCTATATTTATATACACCTTCAAGTATATGTATGTAACCTTTGATGCAATGTATATATTTCCATTAACATGGATGAATATGATGAAATATTGTATAAATATGTTTGTTCTTAGCTATTTATACACATGAATGTCATCTTTAACAGAATAAGATTGAATCCACCTCATGGAATTCATTGCAACACTAAAAAAATATATTAACCCCATTAATTACAAAATATCCAATTAAAATGACTACTAATGAAAAATGGATGAAACCCTACATGGATTCAGAAGAGAACACATCACCATCAACAACAACAACAAGAATCATCCTCAATGGGGTCCCACTACCATAAACATCAATAATCACAAAATAAAATACCCAAAATTAGAATAGTTTTATAATTGGTAATTTAAAAAATATTGGAGGAATTGAAACAAAAACAAAAAAGAAGAAGAAGAGTGAGGATGAGAATAAATACTCAAAACATGGAAGGATGTTGACGTGTTTTTGGGGTTCCACCTGGTTGGATGCTTATTGTGTAGAAATTGGGGGAAACATGTAAGGTGATGGTGGGTGTTGGACTAATGCTATTATTATTATTATTATTAATTCAATTTTTATATTATTTGTTATGTTATGGGTAAATCACATTGATTTCGTATAGTTTACCCAAACACTGAACTAACTTTATTCCATTTTCATAAAACACATGAAGAGTAACACAATTGGTGTATATATTTAAGGAAACTATTTTCCATCTATTCTAAATGGGTATTCAAAAATTTTAACCGTTCATCAATAAGCTCTTTATAGTTAAATTTAACCAAATTGAAACCATGAAACTGACCATCCCCACTAGATTATTTATTTTCTTAATAATATGGTTATGAAACTCCAATAAGTTAATTGATCAAAATTCATTAATGAAATAATTGTTTGGGATGTGAAAATTTTCCACCGTTATAAAATAATTATTCCCACTGAATAGAACTAGGTCCATGAAAAGAAGATAACTGATACCTTCACCCCATGAAAAAGAACCACTTGAATTAGATTTCCAAATAAATACAAAAACTATATAAAAACTATATAAATCATTGTGATCCATACATCTATAGGTCATACCCATCTATGCTAAGAGGCAGTGATAATAAGATCCATTGTGGGTCTCCCAACAACAAAATAATTTCTAAATGAAACTAAGTCCCTAAATCTAAGGGAATACCATTATAACGAATAGAAGACCTAATAGGAAGAAATGGTATCTAATGTCCATTTAACTAATTTGTGGATTCACAAGGAATACAAAAAAATCCCATAATTACCATAATGATAAAACTCCAAATCTATACAAAACAGAAGATAGAATAATCCAATAAGGATTTGAAAAAAGGAAAATACTTCAATGTTATATAATCCATCATCAAGATCTTCATGATTGAGAGAATTTTGTTTTTAAAATATTTATGTATTTAAACATCTTCTACAGGTTCCCCAACTGACCATGGCGATGGTTGGTCTTTAGAACATACGAGAAAGAGGTATTAGAGTGCCTTAACTAATCACATTTGAAATACTTGAGAAGATATATCATTTTTGAAGAAAAAGAAATTAGAGATAGTTCATGGAAGATATACTCCTCTTGTCTAAACTTATTATTGGATTGGTATCTATCACCAACCCCAAAAGGAACCGTGCCTCTACTCCCCTCATGTTTACCAGAAATATTAACCCAGTCATATTTGATTTTGTCACCAACTCCTTGATTAAATGATACCCAAATGAAATGACTAAAGCACTAAAATTTGGGTTAAGAACCCCCATGAGTTGATGTGACATCAATGAGTTATTTTAAAAAAATATCAGTGAAGAAAAAACATGCTCATTAAAAAGGTAAAATAACTCCTTTAATGTTAATTGAACTTGCAAGAGGCTCATAGGCCTCACTACCTTATCTGTAATATAATACAGAGGATATGACTATTGTGTAGTCATTTTTATAATAGTACCCCATAACATTCCAACATACAATGAATATGGGATGAATGAAGATTCAATTTAATGATCATTAATGGAAGTGATTAATTTCATTATTCTATACCCGTTGAAAAGGTGATTCGTTTCACATTTTGGAATAATCCATATGAACTTTGTTTTAGAGGAAGAAAAGAATATTACATTAATATAATTTATAATAAATTCAAACATGTATATAAATTAATTTTTTATTAATAATTTGATCATATTAAGTCATATTTGGATATGTTTTTGAAAAAAATGGGTTTTAAAGAAAATATATTTCTCACAGAAGAGAGAAATACTGTTTGGTTTCCATTAAATTATTTCATTAAACATATTTAATAAAAAATAATTAAAAAAATTTACTATCACATAAAGATATAAATTTAAAATAAATGTTAATAAATTTAATTGTAATTATTGAGATATGGATCAAAATATTTAATTAATGGAAGCATATTCATAAATAATCTCTATAAATGATGATATTTTTTAATTTAAATTTTACTACTTTTTTAATGACGAATCATTTTCCCCGTGAAAGGGTAAGAATAAATGAATCACAAAATATCTAGAAAATAATGATATTAATGATATAAAATTTAAAATGAACAATATATATACCTTTTAAAATAAGGTAGTTTCACAATATAACATAACATGTTTCTTAAGAAAGGAAAATTGAGACAAAATTCCATTACCAATTTGGTAATGATTGAAACATAAAACTGAAGAATGATAAATAGTAAAATTGATTTTTTAATCATAAATATTTTAATTATAATAATCATAAATTGCATTCACTGGTTATTGTAAACAACACAAAAAATAAATTGGTGGTGAACACTGCATGTGTCTTACAAAAAATAAATTTGAAAAGGAAATCTATTACCTTATGTCTTATCACTCATCATAATCACTAAATACTATTTAATACCAGAAAAGCTCATCCAGGGGATCACCCCCTGACCATTTTTTAATGTAATTGAAAAGGACAGTAGACAGGCATCAAAATCCAAAATGAAAGAAACTTACATGTAACAAAAACCATACCCATCTCCATAATCCTCCTCTAGTGTGGCTGTTTTCCATTCCGAGATTTCATTATGCTTCATAACCATAACATATTTCCTTCGCATATTCATGCGCTCCAAGGATAAGAGCTCCGTGTTGCCACTAAAGGACCTAGTGACTAATGACTTTGGAAGATAGGAGTAATATTTCTTTGACTTGTGTCGCGGAGGAGCAGTCAAGAATTCTTGACCCCCAATCGCCTTCGCCTTCCAGCCATGGACCACATCACTAAAAGAAGGCTTGATCATACGACCATAGTTTTCTTGATCACCCTCATAGAAATCCTGCCACATTCCATGGATAAGCACCTACTGAAAATTATCATTCCCTCCAGGATGTTGATGGAATTTACCATTGGTGTCAATCACAACAAGGCACAATGGCTGTTCCGGGGACTCTAGATGAACTAAAGTCCCCTACAACACATCTTTTGACCCATTGCCACCCGCCTGTAAAGGATACACCTGCTGCATCTCAATCATGGATGTTCCATCCTCTACCATGTCCTTTTCTAACTCGTAGAACCAATTGAAAGTCTCAAATGTGAAGCCAACCTCCCCATTAATCACAACCCTTCCTTGAACTCCATTACAAACATCTAAAACCTACATAGTATCACTGCCTACACCATTATTATCCAGCATTCCATTTACCACAGTCACTGCTTACTTATACCAATTTCCAGCCTTTTTAGTAGGTACAGACACAACGACCTCATGCGGCCACTCCCTCACAATAGTGTTTGCACCTGCAATACCCCCCCCCCCCCTTCGCTAGAACCAGAAGCCTCCTTGGTATTAACATGCAGCACCCCATCACCCAACTGCAGGTTATGTCGAAGCCTACTGAACATAGCAGACACATCTGGATTCGAAGGGGCCTCTGCAATTCTCCTCAAAGGCATTGCAGACCTATTCTCCTCCATAGTTCCTGGAGCCACACCCCCAGCAGGAACCAATCTCGGCCTAGAGGAATCGTCCACCCTATCCTTCTGGTTATAAGACCTTTTGGTCAGCACCTCAAAGTGACAATTCGACGACATATTCCAGAGATGACAGCAGGAGTTATAGTATCCTAAAGAAGAGGATTCACTGGATAACTTATGGTGGACGTTCGGACATCAGAACAGAGATAGTGCGCAACCATATTACCAATCATGTGAATAATTGCAGGATTTTGAAATGGAAGAGGGAGCTGTGGTATACTAACCCATGCCGTAGTGGTTGACAGATCAAGATTCATGTATAAATCAAATGACAAGTGATGGAGGAAGAACCAACATAAGTTTCATCTATGAAGGGAACTGGACCAGGCGCAGATAAATCATCCTTTGAGGAAAAACGAATCATGAATTGGTGACTGTCGAGAAGCCCAATAACATCGCGCTCTTGGAAATCCCACTTTCTGAAGATGAAACGATCTAAATCATCGACCGATGGCCTTCTCTGATCGAAGCGTTCTACCAGAGTAAAATCCAAGTGACTCGAAGCTTCAAATATCTCGGATGAATAGATGGGTAGCAGAGTATCACCCTGATGAAGATCAGGAACTTTCTGGCATAAAGAAATAATTAGGAAATCTGAGAGGTAGCTAGGGTTTGATAAAGGAACGAAAGGCTTCTCTGGTGTTGGAGGCTGTGAGACCCGGTCCATCGCCTCCCTCCCACCTCTTAGAAGGGGAAGAAAGTCATCCCCGAGCATCATCTAGGGTTTTGGAGAATGTCATTTCCAAGCTGCGGGTCACCGCGAGTCGTCGTTGCCGTCTCCGCAAAACTCCTTCTATACCACCAAATAATACTAAATACTGTTTTATATTTAATATATGTTTTTATAGATAAATAAAAAATTTTAATATATAATACCATATATGTTTTAAGATACTATATTAAAAATATTTTATCAATTCCATGATAAAGTTACATTTTAGGTAATAACTGTTAATTTTTTCATAAATGCTTTAATTCCTTAATTTTGTTGTTATATTACATTAATAATGATTTAATATATTATGAATTATAACCATGATATAAATATAATATATATCTTATGTATATTTAAATTAATAATAATCTATAATAAATAGTAATATTATATTAAATACATCATTCATGCATACGATAGGTAGTACATACGCATGAACGATTTTAAAATTTTCATTTAGGATTAGATGAACGAAATGTATATGGTATATTAACATTTAAAAACTATTTTAATTATATATATATTATATTTATTAACCAAATATTTAATATATTCCATGTAAATTATTAAGGAATCACATTACTTTTTGAGGTAGTAGTCTGTCGTATGCAAGAAAAACATTATCGTTTTTTGACAAAATAAAATTCATCATGGTATGTTTTACATAAAATTTATGGAATCATAATTAAACAAAAAAATCCATTAAAATCATATATAAATAGTATTTCCATATTTATTCTCATCCCAATTTTTTGGTAATGGATAAACTATTGACATTAGTTCACGATACAGTAGTCCACCATACACCATAAAAATGATTTTGTAACCCATTTAATGGATGTGTTTGTGGTTTTAGTTATAAACCCTAATATAAAGACATATAATTTTATTTTAAATACATAGAATATTTTATGATCATGATATAAAAATAATATAATTTTTTTTAGGAATAAGTAATACAAAAATGTTAATTGATAAATGTTACCTATTCTTTTGGTGTCTTCATATTGTTTTATCTAAACTGCTTCCTTATATAAATTTTTAGCCAATGTAATGTTTATAAAAGGATTTTTGGAAATTTAATAATTTATTTGGATAAGTATTAGAGTATAAAAAGGACATTAAAGGTGTAAATTTAGGGGAGATTCAGTGGGATTTTGTAAGGAATGTGAGTTGAAAATATGTAAATTTGTGAAAGAGAAAATTACACCAATGTAATTCATATTGGAAATGTGTACCATATGGATAAAATTTGAAAATAATACATTATCAGGTTTAAATATGTCTATATAATTGTTTTTTATAATTGTTGGGTCATTTTTACACATTTTTTCTATATTTCACCACTATGGTATTTTGTTGTTACCTTAATCACTAGAATTAATTTTAAATTTATTTCACCAGTAGGATTAGTGGAAAAATATGTTCAAAATATAAGACAATATAAATTATAATAATTCAAAATATGCAATCCATTTTTCTAAATTATAATAATATAATTGTAAAGGATAAATTTAAAATTAATCTAACTAACATGTAAGGAAAATGGGTCTTAAAGAGAAAAAGATTAAAAGATTGAAAAAATGTTATCTGATATTTAAATATGAAATTGATTCCAATAACATACATTAGATTAATATAATTATAATTGAACATGGTATATTTTAAATAAATTTGAAATTGTAATTTTACTATATATGTATATTAGAAAAAATAGTTTTCAATTAAAATTCCTAATTTTCACTATTTATAAAAAATGAAACATTCTTGAAAACCTTGAAAATTCAGTGTAAAATAATATTTACATTATTGAATCAAATATTATTCATATTTTATAAAATAAAATTTATAAATGTTTCTAAATTTTATTTTATTTTTTTATAAAGTCATATTTTTACAAAAAAAAACATTTTTTTAAATCATATACAGAACATAATAAAAAATTTATTTTATTATCAATTTATTTTCATCTAGTAATTACATTATAATTAGGATATACAAAGTAGATATTATAATTAATTTTTATATGTATATGGGCTTGGATACAATAGCCATGTTTAAATAAATTGATTAATAAAATGTCGAGGAATTATTAAAACTCAGTGTTATGTTTCAAATTAGTTAACCAAGTATTTTTTGTTGTGAATCATAACCCAATGTTTCTTATAATGAAATCATCACTTCTTATAGTGTTGAATAAAATATTTCAATGGTATAATTTTATTATAAAAAATTTATAAAAATTCATATTGTTATATTTTACCCCCCTAAAATGAATTTATCACTCAAAATTCATCACTCTGGAAAAAAAATGCATATAAATGTTCCACATCACATCCTTAAGAAACCACATATCTCCATATAATTGGTGGTTTCATCAAAAACATTGACATGGTGAGTGGTTTTGTTTTGTAGAACAATCTCTACCAAATAACGAATCTCCCTTGGGTTTTCCTCAAGAAAAAGATATTTCTCTAGTGGTATAACCTATGAGTTTAGTACATGTTAAGGGAATGGTATCTAAATTCTTTTGAGAGATAAATGGAACATATCATGGATGTGAGGGATTATTGGAGTATGTTAGAAGCGATCGGATACTACCCTGATATGATCATGAATTTCAATGTGACTAATATACATTTTGACTTAGTTTTGATTTCTTCTTGAATATCATTACCTTATTCAGTGGAGAAATTCTTAAAAATACATTTTAACCAACCTAAAATTCTACATCGCATTAGAGATTATCAGCATAATGTTTCTAATAACATTGATATACCTAGACATGTTTCTAAATGGCTCAAACCATATCTTTCATTTCTTCATCTATCATAGATACCAATAATATTCTTTCTCCAACTTATTTCCATCATGTTAGAGCTATAATTTTCATTCAACATATTTATTCATGATGATTCATCTAAATTCTTGATTGAAATCTATTTTTGTAATAAAACTCAACAAGAGTATGGTATTTATCACAACCAACATGGAAATACAGAGAACAAGTTCTCAAAATTTCATATTGAGTTTAAATTTTCATTTATGACTTTCCATCCAATTGGGGATGATATGAAGTGCTAGATCTCAACTCCATATCATGGTCTTCTAGTATAAAATTCCAGGGCATTGAGTTAATCATCATATCTAGATCAGATTTAATGTATTATGGTACTCCATGTGATCTCCTGACTTCCTTAATGTATATAATGGAAATATGATCTAGAGATAAGTATTCAATAATAATGATGAAGTGTAATGGAATATTAAAGTGGTACAATAAGGTACATAAAACATTATTCCCATTAGATGATTTTAGGTGTCCAGTGAAAAAATCAATGGCGTTTTTCTCCAATTTCAACTCTGGTATGGGTTACAGATGAAACATCCAATAATGAATTTTTATTTCAGCTGAACATGTTGACATAAAAAGAATCATGATACAAACTCTATGATGTAGCTCTTAATTTCATCCCAGGGGTAAAATTATTTCATATCTCTTTACTGCAATATACTTCGAAGATGAATATAGAATGAAGAATTTTGAGCATCCTCTAATAGACCCCTCTGCAATTCTAGAATATATGATATCATCCACTTAGGATCAAGGTTAAATACAGATGTATTTCAAGCCATCATTTGTTTTTATATCTTTTCTGTGTATGCCTCTTAAGTTTATACATGGATAAGTGATTGGAAATTAAATTAAACATGGTATCATTTTACCCCTTCATTATGGATTTCCATTCTAGTAATTTGTAAATACTGAATTATTGGATCTTTTGTGATCCCCATTATGGATAAGCTAGCATGATCTACTTGAATCAATGAATCACCCACCTTTTTCAGTTTCCCAGTGTGGTAATATATTGATCAGTCATAATTATTAATTAGATATAACCATCTTATTTGATTCATCATCAAATATATCTATAGGAATATATATTTTAAACTATTATGATGTTATATGTATAACATTTTTATTTTCATATATGATCCCTCTACATGTTTAATGAAGAAATTACCATGACAAACATCAAATCACGTGTTCAGTAATTTTTCTTATGAACTATCTAATTATCATGAGGTTTAAGATATAACCGTGAAATTATTCATAAAAAGCCCACCAATCCCTCCATGGATTCCTCACAACATATTATAAACCTTTCTCCACAAGAAGGTAACGTATAAATTGGTGTATTGACTAACCTCCACATCATTTCTATGAAATATAATCACATTCATCTATCATGTGGAACTTTTTTACCATTAAACTAAACATGGTCATAGGATTATACAGTCATGATAAATTCTCAAAAAACCCTCAATAAAATCATACGAAAATTTGAAAAATATGGATCTCAGTCGCCATCCTTGTTTGGGGACAACATTAAACACTCTCAGTCATTGATGGGTCCAATGATATACCATCTGATGAGATTATATCACCTAAAAATGAAAAATTTTGTAGCAAAAATTTACACATTGAAATATTTGAATATAGTTTCTCCTTAGTTAGTTTCTTTATGAAAATTATCATGTTTTCTTCATTATAATACATCCTCTTTTAATAGATAAGAATTTCATCCATATATAATACCAAAAATATATCTGTGTAATATTTAAAGAATATATTCAAAAATTATTGAAGATAAAAGGAGAATTAATATAATCAAAATGGATCACTATATATTTATAGTGACTAAACTGTGTTAAAAAACTCATGGTCATATCTTCTTTCTTAACCCGAAATAGATGATATCCTGAATGAAGGCCATTGTTGGAAAAGTATTGAGATTTTTGCAATTGATGAAACTATTCTTCAATATATGAAATAGAATACTTGTTCATAATTATGGTAATGTTCAAATCCTTATAATTAATTCATATTCTAATTGATACTTATTTCATTTTCACTAAAATAATAAATTCACACCAAGGAGACACACATCTCCAAATCAATCCATTATAAATATTTACATGGAGTTACTTCTTCAAAGCATATAATTCAATCAGGTCCATTCTATATGGAGTACGTGAAATTGGTGTTGTATTAGGTACATGTTCTATTGATACCACAAATTCATGTTTTGGTTTAATGATTGGAAACACTTCTAAAAAAATTCAAAACATTATCAATCAATATAAATATCATTGATCATGATTCCCCTCCCCCAACTATTTGTGATAAACAACCCTTATCAATATGAAGTGTGGATCATAAATTGGTTTTAATATCCATTATATGTTCATAGTTATCGTCACATAGATAGATTGTAATATTTTATTTTGGAATATTAGAGGTAAAATCCCTCCTTCGAAAATTTATTTGGGATTTAGAGAAAGATATAAAATCCATGCTTAGGATGACATCAAATTCAACCAGAAGAAGATTGAAAAGATTTTAGGGAATCACATTCCCACCATCATCTACATAAGAGGAATCATATAATTGAAATGATATCATTGTATACAAATAAAACTACCCCTATATAATGATAGTACAAATCCATAGGAAGGAGTTCCATGTCACATAAGAAAAAAATTTAAGAAAACCAAAAATTACAAAATTCATTATTATAAATAGACCTAAAATAAAATAGGAGTATATATATATCCATATTAAATGGAGAACATTTTTCTTTCAACAAATTCAGTATAATTAGCCTCAATAGGAAAAAAAATCCATAATCATTTTAAATTATCATGTGAAATACCCAAAACTGGGATAGAGTTTTGATTGGACATGTGATCCATAAGAGAGGAATAAAAAATACAAATAAAAGTTTAGAGGAAGAGAGTGTAGGTGAGGAAATACTCACCAGAAGAGAATACATGTATAATAAATAGAATAGGCAATCAATTACTTAGCCAGAGTATAGAGGTAATAAAATGTGTTGGGTTACTCATAGCTAGTGAAAATGACACATTAGAAGTAGTGGGCTGGATATGATGGGCAACTGGAAGTGGGGTAGATTTTGGTTGTTTATTTTTTATTAATATTAAATAAATTTTTATTACTGTTTTTCATGTTTTGGTGAATATAACGGTTGCTTCATGGTTTAGCCAACCCTTTCCATAACTAAGCACACATTACTCAGAACACTAGAAATGTTGTACTATAGGTCCGCACATTAAAGAGAACAATGTGTCAAATGAGCTAAACTGGTCTGATAAAATTGTATACGTTCCAACATGGGCTCCTGATAGTTAAATATAACAATGTGGTAACCATGCCACTCTTAATCCACCTTTTAATTTTATTTAGAAAAGGATGGGTTTTAAACTACAAGAAAATTATTAATTAAAAAATTTATTGAAATAAAAAATTGGGGTCTGATTGGTAATAATGAATCTCTTGTGTTACTTCCCATTGGTTGTATTTTTAATTAAATCATTTAATGAATAGTTGTGATGATATTTAAGTATCTAACAATTATTTTAATTCTAATGAATCCTTCTAGGAGAGAGTGTTAAAATTATTTCATCGCATAAAAATATTTTAATATTTATATAATCAAAATGTACGAAAATATATATATATATATATATATATATATATATATATTATGCCTCCTATGCATGATAAATAAATATACACTATATATAATATCATATATTATAAATATACATCGCTAATAATATTGACATGTACTTTTACATAATTTATGTATATTTTATTGAAAATATAATTCATATTGTCTACAAATATCACTCGATCATTCCTCCAAATGGGTGTAATACCATCTCTCACAAAAACATAGGAATCAAGGTGTTGGGATAAAAAATAGGATAAAATTTAATTTTCAATCTATATCTTCTTTCCCATAATTAATTATTTTTACTTTGATAGATCTAGATCTTCGGGGACAACTGGTTAGCTCAAATACAACATGAAGATCCAAAATCAGTTGGAGAACCATAAATGGTGGGGTAGTCAATTATAATAGTTTTGAATATTTCATGTAAAAATAAAACATTTGTTATAATTTAATGGCATGATCCACTGTCTAAAATTATCTTTCCAAATAATATGAAATAATAATATAATATTCATAAAAAATTAGTGTTTTTTCAGTGTACAACCTTATTTTGAGAGCCTACACATTTTTATGATATTTATTTACAATATAATTGATTAAATATTTTAATTTATTTATTGTGGGTAAAAGAGATTAATCTTTTGCCATGATATTTGGGGTGGTATCATTGGCTTAAAAATTCAGTTATTATCTATTTCCCTAATATGATGAGAAATAATTATACTGTAACCATTAATATTCTACATTATATCCTTTTTCTTGAAAGTGAAAAATATCTCTTATATTCATCATGATGTCTCAAAGTCAACATTAGTATCATCATTATTAGGTTTTTCCTTTAAATGAAGAATGAATATAAATAATGAAAAACGATTTTCATCCTCAATTACCTGGAATTTGGAATTCCCAATAAGTGAATAAGATCATTCAAGTGCATAATAATATAATTCCTTCTCAATATCATACCTCATAATGAACAATAGAATTATAAATCCATAACATTGATGTTCAATTCAAATGAAAATATATTAAATATATTTGTTTTCTCCATTACTTAATTCAAGTTTCTCTACTGTTACATAGTATCATCTTCCCAATTCTCGGTCTAAATTCCATTCTTATTTTTTTCTTTAATACACACTCAAATATGTGAATGAAATTCCCAATATAAGATATAAAAAATCATTTTATTATTTAATTATAAATAATTTCTATTAAATTGAACCTAAATACCAATCTTTCTTCATGTCTAATAATTTCAAATAATTTAATTTGAAATTCCAATGAATTTTAATCCATTACCTAGTAATTTATCAAATTTAAACACTCAAAAATATTTGACTAGATTATTTTATTGACCAATTGTTTTCAAATTTCATGATTTAATTTTTTCCAAAGAATAATTAGATTTAATATCTAATACAACATTATTAGACATTTTATAAGTTATATAAACCTTAGGAAGTGATTTTGATATTTTATAAAGGACATATTACAACATTACCATGAACAACGCTCATACTTAAGATGTCCATTCGGGAAATTATAATGTTATATCAATCATTTTGAATTCTTATTGGTACCTTATAATGTTTACAATAAACCACAATATGTTAGAATTTACCTTACTAAACCCAATAACGGACCTCATAAGTTATAAGTCATTATTGAAAAGATCATAGTGGACCTTATAAACTTTGTCACAACCATATAATAACTTAGAATGAAAATTTACTAATATAAATGATCTTTTTGATGTATTCCTATAATTATTTTTCAAATGATATTTTTACTAATGAATTTCACATGAATATTATATATAATAAAAAATTATCCTTATGAATTTTTCAAGAGAAATCTATTTTGCATCTTCAACATAGAATATCATGAATTCACAAAATGTGTACAGATCCTTTAGTATATATCACTAGCCATCGTAGAAATTATCCAAAGCACATGAATCATATTCTAAAACATAATTATATCATTAAATGAAAAATTGAAAATAAATGAAACATCCTTTATTAACTATATTGAGTTCCTTATAATATATGTCCTCTACATTACACATTTGAATCCCTTTATCAGATATCCACCTCAAAGATAGCATTCCGGTTGAGGGTCATAGTTTGTATGCAAATACTTGTCCTTTTGATCAAGGATCAAAGTCTTATATTCTATTTAGGGGCCATAAATTTAAAATTGGCTATGTACATCATTCAAAACCCAATTTCTGAGTCAATCTTTAAACTAATTCCTTATATCATGCTTGTGAAGACGTAGCATGAGGTCCCTAACTTTGAAATTCAATTCTAAATTAACATATATGTGTTAGAATATATATTAAAGTATCACCAAAGGGATCACATAACTACCTTTTATGTGGATCATCTCTATCTTACCATATTCTATACCTTCCTTGAATAATGGATGTTATTTTCACCGGCATTTATTCTTGTTCTTAGTGGAAATTTTATCCAAATTTCTTATTCTATAGATAGTATTTCACTATGTAAAAATCATAGGAGTTCTGATAATGTGGTAGATGTATATTTTTTATATATAATTAGTTGATTGAGATGCATGGCAGTCATCATACCAATAATGTAGAGATTCATGTATGGATTCTAGGGATCAATCTTTTGTTTCAAAAACACACAATGATTATGTGTATCCTATAATCATTTGGGAGTTTTGTTTGGATTGAGGATAGTACACATTGGTTGAATCAAACTATGGTGGAACAAATATGTGATATATGGATTTTTCTCAAACCTTCTATTATTGTATTTTTATTTTTCGTGTAACCTCGATTTCCTTTTGGAAAAGGTTTTTCTTTGGCTCCATCATTGGATTTTTCTGGGAATGTCACATCCTAGGTCATGGCTATAAAAACACAAGTGTCAGGATATATTTTATTAATTAAAATATATTTCAATGAATCTTAAATATGGTTTCCATTCAATTAAAATATTTAAACATGACTGGAAAAAAATTATATATGATAAGAATCAAACTGAGAACATTGTATTCCATCATAATAGGGCGTTGTAAAAAATATATCCAATAAGATGTATATCATTCCATGGAAAATCATATTCCATGGCAAATTAAGTACATATAAATTAATGAATTAACATGGAGTAATAAATACGAATGAATAATATTTTTACTACTATGTATCCCATATATCATCTTCCCCATCAAAAATCATCATTAGTAGAAAGAAACGTACAATTAAAAAAACTATCACGAAAGGGAGTGAATTTTTTAAAATCCTATAGAGAAACTATAGTAATGATAATTGTGCTTTGGGATGTTATAAAAGATTGAATTTAGAAGATTTATTGGGTTTAATATTGTGGTAATATGGTTATTTTTAAATGGTTTATTGTCATTGGGAATAATACAAATAAACAACATAACAGTTTTGAAATATCAAAATGTGATTAATATATATAAATACTTTTGTGATGTTAAAAATATACAAATTTATATATTAAATTTATTATTTAAACGCAAATAATTTTTTAAAAAGAATTAATTTATTTTTAAATATTCAATTTTCAAAATATATTTTATTCTCAAGAAATTGTTTTTATGAAATATTAATTTTTGTAAAACATATTATTTAAATGAAAAATTTTTACATAATAGATTAATGAAAACGAATGATTAATGAATAAATTAAATTAAATTCATAATATAATTACTGAACTATAATTAATATTAATTTAAATCTCCAAGGATAATGAAATATGATTTAATTACAAACGTTGATTTATTATATATTATATGTTATTAAATAAAATATAAATTTTCATTATTTTGATTAATTAATTAGATGCAATATAATATATATAAATATATATAAATAATAATGAAAAAAGTTAATTGAATAACTATTAATTGTGTATAATTAACAATAAAATAATTTAATGTTAAAATGGGATATTTTTCAATGAATTGTTTGAATGTGTGTAATATATTTTTTACATAATAAACAAAAATAATAGTTAATAAATAATTAAATTATTGAAACATTTTTATAATATAAATAAATTATCATTCATTTTGTGTATATTAAAATGAATAACAAAGAATCATTTTAATCTTAAATGAACATGTTTTTTCTAATTTAATTATATGTTATGTTGTCTTATTTGAAAATTAATTCCCATCATTTTATTAAATTATATCTACAAAAATATATTTCATTTATAGAATCGTCATGAACAAATGCGATAATTTTTTCTAATTTATAATTAGGCATAAAAATCAGTTTCCATTAAAAAAATGAGATACTAAAGCAATGGTAAAATAACTAAAATGAGTATAACTATAGGTAATGGCCAAACATATCCTAATATCATCTGTTTAAATAGGTTTACGAAAGATTTTTTGACCTCCCATCATACATTATCAATTATATTTTCTCTTTTGTGTCCACTTTTTTTTAATTTGAAAACCTTATACATTAATAAATCGATATTTGTGAAAATTCTACTCAAAACATACTTATAAAATAAATACCACTATACAACTCCCCAAACAAAATTTTCATTTGGTTATTTGTTTAATCCATACCAATTTACCCTTTTTAATGGCTCCTAAAATGTTTTCATTATTTTTTTTCCAGAAAAGGTGGAATACAGCACTTATTATTAAGAATCATGTTTTAGGATAGGTTGAAATCATTAATGAGTTTAATGTGACATTTTGGTCAACATGAGAAATGTTAAGTGTTTTATCATAACAATTTACGTTCATTGTGTGGTTCTTATAATTGATCGAATATTGTTTTCTGTATATAATTCTCATTGAACCTTTATTATCATATTTCTCATGTAATTATATGTATTTACAAATATATATTAGTATTCACAAATTAATGAATTCTGATTCAAATGTATACTAATTAATAATAATTTCATTTCTAATATCACTTTGAAATCAGGATGTTTTTGGACTAAATATCCATCAACTGTAATTTTTTGATTTTTAACTCTGAAACCCATTTTTCTCTCCTCTATTTATTTATATTGTTTAATTATATAATTAATATTACACTCTCTATTATGAATTTTATTAACTGTAAATAAATGATTTTTTATGTCCATTTTCTGTTGATTTTGAGAATATTACAGAAATATGAAAGGAATTTATATTATATGTTTCATATTAATGATTTAGTCTATTGAAATTCATTTCATTGTGATAATAATAATATTTTTTATTTATTTCTACTTGAACAAATTTTCTTGTCATCTTGTTTATACTTATTTACAAGCCTTTTTTGTAAATTTCATAGGTTTCCAATGTAATTTTTATTCTCATATTGTTTTAAAAAACTCATTTTTAAAACAATCTTTTTCAAAAAGTAAACAATATTTCTTTAATATTTTGAATATAGTTATTTAATTCTATTAAAAAATTTTCTCATTTACATTAATAGACATTTT
The DNA here is from genome assembly GCA_963277665.1 of Viscum album. Taxonomy (NCBI): domain Eukaryota; kingdom Viridiplantae; phylum Streptophyta; class Magnoliopsida; order Santalales; family Viscaceae; genus Viscum; species Viscum album. The sequence continues at coordinate 540,527,262 of OY728123.1, forward strand.
CATTTTTATGATTCACTATGGAGGTAATCATATGATACAAATATTATAATTTATTTTGATGGAATGTGACCCTATTTTGTGTATGTATTAATGAAATATGATTATTTATTTTAAATTTATTAATATATGATGGTAATTATAATGTTTCTTTTTTATGTGTCATATATATGTATGGTTTATAATTATATTATAGGTGGATCCTATAGAGCCTTATAATAAATTGGAAAATGTTTTATAAATCATTATATTAGGATGGGAAACTGGTTGTTAGTTGAAGTGCCAATGCAAATTAGGGCATGTGAAGTTATCCCAAGTACAAAAGTTTATGGAGTATGTGTAGTTGGAATAGGTTCACTATGATATGTGATTGTGGTTGGAATATTATATTATGATATTAATGTTTTTTTTGCTAAACATTGTTATTTTTAAAAATTATAGTTTTATGGTTATGGAAAATTATTATATTATGAAATGTATGAATGTCATGTTTTAATGTCTTGTGATGATTGACTCATGTTTCCAAAGTCACAATCCCCATGCCTTTTGTTATACCAAAATTATTATGCAATGAATCATGATTTACTATTATTAAACAAGCTATTCATTCATAAAAATTACAACATTTTTTCAGAATATTTATTACATTACAGAAACACACACATGAGAACTATAATACATTACTGCATTTAGAAAAATAGACTCATTAAAACTCACCAATAAGAGATCTATATCACCTCCCACTATGTTCCCCATAACGATAACCATATTTAGACATATCATACTTTATAAATCTCATCATTTCTTGGGGAATGGGAATATAATAAAGGGTGACATAAGATGCTCCGTATGGGAATAAAAGGGGATACATAAGTATAACAATAACATAAGGGCCTGAGAACATGAAACAACAATTTAAAAACCATACCCCCCAAATTAAATATCATAATCATGAATAAATGGATAAATATCGTATGTTTAATAAGATATTAGTCATAAGAGAATAGAAAAACATAATACATAAGATCATAAGGCACATATCTTCTAGCATACACATAAGCACAAAAATACGTTTCCATATTATTCAAGGCTCATTTTTGGAACCATCATAGTTGAAAAATATCCTTAATAAACACCATTTCACTCCCTATTCAATGTATGTATTACAGAATATGGCTCACATCATCTTCTAGAAATGTATTACTAAATTTATTTGAGTATCAATTCTAGTACTGAATTACTAAATATAATTCAATCATTGATCCACTCTTTCCATCTCATGAGGTATAAATCATTACCTAATACATTTGAGGGAGAAATAGATCCAACCTGTCATATCATTATATCTTACATATGTGATTCATAATAAAATAAAAATACATCTTATCATAACAAATGAAAATAAATGGGCATCATAAACATTTCATTGTATTATAACATGTTTAAAATAAAATACTTTCATATTCATTTAATCATAGCATAACCACAGAAAAGAAGTAGGTTTTCATGTTCATTTTATCCATGTAAAACCCGTGGATGTAAAATATGTTTAATAAACATGATTTCTAAAAAATAAAAACCATTCATAGAGATAAAAAGACTGGACTTAATTGATCATATCCCTAATAAAAAATAGGCAACACCAACAGATGTCATATTATATAGAAAATAATATTGAAAGAACATTTAAAATATTTTTCAGGAAAATATTACTTTTTTGAAGAGTATTTTTAGAATTTTAAACTATTTTAAATAATTATTTGAAAAAATTATTGAAAACAGATGAATGAAGATTCAATTTATTGATCATTAATGGCAATGACAATTTTTTTATTCTATACACGTTGAAATGATGATTCATTTCAAAAACTTTCTATAATCCATATGGATATTGTTTTGGAAGAAGACAATAATATTACATTCAAATAATATAGAATAAAATCAAACATGGATAGAAATTAATTTTTTATGATTAATTTGATCATTTTAAGGCATATTTGGAATTTTTTTTAAAAAAATTGATTTTTAATGAAAATATATTTCTTATAGAAAAGAGAAATAACATCGTATTTCCATTAAATTATTTCCTGAAAAATATTTAAGTAAAATTAATTAAACAAAATAACCATCACATAAAGATATAAATTCACAATAAAGGTCAATAAATTTAATTTTAGTTATTGATATAGGGATGAAAATATTTAATTAATGGAATCATATTCATAAATAATCCCAATAAATGATGAGATTGTTTAATTTAAATTTTACAACTTTCGTAATGATGAATCATTGTCCCCATGAAAGGATAATAATAAATTAATCATAAAATATCATGAAAATAATGATATTAATGATATAAAATTTTAATGGTAGAATATATATAAATATTAAAATATGATAGTTTCGCAACATAACATAACTTTTTTCTTAAGTAAGTAAAATTGAGAAAAAATTCCATTACCAATTTGGTAATGATTTAAACATGAAACCCAAGAAAGTTAAATCCTAAAATTGTTTTTTTAAATCCTAAATATTTTAATTATAATAATCATATACTAAATTCAATGGTTAGTTTACACACCACAAAAAATAAATAGGTGGCGAACATAGCATGTGTCTTACAAAAAATAAATTTGAAAATGAAATCTATTACATTATGTCTTATCACTAATCATAATCATTAAATACTATTTTATATTTTATATATGTTTTCATAGATAAATAAAAAAATATTAATATATAATTCCTTATATGTTTTGAGATATTATATTAAAAATATTTTATCAATTCCATGATAAAGTTATGTTTAGGTAATAAATTTTGTGTTTTTCATAAATGCTTTTATTCCTTAATTTTTTTTGTTATATTACATTATTAATGATTTAATAAATTTGGAATTATAACCATGATATAAATATCATATATATTTTATGTATATGTCAATTAATAATAATCAAGAATAAATAGGAATATTAAATTAAATACATCATTCATGCAGACGTTTGGTCGTACATACGCATGGCCGATTTTAAAATTTTCATTTAGGATTTAATAAAAGAAATGTTTATGTTATATTAACCTTTAAAAAATATTTAATTACATATATATAATATATTTATTAACCAAATCCTTAATATATTCCATGTGAATCATTAAGGAATCATATTACTTTTTGATGTGGTAGTTTGTCGTATACAAGAAAAACATTATCATTTTCTGAAAAAATGGAATTCATCATGGTATGTTTTACATAAAATTTATGGAATCATAATTAAATAAATAAATCCATAAAAATCATATATAAATAGTATTTCCATCTTTATTCATGTCCCTATTTTTTGGTAATGGATAAACTATTGACATCAGTTCCCGATATTGTAGTCCACCGTACACCAGAAAAATGATTTCATATCCCATTAGATGGATGTGTTTGTGGTTGTAGTAAAAAAACCATTATATAAAGACATATAATTTTATTTTAAATACATATAATATTTTATAATCTGGATATAAAAATAATATAATTGTTTTTAGGAATAAATAAAACAAAATTATTCATTGATAAATGCTACCTATTCTTTGGGTATCTTCTTATTGTTTTTTCTAAAGTGCTTCCTTATATGAATTTTATCCAATGTAATGTTTATAATAGGATTTTTTTAAATTTAAAAAATTATTTAGATATGTATTAGACTATAAAAAGGACATTAGAGGTGTAAATTGAAGAGAGAGGCAGTGGGCTTTTTTAAGGAATGTGAGTTGAAAATATGTAAATTTGTGAAATAGAAAATTACACCCACGATATTCATATTGGAAATGTGTACCATATGGATAAAAGTTGAAAATATTACATTATCATGTATAAATATGTCTATATAATTACTTTTGGAAAAGTGTTGGGTCATTTTTACACATTATTTTCTATGTTTCGCAACAATGTTATGTTATTGTTACCTTAATCACTATAATTAATTTTAAATTTATTTCACTAATAGAATTAGTGGAAAAATATGTTCAAAATATAAGAAATTATATATTCCAATAATTCCAAATATGGAATCCATTTTTCTAAATTATAATAATAAAATTGGAAATGATAAATTTAAAATTAATCTCGCTAACATGTATCGAAAGTGGATCATAAAGAGAAAAAGATTAAAAGATTGAAAAAATGATATCTAATATTTAAATATGAAATTGCTTCCAATAACATACATTGGATTATATATTTATAATTGAACACAATATATTTTAAATCTATTTTAAAATGTAATTTTATTATATATGTATAATAGAAAGAAATAGTTTTCAATTAAAATTCATAATTTTTCACTATTTATATAAAATGAAACATTCTTGAAAACCATGAAAATTCAGTGCAAACTAATTTTTACAATATTGTATCAATAAATATTCTTATATTATCAAATAAAATTTATAAATGTTTCAAAGATTAATTTTTTGTAATAAAGTCATATTTTTCCCCAAAAAAATCTTATTTTTATATCATATAAAGACTCTACTAAATTTCTTTTATCAATTTCTTTTTATCTTGTAATAAAATTATAATTAAGACATAAAAATTAGTTATTATAATTCATTTTTATAATTATAATGGCTAGGTTACAATGGATATGTTTAAATAAATTGATTAATAAAATGTCAAGGATTTATTTAAACTCAGTGTTATGTGTCTCCTCAGTTAACCAAGTGTGTTTTGTAGTGAATCATATCCCAATGATTCATATAATAAAATCATCACTTTTTATAGTGATGAATCAAATATATAAATGGAATAATTTTATTATAAAAAATCAAAAAAAACTCATGGTGTTATATTATACTGCCCTTAAAATGAATTTATCAATCAAAATTCATCACTCTGGTAAACAAAATGTGGATAAATATTCCTCATCACATCCTTCATGTAATGACCCGTAAATTTCAAGGAAATTTTTTCCTTAATTTTCTTTGGAATTTTACAAGAGCACAGTTTCTGACATCACCTGATTCCGAGGTCCAGTGTGCCCGGAATCATTTTCCGATGTTTGGCTCGGGTACGTTCAGTGAACAGACGAGCGTGTTTTTCTAACTTTTGAACTGGTGCCTGGAATCGAATTCTGAGGGCACCGATGAAATCGCAGCGCCGATATTTGCTTAGAAACGCCTCTTCCGGAGTTGCGTTTTCTCGAGTGTGGTTTCTAATTTTTAGGCTTAAAATTTAAAAATAAAATAATTTGTTCGACAAGTTTATTTTATTTCACTTAAGCCACTTGAAGCCACTTAAACTGAGTTAAAACGGATAGGGTGCTATCCAGAAATATCCTACCCCCTTGGTAGGATATTTTTGAGGTGGGGCCCGCATGAGCCCCGCCGTTTCTTTCCGCTAAATAACAGACCCGCGAAAACCCGTCATTATGATAGTCAACTGACGCGTTTTCTTAAATTCTTAACGCACCATTTATTTGGGCGGTTTATTTCATGAATTAAATGGGCAGTTTCTTTCGTTGAATTAATTCAACGAATTGACAGGTCGTTACTTACCCTTTTTCGTTTGTTGGCGTAATAATAAAATAAGACCAACATGTCTTTTTGGAGGATTACTCGTTGGGAGGTTTGTCAGAGTTATTGAGCCTTCATCCTCGTTCGCGAAGAACGCGAAGAATGCGAAGAACGTGAAGAACGCCGACCTCCGACGAAGAACGCCAAACCCGTGGAAGTCGACGACGCGACACCGTGTTCCGCAATGCTGATGTTCCCTTCCTGCAACCTTCTTCTGCGACGTCTCTCCCTCCGCAACGAGTCTTCGATCAGCTGTTTGAGGTAAGAGACTTCGGGATTCTCTTAAATCTCCATTGTGTTTTTTTAATAAAACACGGATTTAATTTTATATAATTAAATTAAATATGTTGTTTCTTGGTCCGTTGAGTTCGCCGACTCAAATCCGAATTCCGCGACGACGCAACGCCCTTTCGTGATGACGCGATGATCCCCCCCTTCCACGACGAACAAATCCGCGAAGCACGTGCGTTCGACGACGACTACGAGGTAGGGATTTTATTTTTGGAAATGCCCTTATTTCCCGTGTTGTTTCCGTTCAAGAATGAAGAACCCGATTCATAAAACAATTTTATTTCATAAAAAAAAATTTCGGATATGTATTCATGTGTTGAATGTGTTTCTCCCATTTTTTATCTCTAACGCGGAGGGAGCGGGCCAAAATAACACGGCCCGACAACCCTTCGCTGTTCTTCATTGTTGTGTGGATTTTACAGGCGATGACGGAACGTGCCGCAACAGAATTTTGAGGATTCCGCAGTGAAGAACGAGTCCTGGGAGAAGCTGCGGCACAGACGAGAACAGAATCAGACCACCAGAGCGAATCCGGTGGCCCGTGGAAGCCACCGGCGACGCGGGTTGTCGGCACGGCGGCGGCACATGCGGACCCACGGACGCGCGGGTCTGGTGCGCGTGGGACGCGGCTGAAGCCGCGTCCGGTTGTCCGGTACGACACCCTGCGGGTGCCGCGGGGTTGTCACGCGGGGGGCGGCGGCTCCCCCCCGCGTCGCTCGGGTTGTCCAGGGAGACACCCTGCGGGTGCCGCGGGGGTGTCACGTGGGGGCGGCGGCTCCCCCCCGCATCGCTCGGCCGAGCCGGGCCGCTCCCTGGCCGGGCCGGACCGGGTCCGGCCGGGCCGGACCGGGTTGACCCTGTTAGGCCGACCCGGGGGGGTGGGGGGGGGGGGGGGGTCGGCCCGGGACCGGACCCCCCGTCTTCGGACCGTTTTCGGTCAAATGCACGTAACATGAGCTACGGGCCTCCTAAAGATGCACCGTCAGTGGAAACAGGATCCTTGGATCGAGACGGTCGTTTCGATATATTACACTCAAGGTTTCGGAATACTTTCAGTTCGTCCGGGTTGGTTCGTACACGATACCAACCGGGCCCTCGAATCGGAAACGCTCATATCTTGAGCTACGAACGTCCGGTTGACGTTCCGTCAGCTTCGTTGATTTCCACTATGTGAGACAGATCTTTTGGAATACTTCACCCGAGGTTCGGACGCAGGTGGAGTACGGTCGGGTTGGTTTTGCCTTAAAAACCAACCGGGCCCCTGGGACGAAAAAGCCAATAACTCTCAGACCGAGCGTCCAATTGACGCGCCGTCTATGACGTTTAGTTCCAGTTGACGTTACAGAACTTTTGGATACATCATCTTCGGACTTTGTGTCAGTTGATGTATCGGCCTCTCGGCTCGTGGAGCGGACCCTCCCGAACGAGCTTGCTGTGTGCGGGAACCCTAGTGCTGGCTGCGACTGCTACTTCGACAGCGATGAGCGTGCAGAGATCCTTAGTGGACTGCGGCGACGACCGTGCAGAGATCCTCAGTGGACTTCGACGACGACTATTCCGAGATCCTCGGTGGATTCGACTGTGACGATTATGAGAACAGTACGGTAATCCTCCGTGTCTTCAGCATTGACCACTACGGTACACCTTGGGATACATCAACTCCGGACTGCATGTCAGTTGATGCATCGACCTTTTCGCTCGTGGAGTGTACCCTCCCGGAACGAGCATGCTGTGTTCGGAACCATAGAGACGGTTGAGATTTGACGATTGCTGATCGAACGACAGAGGTGCACTTAGTTGTAGCAGCACAGGGGGCGCTTGGTTGTAGCGGAAGTCCCACAACAGAGGTGCACATGGTTGTAGCGGCACAGGGGGGCGCTTAGTTGTAGCGGCAGACCCATGACAGAGATGCGCTTGGTTGTAGCGGCACATGGGAGCGTTTAGTTGTAGCAAGAGACCCACAACAGAGGTGCGCTTGGTTGTAGCGGCACAAGGGAGCGCTTGGTTGTAGCGGCAGACCACGACAGAGGTGCGCTTGGTTTTAACGGCATAGGGGGGCGCTTGGTTGTAGCGGCATACCCACAACAGAGGTGCCCTTGGTTGTAGCGGCACATGGGAGCGCTTGGTTGTAGTGGCAGACCCACGACGGAGGACCGCTTAGTTGTAGCGGCATAACCACTGTACTTGATGGAGAAGGAGTTTCCCAATAAGCTTTGGGTCCAACTTCATGATCGATCTTATGTGGGTCATTGCGGGGGGGGGGGGTTAGTACCTTCCGACCCTTTATGGGTCCGACGGATTAGATGAATCAGTGGCTACATCTAATCATCTCTATCGTCATTTGAAGAAGTATACCTGTGTGAGCTGAATCCTTTGTTACTCTCCTTTGTGGATTGTGTTGAGCTATCCTGTGTGGATTTACTGTTTACTCTCCTTTGTGGATTGTGTTGAGCTATTCTATGTGGATTACTGTTTACTCTCCTATGTGGATTATGTTGTGCTATCCTGTGTGGGTATACGTTGCTTTCCGGTGTGGACTGGGTTGTGCTTGGGCTCGGACGTTGGATACAATCGGGAATTGGTGACTTAGGTATATGTATGGGCATATACCTAAGCCGTGTCAGATGTTACATCGTGATTGTATCTTTCCTTTGTGGATTATCCTTTGTGGTTTCTGGGAGACCTTCGGGGGTCTCGGGGTCACTACTGAGTAGCTTATACTCACCCCTGCATGGGTTATGCCCGCACTACGTTGTGTTGGTTGCAGACGACGGACAACGCTGATCGTGGTGGAGGCGTGCGGAGCAGGAGAGTACCTAGAGGTGGACCACTGGATGGGACGTACTCTGAGCAGTTAGGTGGACCCAAGGAGCAGTGGAGGATATCTGTACCCACCCTTGAGGTGGGACTTCCAGAGGACGGCTCGACGCTGCGGCTTTTCTTTTCAGTTGCAGTTTTTTCCTTCAGTTGTACATTACAGTTGGGCTTGTATTTCCGGCCCCTTTTACTTTCAGCACATCTTGTACAGTTTTTACTTAGTGTTTACTTTTCTGCTTGCTTACTCAGTGGTGCCTGTTTACTTTTCAAAGGCAATGCCTTCCCTTTTTATTGGGATTTACGCTTTGGTGCTAGTCGCCAGCCCCTAGCCTATGGAAGGCGGGCTTGGGGTAGTCACGACACGGTCCCCGAGGACGGGTCGTGACAAATTGGTATCAGAGGTGGTCAGTTCTACCACAGACTCTGATATTTCTTCTATGTGAAGCAATAGTTTTTAGCGTATTGGGTGTGGTTATCAGTCCAGGGAGTCCAGTGTTGGTGCGGCGGCCGACGTATCCGTACACCAGGACCCTGACTTCTGATTTCCGACTTAATGCACGAAAACATTGATTGCATGTATGTTTCAAGTTTTCTTTGTGATTACTTTATGTCAGCTCACCAAGTATACTGTTCTGACCATGGCGCACTTGTTTCCTTTTCAGGATGGCCCCATGATGGCAGCCAGCTAGGGTTCCGAGCGATGTGCGTGACGAGAGCCCACCGAGCGTCGAGGACTCGGTACAGGGCCCTTTGGCAGCTGAGGCACTGGTGGTACCTATACCCGCCGAGCCACCGATGCTACCAACCCCAGCCACTGACTATGCACGTCGCCTTAGTGCACTGCATGAGTTCCAGCGCCAGCGACCGCCCAGGTTCCGTGGGGAGACGGACCCTCAGGCCGCCGAGGACTGGCTGGAGGCAGTTGTATGGGTTTTTAGATTAGTGAGGACACCAGCAGACCTCATGGTGATCCTCGCAGCGAGTCTCTTGCACGCGGCAGTAGGCAGATGGTGGAGCTTGATGCTCTCGGTGCATGACGAGACATCTCTCCTCTGGATGGACTTTTAGAGCATATTCTGCTCCGAGTTCGTCCAGCCACCCTCCGAGCGGTGCGCATCCAGGAACTACTACAACTAAGGTAGGGCAGCATGACAGGGGCCCAGTACTCGGCGAGATTTACTGATCTCACGCGCTACTCCACAGATATGGTACGGGACCCGTTCTTCTGAGCCCGGACCTTCGATCAGGGAGTGAGGCATGAGATTAGGGCTTCGATGATCTCCCTCAACATTCCGACTCAGGCAGGGGTGTTGGAGAGAGCCCTCTTAGTGGAGAGTTTCCTTGCTGAGCAGTCTCCAGCAGCAGGACCCACCACTTTCCGGCATGCGGCAGAGTCTTCTGCAGTGGGCAGTAGACAGATGACGCAGGGGTCTAAGAGGACTAGACCTACAGTTGGTCAACAGCATGACTCTGGATCGTTTGCGTGAGGCACTCGGGATGGGCAACGACTTTCCATGAGAGGGCAGTGTTACTCCTGCGGCGGGGTTGGTCACATGGCTTGTGATTGTCCGACCCGCCATACGGATGACCAGCAGACGAACAAAGGACTCCCCAGGCAGAGGCAGAGGTTCGATCAAGGCGGACCGCAAGGAGAAGGCGACCATGGAAGGGGAGCTGGCAGTGCAGCTGGAGGTGGACGACGCTTCGGGGTGTTGCCACCACCTCCACCAGGAGGTCCACCCCGACCGCAGGGAGTTGGTGGACATGCGAGAGCTCAACTTCAGGTAGCTGAGGCCTTCGATCAAGGAGCTCTGGGAGCAGATGGACAGGAGTGGGACTAGCCGATACATATTTTGTACTTCTAGTTCCTTGTTGTTATGGTGTAGTGTCCTTGTATTATGAGCTGCAATAATAAAGGTCGAATACCCTTGTAATGTTTTTTTTGTTGTTCTCTTTTGTGTATTTACTAAGAGGTTCCGGTTTAGACTGTTGACTTGACCCTCACTCGTGAGACATCTACTGTAGGAGACCCAGTAACCACACACTGATGCCGATAGTGTGACTCAACCCTTGGAGGCGAGAGTAACGGTTGGATCTCTTGGTAGTAGCGTCGAGGCCTTACGACGTCATCATTAGTATGGATTAGTACCATCCATGTCGGGATTTAATGTATTAGGCAAAGAAAGTTGTTCATCCAGGGGATGAGACCAGATTTCTCTTATCGGAAAAGAAGAAAACACATCAGCTCTTGTAGGACCAGAGAATGTCCAGGTCATCCAGGAGCGGATGAGGATAGCTCAGAGCCAGTAGAAGTCTTTTGCTGACAGGAGGCGGAGGCAACATGAGTTCGAGGATGGAGATCACGTCTTCTTGCGTGTCTCGCCTCGACGTGGATTACGGAGATTTGGCCAAGGCGTCAAGTTGTCTCCATGCTTCATCAGACCCTTTCTGGTCCTCAGCAGGATTGGCGAGGTGGCCTACCGCCTAGCTCTACCGACTTTGTATCCCTAGTTGTGTTGAAGCTTTACGGGGACGTAAAGCCCTATGGTGGGAGTAATGTAAAGACCCGTAAATTTCAAGGAAATTTTTTTCTTAATTTTCTTTGGAATTTTACAAGAGCGCAGTTTCTGACGGAACCTGATTCCGAGGCCCGGTGAGCCCGGAATCATTTTCCGAAGTTTGGCTTGGGTACGTTCAGTGAACGGACGAGCGGGTTTTTCTTACTTTTGAACCGGTGTTCGGAATCGAATTCTAAGGGCACCGATGAAATCGCAGCGCCGATATTTGCTTAGAAACTCCTCTTCCGGAGTTGCGTTTTCCCGAGTGTGGTTTTTACTTTTTGGGCTTAAAGTTTAGAAATAAAATAATTTGTTCGACAACTTTATTTTATTTCACTTAAGCCACTTGAAGCCACTTAAACTGAGTTAAAACGGATAGGGTGCTATCCAGAAATATCCTACCCCCTTGGTAGGATATTTGTGAGGTGGGGCCCGCATGAGCCCTGCCGTTTCTTTCCGCTAAGTAAAGCACCCGCGAAAACCCGTCATTATGAAAGTCAACTAACGCGTTTTCTTAAATTCTTAACGCACCATTTATTTGGGAGGTTTATTTCGTGAATTAAATGGGAGGTTTCTTTCGTTGAATTAATTCAACAAACTGATGGGTCGTTACTTACCCTTTTTCGTTTGTTGGCGTAATAAAAAAATAAGACCAACATGTCTTTTTGGAGGATTACTCATTGGGAGGTTTGTCAGAGTTCTTGATCTTTCATCCTCCTTCGCGAAGAACGCGAAGAATGCGAAGAATGCGAAGAACGCCGACCTCCGACGAAGAACACTGAACCCGTGGAAGTCGACGACGCGACGCCGTGTTCCGCGACGTCGACGTTCTCTTCCTACAACGTTCTTCTGCGACGTCTCTCCCTCCGCAATGAGTCTTCGATCATCTGTTTGAGGTAAGAGACTTCGGGATTCCCTTAAATATCCCTTCTGTTTTCTTTAATAAAACAAAGATTTAATTTTATATAATTAAATTAAATCTATTGTTTCTTGGTCTCTTGAGTTCGCCGACTCAACGCCGGATTCCGTGACGACGCAACACCCTTCCGTGACGACGCGGTGATCCCCCCCTCTTCCGCGACAAACAAATCCGCGAAGAACGTGTGTTCGACGATGACTACGAGGTAGAGATTTTATTTTTGGAAATGCCCTTATTTCCCGTGTTGTTTCCGTTCAAGAATGAAGAACCTGATTCATAAAACAATTTTATTTCATTAAAAATTGTTTTCGGATATGTATTCATGTGTTGAATGTGTTTCTCCCGTTGTTTATCTCTAACGCGGAGGGTGCGGGCCAAACGAACACGGCCCGACAACCCTCCGCTGTTCTTCGTTGTTGTGTGGATTTGACGGGTGACGACGGAACGTGCCGCAACTGAATTTTGAGGATTCCTCAGTGAAGAATGAGTCCCGGGAGGAGCAGAGGCACATACGGGAACAGAATCGGACCACCGGAGCAACTCTGAGGGCCCACGGAAGCCGCCGGCGGCGCCGGCAGCCGGGAGCGGGGGCGCCCCAGCGCGCCGCCAGACAAGGCCGTCGCAGCATAAGTCGTTGCGGCAGCAGTCGCGGACCTGCAGCTGCGCGGGTCTGGTACGCGCGGGACGCGGCTGAAGCCGCGTCCGGTTGTCTGGGGAGACACCCCGCGGGTGCCGCAGGGTTGTGACGCGGGGGCGGCGTCTCCCCCCCGCGTCGCTCGGGTTGTCCAAGGCGACAACCCGCGGGTGCCGCGGGGGTGTCAGGCGGGGGGCGGCAGCTCCCCCCCACGTCGCTCGGCCGCGCAGCCGAGCCGGGCCGGGCCGGACTGGGTTGACCCGGTTCGGCCAACCCGGGGGGGGGGGGGGGGTCGGGCTGGGTCGGCCCGGGCCCAGACCCCCCGTCTTCGGACCGTTTTCGGTCAAATGCCCGTAACATGAGCTACGGGCCTCCGAACGATGCGCCGTCAGCGGAAACACAATCCTTGGATCGAGACAGTCGTTTCAGTATATCGCACTCAAGGTTTCGGAATACATTGAGTTCGTCCAGGTTGGTTCGTACACGAAACCAACCGGGCCCTCAGATCGGAAACGCTTATATCTTGAGCTACGGATGTCCGATTGACGTGTCGTTAGCTTCGTTGATTTCCTCTATGTGACACAGATCTTTTGACATACTCCGCCCGAGGTTTCGATGCTGGTGGACTACGGTCGGGTTGGTTTTGCCTTAAAAACCAACCGGGGCCCTGGGACAAAAAAGCCAAAAACTCTCAGACCGGGCGTCCGATTGACGCGCCGTCTGTGACGTTGAGTTTCTGTTGACGTTACGGAACTTTTGGATACATCATCTTCGGACTTTGTGTCGGTTGATGTATCGGCCTCTCGGCTCGTGGAGTGGACCCTCCCAAACGAGCTTGCTGTGTGCGGGAACCCTAGTGCTGGCTGCGACTGCTACTTCGACAGCGATGACCGTGCAGAGATACTTAGTGGACTGCGGCGACGGCCGTGCAGAGATCCTCAATGGACTTCGACGACGACTATTCAGAGATCCTCGGTGGATTCGACTGCGACGATGATGAGAACAGTACGGGAATCCTTCGTGTCTTCAGTAGTGACCACTATGGTATACCTTGGGATACATAAACTCCGGACTGCATGTCAGTTGATTCATCGACCTTTTTGCTTGTGGAGTGGACCCTCCCAGAATGAGCATGCTGTGTGCGGAACCCTAGAGCCGGTTGAGATTTGACGACTGCAGATCGAATGACAGAGGTGCGCTTCGTTGTAGCGGCACAGGGGGGCACTTGGTTGTAGCGGCAGGCCCACGACAGAGGTGCGCATGGTTGTAACGGCACAGGGGAGCGCTTGGTTGTAGCGGCAGCCCACGGCAGAGGTGTGCTTGGTTTTAGCAGCACAGGGGAGCGCTTGGTTGTAGCGGCAGACCCACGACAAAGGTGCGCTTGGTTGTAGCGGCACATGGGAGCGCTTTGTTGTAGCGGCAGACCGACGACAGAGGTGCTCTTGGTTGTAGCGGCACGGGGGGGCGCTTGGTTGTAGCGGCATACCCACGACAGAGGTGTGTTTGGTTGTAGCAGCACATGGGAGTGCTTGGTTGTGTTGGCAGACCCACGACGGAGGACCGCTTGGTTATAGCGGCATAACCACTGTACTTGATGGAGAAGGAGTTTCCCAATAAGCTTTGGGTCCAACTTCATGATCGATCCTATGTGGGTCATTACGGGGGGGTTAGTACCTTCCGACCATTTATGGGTCCGACGGATTTGATGAATCAGTGGCTAAATCTGATCATCTCTATCTTCATTTGAAGAAGTATACCTGTGTGAGCTGAATCATGTGTTACTCACCGTTGTGGATTGTGTTTAGCTATCCTGTGTGGATTTACTGTTTACTCTCCTTTGTTGATTGTGTTGAGCTCTTCTATGTGGATTACTGTTTACTCTCCTTTGTGGATTGTGGTGTGCTATCCTGTGTGGGTATACGTTGCTTTCCTGTGTGGACTGGGTTTTTCTTTGGCTCGGACGTTGGAGTCGATCGGGAATTGATGAATTAGGTATATGTATGGGCATAAACCTAAGCCTTGTCAGATGTTACTTCGTGATTGTATCTTTCCTTTGTGGATTATCCTTTGTGGATTTTGGGAGACCTTCGGGGGTCTCGGGTTCCCTACTGAGTAGCTTATACTCACCCCTGCACGGGCTATGCCCGCACTACGTTGTGTTGGTTGCAGACGACAGACAGCACTGATTGTGGTGGAGGCGTGCGGAGCAGGAGAGTACCTGGAGGTGGACCACTGGGCGGGACGTACTCGGAGCGGTCAGGTGGACCTGAGGAGCAGTGGAGGTTATCTGTAGCCACCCTTCAGGTGGGACTTCCAGAGGACGGCTCGACGCTGCGGCTTTTCTTTTCAGTTGATGTTTTTCCCTTCAGTTGTACTTTACAGATGGGCTTTTATTTCCGGCCCCTTTTACTTTCAGTACATATTGTACAGTTTTTACTTAGTGTTTACTTTTCCTCTTGCTTACTCTGTGGTGCTTGTTTACTTTTCAAAGGAAATGCCTTCCCTTTTTACTGGGATTTACGTCATGGTGCTAGTCGCAAGCCCCTGGCCTAAGGATGTCAGTCTTGGGGTAGTCACGGCACGGGCCCTGAAGACGGGTCATGAAAAATTGGTATCAGAGGTGGTCGGTTCTACTGCAGACTCTGATTTTCTTCTATGTGAAGCAATAGTGTTTAGTGTATTGGGTGTGGTTATCAGTCCAGGGAGTCCAGTGTTGCTGCGGCGGCCGACGTATCTGCACACCAGGACCCTGACTTCTGATTTATGACTTAATGCACGAAAACATTGATTTCATGTGTGTTTCATGTTTTCTTTGTGATTACTTTATGTCAACTCACCAGGTATACTATTTTTAACATGTCGCACTTGTTTCCTTTTCATAATGGCCCCACGATGGCAGCCAGCTAGGGTTCTGAGTGATGTGCGTGGCGGGAGCCCACCGAGTGTCGAGGACTCGGTAAAGTGCCCTTTGACAGCTGAGCCACCGGCGGTACCTATACCCGCCGAGCCACCGATGCTACCAGCCCCAGCCGCTGACGATGCACGTCGCCTTAGTGCACTGCATCAGTTCCAGCACCAGCGACCGCTTAGGTTCCGTGGGGAGACGGACCCTCAGGCCGCTGAGGACTAGCTGGAGGCAGTTGTATGGGTTTTTAGATTAGTGAGGACACCAGCAGACCTCATGGTGATCCTCGCAGCGATCCTCCTACACGTGGCAGCAGGCAGATGGTGGAGCTTGATGCTCCATGTGCATGACGAGACATCTCTCCTCTGTATGGACTTTTAGAGAATCTTCCGCTCCGAGTTCGTCCCAGCCACCCTCCGAGCGGTGCGCATCCAGGAGCTACTACAGCTGTGGAAGGGTAGCATGATAGTGGCCCAGTACTCGGTGAGATTTACTGATCTCTCGCGCTACTCCACAGATATGGTACGAGACACATTCTTCCGAGCCCAGACCTTCGAGCAGGGACTGAGGCACGAGATCCGGGCTTCGATGATCTCCCTCAACATTCCAACTCCGGAAGGGGTGTTGGAGCGAGCCCTCTTAGTGGAGAGTTTCCTTGCTGAGCAGTCTCCAGTAGCAGGACCCACCACTTGATGGCATGCGGCAGAGTCTTCTGCAGCGGGCAGTAGACAGATGACGGAGGGGTCCAAGAGGACTAGACCTACAGGTGGTCAACAGCATGACTCTGGATCGTTTGCGCGAGGCACTTGGGGTGGGCAACGACTTGCCATGACAGGGTAGTGTTACTCCTGCGGCGGGGTTGGTCACATGGCTCGTGACTGTCTGACCCGCCATACGGATGACCAGCAGACGAACGAAGGACCCCCCAGGCAGAGGCAAAGGTTCGATCAAGGAAAACCGCAATGATCAGGCGACCATGGCAGGGGAGCTGGCCGTGCAGCTGGAGGTGGATGACGCTTCGGGGTGTTGCCACCACCACCACTAGGAGGTCCACCCCGACTGCAGGGAGTTGGTGGACATGTGAGAGATCAGATTCAGGTAGCTGAGGCCTTCGATCAAGAAGCTCTGGGAGCAGACAGACAAGAGCGGGACTAGTGGATACGTCTTTTGTACTTCTAGTTCCTTGTTGTTATGGTGTAGTGTCCTTGTATTATGAGCTGCAATAATAAATGACGAATACCCTTGCAATATTTTTTTTCTTGTCCTCTTTTGTGTTGTTACTAAGAGGTTCCAGTTTAGACTGTTGACTTGACCATCACTTGTGAGGCATCTACTGGAGGAGACCTAGTTACCACACACTGATGCCGACAGTGTGACTCAACCCTTGGAGGCGAGAGTCACGGTTGGATCTCTTGGTAGTAGCGGCGAGGCCTTACGACGTCATCCTTAGTATGGATTAGTACCATCCATGTCAGGATTGACTGTATTAGGCAAAGAAAGTGGTTCCTCTAGGGGATGAGACCAGATTTCACTTATCAGCAAAGAAGAAATCACAGCAGCTCTTGTAGGACCAGAGAAGGTCCATGTCATCCAGGAGCGAATGAGGATAGCTCAGAGCTGACAGAAGTCTTTTGCTGATAGGAGGTGGAGGCCACGTGAGTTTGAGGATGGAGATCACGTCTTCTTGCGTGTCTCACCTCGACGTGGATTACTGAGATTTGGCCGAGGTGGCAAGTTGTGTCCATGCTTCATCGGACCCTTTCAGGTCCTCATTAGGATTGGCGAGGTGGCCTACCACCTAGCTCTACTGCCATTGTATCCCTAGTTGTGATGAAGCTTTATGGGGACATAAATCCAGGTGGTGGGATTAATGAAAATACCTGTAAATTTCAAGGAATTTTTTTTCTTAATTTTCTTTGGAATTTTACAACAGCGCAGTTTCTGACGGCACCTGATTCCAAGGCCCGGTGTGCCCGGAATAATTTTACGAAGTTTGGCTCAGGTACGTTCAGTGAACGGACGAGCGGGTTTTTCTAACTTTTGAACTGCTGTCCGGAATCGAATTCTGAGGGCACCGATGAAATCGCAACGCAGGTATTTGCTTAGAAACGCCTCATCCAGAGTTGCGTTTTCTCAGTGTGGTTATTAATTTTTGGGCTTAAAGTTTAGAAATAAAATAATTTGTTCGACAACTTTATTTTATTTCACTTAAGCCACTTGAAGCCACTTAAACTGAGTAAAAACAGATAGGGTGATATCTATAAATATCCTACCCCCTTGGTAGGATATTTTGTGGTGGGGCCCGCACGAGCCCCGCCGTTTCTTTCCGCTAAGTAACGCACCCGCGAAAACCCGTCATTATAAAAGTCAACTGACGCGTTTTCTTAAATTCATAATGCACCATTTATTTGGGCGGTTTATTTCGTGAATTAAATGGGAGATTTCTTTCGTTGAATTAATTCAACGAATTGATGGGTCGTTACTTACCCTTTTTCGTTTGTTGGCATAATAATAAAATAAGACCAACATGTCTTTTTGGAGGATTACTCGTTGGAATGTTTGTCAGAGTTCTTGAGCCTTCATCCTCCTTCACGAAGAACGCGAAGAACGCGAAGAACACTGAACTCCGACGAAGAACGCCGAACCCGTGGAAGTCGATGACGTGACGCCGTGTTCCGCGACGTCAACGTTCCCTTCCTGCAACGTTCTTCTGCTACGTCTCTCCCTCCGCAACGAGTCTTCGATCAACTATTTAAGGTAAGAGACTTCGGGATTCCCTTAAATCTCCCTTGTGTTTTTTTAATAAAACACGGATTTAATTTTATATAATTAAATTAAATCTGTTTTTTCTTGGTCTGTGGAGTTCTCCGACTCAACGCCAGATTCCGCGACGACGCGACACCCTTCCGCGATGACGTGACGATCCCCCACTTTCGCGACGAACAAATCTGAGAAGAATGTGCGTTCGACGACGACTACGAGGTAGGGATTTTATTTTTGGAAATTCCCTTATTTCCCGTGTTGTTTCCGTTCATGAATGAAGAACCCGATTCATAAAACAATTTTATTTCATTAAAAATTGTTTTTGGATATGTATTCATGTGTTGAATGTGTTTCTCCCATTATTTATCTCTAATGCGGAGGCTGTGGGCCAAACGAACACGGCCCGACAACCCTCCGTCGTTCTTCGTTGTAGTGCGGATTTGACGGGTGACGACGGAACGTGCCGCAACTAAATTTTGAGGATTCCGTAGTGAAGAACGAGTCCCGGGAGGAGCAGCGGCGCAGACGGGAACAGAATCGGACCACCGGAGTGACTCTGGTGGCCCGCGGAAGCCGCCGGCGGCACCGGCAGTTGGGAGCGGGGGGCGCCCCGGCGCGCCGCCAGACAAGGCCGCCGCGGCAGAAGCCGCGGCGGCAGCCCTCACGGATCCACGGCTGTACGGGTCCGGTACGTGCGGGACGCGGCTGAAGCCGTGTCCGGTTGTCCGGGGCGACACCCCGCGGGTGCCACGGGGTTGTCACGCGGGGGCAACGGCTCCCCCCCCCCCCCCGCGTCGCTCGGGTTGTCCAGGGCGACAACCCGTGGGTGCCGCAGGGGTGTCCCGCGGGGGTGGCGGCTCCCCCCTGCGTCGCTCGGCCAGGCCGCGCCCTGGCCGGGCCGGACCGGGTCGACCCAGTTCCGCCGACCCGGGGGGGGGGTCGGCCTGGGTTGGCCCGAGCCCGGACCCCCCGTCTTCGGACCGTTTTCGGTCAAATGCCCGTAACATGAGCTACATGACTCCGAGCGACACTCCTTTAGCGGAAACGCGATCCTTGGATCGAGACGGTCGTTTCGGTATATCGCACTCAAGGTTTCAGAATACTTTGAGTTCGTCCGGGTTGGTTCTTACACGAAACCAACTGGGCCCTCGGAGCGGAAACACTCATATCTTGACCTACGGACGTCCGATTGACGTGTCGTCAGTTTCTTTGATTTCCTCTATGTGAGACGGATCTTTTGGCATACTCTGCCCGAGGTTTGGATGCAGGTGGAGTACGGTCGGGTTGGTTTTTCCTTAAAAACCAACCGGGCCCCTGGGACGAAAAAGCCAATAACTCTCAGACCGGGCGTCTGATTGACACGCCATCTCTGACATTGAGTTCCTGTTGACGTTACAGAACTTTTGGATACATCAACTTCGGACTTTGTGTCAGTTGATGTATCGGCCTCTCGGCTCGTGGAGCTTACCCTCCCGAATGAGCTTGCTGTGTGCGTGAACCCTAGTACTGGCTGCGACTGCTACTTCTACAGCGACGACTGTGCAGAGATCCTTAGTAGACTGCGGCGACAACCGTACAGAGATCCTCAGTGGACTTCGACGGCGACTATTCAGAGATCCTCGGTGGATTCGACTGTGACGATGATGAGAACAGTACGGGAATCCTCCGTGTCTTCAGCAGTGACCACTACAGTACACCTTGGGATACATAAACTCCGGACTGCATGTCAGTTGATGCATCGACCTTTTTTGCTCGTGGAGTGGACCCTCCCGGAACGAGCATTCTGTGTGCGGAACCCTAGAGCCGGTTGAGATTTGACGACTGTTGAACGAATTACAGAGGTGCACTTGGTTGTAGCGGCACATGGGGCGCTTGGTTGTAGAGGCAGGCCCATGAAAGAGGTGTACATGGTTGTAGCGGCACAGGGGAGCGCTTGGTTGTAGCGGTAGACCCACGACAGAGGTGCGCTTGGTTGTAGCGGCACATGGGAGCGCTTGGTTGTAGCGGCAGACCCATGACAGAGGTGCGCTTGGTTGTAGCGGCAGAGGGGAGCGCTTGGTTGTAGCGGCAGACCCACGACAGAGGTGCGCTTGGTTGTAGCGGCACAGGGGGGCGCATGGTTGAAGCGGCAGACACACAACAGAGGTGCGCTTGGTTGTTGCGGCACATGGGAGCGCTTGGTTGTAGCGGAAGACCCACGACGGAGGACCATTTGGTTGTAGCATCATAACCACTGTACTTGATGGAGAAGGAGTTTCCCAATAAGCTTTGGGTCCAACTTCATGATCAATCCTATGTGGGTCATTGCGGGGGGGGGGGGTGGGGTTAGTACCTTCCGACCCTTTCTGGGTCCGATGGATTAGATGAATCAGTGGCTACATCTGATCATCTCTATCGTCATTTGAAGAAGTATACCTGTGTGAGCGGAATCCTGTGTTACTCTCCATTGCGGATTGTGTTGAGCTATCCTGTGTGGATTTACTGTTTACTCTCCTTTGTGGATTGTGTTGAGCTATCCAATGTGGATTACTATTTACTCTCCTTTGTGGATTGTGGTGTGCTATCCTGTGTGGGTATACGTTGCTTTCATGTGTGGACTTGGTTGTGCTTGGTCTCGGACGTTGGAGCCGATCGGGAATTGATGACTTAGGTATATGTATGGGCATATACCTAAGCCGTGTCAGATGTTACTTCGTGATTGTATCTTTCCTTTGTGGATTATCCTTTGTGGATTTTGGGAGACCTTCGGGGGTCTCGGGGTCCATACTGAGTAGCTTATACTCACCCCTGCACGGGCAATGCCCGCACTACGTTGTGTTGGTTGCAGACGACAGACAGTGCTGATCGTGGTGGAGGCGTGCAGAGCAGGAGAGTACCTGGAGGTGGACCACTGGGCGGGACGTACTCGGAGCGGTCAGGTGGACCCGAGGAGCAGTGGAGGCCATCTGTACCCTCCCTTCAGGTGGGACTTCTAGAGGACGCCTCGACGCTGCGGCTTTTCTTTTCAGTTACTGTTTTTCCCTTCAGTTATACTTTACAGTTGGGCTTGAATTTTCGGCCCCTTTTACTTTCAGCACATCTTGTACAGTTTTTAATTAGTGTTTACTTTTCCTCTTTCTTACTCTATGGTGCTTGTTTACTTTTCAAAAACAATGCCTTCCCTTTTTTCTAGGATTTACGCCTTGGTGCTAGTCGTCAGCCCCTGGCCTATGGAAGGCGGGCTTGGGGTAGTCACGACACGGGCCCCGAGGACGGGTCATGACACTTCAGTAACAACATATCTTCCTAAAATTCGTGGTTTCAACAATAAAAATTTACTAACTAAGTGGTTTTTTTTGTAGAACACTCTCTATATAATAAGGAATCTCCATTCGTTATTCCTCAGAAAAAGATATTGCTCTAGTGGTATTACCTATGAGTTTATTACTTGTGACGGGAATGGTATCTACATTCTTATGAGAGATAAATGGAACACAACATGGACGTGTGGGAGGATTTGTGTATGTTAGAAGTGATAGGATACTACCCGAATACGATCAAGAATTTCAATGTGACCGATATACATTTTGACTTAGTTTTGATTTCTTCTCGAATATCATTACCTTATTCCATAGAGAAATTTTTAAAAATAAATTTTAACCATCCTAAAATTCTACATCGCATTCGAGATTATCAATATAACTTTTATATCAACATTGAGATACCTAGATATGTTTCTAAATGGATCAAACCATCTCTTTCATTTCTTCATCTATCTTATTTACCAATAAAATTATTTCTCCAACATCCTTCCATCATGTTAGAGATGTAAATTTCATTCAACAGATCTCTTCATAAGGATTCATCTAAATTCTTGATTGAAATATATTGTTGTAAGAAATCTCCACAAGTCTAGGATATTTATAACAACCACCTTGGAAATATAGATAACAAGTTCTCAACATTTCATATTGAGGGTGAATTTTTCTTTATGACTTACCATCAAATTGGGAATGATATGAAATGCTAGATCTCAATTCCATATCATGGACTTCTAGTATAATATTCCAGGTCATTGAGTTAATCATCATATCAAGATCAGATATAATGGATTATGGTACTACATGTGATCATACGACTTCCTTAATGTATATCATGTAAATATGATCTAGAGAGAAGTATTCAATAATAATTATGAAGTGTACTGACTTAATAAATTGGTAAAATACAGTACATAAAACATTATTTCCATTAGATGATATGGGGAGTCTAGTGATAAAATCAATGGTGATGTTCTCCAATTTCAACTCTGGTATGGGTTTTGGATGAAACAAGGAATTATAAATTTTTATTTCTGCCTGAACATGTTGAAATACAAAGAATCATGATACAAACGCTATGACATAGATCTTAATGTCATCATAGTGGTAAAATTATTTCATATCTCATTATGAAATTATAATTTGAAGATGAATATAGAATGAAGAATTGTGAGAATACTCTAATAGACCCCTCCACAGTTCTAGAATATATGAAATCATCCACTCGCGATCAAGGTTAAATACAGAAATATTTTTTGCCATATTTTGTTGATATATCTTTTCTTTGTATGCCTCTTTAGTTTATACATGGATAAGTTATTGAACATTAAATTAAACAAGGTAACATTTTACCCCTTCATTATGGATTTCAATACTAGTAATTTTTAAATACATAATTATTGGATCTTTTGTGTTCCCCATTATGGATAAGCTAGCATGATCCATTCAACTCAATGAATCAACCACCCTTTTCAGTTTCCTAGTGTGCTAATATATTGAGCATTCATAATCATTAATCAGATATAACCATATTATTTGATTCATGATCAACTATATCTATAGGAATATTTATTTTAAACTTTTATGATGTTATATATATAATATTTTTTCATAGATGATCCCTCTACATATTTAATGAAAAAATTACCACAGCTAACTTCAAATCACATGTTTGGTAATTTTTCCTATGAACTATATAATTATCATGAGGCATAAGATATATCCATGAAATTCATCATAAGGAAAACCCCAAATCCCTTGATGGATTCCTCACAATAGATTATAAACTTCTCTCCACAAGAAGGTAACACATAAATTAGTGTATTGAATAACCTTCAGTTCATTTCCATGAAATATACTCACATTAATCTATAATGTGGAACTTTATTCCCTTTTAATTAAACATGGTCATAGGATTATACAGTCATGATAAACTCACCTAAAACCATCCCTAAAATCATACTAAAATAAGACAACTATGGATCTCAGTCTCTATCATTGTTTGGGGCCAAAATTTAATACTACCAGTCATTGATAGGTCTAGTGATATACCCTCTGATGAGATTATATTTCTTATAAATGAAAACTTTTGTAGCAAAAGTTTACACATTGAATTATTTTAATATAGTTTCTCCTTAGTTATATTCTTTAGAAACATTCTCGCATTTTCTTTATAATAATACATCCTATTTTAATAGATAAGAATATCATCAATAAATACTACAAAAAATATATCATTGTAATATTTAATGAATTTATTAAAAAATTATTGATGATAGAAGGAGAATTAATATAGTCAAAATGAATCACTATATATTTATATTGACTAAACCGTGTTAAAAGAATATGTTCACCGCAAGGAGACACACATCTCCAAATCAATACATTTTATATATTTACTTGGAATTACTTCTTCAATGCATATAACTCAATTAGGTCCACTCTATATAGAGTACTTTAAATTGTTGTGCAACTAGGTACGAGTTCTATTGATAACGAAAATTTATGATCTGGATTAATGATTTGAAACACTTCTAAAAATTTCAAAAAATTAACAAACAAGAAGAATATCCTTGATCATGATTCCCCCCACTATTTATGATAAACAAACCTTCTCGATTGGAATTGGGGATCATAAAATGTCTTTAATATCCCTTATATGTTCATAATTAACTTCACATATATTGGCAATCATATTTTATTTTGGAATATCAGAGATAAAATCCCTCCTCAAAAAATTTATCTGGTATTTAGACAAAGATATAAAATCCATGCTTTGGATGAAATTAAATTCAACTAGAAGAAGATTGAAAGCATTATAGGGATTTAAATTCCAACCAACATCTACAAAAGAGGAATCATATACTTGAAATGATATCATTATACCATCATAGGTTTTCATTGATAATTTCATATCTAATAACATGGGGGGAATTTTGGAACACAAATATAATTTATTACATATGATATAATTGGTAGATATATATTAATATAATACATTCATTTGTATAGAGTGGAAAGTATGTTAGAACCTCACTAGGGAATTATCACAACCCTAATAAAAAACATAGTTATCACTAGATATTTCCCATTTTCCCTCGTCTAGTGAGGTTACTATCATAAATATTCTTCTTTAACCCTCAGGTTTTTCCACTGGTCATCATACATTCCACTCTCATTACACTTGTACCACTGATTCTGGGGATGTACATTGTGCATATCATTATATTTATTCTCATCATTTCCTAACTTATTCCCATTACATCAGAAATAAATAGCTCGATGACCTTCCCTTCCATTATTAAAACATTAAATATTTTCCCTAAGGAAATTTTCTTCTATGTTTCTTCCTACACATAAATCATAAAATAATGATAATATTCTTCTCACCATGGTTCTAATATTTTCTTTTGACATATATTATTTTTTTTGAAAACCATGATCTTAATACAGAACTCCGACATCCATTTCCACCAATACTAGACATAAAATAATGTCTTTATAGATACTATTTTATCTTCTGGAACACTCTCTTTAGAGATTTGGTTTTAATCCATTGAAGAATCATTGATCGTTACATTCTTGTTAGATGATAGTACCCGAAGTGTGCCATGCATGTCTTTAAAAATTTTAATATTAGTTAATAATGGATTCATCATCCTTTTGAAATATCTCGAGTAACTCATTATTCATATTTGTATAGAAAATTTGAGAAATATACATATTGAAAAATTAGTTTGTAAAGCCCCGAACCAAGTTACCCAGAGTCGGTGCATTATTTTAATACATTGGGATTATTACAATGAATCAAGTCCCAAAGGACCAATTAGTTTAGCAGTCTTGGAAAATAGATTACATACATGAATGATACATTACACTTCATAACATACAAAACAACATAAATAATCCTTTATTAATGACATTATTCCCTTGTATTAACCCTTCTTATCAATCACAATATACTTCTTGGAATCCTGGGAAAAATAAAACATAGCAAAGGGGTGAGCTCAAACGCTCCGTAAGGGTAATCAATATAGAGGAAACTTTCATAAATAAGCATAAAAATTTAAGGAAATGTATAACTAAAAAAAGCCATTTAAACTTGAACTTCAACATAATATGGCAAAGATAAAATAAAATAATTCCATTTACTTATTCACATGGATGTTCTACTAGTCGAACAATCACAAGAAATATCAATAACCACTTTCATAATAATAGAATGCAAAATGCCAGATTATCATAACCACATAGCCAAGGCCTCGTTCCAAGACTACAAATAAGATTTTTCCAAGGCCTTGTGCCAAGAAACTAGTTTGTCTCATGAGACCTACCGATGCATCTAGGAGCTATAGTGGGCTCCACCTGTCACATATTAAGTCCAATGCATTCACATATGAAAAGGTTTAAACATAACATTAACATTCGTATTAAAACTAGCATACGAAATGTCAATATTATCACCATAAACCATGAATGGTATAAAAATAGCACATCCATAGTCAAACATATAAAAAAACCTTCAATATAATATAAAAGTTTTGTATCATAATAAATCAACTTCAAATAAGCTTAAAATCCATCAAAGGATGTTGACATATATGAAATCAAAACTATTTGAGAGAAATAACTCTTTTCTCGAAATCATTGAAAAGTCACAAATTTATAAAGGAAGTAATTTAAAAGAGATTTTTGACTCAAAGTGTCCCATACCACTTTGAGAATTTTGAAAAAAATATCACTTCAAAACCTTCATGTCCACATAAATAAATCCTTAAAATCATTTTGAAAACATGGACATTAATTAAAAATCATTAGAAAGATAAATATTTAAAACATTTAAAATTATGATCTTGATAAAGAGTACCTTTCAAAAATTCTTAAAATATTCATTTTGAAATCATTTAAAAGTCACATAATTATAAAATAAAACATTTACTTTGAAAATATTCTTATAAGATTTTATGGGAATATTTGAAGATTTTATAATGGCAGAAAATAGTCACACTCTCCGTATAAGTTAAAAAAATCATTTTTACATTAAATCTGTTGAAAGGTAAAAAGTGCATTATTTGGAAAACGACGGAAAGATTCCTTTAAAAACACATAAGGGTATAAATGAATTTAACCCATATTCTTTGTAAATAGTAAAAATGTTTTGAAATACTTTTTGAAGAAACATGGATGTGGATGATAAAGAGATCACAGTAGATTATTACGTATAAAAAACCTCGGATAATGAAGTGATTGCGAAATAAACCCTTACCTTGTACTTTTCCTTGGTTGGGCTAAGTTAACCTCCTGTATAATGGTGAAATAATTGTTATTAAATTATACAAGAATCATATACATTAATATGATATCATATATGATCTTTTAACATTGATTTGTTAAAAATATCATAGTATTATTGTTGTTTCAGGTGTTAACTTACTCGTTTTCTTTTATATGTTTTGTTACGTAAGCCATGTTTGTAATGGATAGGTTGTATCATAATCATATCCAGAATTATATCAAGTCCTTAGATACTATTATTAATCATCAAATGAGAATTATACTTGAATGGATACGATGGAGAATGAATCTCATTGCGTTCGTGGAGACGGTAGTCCGTACGTACGCACGAGCGATAATATCATTCTTTTGATATTAAAATAATATATAATTGGATGGTATATCATATATAAAGAATCATTATCATGTTACTTCTATTATTTACATGAATTAAACATCATTATTATACCCTGCAAATAATAATTTATTGAAAAACAATTACACCACGACGTGGAGACGGTAAGCCGTACGTACGCACGTATGGTGACATGTTATTCAAAGGATGGATAGAATACTGAATATAGTTGTACCATATTTAGAATAAAATCACAGTATATATATTATACTGGAGTTATTATTTTAGAATGGTAACAACAAAGGAAGAGGAAGTGGAAGAAGAAAGGAACTTGAAAAATGGTGGTGAAATCATTACCTCTTCTTTGGGTTCTTCCTTTTGATTTGATCAAAAGGGCTCCATAGCTTGGCTTTCTGATCAAACTGAGGCTTATAGGATGTATTGGGGGAAGTTGGGAGAGTATTTGGACAGAGTTTGGCCAAACCAAAAGGCTTTGAAGTTGTGAAGAAATGAGAAAGAGGAGTGCCCTTTTATAAGAGGGGTGAGGGGCACATTTGGAAATGCTAGAAATATTAATTCATAATAAATTAATATTCGGTTTCTAATGGCTCCAAAGTTTATTATTTAAATGTTAAGGTGGGAATAGGTCTAGAACCATTCAACCAATATAATTTAGACAGGTTTGGGTTACTATATTAACCTTATCTTTAAGTATTAACTCTTAGTTAATTAGTTTGACATTTACCATATCACTATGTATTTTTATATTATATAGTTAATAAACTTACTATATACATCCAAGAGACCCCTAAGTGGTCCATTAATGATACAACTATCAGTATATAAGTCTCTTGTCTGACCCTTAGATTTTTAGAAATTTAATATCAGTTAATAATATAATATTTGTTTTAAAAACTCTTTTATGTCAATTTTGACACTATTCAATAGTTGATTTTTGTGAAACTCATAACAGAATGATTACTTCGAAAAAAGTTATTTTAATCAATCCTAATATGTCATATTATCCGAGAAAATTATTGTAATTCATTAAAATTCTCAAATTATATTTATTTGGGTATTTATAATATCAATTATTTTAAATTTTCACTAATATAGTAATTATTGCATCATCATTGTATCATACATAAATTAACTTATGTAATCTCTAAATATTATAAATAAAATATCAATATGTAAGAAATATTTTTATATTTTAATGAATATTTATAGTCTAAAATCCGACATACATAACCCTATGTAAAAATTTGTTTGCTAAAAGATATATGCATGTGTCATTTTTGTATTCATTTTAACTTAATTAAAATAAAGTGTCCCTATCACCTACAAGTAGCTCCATGGGGTCCCAAAATCGACCAAAAGATGCCTATGGTAGAACCTGTATCAATAAATAATGCTAGGACACGTTTTAGGGTAATTTAGTGTTATTATGATATTATTATTTAACCCTTATTTACCGGATTTACCCTTAACCATGGTAAATAAAATATTCACCGAAGTAATTATTCAAAATGTATAAAAATAAAAGTTACCTATTTACACAATTTGAACATCCTGATTCCAAATATGGAATCCATTTTCTCAAATTCGAAACACAGAAGTGGTAGAAATTAATTTAAAATTAATTCCCGTTGTTAAAACAAAAAGCGTGTTCTAAGAGATAATAACAATCAAAAGATTGACACTTGTTTATGTCCGGTTTAATTGTAAAATTATGTACAATGACCAACATTGTATTAAATGGTAAAACTATATTCTAAATATACTTTAAAACCACTCAAATTAATAATTTATCACTATTAATTATTTTTATTAAAAAAGTTGTTTTTAATTAAAATTTAGTAATTTTCACTATTCATCAAAATATGAAAGTTATCTGAAAAGTACCAAAATTTCACCTTAGGCTAAATTCGATACTCCGAATCCAAAAATGAAGTCCATTTTGAAATATAAAATATATATAATTTCAAAAAGTAGGTATTACTATTCATAACGGCTAGTTTGATTGGTTGTGGTGTGTGTTAGAACTCGAAATTGTGTACAACACACGCTATTGTATTATTAAAAGGAAAGCATTCCATAGAAGCTTGGGATGTTTCATTTTAAATTTTTGATGTCCCCATTTAGTCAAAAAGTTTAAAATATTGTATTTAAAAAGGGTTCACTATTAAAAGTTGGTAAAAGTGCAATACTGAAAATGAATTTTTCTTACATTATGTCTAAGACTCTCATAACACGGATTCTAAAATTATAGGGATTATATAAAATTTAAAATTTAGTTAATACTATTCATAAACTCTTTTGAATGGATTTTTTGTTAAGTCATGGTGCTCTTCAACTCGGTGTTGCATGTAGTGTAAGTTATTGAATTATTTTGAAGAAATAGCACACTATGAAATCTTGGGGTGTTACATTCTCCCCTCCATCAATAAATTGCCTCCTCGCAATTTGAAATTGATCTTCGAAAATAAAAGGTTGAAAATAGAACATATCTTTGTGGGAAAACCCAAATCGGAAATTGGGTTACTAAAATTTAGTCTTAATATGAGGAAAAGAGAAATGAAAGGGTCACCACCAAATTATGTTATCGATTAAGAGAACATTGGTGGCAATTAGAGACATATAATTGGAGGAAAAACCTAATTATTTATAGGTCGTGATTGAGGTCATCAATCACAAACAAGTTTAAAATTTAGGTCCTTAAATTCATCAATCTATGATGATTTGAAATACCATCGGTTCAACAAAACATATGGTATTAGGATAACACATTTTTGGTTTTAGGACTACATAAATAAAGTATAAGAATTAATTTCATTATAGAATAAGCGAAGAAGAAAATATATTCTTGACAAATAGAGTTCCATCCATTAACTAATTTCTATCAGAAACACATCTTTCACTCTAAAAGATAATAGAATGTAAGAAAATTCTATTTATCCTATTCGTATAGGGTTCAAAAAAAAGAATTTATAATTAATCTACCAGATCTTTAAAAAAATACATTATTTAATCTCGGACATCATGTGGGTCAGTGGTAGGTGATACAACCTTTTCGCCCTTCGGTTGTGTGTTCAAGTCTCACGGCCTTGCCGGACGCGACAGGTTGCCGCCCGACCTCCGGGTGGTCCTTTTATAGCAATCAAAATAATGAAAACTAGAACTATCCAAAATACTTCAGTACAAAATTTATAAGGAAGGTAATCACAATACAGATCATTTTTTCTACTTATTAACATTTGAACACCTTAATCATGTATTCTTTTAAGACACTGCAACATCTTGAATTACCATAAAACCTTATTGATTACATTCATTATCCCTTATTCCTTACGGAATAACAGATATAGTCCTTCAATCCAAAAATGTTTTAAACCCCAACAATGATGGAATATAAAAATCACTAATCAGTTTCAAGGTAGTCATGAATATCTAATATAATTTAACCAAACCAATCTTGTATTATTCCAAAACAACTACCTCGGTATCAGAACTATATTATGGTTTATCAATCTCTCAACCATATACTTTCCAAAAATTTATCCTGTTATTGAGTCACATTTCATTGTTCCACACATCTCAAGTCCTTAATGAAATAGTATTGTAGTATAATCCTTATATACTCCATAATTATTATAACAAGTAAATTATTGATACAACACTCAAATGACATAATCAACACAATAACTCTAATCATTCCTCTTCATCTGTGGTAGTATCATAACTTGATTATTATCAAATAGCATCATTTGTGGCACAATCTGATGACTGGGACATAGGTTCACGTAGTGTCCAAACTCCTTGCAAATGAAGCATTGTACATCTGAAACGATTTTCTTACCCTTACAGTCATGTACTTTGTGCCCTTTTCCTCCACACTTATAACAAACTCCCATTCCTTTCAGGCAAGTTCCAGGGTGTTTCTTCCCACAGTTATCGCATATGGGAAAATTCTTCTTTTCCCTCTTCCCTTTATCAATCTTTCTCTCTTCCATCCTTTTCCTCTCTTTCTTCCCTTAAAAGCCACCGGACTCAGTAAAATCTTTAATTATCTTATCAAAACATGATATTATTTCTTCATATGATGATAATACGTGGGACACTATTTTCCTTCTAAATGATGGATTAATACCAGGAAAGATAAGATCCTTCTTACTCTATGGATCATACGTATTACTGGAGTTCACATTCTTTCTACTGGGCATAATTTCTATATAATAGCATAAAATAGGTCAGATTATGAATTGAAATTAATAATTCCAAACTTGTAAAATACTTAACGCAAATTGAACAGTTTATGGATATAATCCATAATCATAAAAATGTTTTTTTTGAGTAAGTATATACTCATGATCCCTTCATAATGGTTTGTAAATAAAATGATAATTATCCTAAGCATATCCCCCGGGAGTGTCGTAACCATGAGTGCAGCAAGGCCCGTTGTCGTGCACCAGTTCCCGTTCGAGTCTAGCTCAAAGCGGTATTTTCGGGTTTTACCCCTAGGTACATATGTTCCAGAGCCGCCTCTACCTGCTCGTATCCAGACAGGGATGTATTGCTCGGAAAACTCACAAAATATCTACAATACCAAAATTATTGGATGTTCTTAGATACTAATCCTCATATTCCATCTTAAATCAATGTGCTCTAATCAGAGTTTATCTAAATATAGCTTCCAAGGTTTGTAATAAACTTCCTCTGATACCAAATGTAACTCCCCGAAACCAGTTACCTAGAGTCGGTGCATTATTTTAATACATTGACATGATTACAAGGAATCAAGTCCCAAAAGACCGATTAGTTTACCAGTCTTGGAAAATATATTACATACATGAATGTTACATTACACTTCATAACATACAAAAAAACATAAATAATCCTTTTTGAAAGACATTATTCCCTTGTCTTCACCCTTCTTATCAATCACAATATACTTCTTGGAATCATGGGAAAAATAAAACATAGCAAAGGGGTGATCTCAAACGCTCCGTAAGGGTAAGAAATACAGCGGAAACTTTCATAAATAAGCATAAACATTTAAGGCAATGTATAACAAAAAAAACCTTTTAAACTTGAACTTCAACATAATATGGAAAAGATAAATTAAAATAATTACATTTACTTATTCACATGGATGTTCTACTAGTCGAACAGTCACATGCAATATCAATAACCGCTTTCATAATAATGGAATGCATAATGCCAGTCTATTATAACCACATAGCCAAAGCCTCGTGCCAAGACTACAAATGAGATTTTGCCAAGGCCTTGTGCCAAGACACTAGTTTGTCTCATGAGACCTACCAATGCATCAAAGAGCTATAGCGGGCTCCACCTGTCACATATTAAGTCCAATGCATTCCCATATGAAAAGGTTTAAACATAACATAAACATTCGTATTAAAACTAGCATACAAAATGTCAATATTTTCACCATAAACCATGAATGACATAAAAATAACACATCCACAGTCAAACATATAACAAAAGCTTCAATAAAATATAGAAGTTCTGTATCATAATAAATCAACTTCAAATAAGCTTAAAATCCATCAAAGGATGTTGACATAGATGAAATCAAAACTATTTGAGAGAAATATCTCTTTTCTCGAAATCATTGAAAAGTGACACATTTATAAAGGAAGTAATTTAAAAGTGATTTTTGAATCAAAGTGTCCCATACCACTTTGAAACTTCTGAAAAGAAATATCATTTCAAATCCTTCATGTCCATATAAATAAATCCTTAAAATCATTTTGAAAACATGGACATTAATTAAAAATATTTATAAAGATAAATCTTTAAAACATATAAAATTAGGATCTTGATAAAGAGTGCCTTTAAAATATTCTTAAAATATTCATTTTTAAATCATTTAAAAGTCACATAATTATAAAATAAAATATTTACTTTGAAAATATTCTTATAAGATTGTATGGGAAGCTTTGACGATTTTATAATGGTGGAAAATAGTCACACCCACCGTATAAGTTAAAAAAAATATTCTTACATTAAATTTGTCGAAAGGTAAAAAGTGCAGTGTTTGGAAAACGACGGAAAGATTTCTTTAAAAAAACATAAGGGTATAAATGACATTAACCCATATTCTTTGTAAATAGTAAAAAAAATTTGATATACTTTTCAAAGAAACATGGATGTGGATGATAAAGATATCCCAGTAGATTATTACATATAAACAACCTCGGATAATGAAGAGATTGAGAAATAAACCCTTACCTTGTACTTTTCCATGGTTGGGGTAGGTTAACCTCCTGTATAATGGTGAAATAATTGTTATTAAATTATACAAGCATCATATACAATAATATGACATCATTTATGATCTTTTAACATTGATTTGTTAATAATATCTTAGTATTATCATTGTTTCGGGTGTTAACTTACTCGTTTTCTTTTATATGTTTTGTTACGTAATCCATGTTTGTAATGGATAGGTTGTATCTTAATCATATCCAGAATGATATCAAGTCCTTTGATACTATTATTAATCATCAAATAAGAATTATACTTGAATGGATATGATGGAGAATGAATCTCATCGTGTTCATGGAGACGGTAGTCCGTACGTACACACGAGCGACAATATCATTTTTTGATATTGAAATAATATATAATTGGATGGTATATCATATATACAGAATCATTATCATGTTAAATCTATTATTTAAATGAATTACACATCATTATTATACACATCCAAATAATAATTTATATAATAACAATTACACCACGACGTGGAGACGGTAAGCCGTACGTACGCACGTATGGTGACCTGTTATTCAAAGGATGGATATAATACTGAATATAGTTGTACCATATTTATAATAACATAAAAATATATATATTATGATGGATTTATTATTATATAATGGCAACAACAAAGGAAGAGGAAGTGGAAGAAGAAAGGAACTTGAAAAAGGGTGGTGAAATCATTACCTCTTCTTTGGGTTCTTCCTTTTGATTTGATCAAAAGGGCTCCTTAGGTTGGCTTTCTGGTAAAAATAAGGCTTCTAGGATGTAGTGGGGGAAGTTGGGAGAGTATTTAGGCATAGTTTGGCAGAACCAAAAGGCTTTGAAGGTGTGAATAAATGAGAAGGAGGAGTGCCCTTTTATAAATGGGGTGAGGGGCACCTTTGGAAAAGCTAGAAATATTAATTTATAATAAATTATTATTCGGTTTCTAATGGCTCCAAAGTTTATTATTTAAATTTTATGGTGGGGATAGGTCGAAAACAATTCATCCAATAGAATTTAGACATGTTTGGGTTACTATTGTAACCTTATCTTTAAGTATTGACTCTTAGTCAATTAGTTTGACATTTACCATATCACTTTGTATTTTTATATTATATAGTTAATAAACATACTATATACATCCAAGATACCCCCGAGATGTCCATTAGTGATACAATTATCATTATATAAGTCTCGTGGCCGAAACATAGATTTTTAGGAATTTAATATCAATTAATAATATAATATTTGTTTTAAAAACTCTTTTATGTCAATTTTGACACTATTCAATAGTTGATTTTTTGTGAAACTCATAAAAGAAGGATTACTTCTAAAAAGGTTAATTAAATGAATCCTAATATGTAATATTATCCTATAAAATTATTTTAATTCATTAAAAGTCTCAAATTATATTTATTTGGGTATTTATAATATCAATTATTTTAATTTTTCACTATTATGGTAATTACTGCATCATCATTGTATCATACATAAATTATATTTTGTAACCTCTAAAAATTATAAATAAAATATAATTATGTATTAAATCGTTTTATATTTCTAATGAATATTTATAGTCCAAAATACAACATATATAACCCTATGTAACAATTGTTTTACTTAAAGATATATGCTTGTGTCATTTTTGTATTCATTTTAAATTAATTAAAATAAAGTGCCCCAATCACCTACAAGTGGCTCCATTGGGTCCCAAAATCTACACATAGATGACTATGGCCAAACATGTATCAAAAAATAATGCTAGGACTCGTTTTAGAGTAATTTAGTATTATTATAATATTATTTGTTAACCCTTATTAACCGGATTTACCCTTAACCATGGTAAATAAAATATTTACCGAAGTAATTATTCAAAATGTCTACAAATAAAAGTTACCTATTTAAAAAAAATGAACATCCTGATTCCAAATATGACATCCATTTTTTCAAATTCAAAACACATAAGTGGTAGAAAGTAATTTAAAATTAATTCCCGTTGTTAAAACAAAAAGTGTGTTTTAAGAGAGAATAACTATCAAAAGATTGACACTTTTTTATGTCCGGTTTAATTGTAAAATTATGTACAATGACCAAAATTGTATGAAATGGTAAAAATATATTCTAAATATGCTTTAAAACCACTCAAATTAATAATTTATCACTATTAATTATTTTGATTAAAAAAGTTGTTTTTAATTAAAATTTAGTAATTTTCACTATTCATCAAAATATGAAAGTTATCCGAAAAGTACCAAAATTTCACCTTAGGCTAAAGTCGATACTCCGAATCCAAAAATGAAGTCTATTTTGAAATATAAGATATATATAATTTCAAAAATTAGGTATTAATATTCATAACGGCTAGTTTTATTGGTTGTGGTGTGTGTTAGAACTCGAAGTTGCGAACAACACACGCTACTGTATTATGCAAAGGAAAGCAGACCATGGAAGCTTGGGATGTTTCATTTTAAATTTTTGATGTCCCCATTTAGTCAAAAAGTTTAAAATATTGTATTTAAAAAGGGTTCACTATTAAAATTTGGTAAAAGTGCAATACTGAAAATTACTTTGTTCTTACATTATGTCTAAGACTCTCATAACATGGATTCTGAAATTATATGGATTATATAAAGTTTAAAATTTAGTTAATACTATTCATAAAATCTTTTCAATGGAATTTTTGGTAAGTCATGGTGCTCTTGAACTCGGTGTTGTGTGTAGTGCATGTTATTGAATTATTTTGAAGAAATAACACACTATGAAATCTTGGGGTGTTACATAGTTCATGAACTCATCCAAATTTATGGAATCAAATTCTTCATATTTCTCAAAATTTATGATATGATTCCAGCAATAATATGATTCACCGTTCAAAAGATAGAGATCTAAAATTTATTTTTATGTTCTAAAAGTAATAGGAAAAATTATATATTTTTATTGGTATTGGTCTACTTGTAACACCACAATCTCCCACAGTACACTTCTCTATGAATAATACAATTGCGTGAGTAGTAAGAAAATTCGAGTTCTAACACACCACAACCAATCAAACTAGCCGTTTTGAATAGTAATACCCACTTTTTGAAATTTTATAAATTTTATCATAAAATATGACTTCATTTTTGGATTCAGAATATCAAAATTATCTTAAGGTGACTTTTTTTATTTTTTTTGAAAACATTAATTTTTTGATGAATAGAGAAAAACACTCAGTTATAGTTTAAAAATGATTTTTTATTTAAATATTTATTTATTTTATTTAAATTTATTTTACGTCAAAAGAGATACATAATTCCTATATTTGTTCAACGTAATTCATTGGAGTCAGTTTATAATATTCTTCGATATATAAAAAGTTGATTGATCTTTTTACCGTTTTGTACCCACCTCATAGGAGCATTTGAAAATTTACATAAAACATAATTTTACAGATTCTGTGAGTTGAATTTCCAAAATCTGAGAGACACGGCTGATATTAGTACGTAAAATGTTGTTCAATAAGTTGAAAACAATTGTTGGTGAATAGTAACTTTTTCTGTTTATTTAACACAGTTAAAAGTAAATAGGGTAATTAAGGGTAAAATGATATAATTATTTCCCTAACACATGCCCTAATTATATTGGATAAGTAAAATTTGACCAAAAAAACTTTAGGAATAAAATATAAACCTGTTTGGTCCACTTGGATTCGATTAGGACATTTATTATTATTTAATTCAAAGAAGAGTTAAAATCAATGTTTAATAAATAAAACATTTTCAATATAGGGTTACACATAATATAAATTAGACTATAAATAATCATTAGAATGCTAAAAATATTTCCTACATAATGGTATTTTATTTATATTTTTTAGATGTTAAATAACTTATTTTATTTATGACATAATCATGATGTAGTGATTACCAAATTGATGAACGATTAGAATAATTGACATTATTAATTTCCAAATTAATGAAATTAACAATTTTTATGAATTAAACCAATCATATAGGTTAATATGACATATTTTAGTTGGTTACAATAATTTAGTTCGAAGTAATAATGCTTTTATGAATTAAAAAAACAAAATACAAATAGTGACAAAAATGGCATAAAATAGTATTTAAAACATATATTATATTATTAATTGATATCATATTCTTAAAAATATAACGATCATCCAAAAGACATATATAATTATAGGTGTATCATTAATTAACCTCTTGTGGTTCTCTTGGAATTATATAGTAAGTTTGATAGCCATATAATATAAATATACAAAGAGACATAGTAAATGTCGAACTATTTAACTAAGAGTTAAATCTAAACGATAAAGTTAATATATAGAACCAAAAATATTTAAAACATATTGGATGAGTTTTTATCATCCAATCCCCACCTTAGAGTTTAAATAATCAATTTTGGAGCCAATAGAAATCGACAAAAAATTATTATAAAATACTATTTCTAACTTTTCCTAAAGTGCCCCTCACCCCTCTAATAAAAGGGAACTCCCCCTACTCTCTAATTCACAATATCAAAGTCATTTGGCTCAGACCACCCCTGCAAAATACCCTCTCAATCATCCCCCCTTCATCATATAGGCCTTCATTTAGTCAGAAATCCAACTTATGTAGCCCTTTTGATCATATCAAAATGAAGATCCCGAAGAAGATGTAAATATTGCATCACCTCTTTTAAGTTATTTTCTTCTTCAACTTCCTCTATCTATGTTGATTATATTATAAAATAATAACTCCACACTCTTCTATATATTGTGATTTTATTATAAATATGGTACAACCATATTCAATATTCTATCCATCCTTTGAATGACATGTCACCATACATGCATTTGTACAGCTTACCGTCTCCACGTCGTGCTGTAATTGTTATTCAATACATTATTATTTGAATGGGTATAATAATGATGTTTAATTGATGTAAATAATAATTATATAATAATAATTATTCCGTATATATTATATACCATCCAAATATATGTTATTTTTATATCAAAAGAATGATATTGTCCCTCGTGCGTATGTACAGATTACCATCTCCACAAACGCGATGCGATTAATTCCACATCGTAACCATTCTAGACTAATTTTCATTAGATGATTAAAAATATTTTTTAATGAATTAATATCATTTTGAATATGAATAGGATAAATCTGATCCATAAAACACATTACTTATGTAACAAATCATAAAACAGATAACGAATCAGTTAACACCTGAAATGGTGAAAATACTAAGATATTATTAACATAGAAATACTAAATGATCTTATATAATATCATATTAATGTATATGATTTTTGTATAATATAATAAAAATTATTTCACCATTATACAAGAGGTTAACCTATATTCGACATTGGAAAAGTACAAGGTAATGGTTAAGTTCACAATCTCTTTATTATCAGAGGTTGTTTATACATAATTATCTACTGGGACCTCTTTATCATCCACATCCATGCTTCTTAAAAATATATTTCAAAAAATTTTACAATTTTCTAGATAATGGGGTAAATTCAGTTATACCCTTATTTGAACTTATATTCTTTGAAAATAATCTTTTCTTCGTTTTCCAAACAAGGAACTTTAAGACCTTTTTGACAAAAATAAGGTAAGAATGTTTTTTTAACTTATACAGCAGATGTGTCTGTTTTCCACCATTATACCATCATCGAAGCATCCCTTAAATGCTTATATTAATATTTTCAAAATAAATGTTTTCTTCATAATTATGTGACTCTTAAATGAGTAAAAATCAAAAGAGATATTTCTTTAAAAAATGTTTTAATTTCATCTATGTCAGCATCCTTTGATGGATTATAAGTTTATTTGAAATTGATATATTATGATAAAAAAACATCCATATTGTATTGAAATTTTTTTGATAAGTTTTATTGTGTATGTTCTTTTTTTATACCATTCATGGTTTACTGTTAAAGTATTGAAATTTCGTATGGTATTTTTAGTACGAATGTTTTTGTTATATTTCAACCTTTTCATATGAGGAATGTATTAGAATTAGTAAGTGACGGGTGGAGTATTCTATATCTCCTTGATTCATCGGTTGGTCTCATGAGACCACTTGCTGTTGAATTGGACATGGCCTTTCCCATTATTATATATGTTTTCGGTCGAGGCCATAATCAATTTTAGACTTCTTGGTCGAGGCCTTGACAAAATGTTTCAGAATGTCCGACATTATACATTCCTTCATTATGAAAACAATATTGAGGGTTCATGTGGTCACTTGACTAGTCGAATACCCATGATTATGTTTAATTATGTAATTATTTATTCATCTCATATTGCTACCATAAAATCATTCATGTTTATTATTGGTAAAGGCATGTCATTTCAATTATTCACCATGATTAATATTTATGTTAACTTTCGCTGTATTGAAAACCCTTATTAAGAATTTTAGCTCACCCCTTTCCTCTGTATCATTCTCCCAAGATATGATGAAGTTAGTTATGAGTTACATTCATGCATAATCTAGGAGGCATAGATGTTTCTAATAGAATAAATCCGTGTAATATTTCATTTCAAGATGTAAAGTTGAACTTATGTATGAATCTTGTTTCCAATAATACTAAATAGATTGGTCATTTGAGGCATGATTTCCTTGTGATCATGTCAATGTTAGGTAATAATGAAATGAATCTGGGTAACTAGTGTCAGGGTGTTACAGTTGGTATCAAAGGATGTTTAGTACAAACCCTAGAAACTATATTTATATAAACTCTGTTTAGAGCACATTACCCTAATATACACTTTGAGGATTAGAATAGATGAAGTTATTAGAATTTTGGTAATATAGAGATTTTGTGAGTTTTCCAAGCAATACTTCTATGACTGAATAAGATTTGGTAGAGGTGGCTCTTGAACAGATATACCTAGGGGTAAAAACCAAAAAAACCGCTTTGATCTAGTCTCAAATGAGAACTAGTGAACGACAATGGTCCTTGCTATACTCTTGGTTACGACACTCCTGGGGGATATGCTTAGGATTATTCTCATTTTCATTTCAAACCATTATGAAGGGTTTATGAGTATATACTACCTGAATGAAAACATTTTTATGATTAATTATTATATCCATAAACTGTTCAATTTATCTAATGTGATTTACAATATTGGAATTAGGTATTGCGATTCATAAACTAATCTAATGTATTCCATTGTTTAGAAATGGCGCCAAGTGGAAGGAATGGAAACCATAAAAATACATGCACTCCATTTAGGCATTTCCCTCCTTCTCAAGATAATTATAGTGGAGCTGGTGATACAACTGGTGCTGATCAGCTTATCACCATAATGGGAAAACTCACACTGGTTATTAATAATAACTTTACCCATATGGAGCACCCCGATCCACAACGCGGAGGATCAATGTTAGTCCAACTCATGAAGAAACAACCACCAACATTCAATGGGGGTAAAAATCCATTAGTAGGTGAGGAATTGATAAATTATTTATAGAAAGTATTCCACGCGTTGGGGAGTAACAAAAGGGAAAAAGTTATCATGGATGTTTACCGGCTCACTTGAGATGCTGATCAATGGTGGTCATTGATTCAAAAAACAAAGGAAGATGATAAAGTATCAAATATTTAAAGGAGGGAGTTTAAAGAAATGTTCATATTAAAATACATTCCTCATGACCATCAACCAGATATGGGAAGACAATTTATGAGTCTGAGGAAGAAGGAGGATTGGAATATAGAAAAGTATGAAGAAATCTTTACAAGGATAGAGGGGTATGCTAGAGATTACATACGTATCCTAAGAAGTAAGATTGGATGTTTTATTGATGGGTTAAAACCATTTCTCCATCGAGCATTAGTATCACAATCATTCTCATCATACGAAGATATTTCCTTGTGTGCTATCGTGATTGAAAAGGAATTCTATAAGTCTTGTGACTTGAAAGAAATGAACAAGAAGAAGAGATCACCTGAACAATCTGGGAAATGAAATAAGGAAACAGGGAAGAAGGGAAAAATTGAATTTCCACCCTGTCATAATTGTGGAAGGAAGCACCCTGGTGCCAGTCTAAAAGAAAAAGGAGTATGCTAAAAATGTGGATAAAAAGGTTATCTTGCTGGTGATTTTAATGGAAAGAACGATGCGACCAAAGTTCAATGCTACAATTTCCTAGAGATGGGACGTTATGAAAATGAATGTCTTCAGCGTTCGGGAAACATACCTCAGAAAATGCCAAGGGATATGGTTCAATCTTATCTGGTCACTACTGCTGATGTTGAAGCCCCAAAAGACATGGAGGCAGGTAATTTAATGGTTTTCTCAAGTTTAGCCAAAGAATTATTTGATTCTGGATCATTTCATTTTTTCATATATTCCTATTTTTCTATGAAAATTAGATGTTTCCAATTTGATTTAACAA
Source organism: Viscum album (assembly GCA_963277665.1). Lineage (NCBI taxonomy): Eukaryota > Viridiplantae > Streptophyta > Magnoliopsida > Santalales > Viscaceae > Viscum > Viscum album. Next base: position 540,569,321 of record OY728123.1, read on the forward strand.
GGGATTTGTCAGTCAAAACTCTTAAGTGAAGTATCATTGCTACAATGTTTTGTGGATCAGTTCCAATTTGGGAATATAAATGTTTTTTATCAGCTGGTCTAATCGTCATGCCCATGATTTAATTTGATATAATCTTTTTTATGGATTGGATTTTGGACCATGATACAAAAAATTATTGTAAGAAGAAGGATGTAACTAGTTTTGATGACGATGGTAAAGAACACCTTATCTTTAGAGAAGAATCATCACCACCTAATTCTTATTTAGATCCACCCCCAGTAGCTCAACTAGATTCAATTATTGGTGAGGAAGAGAATGAAATATCTATGGGTGAGGAATAGAATTTTCAAATAAATGATTTACCTATTGTAAAAAAGTAAGTTGATGTATTTCCATAGGATTTACCTGGACATCCTCCTGAACGAGAAATTGAGTTTTCCAATGATTTAATTCCTGGTTCAAGGCCCATATCGGAGACCCCTTATAGGATTTCCTCGATGTAATTACTAGAACTAAGGAAACCACTAATGGAATTGATTAATAAGGGATTTATTTGCCCTACTTTTTCTCCATGGGGAGCCCCTGTCCTTTTTGTTATGAAGAAAGATGGATCTCTGAGGATGTGAATTGACTACAGGGAGATCAATGTTATAGAAATAAACAACAAAAATACCCAACCTCACATTGGAGATTTATTCAACCAACATCATGGAGATCAATACTTTTCAAATATTGAACTTCGATCTGCATATCATCAGGTGTGTGTGAAGAAAGAAGACATTCTGAAAACACATTTCGATCTAGGTACGAGCATTACATGTTTACAGTAATGCCTTTTGGATTGACTAATGCACCCTCGGTCTTCATGGATCTCATGAATAGTGTTTTCATGGAATATATTGATGACATTGTTATGGTATTTATTGAAGATATCTTGGTATACTACAAAATCTATGAAGATCATGAAAATCACTTGCACATTGTCCTAAAAAATCTGAGAAGACATGAATTATATGGGAAGTTTAGCAAGTGTTTATTCTGGAATTATGAGATTTCTTTTCTTGGACATATTTTCTCTTAGGATGGAATCTCTGTTGATACATCTATGACCAATTCAATCCAAGAATGGCTAGCACTGACGAGTATAACTGAGGTACACAGTTTTGTTGGGTTAGCTGGTTATTATCGACATTTCATCTAGAATTTTTCCTGGTAGGCTAACCCATTAACCAAGCTCACACAAAAATGTGTTACATTTGTTTGGACAAAAGAGTGTGAACAATGTTTTGAAGAATGTAAGATAAGATTATTCAATGATCCTATCATGACTCTACCATCGGGGAATGATGGGTTTGTTATTTATAGTGATGCATCGTTGAAAGGACTTGGTTGTGTCCATATGCTGAATGATAGAGTAATTGCATGTGCATCACAACAGAGGAAAATTCATGAGAAAATGTATCCTACTCATGATCATGAGTTTTCAACTGTAATATTTTATTTGAAGATTTGTAGACACTATCTCTATGGTGAAAATTGTGAGATATATACTGATCACAGGAGTTTGATGTATATTTTCGCATAGAAATACTCAAAATGAGGCAAAGGAGATGGCTGGAAATACTCAAGAATAATGATTTCATGATACACAACCACTCAAGGAAGGAAAATAAGGTGGCAGATACTTTGAGCAGAAAGGATCATGGAGTTTTGAACAAGATGAGAGTTTAAAAGGATCCTATATACATGGATGAATTAAGATGGATGTGGGAATTACCGTGGAAGGTGAAACATCAATACTTTTTCACATGGTTGTCCATCCATATTTACTAGAAACGATAATGTGTTCCCAGAGCAATTATGAAGAGTTTCAAAAGAAGATTAATGCTGTGAATGATGGGAGACTGAATAACTTTTGTATGAAGATGGAATTTTTAAATTTGGGAAGAGACATTGTGTTCCCGATATACCTAATCTAAAAATTGAATGCTTGGATGAATCTCATTGCTCCAATTTCTCTATACACCCTTGGAGCACCAAAATATATAGAAATTTGATGTATCATTTTTGGTGGGGCACCATGAAGAGAGAGATTTCTGATTTTGTGTCAAGATGTATGTTTTTTCAACAACTGAAAGTTAGAAGGAAACAACCAGGAAGATTTTTTCAACCTCTAACCATACCAGAGTGGAAATGGGATAATATTACTATGGACTTTGTCATGGGACAACCAAATATTCCTAGAAGGAATGATGAAATTTGTGTCATTATTGATCACCGTACCATGTCAACTAATTTTCATGCTATAAGAGAAGATTTTACACTTGAGTGTCTATAAAGACTATATATTAATGAATTTGTGAGACTTCATGGTGTACCCCTATTGATTTTTTATGATCGTGATCCACATTTTACATCATGATTCTGGAAATGAATTCTGAAATCCCTAGATACTGAACTTCTTTTGAGCACTGGCTACCACCCCAAAACTGATGGAAAATCAGAATGGACTATTCAAATGTTAGAAGACACATTGGGAATATTCTCACATGACATTCAGGGTATGTGGTACCAATATTTACCTCTGGTATAATTTTCCTATAACAGTAGCTTCCATTCAATTATTCAGATGGGACCTTATGAAGCGTTATATTGAAAGATATTTCACACACCAACCTATTGGGATGATGTTGGTGAAAGAAAACTTGTAGGCCCAGAGATAGTGGAGGAAATGATGGAAATGGTGAAGGTTATCCAAACCCACATCAAAGAAGCTCAAAGTATGCAGAAGTTCTATGCCTATAACTGAAGGAAGGATTTGTAATTTTAGGTAGGAGAACATGTTTTCTTGAACATATCTCCATGGAAGGGTGTTAAAAATTTCAGTACAAAGGGAATATTAAGTCATAGGTACATCAGACCTTTTTAAATTCTAGAATAAATTAGGGTTGTAGCTTACCAGATTGCAATACCGCCAAGTCTCTCCAAAGTTCACGATGTGTTCCACGTATCACTGTTGAGAAAATAAATTACTGACACAACGCATGTACTCATCTATGAGTAATTAGAGCTGGAACCCGATATATCTTATTATGAAGATCCTGTCAAGGTTTTTTTATACAATTGAACAAGTGCTGAGAAACCGGATGACTCATCTGGTAAAATTTCTTCAGAGAAACCATAAGATGGAAGATGCAATGTGGGAACCCGAGGAACTTATGATGAAGAACCACTCAAGTATTTTTATTCAGTAATACTCTATAAATTTCTAGGACAAAATTATTTAAAGGAGGAGAGAATGTAACACACCGAGCTTCGATGGTACAATTATCTTTGAATAATACAATAGTGTGTGTTGTATGCAACTTCAAGTTCTAACACACCGCAACCAATCAAAATAGCCGTTATGAATAGTAATACCCACTTTTTGAAATTTAATAAATTTTATCTTTCAAAATGGACTTCATTTTTTATTCAGAATATCGAAATTAGCTTAGGGTGTATATTTGGTATTTTTCAAAAAACATTCAATTTTTTTTGAATAGTGTAAAACACCGAGTTATAATTTAAAAAATTATTTTTTTAATATTTATATATATTTTCTAAATTTATTTTAGGTAAAAATAGATACATAATACCTATATAAGTTCAATTTAATTAATTAGAGTTAGTTTTTAATAATTTTAGATATAAAAAAAATTAATTGAACTTTAACTGTCTTTTACCCACATCCTATGAGCATTTGCAAATTTACAGAAAACATAATTTTATCACATCTGTGAGTTGAATTTCAAATATCCGAGAGAAATGGTTGATATCATTATGTATAATTTGGTACAATAAGACCAAAATAATTTTTTGTGAACAATAACTTTTTACTTTTATTTGTCTCGGTTAAAAGTAAATAGGGTAATTAATGGTATAAATGATATTATTATTACACTAACACATGTCCTGATTCTATTAGATAATTATAATTCGACCAAAAAAACATAGGAATAAAATATTAAACTCTTTTTTCAACTTGGATTAGATTAAGACATTTATTATTATTTAATTCAAAGAAGAGTTAAAAGAGTTAAAATCAATGTGTAATAAGTAAAATGTTTTTAATATAGGGATAAACATAAGATAAATTCGACTATAAATATTCATTATAAATATAAAAATATTTCGTAGATAATGGTATTTTATTTATATTTTTTATACATTAATTAATTTAATTTATTTATGACACAATCATGATGCAATAATTACCTAATTAATGAATGATTAAAATAATTGACATTATAAATATCCAAATAAATGTAATTTGAGACTTTTTTTTAAAATTACACTAATCTTATAGGTTAATAGGAAATGACAGGGTTGGTTAGATGAATTTGTATCTATGTAATATTTCTATTATGAATTTAAAAAAAACAAAATACCAAAAAATGTCAAAATTGACATAAAATAGTTTTCAAAAAAAATATTTTATTATTAATTGATATTCTATTACTAAAAATCTAAGGATCAGCCAAAAAATTTATATAATGATAGTTGTATCATTAATGAACCACTTGGGGTTCTCTTGGAAGTATATAGTATGTTTATTAACTATTTAATATAAAAATACAAAGAGACATGGTAAATGTAAGACTATTTAACTAAAAGTAAAATCTAAAAGATAAAGTTAATATATAGACCCATACATGTCTAAAACCTATGGGTTGAGTGTTTTTAGACAAATAAACACCTTATCCTTTAAATAATCTATTTTGGATCCATTAGAAGTCGAAAAATATTTTATTATAAAATAATAGTTCTAGCTTTTCCTAAGGTGCCACTCACCCTTCTTATAAAAGGAAGCTCCGCCTTTTATATAATTAACACAATAAAATCCATTTGGATCGGCCAAAATATGCCAAAATACTCTCTAAACTGTCCTCACTTAATACTATATGCCTTACATTGTTGAGAAATCCATCTTATGGAGCCCTAATGATCAAATCAAAAGGAAGAACCCAAAGAAGGGGTAAAAATTTCATCACCTCATTCACATTCCTTTCATCATCGACTTCTTCTATATTTTTTGTTTCCATTATAAAATAATAACTCTAGTATATATTATATATTATTATGTTATTATAAATATGGGACAACCATATTCATTATTCTATCCATCCTTTGAATGACATGTCACCATACGTGCGTACGTACGGCTTACCGTCTTCACGTCGTGCTGTAATTGTTATTCAATACATTATTATTTGGATGGGTATAATAACATTGTGTAATTGATAAAAATAATAAATATAACATGATATTGAATCTATATATATGATATACCATCCAATTATATGTTATTTTAAAATCAAAATAATGATATTGTCGCTCATGCGTACGTACGGATTGTCGTCTCCACGAACGAAATTAGATTCTATCCCCATCATATCCATTCAAGAATAATTTTCATTACATGATTAAAAATAATGTTTGAAGGCTTAATATCATTATGAATATAAATAATATACATTGGATCCATAACACACATTACTTACATAAAAACGCGTATAAAGGAAAACAAATCAGTTAACACCAAAAATGACAATAATACTAAGATATTATTATCAAAGAAATACTAAAATATCATATATGATATCATATTAATGTATATGATTCTTTTTATAATTTAATAAAAATTATTTCACCATTATACCATAGGTTAACCTACCCTCGACCAAGGAAAAGTACAAGGTAAGGGTTAATTTCAGAATTTCTTTATTATCTGAGGTTCTTTATACGTAATTATCTAATGGGACCTCTCAATCATCAACATCCATGTTACTTAAAAATTTATTTCAACACATTTTTACTATTTACTAGAAAATGGGTTATAGAAATTTATAACCTTATTTGACATTATATGATTTTAAAGGAATATTTCTATCATTATCCAAACAAGTTACTTTATGACCTTTTCGACAAAATTAAGGTAAGAATGGTTTTTTAACTTATACGGAGGGTGTGGCTATTTTACACCATTATAACATCATATAAGTTACCTTAAAAGATTATAAAAATATTTTCAAAATAAATTTTTTCTTCAAAATTATGTTACTCTTAAATTATTACAAAATAAAAAGCGATATTTCTAAAAAAAAGGGTTTGATTTAATCAATGTCAGCATCCTTTGGTGGATTTTAAATTTATTTGAATTTGATTTATTATGATAAAAAATATTCCACATTTTATTGACGAGTTTGATGATATGTCTGACTATTAATGTGGTATTTTTATACCATTCATGGTTTATGGTTAATGTATTGACATTTTGTATTCTAGTTTTAAAATAAATGTTTGTGTTATATTTCAACCTTTTCATATGAGGAATGTATTGGACTTAGTAAGTGATAGGTGGATCCCTCTATAGCTCCTTGATGCATTGGTATGTCTCAAGAGAAAAATAGACATGGAATTCGTCGAGGCCTTTCCCAATTTATTATATGGATTTGGTCGAGGTCTTAATCATTTTGAGACATCTTAGCCCAGGCCTTGAAAAAATGTTTCAGAATGTACAACATTATAAATTACCTCATTATGAAAATAATATTGATGGTTCATGTGGTCATTCGACTAGTAGAATACCCATGATTAAGTTTTATTATGGCATTACTTACTCAGCTCATATTCCTCCCATAAAAGTATTCATGTTTATTATTGGTAAAGGCATGTGGTTTCAATTATTAACCATGAATAATATTTATGTTATCTTACACTGTATTACTTAACATTACTGAGTGTTTCATCTCACCCCCTTCTCATGTTTCATTTACCCAGGATATGAAATAGTTTGTGATGAGTGACCTTCATGCATAATCTAGGAGGCTTGGATGTTTCTAATGGAATAAGTCTGTGTTGTATTTCTTTTCAATTTGTAAAGTTGAACTTATGTATGAATCTTGTTTCCAATAATACTAAATGGATCAGTATTTTGAGAAAATATTTCCTTGTGATCATACCAGTGTAATGTAATAATGAAATGAATATGGGTAACTAGGGACGATGCATTACAGTTGATATCAAATGAAGATTAGTAAAAACCTTGGAAACTATATTTTGATAATCACTAATTAGACCACATTACCCTAAGATACAAATTTAGTATTAGTATAGACGAACTTCATAGAATTTTGTTAATGCAGATATTTTGTGAGTTTTATAAGCAATACATCCATTTCTAGATATGATAAGGAAGAGGCGGCTCTGGAATAGATGTACCTAGGGGTAAACCCTGAAAACACTGCTTTGAGCTAGTCTTGAACAGGAACCGGGGAACGACAACCGACCTTGCTGAAATATTGGTTACGACACTCCTAGGGGATATTCTTAGGATATTTCTCATTTTCATTACAAACCATTATAAAGGGGTTTTTAGTATATACTACCTCAACGAAAACATTTTTATGATTATGGATTATATCTCGAAACTGTTCAATTTATGTTAAGTTTTTAAGAAGTTTGGATTTTTGTATTGTGATTCATAAACTAATATAGTTTATGCCATTATTTAGAAATGATTTTTAGTGGAAGGAATGGAAATTGTATCAATTCAGGCACTCCAGGTAGAGATTTCTGTCATGCTCAAGATAATTATAGTGGAGATGGTGATAAAAGTGGTGCTGACCAGCTTATCACCATACTGAGACAACTCACACAGGTTATGAATAATAACATTACCCTTATAGGGCACCCTAATCCACAATACAGAAGATCAATGTCAGAATAATTCATGTTGAAACAACCACCAACATTCAATGGGGCTACAAATCCATTAGTAGTTGAGAAATGGATAAATTTCTTAGAGAAAATATTGCAAACCTTGGGGTGTAGCAAAAGGGAAAACGTTATCATGGAATTTTACCGCCTCACTAGAGATACTGATCATTAGTAGTCATTGATTCAAAACATAAAGGAAGATGATGAAGTATAAAATATGCAATAGAGGGAGTTTAAAGATATTTTCTTAGAAAAATACTTTCTTCATGACCATCAGGCGGATATGGAAATACAATTTATGTGTATGAGGAAAAAGGAGGATTAGAATGGCGCAAAGTATGAAGATAACATTACAAGGATAGAGAGGCATGAAGCAGATTATATAGGTAACACAAGAAGTAATATTTAGTGTTTTTTTTTGGATAGGTTAATGCCATTTCTCCGTCAAGTATTAGTATCAAAATCATTCTCATCATACGAATATATTGTCTCATGTGCTATCAAGAAAAAAAACGAATTCACTTGGTCTTATGAATTTAATGCAAATAAAGAGAAGAAGAGATCTTCTAAAAACTATGGGAAAGGAAATAAGGAAACATAGAAGAAATGAATTATTGAATTTCCGCCCTGTGATAATTGTGGAAGGAATCACCTTGGTTCCTATCTAAAAGGAAAAGGAGTGTGCTAGAAATGTGGACAGAAATTCCATCTTTTTGGTGATTTTGAGGGAAAGGAAGACGCTAGAAATGTTCAATGCTACAATTTCATGGAGATGGTACATTATGAAAATGAATGTGTTAAGATTTAGGTAAACATACCTCTGAAAGGCCAAGGGATCAAGGCTATGCTTATGTGATCACTACTGCTGAGGTTGAAGCCCTGAAAGACGTAGTGGCAGGTAATTTAATTATTTCATCATGTTTAGACAATGCTTTATTTGATTCCAGATCATTTCTTCGTTTCGTATCATCATAGTTTGATATGAAAATTTGATATTTCCAATTTGATTTAACGAGGGAGTTGTCAGTCAAAATACTTAAGGGATATATCATTGCAACAATGTTTTGTGAATCAGTTCCCATTTGGGAATAAAAATGTTCATTATCTGTTGATCTCATCATCATGACCATGATTTAATTTTATATAATCCTTAGTATGCATTGGATTTTGGTCCATGATGAAAAAATTTATAGTAAGAAGGAGGAGGTTACTATATTTGATGACGATGATAAAGAACACCTTATCTTTACAGCAGAATCATCACCACCTAATTCTTATTTAGATCCACCGCAGTAGCTCAACTAAATTCCATAATTGTGGTGGAAGAGAATGAAATAACTATGGGTGAGGAAAATAATGTTCATATAGAGGGTGTACCTATTGTTCAAGAGTATGTTGACGTATTTTCAAGAGGATTTACCTGGGCATCCTCCAGAATGGGAAATCGAGTTCTCCATTGATTTAATTCCTGGTTCAACGCCCATATCGAAGATCCCTTATAGAATGGATACTATGGATTTAGTGGAACTAAATAAATAAATATATAAATTGAGTAATAAGGGATTTATTCTCATTAATGATTCTCCATGGGGAGCCCCTGACCATTCAGTTAAGAATAAAGAAAGATCTATGAGGTTGTGCATTGACTACAGGGATATCAATGCTATTAGAATAAAGAACAAGTATCCCCTACAACAAATTGATTATTTATTCGACCAAATTTGTGGAGCTCAATACATTTCAAATATTGAACATCGATCTGGATATCATCATTTTTGTGTGAAGAAGGATGACATTCCGAAAACAGCGTTTCGAACCAGGTACGGGCATTATGAGTTTACAATAATGCCTTTTGGATTTACAAATGCACCCTCTGTCTTCATGGATCTAATGAATAGTGTTTTCAAGGAATATCTTGATGAATTTTTAGTGGTATTTATTGATCATATCTTGGTATACATAAAAATCTATGACGATCTTGAATATAACATGTGCATTATCTAGAAGGCTCTGAGAAGACATGAATTATATGGGTTGTTTAGCAGATGTGAATTCTATCTTCACGATATTTCTTTTCCTGGCCATATTGTCTCAATGGATGTAATATAGGTTGATCCTTCCATGACTAAAGAAATACAAGGAGGGCCAGAACTGATGAGTATAACAGAGGTACACCGTTTTATTGGTTTAATAGGTTATTATCGATGTTTCGTCGAGAATGTTTCCCTGTTGGCTAACACATTAACAAATCTCACACGAAAAGCTGTTAAATTTGATTGGACAAATGAGTGTGAAGAATGTTATGAATAATTTAAGAGAATATAATTCAGTGCTCCTATCTTGACTCTACCCTCGAGGAATGATGGGTTTGTTATTTATAGTGATGCATCGATTAAGAAACATGGTTGTGTCCTTATATAGAATGATATAATTACATCCTATTCATCACGAAATCTGAAAATTCAAGATTAAAACTATCCTACTAATCATATTGAGTTAGCAGTTGTAATCATTTCTTTGAAGATTTGGAACAAGTATCTATATGGTGAAAAATGTTATATTTATACTGATAACAAGAGTTTGAAGTATGTTTTATCATTGAAAGAACTCAACATGAGGAAAATGATATTGCTTAAACTACTCAAGGATTATTATTGCACTATACACTACCACCTGGGGAAGGAAAATAAAGTGGAAGATGCCTCGAGAAGAAAGGATCAGGGAGTTTTGAACAAAATGAGATTTGAAAAGGATCCAATATACATGGATCTAGTAAAGATGGATATAGGAATCACCATGGAAGGTGAAACATCAATATTTTTTTAAATGGTTTCCAAACCATCGTTTCTAGAAAGGATAATTAGTTTTCAGACGAATGATGATGAGTTTAAAAAAGAAGATTAAAGCTGTGAATGATTGGAGATTGAGTGACTTTGTGTATGAAGATTGAATTTTGAAATTTGGGTAGAGACTTTGTGTTCCCAATATAACAGATCTAAAATAAGAATGGTTGGATGATGCTCATAGCTCCAATTTCACTATCCACCCTTGGAGCACTAACATGTACAGAGATTTGAAAGAACATTTTTGGTGGGACAACATGAAGAGGGAGATTGATGAATTTTTGTCAAGATGTATGGGTTGTCAACAAGTGAAAGATGGAAGAAATCAGATTAGATGAGTTATGAAACCTCTACCCATACCTGAGTGGACATGGGATAATATTATAATGGACTTTTTTATGGGAAAACTAAATTATACAAGAAGGAATGATAGAATATTGTTCATTGTTCATCGTCTTACCATGTCAGCACATTTTCTTGTTATAAGATAAGACTTTCCACTTGAACAACTACAATGACTATATATTAATGAATTCGTGAGACTTTTTGGGGTACCCCTATCAATTTTTTCTGATCATGATCGATGTTTTACATCAAGATTCTGGAAAATTCATCAGAAAGACCTAGATACTGATCTTCATTTGAGCACTGCCTACCACCCCCAAACAGATGAACAATTAGAATAGACTATTCAATCTTTATAAGACAGGTTGAGATCATGATCACTTTACTTTCAAGGTGTGGTGGATCAATATTTACCATGGGTAGAATTTTCCTATAACAATTTATTTCATTCAAGTATTCAGATGGCACATTATGAAGTGTTATATGGAAAGATATGTTGCACACCACCCTTTTGGTATGATGTTGGTGAAAGAAACACGTAGTCCCAGAACATGTGGGGGAAACGATGGAAAAGGTGATGGTAATACAAACCCACATAAATGCAGCTCAAAGTAGGCAGAAGAGCTGTGCCGATAACCGAAGGAAGGATTTGGAATTTCAGGTAGGAGACCACATTTTCATGAAGATATCTCCATGGAAGGTTGTAATAAGTTTCCATAAAATGGTAAAATTAATTCCAAGGTACATCGGACCATTTGAAATTCATGAACGAATAGGGGTTATAGCATACCGGTTGGCAATGCCACCATGTCTCTCCAAAGTTCACGATGTGTTCCATGTATCACTATTGAGAAAATACATTCCTAACCCAATTCATGTACTCACCTATGAGGAATTAGAGCTGGAACATGATTATTCTTATTGCGAAGAGCCTATCAAGGTTCGTGATACAAGAGAACAAGTGCTGAGAAACCGAATGACTCGTCTGGTAAAAGTTCAATGGAGAAACCATAAGATAAAACATGTAACGTGGGAACTTGAGGAACATATGATGACAAACCACCTGAGTCTTTTTACACAGTAATAATCTAGCAATTTCAAGGATGAAATGTTTTGAAATAGGGGAGAATGCAACACCCCAAGCTTCCATGGTACACTTCTCTTTGAATAATTCAACAGCATGTGTTGAACACAACATCGATTTCTAACACACCACATCCAATCAAACTAGCTGTTATGAATAGTAATACCCATTTTTTGAAATTTTATAAATTTTTTCATTCAAAATGGACTACATTTTTTAATTTAGAATTTTGAAATTAGCTTAGGGTGAATTTTTGGTATTTTTCTGATAGCTTTCAATTTTTGATGGATAGTGAAAAACACCGAGTTATAGTTTAAAACAAAATTTTTATTTAAATAATTATTTATTTTATTTAAATTTATTTTAGGTCAAAATAGATACATAATACATATATAAGTTCAATTTAATTCATTTTTGTCGGTTTATAATAATTATATATATATAATAATTTTATCGAACTTTTTACCGACTTTTAGCCACCTCCTAGGAGCATTTGAAAAATAACATAAAACTTAATTTTACTGCTTCATTGAGTTGAATTTAAAAAATCATAGAGATACGGTTGATATCAGTAAGTAAAACGTGGTTCCATAAGATGAAAATAATTTTTTTGGTGAATAGTAACTTTTAACTTTTATTTTTACCACGGATAAAAGTAAATTGGGTAATTAAGGGAAAAATGATATTATAGTAACCCAAACACATGTTTTAATTTTATTGGATATGTATAATTTGATCGAAAACAAACTTCGGAATATAATTTTAAACCCTTTGGTCCACATGGATTTGATTAGGTCATTTATTATTATTTAATTCAATGAAGAGTTAAAAGAGTTAAATTCAATGTTTAATAACTAAAACATTTTTTTATAGGGTTAAACAGAAGATAAATTTGACTATAAATATAAATTAAAATGATGAAAATATTTCCAATGTAATGGTATTTTATTTAAATTTTTTAAACATTATATAATTTAATTTATTTATGGCACAATGATGATGCAATAATTACCTAAATAATGATAGATTAAATTAATTGACATTATAAATATCCAAATAAATGTAATTTGCTAATTTTTATGAATTCCAATAAATTTATAGGTTAAAATGACATATTATGGTTGTTTAGATGAATTTTCATCGATGTAATAATGATGTTATTAATTTAGAAAAAAACAAAATACTAAATATTTGCAAAGTTGACATAAAATAGTTTTTAAAACAAATATTATATTATTAATTGATATTATATTTATAAAAATATAAAGTTCAGACAAAAGACATATATAATGATATTTGTATCATTAATGAACCACTTGGGGTTTTCTTGGAAGTATATAATATTTTTATTGACCATATAACATAAAACTACAAAGACACGTGGTAAATCCCAAACTATTTAACTAAGTGTTAAATCTAAAAGATGAAGTTAATATAGTGACCCGAACCTATATAAAACCTATTGGTGGAGTGTTTTTAGACCAATCCCCACAATAGAATTTAAATAAATCATTTTTTAGCCATTAGAAACCGAAAATGATTTTATTATGAAATAAAATTTCAAGATTTTCATAAGGTGCCCCAACCCCCTCTTATAAAAGGGCACTCCCCCTTCTCGCTAATTCACACATTCAAAACCATTTGGATCGACCCAACCCTACCCAAATACCATCTAAACTGTCCTCCCTTCATCCTAGAGTCCTTCCATTATTCAGAAAGACTACTTAAGGATCCGTTTTGATCAATCAATAAGAGGAACCCAAAGAAGAGGTAAATATTTCATCACCTCTTTCAAGTTTCTTTCTTCTTCCACTTCCTCTTTCTTTGTTGCTTCAATTCTAAAATAATAACTCCAGTATATTTTATATAAAGTGATGTTATTATAAATATGGTACAAGTATATTCATTATTCTCTCCATCCTTTTATTGACATGTCACTATACGTGCGTACGTACGGCTAACCATCTCCACGTCATGCTGTAATTATTATTCGATTCATTATTATTTAGATGGTTATAATAATGATATGTAATTGATATAAATAATTAATATAACCTGATAATGATTATGTATATATGATATACCATCAAATTATATATTATTTTAAAATCAAAAGATTAATATTTTCGCTGGTGCGTACGTACGGATTACCGTCTCCATGAACGTGATGAGAATCGTTCCACGTCATATCCATTCAAGAATAATTTTCATTTGATGATTAAAAATATTGTTTAAAGACTTGATATAATTCTAGATATTCATAATATACACCCTATCCATAACAAACATTGCATACATAAAAAATCATATAAAGGAAAATGAACCGGTAAACAACTAAAATGACGATAATTCTAAGATCTTATTAACAAAGATATATTAAATAATCATATATGAAATCATTTTAGTGTATATGATTATTTTATAATTTAATAAAAATTATTTATCCATTATACAAGAGTATACACTGCCCTCAACCAAGGAAAAGTACATGGTAAGGGTTAATTTCAAAATCTCTTTATTATCTGAGTTTTTTTATACGTAATTATTTACTGGGACCTCTTTATCATCCAAATCCATGTTTATTAAAAATATATTTAAAGAATTACTATTTAATAGAAAATGGGGTAAATTAATTTATACCCTTATTTGACCTTATATTCTTTGAAAGTAATCTTTCCATCATTTTCCAAACAAGGTACATTATGATCTTTTCGACAAAATTATGGTAAGAATGTTCTCTAAATTATACGGAAGGTGCGGTAAATTTTCTCCGTTTTAACATCATCGAAGCATCCCATACAAGCTTATATGAATATTTTAAAAACAAATGTTTCTTCAAAATTATGTGACTCTTAAATGATTTCAATATAGAAAGATATATTTCCCTAAAAATTGTTTTGATTTCATCTATGTCAACATCCTTTTATGGATTTTTTTATTATTGAAGATGATTTAATACGATAAAAAAACTTCCATATTGTATTTAAAGTTTTGTGATATGTTTTACTTTGGATTTTCTATTTTTATAACATTCATGGTTTATTGTTAACGTACTGACATATAGTATGCTAGTTTTAATACCAATGTTTATGTAATGTTTCATCATTTTCATATAGGGAATGTATTGGACTTAGTAAGTGGTGGGTGGAGCCTGCTACATCTCCTTGATGCATCGGTAGGTCTCATGAGACAACTAGATGTGGAATTGGTGGATGCCTTTCCCATTTTGACATATGGTTTTGGTCGAGGCCTTAATCATTTTTAGATGACTTGGCCAAGGCCTTGACAAAATGTTTCTAAATGTCCGACATTATACATTCCCTCATTATGAAAATAATATTGATGGTTCATGTGGTCATTCTACTAGTATAATACCCTTGATTATGTTATATTTTGGAATTATTTACTCAACTCAATTATTCATAATGCTTAATATTTATGTTATCTTCTGCTGTATTGCTTACCCTTACTGAGCTTTTGAGATAACCCCTTTCTTATGATTCATTTTCCCAGGATATGAAGAAGTTAGTTATGAGTGACGTGCATGCATTATATAGGAGGCTTGGATGTTTCTAATTGAATAAATCTTTGTTTTATTTCTTTTCAAATTGTCAATTTGAACTTATTTATAAATCTTGTTTCCAATAATACTAAACAGATCGGTCTTTTGATAAATGATTTCCTTTTGATAATTCCAATTTAATGTAATAATGAAAAGACTCTAGGTAACATGGGTATGGGTGTTACACTACTTTTTAGAAACAAGTGAAAAATAAGAGCCTCTAAAATAAGGTAGATGTTTCCTACTAAAGTACTTAACAAAATATTGTTCCCTCTATTTCTCAATTAGATGTAAAATATGATTCATATCTTGAGAAAATTGTATAATCACATTAATGAATTTTTTTCATTATCCAAGTAAAAATTTTTTTTTCTCGAGAGGAAAATCATTCAATTATTTATTATAGATATATTTTTCAGGCATATTTCATGGTCTATACACTGACTAAAACCAAAATTCATAATATAAGAGACAATAAGCATAGTGGGAATACAAATAATCTTAAAAACACTTATACGATGTATAAATTTGAAATACATTAATATTGGCAACCTAATGAAATCTTAGATAATTAAAATACAAGTTCTTTATAAATCATTCATGATGGTTTTTAAAAGGTTTTTTTAATTTCCAACGAATATCCCTTGTGAGTGTTAAACTATGTGTGCATCCTGGATCATTGTCTAGAACTATTCCACATTTGAGGTTAACTGAATACATTGTTTTTAGGTCTACTAAGCCTAGGTAAATATTCGATAGATCCATATCCACTTTTTTTTCTAGTAATGGAAGTATTTCATGGAAAACACTCACTCTATCATTTACCGAAATTGGAGGATATTTTCTTATAAACTAGCAATTAATTAAACATCCATATACATGTTATTATGGATATCATCATGGTTTTTTCACCCAGGTATCTTAAGGATAACTAAATGTTTTCTCTTATACAAACTATTACAATCTAGGTTCTTCATACACTGACATTACATCATTTTTAAGAATATTTATTATATTACACAATCACTATCCAAATAATCATAATAGTTTAGAGGATTTGGAAACTTGGAAACATAAAAACAGGTCTATATGTGAGATACATCATCTCCCACAATTTTTATCATATCAAGATAAATTAATTTAAATATCATACATAATACATATCATCATAACCTCTGGAAATGAAAAATAATAAAGGGTGAGCTCATATACTCTATATGGGAAAAAGGGAGATATGTAACCATAACAAGAAAATAAGAGAATGAGATAATGTTAATAACGTTTGAAACCTATAATCTATATATCAAAGATCATAATCATGAGTCAAGGAATAAATATTATATATTCATAAAACATTATTCATAAGATAATAAAATATTACGATCTGTGATGGCATAAGCGATGTAACTTTTTTCTTAAAAATTATTATATAAAATTAATTCAATATTATTAAACGATCTATTAAAATATATTTATATTGAAAAATGTCCATTAATAAAGTAGATTTACTCTCTATTAATTTTCATAATTACTAAAATATGTTTACTTCCCATTCGTAACTTGTATTACTTAACCGATTTAAATTCTTATTCTAGCGCAGTATTACTAAACTAGGTTGAATACCTATTCAAAACATGTATATCTCATTAGATATAAATATTTACCAAATGAATTGTATGGAGATATTGGTCCATACCATCACAAAACATAACAATTTATGTGTGTCCAAAAAATATCATACACATTTATCATATCATATCACATTAAATGAGTTGGGTATCATAAACATGTAATCATATGATAATGTGTTGAAAATTGGAAGGTTTTTATGATACATTCATCATATAATTTCTTGTTGAAATAAGGGGGTTTCATAAGATTTCCTTCATGGTGAAACCTATGTAAGAGAAACGTGTTTCCATGCCATAAATATGAAAAAACAAAAAACATTCCAAGAAATAAAATGATTTTTATTGTTAGACAATATCCCTCATAAATAATATGTACCTCCAACTTATGTATTCTTATATAAAAAATAATTATAATATTTTATTTATAATATTTTTTTTGGAAAATGTCATTTTTGTATAAGAAGTTTTTTAAAATATTTTTTTTAAATCCTATTTCTTTGAAAATAGCCTTGAAAAGATATAATATAAGTTTGAAATATGTAATTGTCACGGTGGTTAATAATTTCATCATATTGTACATGAAAAAATTATTATTTATTTGTTAATTAGGTAAAATGAAAACAAACATTGTTTTTGAAAATTAAATGAAGAATACATTAATTTTTTAAAAAATTTGAAACATGGTAACATTGTTTTTTTATATATTTGATAGTGTATAAAAAATTTCTACAAACATTTGAAGATAATATAGTAATTAAATATAACATATTACTAACTAAATAGGGAAATAATGATCGATTTTAATAAAACAAATATCACTTATTATCTTAAGTACCAAATAGTGGGGAAATTATATAATTATATGGAGGAGTCATGAATAACAAAGAGGATAATAAATTTCATTATAATTCAAGATATATGGATCATACGATTTCATCAATGGAAGGATAATCCAAAATAATCCAAATTATTTACGGGATTGGAGAATGAAAAATTTACTACTTTGGTAAAATTGAATAATATTCTTGATTAAAGGGTAACATTAAATGATGCATAAAATATCTTGAAAATAAGTATATTCATGTGGTAAAATATTTAAGGGGTAGTATATAAACATCATAAAAGAATGTTGGTTAATAACATAACATGTGTCTCAATGAAGGGAAATTGAAAAAAAAGTTCACTAAAAACATTGGTAAATTTTAACCATAAACCCCATGAAATAGAGATATAAAAAATAATAATATTAATTCCAATTCACATGTATTATACACACCACAAACTAGAAATAGTGTTTTAACATTACTTTTGTCTCATAGAAAATAAAAGTGAGACAAAAATCCCTTACCATTAGTCATAACTCTCTTCATACTCATTCAAAAGAACATTATAATTAAAAAATATTCATTATATACCATTAAAACCCATATTATTATATATAATTCCATATATAGATTATATATTACACTATATTACTCATTGTTTCAAAATTCCATGTAAAAGATACATTTTGGTTAATAACAATTTTTTTTACAAATTCTTGATTGATTATATTTTTGGTCCTCAAACCATAACGACGATTTAATCGTATATATATAATGAAAAAATGATATAAATATCACATAATATATATATATATATATATTTAATAATCAATAAAATATAGAAATAAGCAATGAAAAACAATGTTCATTAAGACGAAAGGCCAAAAGAATGCTCGAATGTGGTTTTGATTTTCATATAATATTGAAATAGAGAAGATTATATGATATATTTATATTAATTTTTTATTTATATTTCATATATATCACATATATTTATTAAACTCATCCTTAATACATTCCAAGAAAATCATGAATTAATCATATCCCTTCATAGGTGGTACCCTGATGTACACATGATTGATGTTATCGTATTCACAAAAAATGGAATTGATGAAGATATGTGTGAAATAAATATTAATGAATTATAATAACATAATTAAACAAATATTATATATTCTTTATTTCAATCATTATTACAGACCATGATATGTGCTAATGGAATACAAAATGACATTGGTTCGCAAGGGGGTTCTACGTCGTACATCCAAATGATTATTTTGAAACACTTTTTATGGATGTGTGTGTCGATTTAGGTCATAAAAATAATATAAAATGTATATTTATATTTTATATGACTAATATATTATATAATAATTATATAAATAATTATTTTAACGGTTTGAGGAAGAAATAGTGCAATGTTTTTGTTGAAGAATGTCACCTCCTCTTCTGGTATCTACTTTTGGTTTTTACCAAAGGTTTTATATAGACGTATTTATGATAGTATTATGGATTATAAGATGAATTTAATTATGTTTGAAAATGTAACATGTCAATTATGAATTTAAAATTTTTCCAAACGAAAATGATCAGCCATCTCCTTAGTTTAATTTATGATTCATTATTTATCATTACTAAAAATTCAAATCATGATATACATCACTATATTATACTCTAAACACTCAATTATAATTAATATAAATTTGTGGTCCTTCCTTGAGTGTTAAAGAAAAATGTGAACTTTTAATGGATCTATATTCAATATTTTGATGAGATAATTATTAAATTTAATTATAAGGAGATTGAAATTAGGATCATATCTCTATAAGACATAAGGGAAGGTTTTTTTATGAATAAAACATATTATTCTAACAATGGGGATTTACTATAATGTAGAATACATGATAATCAATGTTACATATAATGGAATTTCCCTCATCAAAATATCATTTAGCCAAATATTAATATAAAATTCATCCTATTATTGATCAATAAATTTCTTGAATATTCCTATATGAATTTATTGATTTTTTTATAAACATAATAAAATGGATGATAAACTTGTATAATTCTCACAACCACCACCCAAACAAAAATAATAAATATTATTATTCATGTGATGGTGATTTTTTACCCACTATAAATCAACTCAATTTTATAAAACATTTCAATTTTTATAGAGGGGAAACAATTATAAAAACTAAAAATGACATGAAACTTTTCCAAAAACCAAATGAAAATTCCTAAAACATGTTTTCTCTTTGAAATAAAACATGGCTTAACCATGAATTCCCTTTCCACCACACTTAAACAATTATAATCATGAAGAAAAATTGATTAAGCATTTTAATATATAAAAATGACTTGTAATGTGTCTCATTACAATAAAAGGACATTCATGGAATCCAAGGACAAAATTTACGAATAATATTAATGTAGGTATCAAGGATAATTTCATTTAAATAAAATTACTCAATCATATTTAAATTGAAATTGTGCCAAAATTGTTTTAAAAATATAAAATATATTTCATAATAGATTTAATGCCCCATGTAATTTGATTAAATTTAAATTTAATTAATGTAAAAAATAGATCATATGTCCTATTTGAGATGAGAAAATCTAATAGAATTCGGTCAATCTTGTCATAAATAATAATAATAAAGTAATCAACACGAACAATATAAATTAAAATAAAAAAATATGGTGGGTAAAATTCATTAATAAAATACAAAATTCCCCTTAAAAAATGATACATTAAATCATATTCATATACATAACTCTACACATTCAATTTCCCCATATAACTTATTCAATGTTTTCAAATTGAAATCTAAAACCTGGAATCATTGCGTTCTGAAGAAATTTAGTGTTAAAACTAAATATTAATGAAAAAATCTATATATGTGTATGAATAATTTCATAAAAAATGAATTCTAAAATATTGTAGAAATATTAATACTTAATTTTAAAATAATACTCCCCATTCACTTTGAAGTTCTATTTTATTGTTTGTTATTTTATATAATGTTCCATCAATGGAAATGAAATTCGTGATAGAATATCGTTTATAAAATTAATGTTCAATGATTTTGGGTGTCATAGGATAAGTTATATCATATATCTAAAATCATTAGCACTAAAACCTATGAAATAGATGAAAAAAAACATGAGTTTACGACAACAATGATTTTTTATAAAGCACATTAAGCAAGCCCATACATATTTGATTAAGTAAAAATTGTACAGTATTGATCCATCCATGTTTTTGAATAAAATTATATCTTTTAAAATTTTCTGGTGTAGCTATTTTACTTTTCTTTCACATGATGATAAATTTATCCCTTCGCTGAGAGTTTTTGGTGATGGAAAACCCAGATGATATGATTTTATGTTCAGGTGTTGTCCACATAGTATTTCACTCATATTTTTCAATATCTATGTGTAATTATTCTTCATAATCTATAAATAATTCATCCAATTTAGAAACCACCATTTCCTCATATTCTTCTTTGAAAATGATTGGTGGTAATAAAAATCCTAATAATTGTATGAATTTAAGGAATGGATTTTTCATCTACAAACATGGTGCCCCTCTTCACCTTTTTTCTATTTTAATTTTTTTATTTCACATAATATTTCATAATATCAATGTTAAATTCCTATATTTTAGTTTTTATCACCCCTTTCTCTTATTCTTAAAATGATTTTTCATCATTTTCAACTTCAACACATAGGTAGGTGTCCTCTTAGGGAAAATCAAAACAAGCTTGATCATATGCAGTTTCCTCAGATTCATCATTAACATCATTTTCATTTCCAAATTTATTATAAATTAATTCTTTATTGTGGTCCACATCCATGTTCCCTTCATTTAACTCATCATATTCTATTTCCATATTCTCCTAGATGATTAGTCCATAATTGAATCTCGATTCCATGACTTGGAGTAATTCTTCTGGAATTTTGCGTAGTTGTGGTACACATGGTTAGTATAGATGATCCAATATGAATCATAAAATTTACATCTTTGGTTATTCAAATTTTTTAAACTGTTTTTGATGATCAGTAATGATATATAAATGTATGTATTCATCATTCATATTTATAATATCACAATGAAATAACACCCAATTCATAAAATAATACCAAAATTACGAAGTATCAAACATAAAATAAGAAAACATAAAAGGTGGTGGACAATATTTTCTAAAAATTTAATTTATAATAATTTTTACCCATGAAATGGATCAAAAAACAAGATAGATTGTCATTAGTGATGTTATTCTGATAGGGTTTTTAGTGATTAAAATAAATAATTACCCACCCAACACTAACTACAAAATTATTGATATATGGTATGTCTCGGGACGATCACATGAAGAAAAGTATTATAGAATTCTATAATGTCAATTTTCATAGATTGTAAATTAAAATTAACAATACTTTCTCAATATATATATAAGGACTAATACAATATTAAAAATAAAGGATGAATGGATGGTATATTGAATTAATAGAAGCTTGTTGATGAAAAATACTCAATTTTGTTTATAAGAATAATAATGTCAATCAACCCCATCAACCCTTAGTGTATCTGTCATCTCCTATACAAATTATCAAGATCTAAGTTGGATTTCCAAACCATATCTCAATATTATTTCGTAGACACCCTATGCGAATAAATTTTAAACTATCAAATAAGAGGCAATGTAATGGTGGTCCCTCTCTCTCCCACTACCCATTAAAACAATGGGTATACTCATGTAGAAGCCCAACTGTAACTCGAATCCTAGATAATCATACCATGATTAACTCACAAACTAATTCTAAATTAAATATAAACCATGGAAAAAAATTTAAAATAATCAGCCATGCATCCACTGTATCAAACTTACCCACTCTCAAAATTCCTAGTCTCTCATACTCAAATTCATGAACATGAAATAATTAGAAACTGGGAATGGTGGAATAGAAAATTTAGATATAAAAAATCAATATGATTGAAAGAAATTATGATTGTATTAATTTCACAAATAGCATTGGAATTCATTGTAACATGGTTATGAAGACAAAACATAGAACAAATTACAATCTATGTAGAATCATGGTTATATATGAACCACCTCATACACTAATGATTTAAATATTAGAAAACGATATTCCAATTTTCATCCTATATTAGATCGCCAAAATACTATTTAAACCCCCTATATCCAAAAATGTATGGACAGCTGCCTATACAACAATCGTCCCCTTATTTAAATTACATTTTTCTTGTCACGTATCTTATAAATCTTCCTCCATCCTCTCCTTTATCATCTCATCTTTTAGTATCTCTTTAATATATATTCATTTTGACAAATTGAATTATCTACATGGGAATCACCTATTATTATATGTATTTGAATATAAAAATGATATGATATACATATTATCAAAAAACATATAATGTACAAATCTATTTATCCTAATTTTTAAATTTCTGCACTTGAATTTCATCCTCAGTTGATATATCCATCTTTTTAGTGTCTCTAAAATACCTATATGTAATAGGGTCCCCACATAAATGAATTTTATTTAAATTTCTTAATGTCAAGCCTTTTCAGTAGAAAAACCATTATTTATATTTTTCATGAAATTAATGGCTACCACATATCCATTATCATACGGCGTCAAAAATCTTGTCATATCATTCCACATCACTGCTAATATCAATATCTGTATGACATTGCTGAAGACCATGTATTGATTATATTCATTCCACCATAGTCCATTCTTCTATACAATTTTGGTTAATCCCTTCCACTTTATATGTAACACCCCAAGCTTCCATGGTATGCTTCTCTTTGAATAATAGAGTAGCGTGTGTTGTATGCAACTTTGAGTTCTAACACACACCACAAACAATCAAACTAGCCGTTATGAATAGTAATACACACTTTTTGAAATTTTTTAAATTTTATCATTCAAAATGGACTTCATTATTGGTTTCAGAATATCTAAATTAGCTTAGGGTGATTTTTTGGTATTTTTTTGAAAACATTCAATTTTTGATGAATACTGAAAAACACTAAGTTATAGTTTAAAACTGAATTTTTATTTAAATAATTATTTATTTAATTTAAATTTATCTTTGGTCAAAATAGATAAATAATACCTATATATGTTCAATTTAATTCATTGGAGTCAGTTTATAATAATTTTAGATATATAAAATTTTTATTGAACTATTCACCTTCTTTAACCCATCTCCTAGGAGAATTTGAAATTCACATAAAACATAATTTTACCGCATCTCTGAATGGAATTTCAAAAATCCGAGATACATGGTTAATATAAAGTAATAAAATGTGTTTCAACAAGATAAAAATATTTTTTGGTGAATAGTATCTTTTTACATTTATTTACCATGGTCAAATGTAAATATGGAAATTAAGTGTAAAAATGATATTATTATGACAATAAAACATGCCCTAATTCTATTGGATAAGTATAATTCGACAAAAAACCACCATAGGAATAAAATATGAACCTCTTTGGTGCAATTGGGTCAGATTAGGACATTTATTATTATTTAATTCAAAGAAGAGTTAAAAGAGTTAAAATCAATGTTTAATAACTAATAAATTTTGAATATGGGGTTATACATAAGATAAATTAGATTATAAATATTTATTATAAAGCTAAAAATATTTCCTAAATAGTTTTATTTTATTTATAATTATTAGAAATTAAATAATTTAATTTATTTATGACACAATGATGATGCAGTAATTACCTTATTAGTGAAATATTAAAATTATAGATAACATAAATACCCAAATAATTATTATTTTGGACTTTTTATGACTTCCGAGAATTTTGTAGGTTAATATGACATGTTAGGGTTGATTAAATGAATTATTTTCGAAGTAATAATATTTTAATGAATTTAGAAAAAACAAAATACCAAGTAGTGTCAAAATTGACATAAAAGAGTTTTTAAAACAAATATTATATTATTAATTGTTATCATATTCCTAAAAGTATAAGGTTCGTCCAAAAGAACATATATAATTATAGGTGTATCATTAATGGACCACTTGGTGTCTCTTGTAAGTATATATTATGTTTATTAACTATATAATATAAAAATACAATGAGACATGTTAAATGTCAAACTATTTAACTAAGAGTTAAATCAAAAAGATAATGTTAATATATTGACCCAGACCTGTATAAAACCTATTGGTTGAGTGGTTTTTGACCAATCCCCCCATTAGCGTTTAAATAATCTACTTTTGATCCATTATAAACCGAATATGAATTTATTTGAAATTAATACATCTAGCTTTTCCCAAGGTACCTCTAACCCCTCTTATAAAAGGGAACTCCCCGTTATATCTAATTCACACCTTCAATGCCTTTTGGCTCGGCCAACCCCTACCGAATTATTCTCTCAGCTTCCCACAACACAACCTAGAGGCCTTAGTTTGATCATAAAGCCAACCCAAGGAGTCTTTTGATCAAATCAAAAGGAAGAACCCGAAGATGTGGTAATGTTATCACCGCCCTCTTTCATGTTCCTTTCTTTTTCCACTTCTTCATTAAATGTTTTTTCCATTTTAAAATAATAAATCATGTACCATCTATATACTGTGATGTTATTATAAATATGGTACAAACATATTCAGTATTTTATCCATCCTTTGGATGACATGTCCCCATACGTGCGTACGTACGACTTACCGTCTCCACGTCGTGGTGCAATTGTTATTCAAAACATTATTATTTTGATGGGTAAGATAATGATCTGTAATTGAAGTAAATAATAAATATAAAATTATAATTATTCTGTATATATGATATACTATCCAATTATATACTATTTTAATATCAAAAGAATGATATTGTCTCTCTTGCGTACGTACAGACTACCGTCTCCACAAACGCGATGAGATTCATTCCCCATCGTATCCATTCAAGACTAATTCTCATATGATGATTAAAAGTAATTTTACAGACTTCATATCATTCTGTATATGATTAATATACACCCTATGGATAAAAAACTGCTTATGTAACAAAACATCTAAAATAAAACGAGTATGTGAACACCTGAAACGGCGATAATACTAAGATATTATTAACAAACAATGTTAAAAGATCATATATGATATCATATTAATATAAATTATTCTTGTATAGATTATTAACAATTATTTCACCATTATAGAAGAGGTAAACCATCCCTCAACCAAGGAAAAGTACAAGGTAAGGGTTTATTTCACAATATCTTCATTATTGGAGGTTGTTTATACGTAATTATCTACTGGGACCTCATTACCATCCACATACAAGTTTCTTAAAAATGAATTTCAAAACATTATTACTATTTTATAGACTATGGGATAAATTCATTTATACCCTTGTTTGAATTTTATATGATATTTATAAATGAATTTTTCCATAATTTTCCAAACAAGGTCCTTTTAACCTTTTCGACAAAATAAAGGTATGATTGTCATTTTTAACTTATACAGCGGGTGCGGATATTTTACACCGTTATTATATCGTCGAAGAATCCCTTACAAGATTATAAAAATATTTTCAAAATAAATTTTTCCTTTTATAATTATGTGACTTTTAAATTATTTCCAAAAAAGAGATATTTCACTCAAATATTTTGGATTTCATCTTTGTCAACATCCTTTGATCGATTTTATGTTTATTTGAAGTTTATTTATTATGATAAAAAACATCCATATTGTATTGAAGGTTTTGTGATGTGTTTGATAGTGGATGTGTTGTTTTTATACCATTCATTTTTTATGGATAAATTGTTGATATTTTGTATTCTATATTGAATATGAATGTTTATGTTTTGTTTAAACATTTTCATACAAGGAATGCATTGGACATTGTAACTAACGGGTGGAGCCCACTAGAGCTCCTCGATGCATCAGTAGGTCTCTTGAGACAAACTAGTGTCTTGGCACAAGGCCATGAAAAAAAACTTATTTTTAGTCTTGGAAGAAGGCCTTTACTATGTGGTTATGATAGTCTGGGATTATTCCTTCCATTATTAAGAAAGTGGTTATTGATATTTCATGTGATTATTCGAATAGTAGAATATCCATTTGAATAAGTAATTGAAATTATTTCATTTTATTGTTTCAATATTATGTTGATGTTCAAGTTTAAAAGGTTTTAGTTTTAGTTATACATTACCTTAAAGGATTATGTTTATTTATGAATGTTTCCGCTATATTGTTATCCTTACTGAGCATCTGAACTCACCCCTTTAGATGTTTTATTTTTCCCAATATGTGAAAAATAATTTTATGAATGACCTGTAGGGATAGTTTGAGTGGATATGAAGACAATATTTTGTTGTAGTTTTTTTTTCAAATTATGATGTAATATAAGACTTATGAATATATCTAGTTTCTTTAAGTCTACTAAACTAATCGGTCTTTCAAGACTGGATCTTTTGTGATCATTCCAATATTATGTAATAATGCACGAACTCTGGTTAACTGTGGTCAGGGTGTTATAGTTGGTATCAGAGGATGTTTAGTATAAACTTTGTAAGCTAGATTTAGATGAACTCTGATTAGAGCACAATGATCTAAGACAGACTTTGAGGATTAGTATAGAAGAAATTCCGAGAATTTTGGTATTTTAAATATTTTGTGAGTTTTTTGAGCAATACATCCATGACTGGATACGAGCAGGTAGATGCAGCTCTGGAACAGATGTACCTAGTTGTAAAACTAGAAAACATCAATTTGAGCTAGACTTGAATGGGAACTAGGGCACGATAATGGGCCTTGCGGCACTCTTGGTTACGACACTCCCGGGAGATATACCTTGGATAATTCTCATTTTATTTACAAACCATTATGAATGGTTTATGAGTATATACTTCCTGAAAGATATTTTTTTATGAATATGGATTATATCCATAAACTGTTCAATTTATGTTAAGTGTTGTAAATGTTTGGATTTATGTATTGCGATTTATAAACTAATCTAGTGTATGCCATTGATTAGAAATGGTGCCTAGTGGAAGGAATGGAAACCATATAAATGAACACACTCTATGTAGGGACTTCCCTCGTACTCAACAAAATTATAGTGGAGCTGGTAATGCAACTCGTGTTGTTCTGCTAATCACCAAACTAAAACAACTCACTCAAGTTATGAATAATAACCTTACCCGTATGGAGCACCCTGATCCGCAGTGTGGATGTAACACCCTGTTATTTTATGAAAAATATTCCATTTAATTTCATTAATGTCTTATGTTGTACGCTACACCAAAATGAGCTTGCAAAAGACGTATCCCTGACTTGTCTAGCATTACATGCAATCACGACCTTCCATGATAGCGTGTGTATTACGCAATACTGAGTTTCGCTAAACAACGATATCTTATATAAACTAGCTGTTATGAATAGTAATAACCACTTTTTGAAATTTTATACATTTTATCTTTCAAATTGGACTTCATTTATGGATTTGGAATATCGAAATATTCCTAGGGTGATTTTTGGTATTTTTCTGAAAAGTTTCAATTTTTGATGAATAGTTAAAACACTAGGTTAATATTCAGAAACTGACTTTTTGTTTAAATAATTATTTATTTAATTTAAATTTATTTTCGGTCAACATTGATACATAATACCTATATAAGTTCAATGTAATTAATTGGAGTCATTTTATAATAGTTTTTGATATATAAAAATTTTATTGAACTTTTCACCGTCTTTTACCCACCTCCTAGGTGAATTTGGAAATTCACATAAGACATAGTTTTACCACTTCTGTGAGTGTAATTTTGAAAATATGAGAGACACAGTTAATATCAAGGACTAAAATTTGGTTCAATGGGATGAATATAATTTTTGGTGAATAGTAACATTTTACTTTTATTTACCACGGTTAAAATTAAATAGGGTAATTAAGGGTAAAAATGATATTATTATTACCCTAACACATGCCATAATTCTATTGGATAAGTGTAATTAGACCCTAATACAACCTTAGAAATAAAATATGTCCATTTAGGTCCACATGGATTAGATTAGGACATTTATTATTAATTTATATAAAGAAGGGTTAAAATAGTAAAAATCAATGCTTAATAAATAAATCATTTTTAATATACCGCTATACAAAAGATAAATTAGACAATCAATATTCATTAGAAATATAAAAATCTGTTCTACATAATGGTATTTTATTTATAATTTTTAGACATTAAATAATTTAATTTATTTATGACAGAATGATGATGTAGTAATTATCTCATTAATGGAATATTAACATAAGTGATGTTATAAATACCCAAATAAATGTAATTTGATACTTTTATGAATTAAACTAATTTTATAGGTTAATATTAAATGTTAGTATTTATTTAATTAACCTTTTTCGAACTAATCATTCTGTTATGATTTTCACAAAAAATAAATTACCAAATAGTGTCTAAATTGACATAAAATAGTTTTTTTTAAAATATTATATTATTAATTGTTATTATATTCCTAAAAATCTATGGTTCATCCATGATACTTATATCATTATATTTGTATCATTAATGGACCACTTTTGGGTCTCTTGGATGTATACAGTAATTTTATTAACTATATAATATAAAAGTACAAAGTGACATGGTTAATGTCAATCGAATTAACTAATAGTTAAAACGAAAAGATAAGGTTAATATAATGACCCAAACCTGTATAAAATCTATCGGTTGAGAATATTTCGACCCATCCCAATCATAGCTTCTATATAAATAAATTTGAAGAAATTAAAAACCGAATATGACTTTATAATATAATAATATTTTATGTTTTTCCAAAGGTTCCCCTCTCATCCTTTAGAAAAATGGAACCCCTTCCCTCTTCTCATCACACCATTTTGAGACTTGATGCCCGGACAACCCCTACTGCTTTCTGTTCTCCACTTCCCTAGAAACATTCTGGAGGTTTGGGTCTTCTCAAAAGACCAAATCTACTTCCTTAAGATAAATATTATAGGAGGTGCGTCGAAGAAGAGTTAATCTCTTCTAACGATTCTCTCAAGTTTCTTTCTTCTTCAATTTCTTCTTATTTAGTTGTTTCATTATAAAGTAATAACATCAGTATATATAATATACTGATATGTTATTATAAATATTAAACAACCCTATTTCAAAATGTCTATCTATATTACGGAAAACGAAATCACCACCTGTGCGTACGTACGGAATTCCGTCTCCACGCTGTGGTGTAATTTGTTTTTCCACCACCACATTACTTGGATGGGTATAATGGTGTAAAGAATAACTATATATGATTAATATAACATCATAATGATTCTTATATATTATATCATCCCCTCTAATTCCATTAAATAAAAATTGGAATGATATCATCGCTCGTGCGTACGTACGGATTATCGTCTCCATGACGCGATGAGATTCATTTTCCATGTTAACAATTCAAGAATGATTATAAATTATATATAATAATTAATCATGAAATATATTACATAATAATGCTACTTGATTTATGTATATATATATTTATTTCATCTACTTAATTCAATAAGTAAACAAAAAAAACAGCGTTCATGCGTACGTACGGCCTACCGTCTCCATGAACGCTGTATTTCATTTCATTTATCTATCTATTATATGCATATATATATATATATGTACTAAATATATATACAATATATAAACCATGATTTAAATTCTGAATGTAAGTAAATCAAGATATAATTAATAATAATATCAAGAACAACAAGTCCAATCACGTATGATAAATAAAACGATTTTAACCAAAACACAGCTTTAACATGGAATTTACAAAAGAACAGGTAATATAAAGTCATAAGTGAACCATATATGATATAATAACAATTAATATGATTTTTTAATAAGTCAATGACATTATTTAAATTTTTATATAGGAGGTTCATATACGTACAATGCATATCGGACCTATGGTAAGGGATAATGTTGCAATCTCAATTTTTTTCTATCCGAGATTGCTTATACGTAATTATTTACTGGGGTTATATTTATCATCCAAGTCAAAGTTTTATAAAAATGTTTTCATGTAAGTTTAATTTCCTTTTTACCCATTTTTGACTTTTATTAAATGGTATGTATGGAATATTTCTTTTTTATTTACCATACAACGCATTTTTTTACTTTTCCGAAAAAAGTACTAGAAGAATGTTATTTTTAACTTATACGGCCTGAACGAATTTTTATGGTTTCATAACACCTCATTTTCATGAAGATTACTTGACAAGATTTAATGAAAATTTTCAAAAAATTACTTTTCTTTTAAAATTTCATGGAATTTTGTGAAAATGAAATGATTTTGAAGAAGAAATGATATTTTCCTCAAGAATTCATTTCATGTATTTTATCAAAACCATTTTCCATATAAGATGGAATTATTTCATATGTGTATGTTTCAACTATAATCACTATATGATTGACATGGTTTCAATTTTTCTATGATGAAATGATATCCATTTTTTGTATAGATTATGTTATGATGGGATGATGTTTATGAAACCAATTTTATTCATTGGGTTATGATGAATGATTTATGTTTATGTTGTGGAACAAGTAAGAATGATTTTATTATGAGATGGGTGAGACCTATATCTCCCTCCAATGAATTGGGTAAAGATATATATCTCATGATATATACATGGCTAGAATGGTAAGTTAATCTGGTTCAGTAGTACAGGACTGGAACGAGGAGTGAACTCGATTCGGAAAGGGACTTTGTCCACTAAGATGGTCTTGGCAGAAATGCCTTGGAAACTATGGAAATCAAATCATGTGCTTCATGTTTTCCACAATAAAATGTTTTATTCCCATGATATTTTATCTTTATTAATGTTTCTTTATGATCTATGCCTTATGTACTGCCATGTTTTATTCCATTGCCCACAATTTTGAGGTTTAAACATTATGTTCATGTTTTTAAGTTCAAATGTATATAATTTGTTTTATTTATCCATGTGTACCATTACTGAGCATTTGATCTCACACTTTATATGTTTTCTTTTCCCCAGGATTTAAAGAAAGGTTTTAGGTAAGAAAACAAAAGGGGAAGATCTTTATGGGAGATGTTGAAGATCTTTCACCACGATTAAGAGATTACGTTCTGAGTCTCCAAAGACACTAAACTATTACGGTCCATGTGTGTCTGTTTTTATTATGTGTTACGTATTTTGAAAAAGTAATGTAATGTTCATGTACGACAAGCTTTGGGTCTCTACAGTTGGTATCAAAGGAAAGGTTTAGTTAACCTTTGGAAGCTAGGATGCGAAAAATTTAGTGAGATCCCTAGAGATATTTCTAAGGTATGTCTATAGATGTCCCTAAGGTTAAGTATTAGTATAGGTTATAATACTAGAATTATGGTAACGATATTATAATTAAACCTAAGATGTTAGATATTGAAGGTAATACTCCTTTATTATGTAGATTTCCCTAGCATGATTTCTTCCTCTCACACTATTCTTTTGGGGTTTTAGACGATGGATGGAACCCGAAGGAACCGAGTTGACCAATATAATGGACAATGCAATGATTTTCCTCTAGATCAAACCAATGTTATGGGAGATGGAGTGAAAAATCTTATTGCTATAATTACACAAGATATGAATCATTCATGACTTCCAAATGAGCAGAGAAGGGAAAAATATTCTATTTAGTACTTTATGAGGCAACTCCCGCCTTCTTTCAGTGGGTCTTCTGATCCACTTGTTGCTGAACAATGGATCCGTACAACTAAAAAGATGTTTTTAGTTCTTTAATTTTTTGAACATGATAAAGTCATCTTAGCAGTATATCGTTTGGAAGGTGATGCTGATCAATGGTGGAATCTTATCAAAAATACACGGCTAATAGAGGTAATTGAATCTATAGAATGGGACAAGTTCACAAACATATTTTTCAATAATTACTTATCTAGTATTTTTCGAACAAATATGGAGAAGGAGTTTCTTGAACTAAATCAGATGGATGATGAATCTGTTGGTATATATGAATCAAATTTTACAAGGCATGCAAGGTATGCATATGGATTTATCATCCAACCTGAAAGTAAAATTGATCGATTCTTAAGTGGCTTAATACCAAGTCTTCGAAGGGCATTAGCTATATGAGACTTCAAGAGCTATGAAGAAATTTTGCGTTGTGCTATCCTAGTATAAATGGAAGTTGGTGTTACATATTCATCTCATGGTTTTGACAAGAAACAATATGGAGTTCATGGAGAAATCTCAGAATAATGGTGAAAAGGAGATGAATGTTTCCTTATGCTCAAATTGAGGAATGAAGCATGGTGGAGATTGTCTTAAAAGAACTAGAAAATGTTTTAAGTGTGGAAAATAAGGTCATCGAGAAGCTAAGTCTCAATGTAATAGAAAAAGGGTTGTTAATGATGTGAATAATGAAAAGACTACAGATAATGCACCACCAACACTTCAGTGCATCAAGTGCAATGAAATGGGGAATTATTCTAATCAATTCCCTAATCCAAGGGTTAATGATGATCGATATGAGCAACCACTTAAGGAAAAGGACAAAGGGAAGTCACATGTGATCACTATTGGCGATGTTGAATATGACAACGATGTGGTGGAATTATTAAGTGTTTATGTAATGGGATTCCAAAATATTTTTGTATATAGTATTGTGGAATATTGGAATATTTATGTATTGTTCTATTGTGGTTTTCAATAATTTTAAGGTATCGATAACCATGGAACGTGATTGAGATATTGTTGGAAGGAAGATGATATGCACATAATGAATGGATAAGGCAAAAATGAAATGTTTGATAGTATTCATGATCTCATGACTTATATAAGGAAATATATATATCATAGTTTGAGTATATAGAATTTTGGGGTATTTGTATGTGGAAAGAGTTAGCTTTTAACAGCACTCATGTTTTCACTAAGGATCAATGGCTATTCATTTTTTAAGAGAATACATGATTAAGGCCTTCAAATGTTTGGAATGTGACCAACAAGACATATCTTATGATATATGGGGATCAACGATGGTATTAACATTCTTGTTATATGAACTCTCTGGTAATCGTTTTCACTATAATATGAGAATGGACAATAGTATTTTGGATAAGCCTAGTGATTAGAATGGATTATGTTGGACATAAGTTAGTATTGTTTAAGTCTAGAACTTTTTCAATATTATTGATCGAAAGTTATAATATTGTATTTTTAGAAAAAAAAAAAGACAACCTACAAAATATGTGACAACCCGTCACATCAGACAATGTTGTGGGAATCGAACCCAGAACTGAAGTGCGACAAGCCTTTATCACCTACCACTGGCCTATAGGAAGTCCCTGGTAAGTAGAAACTAGTTTTATTTTATTATGCAGGATGATAGGTGAAGTATAAGTCCATTTTGGAACCATATATGATTAATCTCACCATAGATGGAATTATGTATATAACTTTTGCTAACTTATGTTTGAGATAAATGGAATGACCTATCATTCTTTCGCAATATCTGATTAAACTTCACGAAAGACAAATTCAACTTCATTTCTTAATGCTATTAAGTGGAAATTGTTCAAGGCACAAACAACGGTGAGATTATACCAAAATAAAGTAAGTATTTCTTCTTATTCAAATTCTTCAACTTTAGGGAAATGTTCTTGAAAAAATGCTGTCCTGGTGCCCTTATATGTGAAGAATCAGATGGTACCCTAGATCATCACAAATTTATTCCTTTGTGATTGTTGGCTTTTTCATAGCCATGTTCCCTACCACTCTCCATCAGAACATGACAGTTAGATTTCTCTTCCATATCCATATTTTCACATATGTTCTCCTATGTGGAAACCCAATGATTAGTTAACTAGGGTAACCATTATGTTCCATACTTTAGTTTTTAAATTCATGTTTTGGTATATCTTTTTACGATGTGGGTTTCTATTAACAAAACTTTCGAGTAGTAAACCATTTATAACCCCGAGAAATTTCGAGTGCAAAATTCATTTTAAGGGGGGTAGAAAGTAACAACCTGAGATTTTATGAAAAATATTATTTTTAATTTCATTGATGTCTTGTGTTGTACACTACATCAAAAGGAGATTTCACAGCATGCATCCCTGAATTGTCTTGCATTACATGCAGTCACGACCTTCCACGATAGTGTGTATTGTACACAATACTGAGATTCGCTAAACAACGATATGTTATACAAACTAGCCGTTATTAATAGTAATACCCACCTTTTGAAATTTATGAAATTTTATCTTTTGAAATGGGCTTCATTTTTGGATTCGGAATATCGAAATTAGCCTTGGGTGAATTTTTTAAATTTTTCTGAAAACTTTCACTTTTTAATGAATAGTGAAAACACTAGGTTACTATTCAAAAACATACTTTTTATTTAAATAATTATTTATTTTATTTAGATTTATTTTAGATAAAAATTGATACATAATACCTCTATAAGATCAATGTAATTAATTACAGTCATTTTATAATAATTTTAGATATATAAAAATTTTATTGAACTTTTCACCGTCTTTTACCCACCTCCTAGAAGAATTTTGAAATTCACATAAAAGATAATTTTACCGCTTCTGTGAGTGGAATTTTGAAAATCCGAGAGACATGGTTAATATCAAGGACTAAAATGTGGTTCAATGAGATGAAAATAATTTTTGGTGAATAGTAACTTTTTACTTTTATTTACAACTCTTAAAAGTAAATAGGATAATTAAGGGTAAAAATGATATTATTATTACCATAAAACTGGTCCTCATTCTATTGGATAAGTGTAATTCGACCAAAAACAATCATAGGAATAAAATATGACCATTTAGGTACACATGGATTAGATTTGGACATTTATTATTAATTTATTTAAAGAAGGGTTAAAATAGTTAAAATCAATGTTTAATATCTAAATAATTTTTAATATAGGGTTGTACATAAATTAAATTAGACTATAAATATTCATTAGAAATATAAAAATAATTCCTACATAATGGTATTTTATTTATAATTTTTAGACATTATATAAATTAATTTATATATGACACAATGATGATGTAGTGACTATCTTATTAATGAAATATTAACATACTTGATGTTATAAATACCAAAATAAATGTATTTTGAGACTTTTTATGGATTACAATAATTTTATAGGTTAATATGACATGTTATTATTGAATTAATTAACTTTTTCAGAACTAATCACGCTGTTATAGTTTTCACAAAAATCAATTACCAAATAGTGTCTAAATTGACATAAAATAGTTTTTAAAACAAATATTATAATATTAATTGTTATTATATTCCTAAAAATATATGGTTCGGCCAAGATACATATATCATGATAGGTGTATCATTAAAGGACCACTTGACGGTCACATGGATGTATATGGTATGTTTATTAACTATATAATAAAAAAAATACAAAATGACATGGTAAATGTCAATCTAATTAACTAAGAGTTAAAACTAAAAGATAATGTTAATATAATTAACAAAAACTATCTAAAATATATTGTTTGAGATAATTTCTACACATACCCACCTTATCTTCGAAATAAATCAATTTGGAGCTATTAAAAACTGAATATGACTTTATAATAAAATAATATTTTATGTTTTTTCAGAGCTCCCCTCTCCTCCCTTATAAAAAGGGAACCCCTTCCCTCTTCTCTTCACACCCTTTCGAGCCTTGAAGCTCTGCCAAACCCAGAACATTTCTCTTCTCCACTTTCCTAGAAACATTTTGGAGGTTCTGTTCTTCTCAAAATACCAACTACACTTCCTTAAGAGGAAGCTTAAAGGAGGTGCGCCGAAGAAGAGGTAATCTCTTCTAACGATTCTCTCAAGATTATTTATTCTTAAAATTCTTCTAATTTTTTTGTTTAATTATAATGTAATAACAACAGTATCTTTAATATACTAATATTTTATTATAAATATGAAACAAACCTATTTCACCTTCAATCCATCCTACGGAAAACGAAATCACCGCGCGTGCGTACGTACGGAATACCATCTCCACGCCGTAGTGTAATCTATTTTTCCACCACCACCTTACATGGATGGTTATAATGGTGTAAAGAATAACTATATATGATTATTATAACATCCTACTGAATCTAAGATATTATATCATCCCCTCTAATTCCATTCAATAAATATGGGAACGATATTATCGCTCGTGCGTACATATGGATTACTGTCTCCACGACGCGATTAGATTCATTTTCCATGTTAAAAATTCAAGAATGATTATAAAGTATATATAATAAGTAATAATTAAATATATGAAATAATAATGCTACTGTATTTATGTATATATATATGCATTTCATCTACATAATACAATAAGGAAACAAAAAACAGCGTTCATGCGTACGTACGGCCTACCGTCTCCATGAACTGTGTATTTA
The DNA here is from genome assembly GCA_963277665.1 of Viscum album. Lineage (NCBI taxonomy): Eukaryota > Viridiplantae > Streptophyta > Magnoliopsida > Santalales > Viscaceae > Viscum > Viscum album. Next base: position 540,606,840 of record OY728123.1, read on the forward strand.
ATTTCATTTATCTATCTATTATTTGTATATATATTTGTGTACTGAATATATATATGATATATAAATCGTGATTTACATTCTGTAAGTATGAAAATCAAGATATAAGTAATAATAATATCAAGAACAATAAGTCCAAACATGTACGATAAATAAAATGATTTTACCCAAAACGCTACTTTAACATTGAATTTACAAAATAACGGTTAATATAAAGTCACAAATGAACCATATATGATATCATAACAATGAATATGTTTTTTTAATAAATCAATGACATTATTTAAATCATTATACGGGAGTTTTGGATACATACGAAGCATATCAGACCTAAGGTAAGGGATAATGTTGCAATCTCAATTGGTTTCTACCCGAGATTGCTTATACGTAAGTATTTACAGGGGTTATATTTATCATCCTTGTCCAAGTTTTATTAAAAAAAATTTAAAGTATGTTTAATTTCCTTTTTAAGAATTTTTTACTTTTACTACATGGAATGTAAGTAATCTTTCTTTTTGTTTACCACACGAGGTACTTTTTGACTTTTCTGACAAAAGTATGAGAGGAATGTTATTTTTAACTTATATGGGATGAACATATTTTTACAATTTCATAACGCCTCTTTTTCATGAAGCTTGCTCTACAAGATTTAATGACTATATTCAAAAAAATCATTTTCTTTTAAAATTTCATGGCATTTCGTGAATAGAAAATAATTTTGAAGAAGAAAGGATATTTTCCTCAAGAATTAATTTCAAGTGTTTTATCAAAAACATTTTCCATATGAGATGGTATTATTTCATATGTGTATGTTTCAAATATAATTTCTCTATGATTTACATGGTTTCACTTTTTCTATGATGAGATGATATCCATATTTTTTGTATGGATTATGTTATGATGGGATGATGTTAATGAAACCCATTTTATTCATTGAGTTATGATGAATGATTTATGTTTATGTTGTGGAACAAGTAAGAATGATTTCATTATGAGATGGGTGGGACCTATATCTCCCTCCAATGCACTGGATATGATTTATATTTCATGAGATAGACATGGATGGAATGGTAAGTTAATCCCGTTCAGTAATACATGACTGGAATGAGGAGTGAACTCGATTTAGAAAGTTACTTTGTCCACTAAGATGGTCTTGGCAGCAATTCCTTGGATACTATGGAAATCATATCATGTGCTTAATGGTTTCCACAAAAAACATGTTTTATTCTGATGTTATTTTATCATGATTAATGTTTCATTATGATCTATGCCTTATGTACTGCCATGTTTTATGTCATTGCCCAATATTTAGATGTTTAAACATTATATTCATGTTTTTAAGTTCAAATGTATATGATTTGTTTTATTTTATCCATGCTTACCCTTATTGAGCATTGGGCTCACCTTTTATATGTTTTCATTTCCCCCGGATTTAATGAAAGTTTTTAGGTAAGAAAACCAAAAGTGGAAGATCTTTATGGGTGATGTTGAAGATCTTTCACCATTATTAAATGATTATATTCCGAGTTTCCAAAGACACTAAACTATTACAGTCCTTGTGTGTCTATTTTTTTTATGTATTAATTATTCCGCAAAAGTAATGTAATGTCCATGTACGACAAGCTTTCGATATCTATAGTGGAGGATCAATGTTAGATCACTTCACGGGGAAAAAACCACCAACATTCAATGGTGGTAAAAATCCAGTAGTAGCTGAGCAATGGATAAATCCCTTAGAGAAAAAATTCCACTCCTTTGGGAGTAGCAAAATGTAAAAAGTTGTCATGGAAGTTTACCACCTCACGGGAGATGCTGATCAATGGTGGTCATTGATTCAAAACACGAAGGAAGATGATGAAGTATCAAATATGGAATAGAGGGAGTTTAAATATATTTTCTTAGAAAAATACTTTCCTCGTGACCATTGAGTGGATATGGAAAGACAATTTATGAGCCTGAGGAAAAAGCAGGATGAGAGTGTTGCAAACTATGAGAATAACATTACACGGATAGCAATTAATGCGATAGATTATATTCATAACCCAAGAAGTATGATCATTTCTTTGAAGGAATAAAACCGGTTCTACATCGAGCATTAGTCTCACAATCCTTCTCGTCATATGAAGATATTGTCTCATGTGCTATCAAGATAGAAAAATAACTCTCTAGGTCTTGTGACTTTAAAACAAAGAAAGAGAAGAAGAGATCGGCTAATCACTCTGGAAATGGAAATAAAGGGAAGAAGGGAAAAATTGAATATCCATCTTGCAGTAAATGTGGGAACAAACACCATTGTACATGCTTGACGGGAATGAGAGTCTGTTACATGTGAGTTGAAAAAGGCCACAAGCTCGCGATTTCAAGGGGAAGAAAAAATCTACTGGTGTTCAATGCTAAAATTGCCGGGAGATGGGACATTATACAGATGAATTCCCTAAGTGTCAGGGGAGCTTACCACAGAAAAGTCCAAGGGATCAAATCCAAGCTTATGTTATCACTACTGATGAGGTTGAAGCTCCGAAAGACGTGGTGGATGGCAATTTAATGATTTCCTCAAGGTTAGCCAATGGTTTATTTGATTCTGGGTCATCTCATTGTCTCATATCTTCTCAGTTTTCTAAGAAAATTAGATATTTCCAATTTGATTTAATAAGGTAGTTATTAGTTAAAACTCTTAAGGGACGTATCATCGCAACAAGGTTTTGTGAATCCATTCCCATTAGAGCTTATAAATGTTCCTTATCTGCTGATCTCATCATCAAGCCCATGATTGACTTTGATATAATCCTCGGTATGGATTAGTATTCGGACTATGATGTGAAGATTTATTGTATGAATAAGGAGGTTACGATTTTTGATGATGATGATAAGGGACACCTTATCATTAGAGAAAAATCGTCACCACTTTATTTTTATCTAGATATACCCCAAGTAGCTCAACTATATTAAATTATCAGTGAGGAAGAGAATTAAATAACTGTGGGTGAGGAAAGAAATGATCAAATTAAGTATGTAACTATTGTGAATGAATATGTAGATGTTCTTTCGAAAGATTTACCTAGACATCCACCAGAATAGGAAATTGAGTTTCTCATTGATTTGATCCCTGGTTCAAGGCCTATATCAAAGACCCCTTATAGAATGGACACTGTGGAATTAGTTAAACTAAAGAAACCACTGGAGGAATTGTGTAATAAGGGATTTATTCTCCCTAGTGTTTCTCCATGGGGATCCCCTATCCTTTTTGTTAACAAGAATTATGGAACTATGAGGTTATGTATCGACTATAGGGAGATCAATGTTATAACAATAAAGGAAAAGTATCCCCTACCCCGAAATGATGATTTATTTGACGAACTGCATGTTGTTGAATACTTTTAAAAGATTGACCTTCGATCTCGATACCATCAGTTGTGTGTGAAGAAGGAGGACATTCTAAAGATATCATTCCAAACCATGTACGAGTATTACGAGTTTACAGTAATGCCTTTTGGATGGACTAATGCAATCTCTGTTTTCATGGATATATTGAACATAGTTTTCAAAGAAAATCTTGATGACTTCGTAGTGGTATTTATTGATGATATATTGGTATACTCCAAAAAATACAATGATCATGAATGACACTTGAACATTGCCCTGAGGACTCTGAGAAGACATGAATTATATGGGAAGTTTAGTAAGTGTGAATTCTGGCTTCAGGAGATTTGTTTTCTTGGCCATATTGTCTCTATGGATGGAATTTCCGTTGATCCCTCTAAGACCAAGGAAATCAAATAATGGCCAGCACCGATGAGTATAACTTAGTTACAAAGTTTTATTGGTTTAGCAGGTTATTATAGACATTTATTCCATAATTTTTCTTGATTGGCTATCCCATTTATGAAGATCACATGCAATGGGGTTAAATTTGTTTGTACAAAAGAGTGTGAGGAATGTTTCGAAAAACTAATGAAAATACTAGTCAATTCTCATATATTGACTCTACCATCTTAGAATGATGAGTATGTTATTTATAGTTATGCATCGATGAAAGGACTTGGTTGTGTCCTTATGTAGAATGATAAGGTTATTTCCTATGCATCACAATAGCTAAAAAATCATGTGAAAAACTATCTGACTCATGATCTTGAGTTTACAGCTATAATATTTTCTTTGAAGATTTGGAGACACTGTCTATATGGTGAGAAATGTGAGATTTATAGTGATCACAAGAGTTTGAAGTATATTTTCTCATAGAAATAACTCAACATGAGGCAAAGGAGATGGATTGAACAACTCAAGGATTAGGATTTCACGATACACTATAACATAGGGAAGGAAAATATGGTGGAAGATGCTTTGAGTAGAAAGGATCGTGGTGTTTTGAAAAAGATGAGAGTTGAGAGGGATCCTATTTTAATGGATCTAGTAATGATGGATATGGGAATAACCATGGAAGGTGAAACATAAATTCGTTTTCAAATTGTTTCCAAACTCTCTTTAAGAGAATGGATAAAGATTTATCGGACCGATGTTGAAGAGTTTCAAAATAATATTAATGCTGTTAATGATGGGAGATTGAGTGACTTTGTGTATGAAGATGTAATTTTAAAAATTGTGAAGAGATATTGTGTTCCCAATATACCTGATCTAAAAATGGAATTTTTGGATGATGCTCATAGTTCTAGTTTCTATCTACACCCTAGGAGCAGCATGATGTATTGAGATTTGATGGAACATTTTTGGTGGGACAAATAAAGAGGGAGAATACTGATTTTGTGTCAAGATATATGGTTTTTCAACAAGTGAAAGCTGGAAGGAAAAATCCTAGAGGAGTCATGCAACCTCTTCACATACCTGAGTGTTAATGGGATAATATTACAATGGAATTTGTCATGGGACTACCAATGACTCCTAGAAGGAACGATACAATATCAATCATTGTTGATCGACTTACCAAGTCGGCATATTTTTATGTTATAAGAGAAGATCTACAACTTGAACGTCTAGCAAGAATATATATTAATTAAGTTGTGAGACTTCATGGAGTACCCCTATATATTGTTTCCCATCATGATCCCTGCTTTACTTCAAGATTCTGGAAAAGTATTCATAAATCCCTGGATACTGAACTTCATTTGACCACTGCCTACCACCCCCAAACTGATGGAAATTCAGAACGAACTATTCATACCTTAGAAGACATGTTGATATCTTTCTCACATGATTTTCAGGGTATGTGGGATCATTATTTACCTCTGGTAGAATTTTCCTATAACAATAGCTTCCATTAAAGTATTCGAATGGCACCATATGAAGCGTTATACAGAAAGATATGTCGTAGGCCAACCTGTTGGGATGATGTTGGTTAAAGAAAACTCATAGACCTAGATCTGGTGGAGGAAACGATGGAAATGGTGATGGTAATCCAAAACCACATCAAAGAAGCTCAAAGTAGAAAGTAGAGCTATACTGTTTGTCGAGTAATGGATTTGGAATTTTAGGTAAAAGATCATGTTTTCTTGAAGGTGTCTCCATGGAAGGGTGTTATATGTTTCGATAAGAAAGGTAAATTGTGTCCCAGGTACATCAAACCTTTAGAAATTCTCGAAACGAATTGGGGTATTACGTACCATTTGGAAATGCCGCCAAGTCTATCCAAAGATCGTGATGTGTTCCATGTATCAATGTTGATAAAATACATGCAAGACCCAACGCATTTACTCACTTATGAAGAAGTAGAACTGGAACCTGATCTTTCTTATTGCAAAGAGCCTGTCAGGATTCATGATACAAGAGAAGATGTGTTGAGAAACAAGACGACTCATCTGGTAAAAGTTCTATGAACAAACCATAAGATGGAAGAGGCAATGTGGGAACCCGAGGAACATATGAAGAAGAACCACATGAGTCTTTTTATGCTGTAATATTATAGAAATTTTGAGGATGAAATTATTTGAAGGAGGAGAGAATGTAACACCCCAAGCTTCCACGATACACTTCTATTTGAATAATACAGTAGCGTGTGTTTTACGTAATTTCGAGTCCTGACACACACCCCAACCAAAAAAACTAGCCGTTAAGAATAGTAATACCCACTTTTTGAAATTTTATAAATTATATATTTCAAAATGGAATTATTTTTTGGATTCGGAATATCGAAATTATCTTAGGGTGAATTTTTGGTATTTTTCTAAAAACTATCAATTTTTGAGCAATAGTGAAAAACACTGAGTTATAGTTTAAAACCGAATTTTTTTTTATATAATTATTTATTTTATTTAAATTTATTTTTGGTCAAAATAGATAAATAATACCTATATTTTTTCAATGTAATTCATTGGAGTCAGTTTATAATAATTTTAGATATATAAAAATTTTATTGAACTTTTCACCGTCTTTTACCCATCTCCTAGGAGAATTTGAAAATTCACATAATACACAATTTTACCGCTTCTATGAGTGGAATTTCGAAAATCCAAGAGACATGGTTAATATCAAGGAGTAAAATTTGGTTCAATAAGATAAAAAAAAATTTTGGTGAATAGTAACATTATACTTTTATTTACCAAGGATAAATGTAAATAGGGTAATTAAGGTTAAAATGATATTATTATTACCCTAAAACATGTCATAATTCTATTGAAGAAATATAATTATACCAGAACAACCATTGGTATAAAATATGAACCTCATTGATCCACCTGAATCAGATTAGTTCATTTATTATTATTTAATTCAAAGAAGAGTTAAGAGAGTTAAAATCAATGTTTAATAACTACAACATTTTTAATATTTGGAAATAAATAATATTAATTAGATTATAAATATTCATTAGAAAGATAAAAAAATTTCCAACATAATGGTATTTAATTTATAATATTTAGACATTATATAATTTAATTTATTTATGACACAATGATGATGGAGTAATTACCTAATTAATGAAATATTAAAATAATAGATATCATAAATACCCAAATAAATATAATTTAAGACATTTAATGAATTACACAAAATTTATATGTTAATATGACATGTTAGGGTTGATTAAATGAATTAGGTTCGAAGTAGTAATTATGTTACGATTTTAGCAAAAACAAAATACCAAATTGTGTCAAAATTGACATAAAAGAGTTTCTAAAACAAATATTATATTATTAATTGATATTCTATTCATTAAAATCTAAGGTTCGGCCAAAGGACTTATATAATGATATGTGTATCATTAATGAATCACTTGGGGTCACTTGGAAGTATATATTATTTTTATTAACTATATAATATAAAAATACAAAGAGACATGGGAAATTTCAAACTATTTAACTAAGAGTTAAATAAAAAAGATAAAGTTAATATATTGACCCAAACTTGTCAAAAACCTATTGGTTGATTGGTTTTTGACCTATCCAAACCTTAACATTTAAATAATCCACTTTGGAGCCAATATAAACCGAATATGAATTTATTATAAAATAATATTCCTAGATTTTCCTAAGGTGCCTCTGACCCCTCTTATAAAAGGGCACTCCCCCTTCTCTCTAATTCACACCATCAAAGCCTTTTGGCTTGGCCAAAATCTGTCAAAATATTCTCTCAACTTACATAAATTCAACCTAGAGGCCTTAGTTTTATCAGAAAGACAACCAAAGGAGTACTTTTGATCAAATCAAAAGGAATACCCTGAAGAAGAGGTAATGTTTTCACCACCCTCTTTCAAGTTACTTTCTTCTTCCACTTCATCTTTCATTGTTATTTCCATTATAAAATAATAAGTCCAGTGTCTTCTATATAATTTGATTTTATTATAAATATGGTAATACAATATTCAGTATTCTATCCATCCTTTGAATGACATGTCACCATATGTTCGTACGTACGACTTACCTTCTCCACGTTGTGGTATAATTTTTATTCAAAACATTATTATTTTGATGGGTATGATAATGATGTATAATTGAAGTAAATAATAAATATAACATTATAATGATTCTGTATATTTGATATAACATCTAATTATATATTATTTTAATATCAAATGAATGATATTGTTGCTCGTGCATACATACGGACTACCGTCTCCACGAACGTGATGAGATTCATTCCCCATCATATCCATTCAAGAATAATTCTGATTTGTCGATTAAAAGTAATGTTTAAGGACATGATATAATTCTGTATATGAATAAGATATAACCAATGGATAAAAAACAATTATTTTTTAAAAAAAACATATAAAATAAAACAAGTAACTGAACACCTGAAACGATGATAACACTAAGATATTATTAACAGAGAAACGTTAAAAAATCGTATATGATATAATATTAATGTATATGATTCTTGTATAATTTAATAATGATTATTTCACCAGTATACAGGAGGTAAACCATCCCTCAACCATGTAAATGTACAAGGTAAGGGTTTATTTCACAATATCTTCATTATCCGTGGTTGTTTATACATAATTATATACTGGGACCTCTTTATCATCCACATCCATGTTTCTTAAAAATGTATTTCAAAACAATATTATTATTTTATAGACTATGGGTTAATGTCATTTATACCCTTTTTTGACTTTTATAAGATATTAATAAAGGAATCTTTCTATCATTTTTCAGAAAAGGCACTTTTAACCTTTTCTACAGAATTAAGGTAAGAATGTATTTTTTAACTTATACGGAGGGTGCGACTATTTTACACTATTATAAAATCATCAAAACATCCTTTAAAATCTTATAATAATATTTTAAAAGTAAATTTTAACATTTATAATTATTTTAATTTTAAATGATTTCAAAAAAAGAGATTTTTTTCTCGAATTGTTTTGATTTCATCTATGTCAACATCCTTTGATTGATTTTAAGTTTATTTGAAGTTAATTTATTATGATACAAAACTTCCATATTGTACTAAACGTTTTGTGATATGTTTGACTATGGATGTGTTATTTTTATACCATTAATTGTTTATGGATAAATTGTTCACATTTTGTATGCTAGTTTCAATACGAATGTTTATGTTATGTTTAAACCTTTTCATATGAGGAATGCATTAAACTTATTAAGTGATTGGTTGAGCCCGCTATAGCTCCTCGATGCATCGGTAGGTCTCCTAAGACAAACTAGTGAATTTGAACAAGGCCTTGAAAAAAACTTATTTGTAGTCTTGGCACAAGGCCTTGAGTATGTGGTTATGATAGTTTGTAATTATGCATTTCATTATTATGAAAGTGTTTATTGATATTGGATGTGATTATTGGACTAGTAAAATATCCATGTGAATAAGTAAATGTAATTATTTCATTTTATCATTGCCATATTATGATGAAGTTCAATTTTAAAAGTCTTTTGTTTTAGTTATACATTACCTTGAATGATTAGGTTTATTTATGAAAGTTTCCGCTATGTTGTTATCCTTACTGAGCATATGAGCTCACCCCTTTCAATGTATTATTTTTCCCAATATGTGAAGTAGTATTTTATGAATGAACTATAGGGATTGTATGAGGGGATATGAAGACAAGATGTTGTTGTAGTTTTTTTTCACATTATAATGTAATGTAAGACATATGAATATATCTAGTTTTTCCAATGATACTAAACTAATCGGTCATTTGAGACTTGATCTTTTGTGATCATGACAATATTATGTAATAATGCACCGACTCTGGGTAACTGGGGTCGTGGTGTTACATTTGAATACATCCTCTGACAAATCCATCAATATGAAAATAATTTAAATTATTGCACAACATTATTTGTCTTTTAACATTGGTATTAAAAAGCTACAGTGCAATGGAAGTACCATGGTGTAGCCTCCCCATCATCAGTGATGTATTAGGAATCATCATCGTTGAAAATATGGCTTGAAGTGTGGTCATTATAATGATTCAAATGGCACAATAGACCCCTACACATCATACATATAAGGTTATTTAGATAGTAGTTATGGTGATGACACAAAATTTTTTCCAGAGAGTTGGCATGTGGGAGAATCTAAATGTCATCACCTTGGAAAGTTCACAATGCACAGGATAATTGAATTCCCACATAGATATTTTCATTGGTCATGATCAAGTAAATAATTTATATCATTCTATATTTAAGAATCGATTCCAGATATGGGTTGGGGGACCCCCAACATGACCACTTTCCTCCCCACTATGATGATTCCCTCTTCCCACTTTTGCACATATGATTCCCCCATAAGTCAGCATTTACATTCTCCTGCATGTTTCTAGAGAACACAACCAATGATTCTACCCCATTCGGTTGGCCCTCCCTATGGGATATTAAGTTGGAAAATCTACTTTGGTGTGTCTAGGTCATTCTCTCCAATTGGTTGAGTGTTGTACCATGTTTGTAATATATTTTACAAACGAAACCTTAAGACATGTAGAAATAATTTACATGATAAACATACAATTTACATCAATCATTTAACTTCTATAATGTTACCATTAAAAATAGAAAATACACATAAATAAATAAAAATATGGAACTATGTTCATGATCATATAAAAATTAATGACATTTTAAAAATAAAAATCCAAAAGTATAGAAAAATTTAAGGCTTTCAGTTTTAATTATAATAGTCACCTATTTCAAGGACAGAACATAATTTACTAATTCAACGATTGGACAATGTGAGGGAGGGTTTTCTACCCAATAGATGGTGCATGGTTTGATATACCATCTAGTTACACCATGTGACAATCCCAATTTTATGAATATTTGAATTTCCATAAACATGCTTCTAAATTAAAACCCCAATTTGACCCACCCACTACTCAATATAAAATAATTCCAACGATATCCTAGGACTCAACCAATCTAGCACATCCATTTTATTTTTTTCATAATTTTATTATTTTGGGTGGGTTTCTATTAATTAATTAATTATATTTATTCTATATTCCTTATTTACATGTTATTTATAATTAATCAGTATTGGTGTATGTATTTTCAAATTTTAGGTTGATGGTTATCTCATGTGACTTATTTATGTTGATTTTAGGGTGCATTGTTTGTTATTTAGGCTACTCGCCTTCTGTATTTGAATGTCCTATCACATTCACACACATATGAGGTAACTGTTTCACTCTATTTCATTTATATTATTCCACATAAAATTCATGGGGTTTTATCACTAATTTATTTTATAACATATATTGTGATATTTTATTTATAATTTTTTTTATAAAAATTCCTCAGTTAATGGTTATTTACAGGGGTCCATCATTCTAATTATTATTTTTTAATGATAAAATTATGTGAATACTAGATATTTCTTTAAATTAATTAGTGACATTATCAAATGGATATTTTAGTTTTTATTTGAGGTTTTAATTCAATTAAATAATGCATTTTTGGTTTGCGAGTGAATTAAGAGTTTATTGGATTGTTTCATTTTTTGGTGTAACTGTCTCACAAGGAAATACTTTTTTGTTGAAAATGGTTCCAATGGTGGTTTGTTATTTAATACATCTATAATATTTATGAATATATAAATAAAATAAAGTTAGGTGTATATATATATATATATATATGTTTGCGTACATATATTCATGATTACATGAATATATATATATATAATATTCTAAAGAATTTATTTCTTAAAATATATATTGTCTTATGAAAATGAGTTATTTGCCTCTAAATTTTTTCATAAAGGAGGTTTCATATCATTGTTTTCCAAATAATGAGTTAAATCCCATATGATAGTTTTCAAAAATGGTATGGTGGTTCAGGTATGTTATATTATATATTTTACGGAAATATATATTTTCCCCAAAATGTTTTACCATTATGTATATTAATTCTCTGTTAGCACCTCAAAAAGGGTTTTATAAAAATTATGTATCCTCCATGGAATCACAAACATTTTGGGGAGTTTTTCATTTCAGGGATAGATATTATATGGTGGGCAATGTAAATTGGTATTTTTTATGTTGATGCTCAATTTATGTTTAATAAGAAATGGAAATGTCACCATCCCCATTATTATTTTCACAGGGTCCTATGAGTTTGGGTGAGAGATTAGAGAAATTTATATCTAGCCATGATCAGATGGAATCAATCACATATTGTGTTGAAGACCATAATTAGATTAAGTAATTGTGAGGATAGTTGAGATAATTAGTGTGGTTATAGATTTAAGGATACATTGGTGTGTCAATAAATTGATCCATCTCAAGTATATATAGGGTCTTCTTACTGTATTTTTAGGATTTTCCCATGATTATATTTAACCGTACTATTTTTTCTTATTAATTTTTTTCCTCCACTAATTTATGATTAATTTTCCTTATATAAATGTCTTCATTTCATTATTTAGTTTATTTTATTAAAATTGTTCATCTATATTTTGGCACATCGATTTTTTACTCTGAATATATTAATTTTGAGTTGGGTGTTTCATTTTTTAAAGGGTATTTATAAATGATTATTAATATAAAGGAATGGTTTATGGTGATTTTAAATGGTTCCTTAAAAATTATATTTAGTTTATGATTTTAAGGAAAATCCATGTTCATTTAATAAAAATGAAAAAGACAAACATTCTATATGTATTTTAAACTAATGTTTGTGTTTTTTTAGAAATGAAATTGATGGATTCTATGGTTCTTACCCAATGATCTATTTTATTATCATACCCTATTTTTACACATATTATCAGTCAATCGAAGGTACTTTACAGGTTCTTGTTTTCGTTACAATTCAATATTAGATAGGATTGATTGATCGACATATGGTTACAGAGTAGTCATAAAGATATCATGTTGGATAATTTGGTACTTATTTTGTTTAGTAGATGTATCAGCCATGTTTTCATCATGTATCAATATATTTTTTATATTTCTTCTATTTATGAGTAGTTTGATACTTAAATTTGATATGTTTTATTAAGACTATTTTAGTAGTCATTTCTATTTATTTTTTATGCACAAAAATATGATATACCATTGGAAATTTCGGGGATTTAGGTTGAATCCCTTATATCCCATTTCATTATTAAGAGGCATCGTACACAAATATTTTGTTTAACTATCCATAACTAATTTCCACCCCACATAGGGATCAACAATTTCAATCTAGTATTTCATGGGCCATCTAAGATGCATGGTTTACGGTTTACCTGAGATTGGGTTTAGATGATATCTTATAAAAGATACATTCTTATGATTACATAGGTTATATAGATTCCCTTTGTTATTTGGGTTTACTGGTGGATAGGATATAGTGTTGTTGGAACATTATGGGTTAGTGTGGGAAGAGTAAAATGATCTCTTACTTAGATTAGTAATCTTTTTACCATGCATTAATAGGATTTGATTATTGTATTGTGGTTTTTTGTTTGTTTTTTTCCATGTAAGAGATATTTTTTCTATTTTATATAATTTAATTTTTATATTTTGAGGGTTGGTAATTTAATTTCTACTATAACCACCTTTTTATATCACAAAACTATGAAAATAATGTGGACACTGAGATCTTAGTTCAACATAACATACAATCTAAGTTACATGATTGTTACATATTTTTCTAAACCATTTGAAAAAATCAAGCACTGACCGAAGTCCATTAATAAATTGTACTAGTATTATGAGATGTTATTTATCTTTTTTAACTAGTTAGAGTTGGTTTAAAAAGAAAAATGATTGGATTTTTGAAATTTATATAAAGGATTCATATTTTTTAAAAGAAATTGAATGATGTTTGAGATTTTAAATTTAAATAGTTGAATTGAAAGTGTCATTGATGCTTGAAAATGAGTGATTATTTAATTATATGAATTAGTGGAATTTAAAATAGTTTCATGTTAGTTCTATGGATTTAAAATTCAACTAATAATTTTTATGTGATTTAAAATTGAGAAATTTTTATTTTGATTATATGAGGATCTTGTTTTTTGGAATGGGTATTTATAAAATAATTTTCATTTATTTATTATTCTAGTTTATATTTAAGTGGCTATTTATGGGGTATTATAGTTTCATGTTATTTATAGATTCATTACAAAAATTCTCCAGAATGTCCTAATGTATAGCTCTACAAAATATTTTAATAAATGGTTCAGCTGGTATCTTATTGGGGTTTCCCTACATTTCATGGTGATTATGGTCTAATAGAGGATTTATAGTTGATAGTGTAAATTTAAAGGATATTTAAATCCCATGTAACTCTAGAATCCATGATAGGGAGATCTATTTTGGGTCAGTTTGGGGGCCCTGTTTCAATCAATGTAAAATGTTCTTTCCATCCTCATTACAAGATTGAATAATTTTGGTGTTTTTCAAGACCACTGTTATTCAATGATTTATTCCAACTGTGGTGAATATGGCTAATGTGTTAAATCGCATGGGTATATTTTAAGTTCATCTATCTATGAAAGAATATGTTCACCATATTAATGAGGTGATTACATTATCTCTATACACTATTTTGGAAGGTTATTTTAAAGAAGATATATTTTTTTACCGAGGGTTTCAGTTGTTAGTGACAGAGTTATATCATCTAAAATATCACATGTTAATGAATTTGTGGGTGAGGTATATCATTTCGAGTTGGTTTTTTACGGTTAACCATGGCATGTAGTTTTAGAGTTTTTATCATTGTTAATGAAGGTTCCTTATACGACGAGAATTCATTTGGGAGGATCTTATTTTGGAGGATTATATATCTACTTCACCAACATATTCTAAATGGAGTAATTCATATATTTATTCGTACTGTATAATGATTGGGGAAAATATTTTGAGAAACCAACAATATCATTTTATTTGTTCTCCTTTCTCATATTTTATTTCTTATTTTTTAGCTGTATGTTTTTTTGGTTTCTTTTTATCTAGTTCTTTGGTTGGAATCCATTTTCGTATTGGGTAGTGGTCCCATTGAGTTATTTACATAGTAAATCACTATGTTATTAGGTTTGTAAATGTTCAGGAGAACCACCTTGGATATTGTTTACCATTTCTCTCTCGATCAAGCCAGGTGTATTTGTGGAGTTAAGAATCAGACCATTTTTACCCTTTATTTTGTTTCGGATCTGTTTTGATGTTTTCATTTGAGTGTTTATTTTATTTTTGTTTGATAATATCTTCACATTGATTAATGACAAATCATGAAAAATTATAGGGTTATAAATTATAATGGTTGGGATATTTTTATGAATTTTTATTATTCCTCATTATTTTATAAATTTCTTGGTCTTTCATATTGTTGTTGAGTTTTGGACTGTACTCACATTATAATTTTGAATTTTGGAGTTTTATAACAGTTTTTCCATAGTTCATAGTAAGAAAAAATGGTTTAGGGTAATCAATAAGTATTAATTTATAAAATAGTTTCTTTAGTGCATTTATTTATTCCTCTGTTTAGTCCACATGGGAACTGCACAATTGAGTCTTAATCAAGAAAAAAATTGTTGAAACTATGTGGGGGATTATTTTTTCTGGGAGATAACAAAAAAAATGTTCACAGGAAAGAGAAACTATGCAATAATAATGTTTATGTTTCAATTATATTAACATAAAAATTATTCATAATTGGGGATCTATTTCTAAATTTTGTGATTGAATCATTCAAGGGTGTGTTTTTACTCATTAGGGGGAAAATAGTTTGCAGACTATGATACCCAACCCTGTGACATTCCAAGCATTCCTAAAAATGGAATTTAAAAATCTACCCATCAAAATTATATCCATTATTTAACCAAATCCTCTCCTCAATTGATTTAATTTCCCAAGATATCATAGGTTCTGAACGTTTATTACCATCCCGTTCGATTTTGGGTAGGTTATCCTTGACTAATACATTTCTCTTATTCTCTTCTTCTAGATCTCTTTCTCCCTCTTCTTATTATGTCTCCATGACTCTTTAAAAGAACCCAATCCTGAGGGTCGAATAATGTGAATTTTTTATTTTTATCATTTGTTGTGATATAGATTTGTTAGGTATTTACCCTTCACTATTCGAGGGTTTGGTTAGACCCCCACATGAATTAGGTAATAGTATCCATCAATATAATTTCTATTAAAATCACATTGATTGATTCTGTATAAATCTTTTATTTTAATAAATTTATTTTTTTATTACAAGTATAAATTTTTTTAATCATGTATGGGTTAAATGATTTTTTTCCATGGGTGTTTTCTTAATCTTAAACAATTTTTTTTATATGTTAAATTTTTATGGATACTAGATATTTTATAATATATCCTCAGTTAAATTATCAAATTGATGTTGTTGTTTGAATTATATTTCGTATTTAAATTTAAAAAATTTAGTCGTTGTATGTGATTGTATTATTAATTGATTGGTTTAATGGATTTTTTTTCTTTGATGGTTTCCCTTGAAAAGTTTTATGTTGTGGAAAATGGATTAAAATGTTCCTCTTGATTAAAACAAATTTCACTAGTTCTTTATATTTATATATATGATCATAATGCATGGATATTTTTTTACATGTTTCTAGAAATATATATGTGTACATAAATATATATTTATATTCCATATAGAATCATTTTAAAAAAAATGTTTCTTAAAATCTGTTCATGAATTCCATGTGTTTTTCTTAACTAAGCATTAAAATGTGTGTTTAGAAAAGTAGGTTTTGAAACCCAATTAATAAATTTGATAAAATATAATCCATTTCCCATTGGATTTAAAATAGACATAATATAATTAATTATATTAACTAAAAATCTATTTCTCGTCTGAATGTTAAGGAATTCTTGGAATCATATAAATTAATTTATTAAAATTGTATAGCCTCCATATAATATCTTCATTGATTGGAGTGGTATTTTATTTGATTGATATTAATTTTTGGGTAAAGGAAAATGGTGTTGGTATATATTGATAATTTATTGATGTGTTATATGAAAAAATTTCCTCTCATTTCCCTTTATTATTGTCGTTGGATCCTTGGTATCACATTCAGGGATGAGGTACATTTAAATTTTGTTTTCCTGAGATGAACCAGATACTATATGGTTTCATAAACCATAATTGGTTGTGCCACTAGTGAGTCTATTTAATAGTATTCATGTTGTTAAAGATTTAGGGATTCATAAATTTGATGGAATATAGTTACAAAATGAGTTCTTCTAGGGTATACCTATGGTATTTTTTCAATTCCCAAATGATTATGTATATTGTACTATTTTTATTCTTATTGGTTTCACATAATACTTATAATATACTTTATAGTTCTTTTTCATCATGAATCTTGATTTATTATAGTAATGGGTTCCAAATTTTAGGATATTGGTTCACCTATTAAGCGTTATCTTTATTTTTGTTTACTTTGAATAGAATCACTGTGAGTTGGGTGTTTTACTTTAAAAATAGTATTTCAAATAGTGTAGTTTAAAAAGGAATTGTTTTATGAAATAATTAAATGGTTTCAAAAAAAATGTTTTCAGCTTTCAATAATGATTTCAAGGATATATTAGGTTTTCTTCTTGAAAATTACTACAACAGAATTTCTATTTTTTTTCAAGCTAGTTCTCATGGTCTGTTTAGGGATTAGAAATGTATGGATTATATTGTTCTTTACTACTGATCTATTGTATTCTCACACGATACAGAACAACACTATGTGGTTTGAACTAAGCTATTTTGTATGATTAGTTTCACTTTTTATCACCCTTCTAGAGGGTTATGTTATAGATATTAGGTGCTAAACTGGTCCCATTATGACCATGTTTGGAATTTTGGAATTTATTTGGTTTAGAATATATATGATTCTAGTCAGCCTACAATATTTGAATCATGTTTTTGTTTAGTTTATTTTTTAGTATTTGGATGTCTCTATTTGATATGTATTATTTGATCCAATTTACTTTTTGTTTTCTGTTTTGATTCTATGCTTGGAACTCTTAAATAATGTTTAGTCATCTCAGGATTTTGGGGTCAATATTTTGTGTCATGTTTATTTATTATGTGATATAATATCTACGGATTATGTCTTTATGACCATAATTCTTCTCATCAACTCCTAGAGATAATGGATTCCCTTGGGGTATGTCATGGGTCATATCATGTGTCTTATTCAGGGATTATCCAATATTTAAGATATGTTAATTATAATAAAAATCAAAATAACTTATCTTTAAATTGATGTATGAGGGGTTTATCAAACATCCATCATCCATTATCTATTATTTGTTAACAATTTTGCACATACATTTTAAAATTAACAAGATTATACATTAAAGGATGAGTATTAAGGAAAATTCCACCCAAAAAGCATAATTAAATTAACTTTCCATTTACATAGGAATTATCATTATTCCATTCAATTTTTTATTCTCCAAAATTATCCTTAAATATTTTTGTTCATTTATACACATGATGGAGCCCAAAGTCATTCATATTCAACATTTTTCTCTTTTTTATGGCGTATTTATATTCCAAATACCTTTTTATCATAATTTTCATTAAAATAAATCAATTTATGTATTCATGTAAAATTTTATCATTCATTGTATTATGATTCCAATGAAACCAAATATATAGTTGTTTATTTCAATTTCACTTTTAGATTAAGAATTTTTATGACTAAATTTTGATTTAGTGAAATTATACAGTTGTTTTCTACAAAAATCCAATTAATTTATTCTCTTGAAGGTTTTTAGTGTTTTTAGTTTTCATTTTTCCATTTAAAATATATTTGGTTTAAAAATAAACTCAAATGATTCTTTTAATTGAATTTGAACATATCTATTATTTTTAGTCAAAAATCTTTAACATATATGTCCTTTGTTTTGAAATTATTTTAAAAATTATAGTAACCATACTAATTGGATTTAATATTCTTTATTAATTTATTTTCATTTTCATTAATATTTATCAATAAATTTTATTTTAAAAACTTTCTTCATGGGTCATTTTCTACTGAATTTATTTAAAATGTATGATTGGAATCTTTTTATATGCATTACACATTAATTATTTTTCATACAATCCAACATAGTTTTATTTATAATTTATCGTTTTGATGTTTCTAAATTTTTCCAATGGAATTATAATTCTCTATTATTTATATTTAAAAATGAAATTGGTCTACTACTAAAGGATATATAATCATATTTGTCATTAAAGTCTAGTACTCCCATAAAGTGAATTTCTTGTTTTTGGGCATCCTATAAGTTTTCATACAATTCATAGTAGATATTACAAAATTATGCCATCCAAATTCATTTCATGGATTGATTATGATAACGGTTTTTTAAATCATCATAGAAGCCAGTTGTTTATAAGTGGTTTGTTATATTATAATGTGGTTATGAATTATTCCATCTTTATATGAAGTACATATATATAACATATAATTATTTTGTTGGTTTTTTCATTATATCTTTATAATTAATTCTGTAATATTATATATATCATGTTATTTGGATAGGGCATATATGATTTTACCATGTCAGATTTTTTGGGTCATATGTGGTTAGCCTATGTCCAAAAGG
Organism: Viscum album; assembly: GCA_963277665.1. Lineage (NCBI taxonomy): Eukaryota > Viridiplantae > Streptophyta > Magnoliopsida > Santalales > Viscaceae > Viscum > Viscum album. The sequence goes on from OY728123.1 coordinate 540,626,302, forward strand.
TTAATAGGAAGATGTGGTAGGTCCAATTATACTATGATATGGGAATGTGGTTATCTTATTACATTATAATATATATATATATATATGTGGATAAACATAAAATATGTTATAAATTCAATACCTAGGTTTATATCGAGCTCTTATGTCATGAATTGTAACTATGTCATGTTCTTATGGAAACAGATGATTGACACAGGTTTAAACATTTATATGAGTCATTTCTATTTTTATACTGAAATCATTATCTAATGAATCTTGATTAATGATCTATCATTTATTGGGTATTATTTACATATATTTAGTCATAAACATTGATTTTATTCTCTTAACCACATGTCTATATTGTACTCCATAATGATATTTTTTGATATATCTTATCTTCAGACCCTAGAGAGTATCCATGATCTTCCATTATTACATTTAAATTACCCACTTAATTAATAAGTGTACAACATATGACATGTCTATAATGTGGTCTTGTGTTATGTGACTACGTTGAAAATTTCACAATGTTTTCAAATATGTTGTTTATGTATCTAATTTAAAAAGAAACTACACCATTATGTTATGGGGTGCTATTTATTTTTATGTGTAATGAATTTTTATTTAAAATGATATAATATAACTATTTTTTATTCTTATTTTATCTAATCAAACTCATTATATAGGTGAAAATGTGGATTAGGAGGAAGATGAAATCCATAAAGGCCCTAGGATAAAGAATTTTTCTTTTTAAAAAAATCTATAATTATTATATCACCAATATATAAATCTCATACATCATGAGGACATAATATTGTAAGATTCTCAATTTATCACGGTAGAATGAAATGTTATCAAGGACTCATTTCTTAAAAAGGAAGGAGAACATTATTCTATTCTAATTTCCTAGTCCATAAGTCTTGTTATAATGCTTAAAACCTCCATCTAAATCATAGTTTTTGATGTTTTAAATACTTCATTTGTACTAGTATATGGATCTAGTAGTTTTATTCTTATTTTAGAAAAATGGAGTTTTGAGATCATCTTTGAAATATTTATCTCCTCTGATTATCCTTCTTTAGATGATTCCCTACCCAATGAGGATATAATAGTGTTTTTTCACTCTCTCGATATCCTTGGTGGGTATATGTAGGTCTAAAAGGTGTTTTCAAGCTTCCCTTTGAGATACTTTTCATGTTCATTTGGATATGAAGCCCTCCATAGTGGTTACTCTAGTGGTTCCACATATTTGGACTCACATGATGTTATTATTCGTTCTCCCAACACGATTGAGGTGGTTGATCTACATAATAATGATCGTCATGAAGTATTCCCCTACCTATTAGAGGATGATGAATAAGATACCCATCACTTGTAAATCCATGAAGACCAGGTTCTATACAAAATATATTTTTTTGAGTATTTCCTTGTCCCCACATGTTCCATAAGACCAAAGCCTTCCAAGATTCCTATAATGATTCCATGTAATGTCAGAGATCATTTATAATTCTAAATGGATTGTATTTTTAGTTAAATGTGATTATCATTAAAAATAGTTTAATAAAAACCTTATCTCTCACGTTATTACACTTGAAAAACATCTCTTTCATACATGACACACCAGTTTTCATAAAATATTCATGTGAGTAACTGAATGCATTCCATTCCAAATTACATACATATGTGGGTATTTTCGAAATTAAACGTTTATTTTGTATAACTGAAATATTCTTCTCAACACATAATTGATTATGTTTATCATTACTCATTGTTAGTGCATTTATCCATTTTCTTACCTACATACACTATCATTGAATGATAAGACCATTAGAAATCATTATCTACAGTTTCTCAAGTTACACTAGTCTAGTTCATTGATTTTTGTATCAAAAAATACAATACAAAATAGAAATAAAATATGTTATTATTTTCTTAATTAATGATATTACTGATTTCAAATATAGAAAATTAATAAAAAAACTCTAGAGAACCATTCTACTCAGTTGTTCAATTAACATACCTTAACAACAACCACATAAATAAGACTAATTGTAACTGGTTGTATAGTTGTTTGTACCACCTTTATTGGGAATCATATTTCCACCATAAATCTATTTCCTATATGACTTGGGCTCCATGAATATTAATCCATTGTTACCCATGATGGATATTTTAATTAATGGGAGTAAGATACTTATATTTTCGATAATATAGACTCAATAGAATAATTACATTTAAATAAAGCCAACTTTCAAGAGTGGGGTTGTGAAAGATAACATTAGGCTCATTAATTTAAAATCATATGAGGATAAATTATTATATTCTATATTGTGTATATAGATGAGAAAATGACCAAAAAGAATTCAGTGGATATAAAACGTTCAACATGCTAGATTATGGTCTATTGTAGAGATGGGATAATTATATATCTATGATGATATCTACTAAATAGAGGTATTTAGAAGTTAAAATTATCGTGGATGAAAAATTTTAATGGGGAATATATTTAGTACTGTTAATTAGAGAGGGATACATGAATACTATATTCTTTTAAGAATTAGTTTCACAATGTATGTTTACGTGTAATATCAATATGTAGTTCGATGATAGTTTATTCCCTAGTGATACATGGGTCACTAGTACATTATGGATCATATATTATTCAAAATTTCGCAATTATTTTTATATATTAATGGGTAAATTTTAGCTCAGGGGGGTTGAGGATTTCACTTTCCCCAATAATACTTCCAATGTCTTTAATGAGCTTCATAATTTTGTTAGGTATCCATCCCTATAATGGAGGAAAATAATGAATAAGTCTATGATCTCAACCCGAATATTGCATCGGGTCTTGAGATCTTCATTGGTTCATTTTATATTTCGGAAATGGATTTCTTTATTAATAAGCTTATTGATTCATTACATGACTACATTAGTGAGGGATCAATCCCAAGGGTCACTTGTTATACATCCTTGTTTCTTATTCCTAATGTATATCATCCATGTTCATAAGTTAATTATCATTCCATTATTATATATAATGTTTCACAAAAAGTAATATCTATAATATGAAATTACACACCATAATAGTCTCTCCCAAACATATTCATATATGATAATTATTCATTCGATAAGGGAATCATTCGTTGATCCATCCAACTTTCTCAATAGATTATATAAGACCTCGTTCATAAATTAATTGGTCCCAAAATATATATGAAAATCCATATCAAAAAATCATATGATATAATGGAATATAATATTATTTTAAATTTTATAAGTTTATTTTTATTCCCAGATTTGATCTAGGAAATTATGTTTTGAACAGAATTCACAATTTGGTTCTCAATAACATATAAGAGAAAGATGTTTGGCTTTATATTGTGTTTTCATTACCTCTGGTAAGGATATCCTCTCTCACCCATAAACTTTGTAATAATTTGGGTTTCAATTTATAGGAATCACAATAAATCAAATTCTAATATAAATAATAAGTTATTCAAAAGTAGGGTTGAATTTTAACGGATTTAACACATTTTTTACAGATGATGTGATATTTATCCAAAATTAAAAGAAAAAATATATGTACTATTTCATAATTATTATAATTGAATATGGATCATTGAATGGAATAAATATTAGTAATGAAAGTATTAATGTATTCATAAGAAGATGATGGTCATATATGAGTACATAGATCATTGATATATTGGTCGTCTTATCTAATGATATTTTCCTAGTGATCTATCTTAGATCACCACAACTTATAAGGAGAATATGTAACCAAAAGATCAACAGGATTGTGGGAATATTAAATGTTCATATAACGAATTGGAAAATTAATTTTATATTATTTAGAACAAGGATCGCATTCATAAATAGTAATATTTACTCAATTCTCATACATGTGTAATGATTTTTCAAGGAGCGCAAATTTGTCCACAAACATATTTGAAATAAACTTTATTAAATCCTATAAGACACATAGAAAGATATCTATTTCCACTAGTAAATTTTATTAGGCATGGAAATCATTTTGAAGGACGAGGGTTCAATGTCAAAAGACCATATATCTATATGAAAATAATATAGCATGTTGATTCCTTGGACACTCTAGAAGCCTGATCATTATGGTCAACTGACAAATAACCAACTTATATGAAGTACCCCAAAGCACTATGAAATGGGTGTACTAAATGATAATCTAAATAGTAGTTTCTACGTTGTATGTTACATTTTCTCCTCAATCATTGAATATGGACCATAGTGAATACTCAAATGTCTAACATGGAAAAGAATTGGTCAAGTCATTTTCTCTTATCCCCAGAGTTCTCATACCCAAATTTTATATACCTTATGAAGATATATTATCCAAGTATTATCAATTTCATTGTTACAGATATAAATAAAAAATTCACTTATCATCATGATTGTTGATATAGAATTTTTTGTAATATATACTTCTTGGTCTAGTTTTTTTGTACAGTAGCCTTTTAGAAAATCGTTCATTATCAATATGGTTCAAATAGCAGCGTAAAAGGTATTTGGACTAAATAATTAACTAATAAAAACATATTCATGGAATGGTGTGTTATGAATGACTATATTATCACTAATTATATATTTCATTGAAATTTACCACATTTGGAATATTTATGTTCATGTTTTATTAACATAAATATGGAATCTATTGAGGATCTATTTCACGAAGAGGAGTGGATGAGATCCGTATTGAATTACCTTGGATTGTTCATTGGTATTTCAGTTTTTCATGGGATTATTGATCAATTAATGTACACTTAGTTCAATAATATTTATGTAGTCTATATAAAATCCTATTCTTGTTTTGGAATTTTTATAGTAGGTTATTTGGTCTATGGGTTTTGGGGAATAATGACTGAAACTTGTTAACTCGTGATGGATCTATTAGTCTAATGATTATATCTATGGTAAAAATATTGACAATGTGATTAATGGGTGAGGTATAATATACGATTCATGGGACCCCTCTATGATAGATTTCAACACATTCTCTAGTGAGCGAATCTCACTCATCACATAAACTCAATATTTGATATGTGGTATTTTTATCCACTATATCAACATCATTGAATTTTTTTACTTTAGAGTCTTATTGAAAATTGTGTGTGCAATTTTTATGGGTCTCAGATTATATCAAACAATATATTGTTTATTGAATTTGATAATGAAATACCATTCTTGAACAAGAGATGGTGATCAGGTACACATAGTGCATATGCAATATGTAAGAAACTATCATGGATTCTAAGGGAAATCTAGATGAAACTATAGAAATATGTATACATATTTATCACTTCTTGTTGACTGTAATCACATTTTCTAATAATATGAAATTGTACTACACAATTTTAGAACCCATATATCCCTAATGTAAGTATTTCTTCAACATAATTAAATCATAATTTTTTATGTGAGAGTTATCAAAATTGATAATGATAAATTAAATTTCCCATTGATTTTAGTAAAATGAAAAAAAAAATATACAATGTGAATAAAAAATATATTATTTTATAGATCAATTTTTCCAAATTATCCAGAGTTCCTTTTAATACATCTAAACTTTTTATGTATTATTAATGGTCAATGTGTGATCAAAACATTGAAAATGAACTTTGATTAAAATAGTATATTATGAGTATAATCATTTATTTATTTGATAACTATATCAAGGAAATAAATTAAAATATTGTGAGAGATGATATAATAATTATTGAATGTTTATCATGAAAACATCGTGTCTTTTAATTACTATAAATTTAGACCAAATTATAATAATTGGGAAAACAAGAATCTACTGTCATAAAATAGTAGCCTTTTTGTTGATTCATTATTAAATTGTAGGAACAATTATTCCATAAATTAGACAAAAAAATTATACATAATGGTCCAATTAAAAATTTTAAATGTTTTTTTAAACTTATATTAAATGAATAAAAAATAGAAAATGATATAGGATTTCCAATCAATTTCTATGATTCATTTAAATATTCCAATGTTTCCTATAGGAATATACTGTGTTCCATTCTTTTTTATGATGATAATATATTGATATTATATATCCTTTTACATTAATAATATTTTTTATGTTCCAAACACTCAATAAATAATAAGAAAAATGTAAATTTGAATGCACAATTACTAATAATCTTGAAAATTAATTTTGATTAATTTATAATTTTTATAAATAAAACAAACCTAAATTTGATATTTGACTCCCCAAAAATTATTGAATGGGAATTTTTAAATTTTAATAAATTTTTGTTTTATAAAAATGATAAATTACCAAAATTGATAAAAATAACTTTCTACTTTCATAAACACTTTTTTAAATGATAGTTGAATCATTTGGTCAATTTTAAAAAACCTCAAAAAAAATGCATTGGGATGGGAATAATGTGATTACCAATTAATAATAACCAATTTATCTTTTTTATGTCAAATTGGATATAGTTTTCATAGAATAATAAAAATTTTATTTCCAAAATTATAAGTCATTTGAAAACAGAACACATGAATAATCATAAAACAATAATTAAAAAATATTTAATTATATTTAACATTTATAAAAATGACAATCAAATTATGTTTTATTTGTAGGGAAATAACATACAATAAATTAATTTCTGATTTCTTGTTGATTTTTGGATATTTTCATAATTTTAATTCTATTATTATTCATAAACATACATATAATTGTGGAAGTATTAATATTTTATGACATGGACCTCATCAGACAATTTCATTGTGAAAAATCATTATTTAGGGAGTTATGGGGGCTATGAGTGACTAATTCTAAGATTTTCACCCAAAAAGTACAGTTTTTTCTATAATCGTATTATTTTGAACTGCCTTTTTCATCATGTCATTTTGAATAGTCAGTGTTCCAATTTTGTTTGGAAATTTTAGTGTTGGAATGTCATTTTTAATTATCAATTTCAATTTGTCTTTTTAAACTATATGTTTTGTCATTACATTTTAAACAGTCAGTGCCTATTTGTCGTTTGGTACTATCAGTGTAAGTAATCCATTTGTTGCTACCAGTGTCTATGTTTCATTTTGAAATATTGGTGTTGGCATGTAATTTTGAACTTTCTGTGTTATTCTATCATTTATGAATATTAGTGTCAGTGATTCATTTTGAACTATTGCTGTAGGTGTGTCATTTTGAACTAACGGTGCCGATGTGTCATTTGGTAATTTTAGTGTTGGATAGTTATTTTATACTATCAGTGTGAGTGAGTGATTTTTGTACTATGGACATTAACATCAGCACCAGCTTCATTTAATATTTTTCACATTTTATCCTATTTTACCCCTCTTAGGTTTTGATTGATGTAATCAAGTTTAGAGTCCAATTTTAGAATCTCAATTGGAGTTTCAAATGATATTAATTATTTCATTTATTTAATAATTCTCAAGGGACATTGAAATAGTCAAACAATTTGATCATGGTCAAGATCCATCTTTAATGGCCTTTGAACCATCTCCCTACATTGATATTGGATATGAACTTTTCAAAAAGGTGAGGTCCTATTTCCTCTTTACTCCAGGTATATGAATACATTTTCTTCCCAAATGAGTGATGCAGCTGTTCTAGCGCCCCCTCCATTTCAGTTTTCCATGGACTTTCCTATTACTCATGTGACCCCATAATATTGGCATAAAGAGGAACTTTGATCGTCTGTTGTTCCATTTATGGATTTTTCGTCAACTTTAATTAACTATGTATCATGCAGGGTGGGTGTAGTAATGATTCTTGGGATGGAATGACTAAATTATTTCTTTAACATGATTAATAAATGATGGGGGTGGTGATAAAAAGATAATATGACATGTTATGATAATGTGTATTGGATTTAATATGAATGAATTTTGAGGGATGTATTTTTTTATTATCCTTTATTCCTATAATAAATTGTTGGGATTGTAAGGCCCTCTAAAAATCATGGTTTTTGGTGGCCTTTTCTTGTGAAATGCTGATGTTCTTGTTATTTTTGTTAATACTTTGTGAATAATAGAAAATATAAATCCATTTAATCAGATATAACAGGTTAATTATATGTATTCCCCAAGATCAACCTTTTTCTATGATAACCCAAGTTATTTAATGTGGATTCAAAGAACCCATATTGCTAAATCGAAATATTCTTTGATTAATGGTGTGGTTGTGTAATGTGTTTTTTGGTTTCTTTAATCTGTGGGGGGTTTTGAGAAGTTGTTGTTGGTTTCCTTGTTATGGGTATGGGGGTGGATAGAGTAAATGACTCTGTGTTTGGAGTGTGGCCTGTTTGTGAAGTGGTGATGTTGTTCTGGGGTGTTTTGATGTGGGATTTTTGTATGTGGTGGTGTAGGAGGTGTGAGAGAATCTCATGTTTAGGGATTGATTTATTTTGGAATGGGTGATCTTTTAAGAAGTCGGAATACTTTTTTATGTTTTGGAAGTCAAGACATGTTGTGCAATGGGACTACAATGTATTTTTGTGTTTCTTGTTCAGTGGGACTACAGCTTGACATACCTGTTGAGTTGAGAATGGTTTCTGACTGTTGTTTCCAAGGTAGGTCATTAATTAATTACATTAAAATCCTTAATAAAGAATGAAATTAGAATAAATGAAAAATTGACTGGGTTTATGCTTTTGGTGTGGCTATTGTGTCGCATATAAGTGTTAGAAAAAAGATGGTTCTATATGGGATGATTTTTTGTTTGGAACCCATAGGTTGGGTTGAGTGCTTGTATACCTATATTTAAAAATAATATTTCCTTGTGATTTTTAGTATGCACCCCATCCTTGTTGAACACTATGTGCCGAAAAACCCCATATCATGGGGAAGTTTGTCTTTCGAAAAATCCCAGTTGGAGGATAGATGGACACTTACTGACATTGTTCATCGCACCCCCTTTCAGTTTCACACCACTCAAGTGTATCTTGGAAGGATGTAATGGCTTGAGAATTACTATTAGCCCATGATCCTTCAGGCAGGCTGTGTTCTGCATGTGGGACCTAGATGTCTGTGGGACATGTTTGTTTCCGTGGAATCTTCAGGATGAGGCCTAGGTGTTTTTGGGCTACGGTTGTGGTTGTTGTGTCCCCTATGTCTATGGGCGGTGTATGTGTGGTTTGTGGCCCAGGTGTGTGACAGAATTTGTGTAGTGGGACTACATTTGGGGATCGAAGTTAGTGTCAAGAAATTAGTTGTTAAGATAGAGTAGTTAACCAATGGGAAAAGAGGTGTGGGGTACCCAAATCATCGAAATACTTCTGTTATTACCTTAAATGAAGGGAATTATTTGTTTAGTGTTCCTTTGTGTGTCTAGGATGGTTATTATTTTTCCTTTGTAGGTGATGTTGGTTTTTTTCATAGAGTCATTAGTATACTTCTCCAACTTGTGAATGAGTGAATTGTGTCCCCCAACTGATTATAAATGTATTCTCATCCTTCAATATAAAATAGTTTTTATGTTATTTATGAGGACTTTGAGGAATATGTTGGACTTTACTAGATTGGGAATTAGGATAGTTGTTTTGCTGCTGCTTATTTTCAATATATTGGTAATTACATTGGTTCATTGGTTTTACTTTTGATGTTGTTTACATTTATATCATGGTGTGTTTAATTTTAGATTCCCTTATATAAATGTTTGGTGTCATTTTTTATTTTTTCCATCATATTTCGCGATCCATTTTACATTAAAATGGTAATTCATTCCATATTGTGTGTCATTAAATACCATTGGTGCTAGTCTACAGTCTAGGTACTATTGAAGGTAGGACTTAGAGGTCAATATCTCTTCATTATCTTGAAGAAAGTTGGGTGTGGCACATTTTTGTCTTCGCCCTCATCTTGAAGAAGGTCAGGCATGACATATTTGTATCAAAGGGAATGGTTGAGAGATAGGATGGAGTTCAAATCTAGGCATAATGAGGATTTCATTTGATGGTATGCCAATGTAGTTATGTAATCGTGGTGCATGAAATAGGCCAAGGAAGACCGACTAGGACACGAGATCCCCCCCCCATATGATCCAATGCAACGAATCCAATCCTACCAAATGACCATGTAAGGAAACACTGATTTCATAGTAGAGGACTTAAGAATGGTATATGTATAAAAATGACTTATGTTCTTGTGTGTATTGGGTTTTTTGAGAATTTGAAATAAATAAATAGTTAAAATGAAATTAATAGAATAATTCCATTCTATCGGGCTTAAGTGTTTTTTGTTTACCCTTTTCAGCTATGGAATCTAGACATCTCCCAAGTATGGTTTGATAAGTTGAGGCCTAGAAGGATGACTGGGTTTATTAGTGGGGGGTTGATCGAGATGAGGATGATGAATTTTTTTATAATACCTTTTTATTTTCCAATGATAGTCCCTTGGAAAGTACAATGTTATTATTAATGACATAGATATATAGGGATGGATAGTGGAGCTAGAGATAGCCTTAAACTTGATACATTATCCCAGGGAGTACGATGTTCTTCTGGAGGGGATCTCGTTGATGGGAGTGACACATCAATAGGGGGCGATCTACCTCAGTGTGAGGAAGGAGACTGATGTACTTTGGTCTGAAATTGAGAAGCAGTTTTGGGATGAGTTTCTCTCATCATTGATGAAGGCTGAGAAGAGACACAAGCTTCTCTCCCTCCTACAGGGATGTATGTCTATGAGGGAAATCAGGAACAAGTTCAAAAATCTCCTACTATATTCTTTGGACCTCTTTCCAGAAGAGGATTCATGGGAGAGAAATTTGGAGGAGGCACTCTGACCTTCCCTTTAGTATGCAGTTACTCCATTCACCCACCTAAATAATTTGATGTTCAGAAGAAGGATGAGGTAAAGGATATGATGCACTGGTGGGGAGGCGTGTAATGAGAAGGGAGCCTGCTGAGTTCTTCACAGTGGAAGGCAGTCAATAGAAAGTCCCTACCATCAGGGACTTATAGGTTTTGGCCAGTAGTGAGTAGCCCTCAACAGTTCTAGTTTGGGTATCCTGGTCATCACCCTTTCTCCGTGGAATCAGGTCCAGTGTGCATTTTCTATGGAGGCCATAGACATCTTCGGAGCTAGTTCCCTATTCGCGCTCAGTACAATGGACTTTTGTAGGTTCATCACCCACATTAGCAGTAGTTGCTGGCCAGACCATTTTAGTAGTACAGAAGGCATGTTACCACTCCACTGAGGGAAGACGATGTAGGAGTTGGCTTAACATAGGGTTAACCTTAAGGACCAACACTAGTGATTGGTCATGGAGGTGGTTGATATTTGAGGGGCAGATGATCTAGGTTTGGGAAGTTTCATTCCACCAAGGTAGTAGTTCCAGTGGGCCTGGATGATGATTGAGGTACGATTAGTCTAGTTAGAACTCTTTATTTTTATCTTTTTGATTCCTAAGCTTCACACTCCTTCATTTCACGTACTATGTACAATGATTTGAGACAATAAGTAGATATACTTTCTATGCTAATGGTGTTAAGCACGCCAGTTAGAAGTCATACCATGTTGTTTGATGTTTTTGGGGGATGTAGACTAATTTGGGGTCATATGAGTCCAGTAGGGATCTTTTTCAATTACAGATGATGTCATACAATGTCATCTTAGACATAGATTGGTTGTTCTCTAAGCATGATTTTATCCAATTCTCCCAGATAAGAGTCGTGTTCTCAATTATGGACTTCTTGTGACAATATTTCATTGGCGAGCGAAACAGTCTTGTTAGGAGCTAGCATGTGGAGCCTCTTCTCTCTTTTTTGGATGATTGATCATTTGAATCTGTATTTGCAGATATGGTGGGGATTCTAGGGGTTTTCAGAGAGTTCCTCATTGTCTCTGGAGAGAAATTTGTGGAACTACCACCATTGATGTGACGTTGTGTTCGGAATAGACATGAAACCAAATGATCATCTAATTTCCATGGATCCCTATGAGATGGTACAATATGATTGGTGGGATTTGTAGATTCAGATTAAATACGTGAAAAAATGTATTTTTCTAGACGACTATGTCTTTCTTGGGGTGCCCTTGTCTTGTTCGTGAAGAAGGAAGATAGTGGTATAAGATTGTGCATAGACTACTGGTGACAGAATCAGGTGATGGTTAATAACATTTACCCCTTCCCAAGGATCAATGATAATTTTGAAAAATTAAGGGGTGCATGTTGGTTTTCGAAGATCAATCTGATGTCTGGATGTAACCAGTTGAAGATAAAGGAGGGGGACATCTTGAAGACTGTTTTTAGGAGTAGGTATGGGAACATCATTTTCATGGTCATGTTGTTCAGTGTTACAGAATCACCAAATGTGTTTATGGGACTCATGACCACTGTTTTATGTAAATTCATAAACCTGTTTTTTGTATTGTACATCGACGACGTCTTAATATAATCAAGGTCAGAGGAGGAACATGTCACGAATTTGAGGAATGCCTTGGCTGTCCTCTAACACCACCATCTCTATGGGAAGTTATCCAAGTACATGTTCTTGATGGGATATGTGAACAAAAATGGACTTTTGATGTCTAAACAAAGGATAGAAATAGACCCATCAATGTTTGAAGTGGTTGTTTCTTGGGCAACGCAAAAGAATGTGGCTGAAATTTATAGCTTCCTGTGTCTGTCAGGATATTATCGGAGGTTCGTACGTCACTTTTCATGATATAAGTCTCCATTGATAGACTTGACTAGTAAAGACAATCCCTTTTTATTGATCATGTTGAGTCATGATGCATTTATCTATATGATGGTTGGTTTGGTCGGTGCTCTGGTACTCAGGTTTCAATGGGAAGGGGTGATGTTCAAGGTGTTTTATGACACCTCCAGCTTAATTTAGGAGAGTGTGCTGATACAACAGTGAGGAGTGATCTATTGTGGTTCTAGGAAGGTATCTAAGCACCTACATAACCATAGAACCCATGAGATGGTTCTTGAACATTCGTGTTTTCAATGATATTTTGGTGGAATTACCTCATCAGGGAGCACATTATGGTCTTCACAGATCATAAGAACATTAGTTATATCTTCTCCAAAAACAACATGAACATGTAGCAGTGGAGGTGGAAGATTTTTATTAAGGACTACAACATAGAGATCTCTTACACCTCAGGAAAGGGTAATGTGGGGGATAATTCATTAACTAGGATGTCACAAAATGAGTTATTTCTTGAATCCACTAATTCATTGAAGGGAATGTAGGAGTTTAATTCTTTTATACTTAATTTTATTGTGGATAATGGAAAAGGAAATCTATTTTAGATGATTATATAGTCTTCCTTGGTGTGGAAGGTGGATGATTCTCTTTTGGGAGTCTTAGAGATTGATGTGTTGGAAGATCGCGTTGACCAGAGTGTTGCTTCGGAAGAATTCAATGAGTATACTAAAAATTTGATGCTCATTTGTGCGATGAAATTTGTCATAATGTAGATGCATGAGGGAGTTCTATGTGAGTTCCACATCTCACCCCTAGCAATACACCAATGAATTTCTATGATGTACCGAGGCATGAGGGAACAATTTTTATGGCTTGGGGTAAAGCTGGCAGTGGCTGCGTTTGTGGAAATGTACCTAGTGTGCAGCAAGTGAAGGTTAAGGGCCGTGTTTTATGAGGTCTCTTGAATCCCTTAGATATACCCAACTGGAAAAGTGATGACATCTAGATCTATTTCTTCATTGTACTACATAACAATTAGGGTGGTTGTGATGCTATCTGGGTATTGGGGGATCGACTGACAAAATCGGCTCAATTCCTAGAGATCAAGGAGTCGAGCTCATTGGATGACTTATAAAGGAGATATGTTGATGAGGTTGTACAGATGCATGGGTTTCCAAGATCCATCAACTTGGATGAGGATTCACAGTTCTCTTCATGATCCTAGAGGAGACTACATCATGCCTTTTTCACCCATATACGCTTTAGCACTACATTCAATCCTCATATGGATGGTAAGACAAAGAGAACCCTCAAAACACTGGACGATATGGTGTGGATGTGTGATCTAGACTTCGATGGAAATTGGTTAAGATATTTTCCTCTATTATAGTTTTCATAAAATAATATGTGTCTCATTACAATAAAAGGCCATTCATGGAATCCAAGGATAAAATTTACGAATAATATTAATGTAGGTATCAAGGATAATTTCATTTAAATAAAATTACTCAATCATATTTAAATTGAAATTATGCCAAAATTATTTTAAAAATATAAAATATATTTCATAATAGATTTAATGCCCCATGTAATTTGATTAAATTTACATTTAATTAATGTAAAAAAATAGATCATAAGTCCTATTTGAGATGAGAAAATGTAATAGAATTCAGTCACTCTTGTCATAAATAATAATAATAAATTAAGTAACATGAAAAATATAAATTAAAATAAAAAATATGGTGGGTAAAATTCATTATTAAAATACAGAATTCTCCTTAAAAAATGATACATTAAATCATATTCATATAAATAACTCTACACATTCAATTTCCCCATATAACTTATTCAATGTTTTAAAATTGAAATCTAAAACCTGGAATCATTGCGTTGTGAAGAAATTTAGTGTTAAAACTAAATATTAATGAAAATATCTATATATCTGTATGAATAATTTCATAAGAAAATGAATTCTAAAATATTTTAGAAATATTAATACTTAATTTTAAAATAATACTCCCCATTCACTTTGAAGTTCTATTTTATTGTTTGTTATTTCATATAATGTTCCATCAATGGAAATGAAATTCGTGATAGGATATCGTTTATAAAATTAATGCTCAATGATTTTGGGTGTCATAGGTTAAGTTATATCATATATCGAAAATCCTTAGCACTAACACCTATGAAAGAGATGAAAAAACATGAGTTTACGACAACAATGATTTTTTTTAAAGCACATTAAGCAAGCCTATACATATTTGATTATGTAAAAATTGTACAGTATTGATCCATCCATGTTTTTGAATAAAATTATATCTTTTAAAATTTTTTGGTGTAGCTATTTTACTTTTCTTTCACATGATGATAAATTTCTCCCTTCGCCGAGAGTTTTTGGTGATGGAAAACCCTGATGACAAGATTTTATGTTCAGGTGTTGTCCATATAGTATTTCACTCATATTTTTCAATATCTAGGCGTAATTATTCTTCATAATCTATATATAATTCATCCAATTTAGAAACCATCATTTCCTCATATTCTTCTTTGAAAATGATTGGTGGTAATAAAAATCCTAATAATTGTATGAATTTAAGGAATGGATTTTTCATCTACAAACATGGTGCCCCTCTTCACCTTTTTTCTATATTAATTTTTTATTTCACATAGTATTTCATAAGATCAAAGTTAAATTCCTATATTTTAGTTTTTATCACCCCTTTCCCTTATTCTTAAAAGGATTTTTCATCATTTTCAACCTCAACACATAGGTAGGTGTCCTCTTAGGGAAAATCAAAACAGGCTTGATCATATGAAGTTTCCTCAGATTCATCTTCAATATCATTTTCATTTTCAAATTTATTATAAATTAATTCTTTATTGTGGTCCACATCCATGTTCCCTTCATTTAACTCATCATATTATATTTCAATATTATCCTAGAGGATTAGTCCATAATTGAATCTCGATTCCATGACTTGGAGTAATTCTTCTAGAATTTTGTGTAGTTGTGGTACACATGGTTGGTATTGATGATCCAATATGAAACATAAAATTTACATCTTTTGTTATTAAAATTATTTAAACTGTTTTTTATGATCAGTAACGATTTATAAATGTATGTATTCATCATTCATATTTCTAATATCACAATGAAATAACACCCAATTCATAAAATAATACCAAAATTACGAAGTAGGAAACATAAAATAAGAAAACATAAAAGGTGGGGGACAGTATTTTCTAAAAATTTAATTTATAATAATTTTTACCCTAGAAATGGATCAAAAAACAAGATAGATCATCATTAGTGATGTTATTCTGATAGGGTTTTTAGTGATTAAAATAAATAATTACCACCCAACACTAACTACAAAATTATTGATATATGGTATGTCTCGGGACGATCACATGAAGAAAATTATTATATAATTATATAATGTCAATTTTCATAGATTGTAAATTAAAATTAACAATACTTTCTCAATATATATATAAGGACTAATACAATATTAAAAATAAAGGATGAATGGATGGTATATTGAATTCATAGGAGGTTGTTGATGAAAAATACTCAATTTCGTTTATAAGAATAATAATGTCAATCAACCCCAACAACCCTTAGTGTATCTATCATCTCCTATACAAATTATCAAGATCTAAGTTAGATTTCCAAACCATATCTCAATATTATTTCGTAGACTCCCTATGTGAATAAATTTTAATCTATCAAATAAGAGGCAATGTAATGGTGGTCCCTCTCTCCCCCACTACCCATTAAAACAATGGGTATACTCATGTAGAAGCCCAACTGTAACTCGAATCCTAGATAATCATACCATGAATAACTCACAAACTAATTCTAAATTAAATATAAACCATTGAAAAAAAATTAAAATAATCAGCCATGCATCCACTGTATCAAACTTACCCACTCTCAAAATTCCTAGTCTCTCGTACTCAAATTCATGAACATGAAATAATTAGAAACTGGGAATGGTGGAATTGAAAATTTAGATATAAAAAATCAATATGAATGAAAGAAATTATGCTTGTATTAATTTCACAAATAGCATTGGAATTCATTGTAACATGGTTATGAAGACAAAACATAGAACAAATTACAATCTATGTAGAATCATGGTTATATATGAACCACCTCATACACTAATGATTTAAATATTATAAAACGATATTCCAATTTTCATCCTATATTAGATCGCTAAAATACAATTTAAACCCCCTATATCAAAAAATGTATGGACAGCTGCCTATACAACAATCGTCCCCTTATTTAAATTAAATATTTCTTGTCATGTATCTTATAAATCTTCCTCCATCCTCTCCTTTATCATCCCATCTTTTAGTATCTCTTTAATATATATTCATTTTGACAAATTGAATTATCTACATCGGAATCACCTATTATTATATGTATTTGAATATAAAAATGATATGATATACATATTATCAAAAAACATATAATGTACAAATCTATTTATCCTAATTTTTAAATTTCTGCACTTGAATTTCATCCTCAGATGATATATCCATATTTTTAGTGTCTCTAAAATACCTATATGTAATAGGGTCCCCACAAAAATGAATTTTATTTAAATTTCTTAATGTCAAGACTTTCTAGTAGAAAAACCATTATTTATATTTTTCATGAAATTCATGGCTACCACATATCCATTATCATGCGGCGTCAAAAATCTTGTAATATCATTCCACATCACTGCTCATATCAATATATGTATGACATTGTTGAAGACCATGTATTGATTCTATTCATTCCACCATAGTCCATTATTCTATACAATTTTGGTTAATCCCTTCCACTTTATATGTAACACCACAAGCTTCCATGGTATGCTTCTCTTTGAATAATACAGTAGCATGTGTTGTATGCAACTTCGAGTTCTAACACACACCACAACCAATCAAACTAGCCGTTATGAATAGTAATACACACTTTTTTAATTTTTTTAAATTTTATCAATCAAAATGGACTTCATTATTGGATTCAGAATATCTAAATTAGCTTAGGGTGATTTTTTGGTATTTTTCTGAAAACATTCAAATTTTGATGAATAGTGAAAAACACTATGTTATAGTTTAAAACTGAATTTTTATTTAAATAATTATTTCTTTAATTTAAATTTATTTTAGGTCCAAATAGATACATAATACCTATATAAGTTCAATTTAATTCATTGGAGTCAGTTTATAATAATTTTAGATATATAAAATTTTTATTGAACTATTCACCGTCTTTAACCCATCTCCTAGGAGAATATGAAATTCACATAAAACATAATTCTACCGCATCTCTGAATGGAATTTCAAAATTCCGAGATACATGGTTAATATAAAGTAATAAAATGTGGTTGAACAAGATAAAAATATTTTTTGGTGAATAGTATCTTTTTACATTTATTTACCAAGGTCAAATGTAAATATGGAAATTAAGTGTAAAAATGATATTATTATCACAATAAAACATGTCCTAATTCTATTGGATAAGTATAATTCGACAATAAACCACCATAGGAATAAAATATGAACCTCTTTGGGGCAATCGGGTCAGATTAGGACATTTATTATTATTTAATTCAAAGAAGATTCAAAAGAGATAAAATCAATGTTTAATAACTAATAAATTTTGAATATGGGGTTATACATAAGATAAATTAGATTATAAATATTTATTATAAAGCTAAAAATATTTCCTAAATAGTTGTATTTTATTTATAATTATTAGAAATTAACTAATTTAATTTATTTATGACACAATGATGATGCATAAATTACCTTATTAGTGAAATATTAAAATTATAGATATCATAAATACCCAAATAAATATTATTTTGGACTTTTATTGACTCCCACGAATTTTATAGGTTAATATGAAATGTTAGGGTTGATTAAATTAATTATTTTCTAAGTAATAATATTTTTATGAATTTAGAAAAAACAAAATACCAAGTAGTGTCAAAATTGACATAAAAGAGTTTTTAAAACAAATATTATAATATTAATTGATATTATATTCCTAAAAGTATAAGGTTCGGCCAAAAGAACTTATATAATTATAGGTGTATCATTAATGGACCACTTGGTGTCTCTTGTAAGTATATATTATGTTTATTATCTATATTATATAAAAATACAATGAGACATGTTAAATGTCAAACTATTTAACTAAGAGTTAAATCAAAAAGATAATGTTAATATATTGATCCAGACCTGTCTAAAACCTATTGGTTGAGTGGTTTTTGACATATCCCCCCATTAGAGTTTAAAATATCTACTTTTGATCCATTAGAAACCGAATATGAATTTATTTGAAATTAATACATCTATCTTTTCTGAAGGTACCTCTCACCCCTCTTATAAAAGGGAACACCCCATTATATCTAATTCGCACCATCAAAGCCTTTTGGCTCAGCCAAACCCTACATAATTATTCTCTCAGCATCCCACAACACAACCTAGAAGCCTTAGTTTGATCATAAAGCCAACCCAATGAGTCTTTTGATCAAATCAAAAGGAAGAACCCGAATATGTGGTAATGTTTTCACCTCCCTCTTTCATGTTCCTTTCTTTTTCCACTTCTTCATTAAATGTTTTTTCCATTGTAAAATAATAAATCCAGTATCATCTATATACTGTGATGTTATTATAAATATGGTACAAACATATTCAGTATTTTATCCATCCTTTGGATGACATGTCCCCATACGTGCGTACGTACGACTTACCGTCTCCATGTCGTGGTGTAATTGTTATTCAAAACATTATTATTTTGATGGGTAAGATAATGATCTGTAATTGAAGTAAATAATAAATATAAAATTATAATGATTCTGTATATATGATATACTATCCAATTATATACTATTTTAATATCAAAAGAATGATATTGTCTCTCTTGCGTACGTACAGACTACCGTCTCCACGAACGCGATGAGATTCATTCCTCATCGTATCCATTCAAGACTAATTCTCATTTGATGATTAAAAGTAATTTTACGGACTTCATATCATTCTGTATATGAATAATATACACCCTATGGATAAAAAACCGCTTATGTAACAAAACATATAAAATAAAACGAGTATGTGAACACCTGAAACGACCATAATACTAAGATATTATTAACAAAAAATGTTAAAAGATCATATATGATATCATATTAATATATATGATTCTTGTATAGATTATTAACAATTATTTCACCATTATAGAGGAGGTAAACCAACCCTCAACCAAGGAAAAGTACAAGGTAAGGGTTTATTTCACAATCTCTTCATTATTCAAGGTTGTTTATACGTAATTATCTACTGGGACCTCTTTACCATACACATACATGTTTATTAAAAATGAATTTCAAAAGATTATTACTATTTTATAGACTATGGGATAAAGTCATTTATACCCTTGTTTGACTCTTATATGATATTTATAAATGAATATTTCTATCACTTTCCAAACAATGTCCTTTTATCCTTTTCGACAGAATAAAGGTATGATTGTCATTTTTAACTTATGCAGCGGGTGCAGATATTTTACACCGTTATTATATCGTCGAAGAATCACTTACAAGATTATAAAAATATTTTCAAAATAAATGTTTCCTTTTATAATTATGTGACTTTTAAATGATTTCCAAAAAAGAGATATTTCACTCAAATATTTTGGATTTCATCTTTGTCAACATCCTTTGATCGATTTTATGTTTATTTAAAGTTTATTTATTATGATAAAAACATCCATATTGTATTGAAGGTTTTGTGATGTGTTTGATAGTGGATGTGTTGTTTTTATACCATTCATTGTTTATGGATAAATTGTTGACAATTTGTATTCTATATTCAATATGAATGTTTATGTTTTGTTTAAACCTTTTCATATGAGGAATGCATTGGACATTGTAACTAACGGGTGGAGCCCGCTGTAGCTCCTCGATGCATCAGTAGGTCTCTTGAGACAAACTAGTGTCTTGGCACAAGGCCATGAAAAAAACTTATTTGTAGTCTTGGAAGAAGGCATTTACTATGTGGTTATGATAGTCTGGGATTATGCCTTCCATTATTATGAATGTGGTTATTGATATTTCATGTGATTATTCGAATAGTAGAATATCCATGTGAATAAGTAATTGAAATTATTTCATTTTATCTGTTCAATATTATGTTTATGTTCAAGTTTAAAATGTTTTAGTTTTCGTTATACATTACCTTAAAGGATTATTGTTATTTATGAATGTTTCCGCTATATTTTTATCCTTACTAAGCATCTGAACTCACCCCTTTAGATGTTTTATTTTTCCCAATATGTGAAAAATAATTTTATGAATGACCTGTAGGGATAGTCTGAGTGGATATGAAGACAATATGTTGTTGTAGTTTTTTTTTCAAATTATGATGTAATATAAGACTTATGATTATATCTAGTTTTTTTAAGGCTACTAAACTAATTGGTCTTTCAAGACTGGATCTTTTGTGATCATGCCAATATTTTGTAATAATGCATGGACTCTGGTTAACTGTAGTCGGGGTGTTATAGTTGGTATTAGAGGATGATTAGTATAAACTTTGTAATCTAGATTTAGATGAACTCTGATTAGAGCACAAAGATCTAAGACGGAATTTGAGGATTAGTATAGATGAAATTCCTAGAATTTTGGTATTTTAAATATTTTGTGCGTTTTCATAGCAATACATCCATGACTGGATACGAGTAGGTAGAGGAAGCTCTGGAACAGATGTACCTAGGGGTAAAACTAGAAAATATCAATTTGAGCTAGACTTGAATGGGAACTAGGGCAAGATAATGGGCCTTGTGGCACTCTTGGTTACGACACTCCCGAGGGATATACATTGGATAATTCTCATTTTATTCAAAAACCATTATGAATGGTTTATGAGTATATACTTCCTGAAAGATATTTTTTTATGAATATGGATTATATCCATAAACTGTTCAATTTATGTTAAGTGATTTAAAAGTTTGGATTTATGTATTGTGATTTATAAACTAATCTAGTGTATTCCATTGATTAGAAATGGTGCCTAGTGGAAGGAATGGAAACCGTTTAAATGCACACACTCTATGTAGGAATTGCCCTCGTAATCAAGAAAATTATAGTGGAGCTGGTAATGCAACTCGTGTTTTTCTGCTAATCACCAAACTGAAACAACTCACTGAAGTTATGAATAATAACCATACCCGTATAGAGCACCCTGATCTGCAGCGTGGATGTAACACCCTGTTATTTTATAAAAAATATTCCATTTAATTTCATGAATTTCTTATGTTGTACGCTACACCAAAATGATCTTGCACATGATGTATCCCTGACTTGGCTAGCATTACATGCAATCGTGACCTTCCACGATAGCGTGTGTATTACGCAATACTGAGTTTCGCTAAACAACGATATGTTATATAAACTAGCCGTTATGAATAGTAATAACCACTTTTTGAAATTTTATACATTTTATCTTTCAAAATGGACTTCATTTATGGATTTGGAATATCGAAATAATCCTAGGGTGATATTTGGTATTTTTCTGAAAAGCTTCAATTTTTGATAAATAGTTAAAACACTAGGTTACTATTCAGAAACCGACTTTTTGTTTAAATAATTATTTATTTAATTTAAATTTATTTTAGGTCAAAATTGATACGGAATACCTATATAAGTTCAATGTAATTAATTGGAGTCATTTTATAATAGTTTTAGATATATAAAAATTTTATTGAACTTTTCACCGTCTTTTACCCACCTCCTAGGTGAATTTGGAAATTCACATAAAACATAATTTTACCATTTCTGTGAGTGTAATTTTGAAAATATGAGAGACACAATTAATATCAAGGACTAAAATTTGGTTCAATGGGATTAATATAATTTTTGGTGAATAGTAACATTTTACTTTTATTTACCACGGTTAAAATTAAATAGGGTAATTAAGGGTAAAAATGATATTATTATTACCATAACACATGCTATAATTCTATTGGATAAGTGTAATTTGACCCTAAAACAACCTTAGAAATAAAATATGTCCATTTAGGTCCACATGGATTAGATTAGGACATTTATTATTAATTTATATAAAGAAGGGTTAAAATAGTTAAAATCAATGCTTAATAAATAAATCATTTTTAATATACCTCTATACGAAAGATAAATTAGACTATAAATATTCATTAGAAATATAAAAATCTGTTCTACATAATGGTATTTTATATATAATTTTTAGACATTAAATAATTTAATTTATTTATGACACAATGATGATGTAGTAATTATCTCATTAATGGAACATTAACATAAGTGATGTTATAAATACCCAAATAAATGTAATTTGATACTTTTTATGAATTAAACTAATTTTATATGTTAATATTAAATGTTATTATTGATTTAATTAACCTTTTCGAACTAATCATTCTGTTATGATTTTCACAAAAAATAAACTACCAAATAGTGTCTAAATTGATATAAAATAGTTTTTTTAAAATATTATATTATTAATTGTTATTATATTCCTAAAAATCTATGGTTCGTCCATGATACTTATATCATTATATTTGTATCATTAATGGACCACTTTTGGGTCTCTTGTATGTATACAGTAAGTTTATTAACTATATAATATAAAAATACAAAGTGACATGGTTAATGTCAATCGAATTAACTAAGAGTTAAAACTAAAAGACAAGGTTAATTTAATGACCCAAACCTGTATAAAATCTATCGGTTGAGAATATTTCGACCCATCCCCATCATAGCATCTAAATAAATCAATTTGGAGCTATTAAAAACAGAATATGACTTTATAATAAAATAATATTTTATGTTTTTCCAAAGGTTCCCCTCTCCTCCTTTAGAAAAATGGCACCCCTTCCCTCTTATCTTCACACCCTTTTGAGACTTGATGCTCGGCCAACCCCTACCCCTTTTTCTTCTCCACTTCCCTAGAAACATTCTGGAGGTTCGGGACATCTCAAATGACCAAATCTACTTCCTTAAGAGGAATCTTATAGGAGGTGCGTCGAAGAACAGTTAATCTCTTCTAACGATTCTCTCTAGTTTCTTTCTTCTTCAACTTCTTCTTATTTAGTTGTTTAATTATAAAGTAATAACATCAGTATATATAATATACTGATATGTTATTATAAATATTAAACAACCCTATTTCAAAATGTCTATCTATATTACGGAAAACGAAATCACCACCCGTGCGTACGTACGAAATTCCGTCTCCACGCTGTGGTGTAATCTATTTTTCCACCACCACATTACTTGGATGGGTATAATGGTGTAAAGAATAACTATATATGATTAATATAACATCATACTGATTCTAATATATTATATCATCCCCTCTAATTCCATTAAATAAAAATGGGAATGATATCATCGCTCGTGCGTACGTACGGATTATCGTCTCCACTGCGCGATGAGATTCATTTTCCATGTTAACAATTCAAGAATGATTATAAAGTATATATAATAATTAATCATGAAATATATGACATAATAATGCTACTTGATTTATGTATATATATATATATATATTTATTTATTTCATCTACATAATTCAATAAGTAAACAAACAAAAACAGCGTTCATGCGTACGTACGGCCTACCGTCTCCATGAATGATGTATTTCATTTCATTTATCTATCTATTATATGCATATATATATGTACTAAATATATATACAATATATAAATCATGAATTATATTCTGAATGTAAGTAAATCAAGATATAATTAATAATAATATCAAGAACAACAAGTCCAATCACGTATGATAAATAAAACGATTTTACCCAAAACACAGCTTTAACATGGGATTTACAAAAGAACGGGTAATATAAAGTCATAAGTGAACCACATATGATATAATAACAATTAATATGATTTTTTAATAAGTCAATGACATTATTTAAATTATTATATAGGAGGTTCATATACGTACAATGCATATCGGACCTATGGTAAGGGATAATGTTGCAATCTCAATTGTTTTATATCCGAGATTGCTTATACGTAATTATTTACAGGGGTTATATTTATCATCCAAGTCAAAGTTTTATAAAAATGTTTTCATGTATGTTTAAAGTCCTTTTTACCCATTTTTGACCTTTATTAAATGGTATGTATGGAATATTTCTTTTTTATTTACCATACGACGCAATTTTTGACTTTTCCGACAAAAGTACTAGAAGAATGTTATTTTTAACTTATACGGCCTGAACGGATTTTTATAGTTTCATAACACCTCATTTTCATGAAGCTTACTTGACAAGATTTAATGACAATTTTAAAAAAAAATACTTTTCTTTTAAAATTGCATGGAATTTTGTGAAAAGGAAATGATTTTGAAGAAGAAAGGTTATTTTCCTCAAGAATTCATTTCATGTATTTTATCAAAACCATTTTCCATATAAGATGGAATTATTTCATATGTGTATGTTTCAACTATAATAACTATATGATTGACATGGTTTCAATTTTTCTATGATGAAATGATATCCATTTTTTTATAGATTATGTTATGATGGGATGATGTTTATGAAACCCATTTTATTCTTTGGGTTATGATGAATGATTTATGTTTATGTTGTGGCACAAGTAAGAATGATTTTATTATGAGATGGGTGAGACCTATATCTCCCTCAAATGCATTGGGTAAAGATTTATATCTCATGAGATATACATGGCTATAATGGTAAGTTAATCTGGTTCAGTAGTACAGGACTGGAATGAGGAGTGAACTCGATTCAGAAAGGGACTTTGTCCACTAAGATGGTCATGGCAGAAATGCCTTGGCTACTATGGAAATCAAATCATGTGATTCAGGGTTTCCACAATAACATGTTTTATTCCCATGATATTATATCATTATTAGTGTTTCTTTATGATCTATGCCTTATGTACTGCCACATTTTATGTCATTGCCCACGATTTTGATGTTTAAACATTATGTTCTTGTTTTTAAGTTCAAATGTATATAATTTGTTTTATTTATCCATGCTTACCCTTACTGAGAATTTGAGCTCACACATTATATGTTTTCTTTTCCCCAGGATTTAAAGAAAGGTTTTAGGTAAGAAAACAAAAGGGGAAGATCTTTATGGGAGATGTTGAAGATCTTTCACCACGATTAAGAGATTACGTTCTGAGTCTCCAAAGACACTAAACTATTACGGTCCATGTGTGTCTATTTTTATTATGTGTTACGTATTCTGAAAAAGTAATGTAATGTTCATGTACGACAAGCTTTGGGTCACTATAGTTGGTATCAAAGGAAATGTTTAGTTAACCTTTGGAAGCTAGGATGCGAAAAATTTAATGAGATCCCTAGAGATATTTCTAAGGTATGTCTATAGATGTCCCTAAGGTTAAGTATTAGTATAGGTTATAATCCTAGAATTATGGTAATGATATTAGAATTAAACCTAAGATGTTAGATATTGAAGGTAATACTCCTTTATTATGTAGATTTCCCTTGCATGATTTCTTCCTCTCACACTATTCTTTTGGGGTTTTAGACGATGGATGGAACCCGAAGGAACCGTGTTGATCAATGTAATGGACAATTCCATGATTGTCCTCTAGATCAAACCAATGTTATGGGAGATGAAGTGCAAAATCTTATTGTTATAATTACACAATATATGAATCATTCATGACTTCCAAATGAGCAGAGAAGGGAGAAATATTCTA
The DNA here is from genome assembly GCA_963277665.1 of Viscum album. Classification (NCBI taxonomy): domain Eukaryota; kingdom Viridiplantae; phylum Streptophyta; class Magnoliopsida; order Santalales; family Viscaceae; genus Viscum; species Viscum album. Next base: position 540,652,723 of record OY728123.1, read on the forward strand.
TTTAGTACTTTATGATGCAATGCCCACCTTCTTTCAGTGGGTCTTCTGATCCACTTGTTGCTGGAAAATGGATCAGTACCACTGAAAAGATATTTTCAGTTCTTCAATGTTTTGAACATGATAAATTCATCTTAGCAGTATATCGTTTGGAAGGTGATGCCGATCAATGGTGGAATCTTATCAAGAATACGAGGCCAATAGATGTAATTGAATCTATGGAATGGGAAAAGTTCACAAACTTATTTTTCAATAAGTACTTCTCTCATATTCTTCGAACAAAGATGGAGAAGGAGTTTCTTGAACTAAAGCAGATGGATGATGAATCTGTTGGTATATACGAAGCAAAATTTACAAGGTATGCAATGTATGCATATGGATTTATCATCCAACCTGAAAGTAAAATTGATCGATTCTTATGTGGATTAATACCAAGTCTTCGAAGGGCATTAGCTATAAGAGACTTCAAAAGCTATGAAGAAATTGTGTGTTGTGCTATCCTGGTAGAAATGGACGTTGGTGTTACATATTCATCTCATGGTGTTGACAAGAAACGAAAGATGGAGTTCATGGAGAAATCTCAGAATAATGGTGAAAAGAAGATGAATGTTTCCTTATGCTCAAATTGTGGAAAGAAGCATGGTGGAGATTGTCTTAAAAGAACTAGAAAATGTTTTAAGTGTGGAAAAGAAGGTCATAGAGCAGCTAAGTGTCGATGTAATAGAAAAAGGGTTGTTAATGATGTGAATAATGAAAAGACATAGAGAACGCACCACCAACACTTCAGTGCATCAAGTGAAATGAAATGGGGAATTATTCTAATCAATTCCCTAATCCAAGGGTTAATGATGATCGATATGAGCAACCACTTAAGGAAAAGGACAAAGGGAAGTCACATGTGATCACTATTGGCGATGTTGAATATGACAACGATGTGGTGGAATGATTAAGTGTTTATGTAATGGGATTCCAAAATAATGTTGTATATAGTATTGTGGAATATTGGAATATTTATGTATTGTTCTATTGTGGTTTTCAATAATTTTATGGTATCGATAACCATGGAACGTGATTGAGATATTGTTGGAAGGAAGATGATATGCGCATAATGAATGGATAAGGCGAAAATGAAATGTTTGATAGTATTCATGATCTTATGACTGATATAAGTAAATAGATATATCATGGTTTGAGTATATTGAATTTTGGGGTATTTGTATGTGGAAAGAGTTAGCTTTTAACAGCACTCATGTTTTAACTAAGTTTCAATGGCTATTCATTTTTTATGAGAATACATGATTAAGGCATTCAAATGTTTGGAATGTGACCAACAAGACATATCTTATGATATATGGGGATCAACGATGGTATTAACATGCTTGTTATATGAACTCTCTGGTAATCGTTTTCACTATAATATGAGAATGGACAACAGTATTTTGGATAAGCCTAACGATTGAAATGGATTATGTTGGACATAAGTTAGTATTGTTTAAGGCTAGAACATTTTCAACATTATTGAGGGAAATTTATAATATTGTATTTTTAGAAAAAAAAGGGCAACCTACAGAATATGTGACAACATGTTACATCAGACAAGGTTGTGGGAATCGAACCCAGAACTGAAGTGCGACAAGCCATTATCACCTACCACTGGCCTATAGGAAGTCCCTGGTTAGTATAAACTAGTTTTATTTTATTATGCATGATGATAGATAATGTATAAGTCCATTTTGGAACCATATATGATTAATCCCACCATAGATGGAATTATGTATATAACTTTTGCTAACTTATGTTTGAGACAAATGGAATGACCTATCATTCTTTCGCATAATCTGATTAAACTTCCCGAAAGACAAATTCAACTTCATTTCTTAATGTGATTAAGTGGAAATTGTTCAAGGCACGAACAACGGTGAGATTATACCAAAATAATGTAAGTATTTCTTCTTATTCAAATTCATCAACTTTAGGGAAATGTTCTTGAAAAAATGTTGTCCTGGTGCCCTTATATATGACGAATCAGATGGTACCCTAGATCATCAAAAATTTATTCCTTTGTGATTGTTGGATTTTTCATAGCCATGTTCCCTACCACTCTCCATCAGAACATGACAGTTAGATTTCTCTTCCATATCCATATTTTCGCCTATGTTCTCCTATGTGGAAACCCAGTGATTAGTTAACTTGGGTAACCGTTACGTTCTATAAATTAGTTTTTAAATTCATGTTTTGGTATACCTTTTTACGATGTTGGTTTCTATTAAAGAAACTTTCGAGTAGTAAACCATTTATAACCCCGAGATATTTCGAGTGCGAACAACGATATGTTATACAAACTAGCCGTTATTAATAGTAATACCCACCTTTTGAAATTTATGAAATTTTATCTTTTGAAATGGGCTTCATTTTTGGATTCGGAATATCGAAATTAGCCTAGGGTGAATTTTTGGAATTTTTCTGAAAACTTTCAATTTTTGATGAATAGTGAAAACACTGGGTTACTATTCAAAAACATACTTTTTATTTAAATAATTATTTATTTTATTTAGATTTATTTTAGGTCAAAATTGATACATAATACCTCTATAAGCTCAATGTAATTAATTACAGTCATTTTATAATTATTATAGATATATTAAAACTTTATTGACCTTTTCACCGTCTTTTACCCACCTCCTAAGAGAATTTTGAAATTCACATAAAAGATAATTTTACCGCTTCTGTGAGTGGAATTTTGAAAATCCGAGAGACATGGTTAATATCAAGGACTAAAATGTGGTTCAATGAGATTAAAATAAGTTTTGGTGAATAGTAACTTTTTACATTTATTTACCACTGTTAAAAGTAAATAGGATAATTAATGTAAAAATGATATTATTATTACCATAAAACTGGTCCTCGTTCTATTGGATAAGTGTAATTCGACCAAAAAAAATCATAGGAATAAAATATGACCATTTAGGTCCACATGGATTAGATTAGGACATTTATTATTAATTTATTTAAAGAAGGGTTAAAATAGTTAAAATCAATGTTTAATATCTAAATAATTTTTAATATAGGGTTGTACATAAATTAAATTAGACTATAAATATTCATTAGAAATATAAAAATAATTCCTACATAATGGTATTTTATTTATAATTTTTAGACATTATATAAATTAATTTATATATGACACAATGATGAAGCAGTGATTATCTTATTAATGAAATATTAACATACTTGATGTTATAAATACCCAAATAAATGTATTTTGAGACTTTTTATGAATTCCAATAATTTTATAGGTTAATATGACATGTTATTATTGATTTAATTAACTTTTTCAGAACTAATCACGCTGTTATAGTTTTCACAAAAATCAATTACCATATAGTGTCTAAATTGACATAAAATAGTTTTTAAAACAAATATTATAATATTAATTGTTATTATATTACTAAAAATCTATGGTTCGGCCAAGAAACATATATCATGATAGGTGTATCATTAAAGGACCACTTGACGGTCACTTGGATGTATATGGTATGTTTATTAACTATATAATAAAAAAATACAAAATGACATGGTAAATGTCAATCTAATTAACTAAGAGTTAAAACTAAAAGATAAGGTTAATATAATTAACCAAAACTATATAAAATCTATTGTTTGAGAGAATTTAGACACATACCCACCTTATCTTCGAAATAAATCAATTTGGAGCTATTAAAAACTGAATATGACTTTATAATAAAATAATATTTTATGTTTTTTCAGAGCTCCCATCTCCTCCCTTATAAAAAGGGAACCCCTTCCCTCTTCTCTTCACACCCTTTTGAGCTTTGAAGCTCGGCCAAACCCAGACCATTTCTCTTCTCCACTTCCCTAGAAACATTCTGGAGGTTCTGGTCTTCTCAAAATACCAACTATACTTCCTTAAGAGGAATCTTAAAGGAGGTGCGTCGAAGAAGAGGTAATTTCTTCTAACGATTCTCTCAAGATTATTTCTTCTTAAAATTCTTATACTTTTTTTGTTTAATTATAATGTAATAACATCAGTATCTCTAATATACTAATTTTTTATTATAAATTTGAAACAAACCTGTTTCACCTTCTATCCATCCTACGGAAAACGAAATCAGCGCGTGTGCATACGTACGGAATACCATCTCCACGCCGTGGTGTAATCTATTTTTTTCCACCACCACCTTACTTGGATGGTTATAATGGTGTAAAGAATAACAATATATTATTATTATAACATCCTAATGAATTTAAGATATTATATCATCCCCTCTAATTCCATTCAATAAATATGGGAACGATATCATCGCTCGTGCTTACGTACGGATTACCATCTCCACGACGCGATTAGATTCATTTTCCATGTTAAAAATTCAAGAATGATTATAAAGTATATATAATAAGTAATAATGAAATATATTAAATAATAATTCTACTGTATTTATGTATATATATATTCATTTCATCTACTTAATACAATAAGGAAACAAAAAACAACGTTCATGCGTACGTACGGCCTACCGTCTCCATGAATGGTGTATTTAGTTTAATTTATCCATATATTATTTGTATATATATTTGTGTACTGAATATATATATGATATATAAATCGTGATTTACATTATGGAAGTATGAAAATCAAGATATTAGTAATAATAATATCAAGAACAATAAGTCCAAACACGTACGATAAATAAAACGATTTTACCCAAAACGCTACTTTAACATTGAATTTACAAAATAACGGTTAATATAAAGTCATAAATGAACCATATATGATATCATAACAATGAATATGATTTTTTTATTAAATCAATGACATTATTTAAATCATTATACAGGAGTTTCGGGATACATACGAAGCATATCATACCTAAGGTAAGGGATAATGTTGCAATCTCAATTGTTTTCTACCCGAGATTGCTTATACGTAAGTATTTATAGGGGTTATATTTATCATCCTTGTCCAAGTTTTATTAAAAAAAATCATGTATGTTTAATTTCCTTTTTAATCATTTTTTACTTTTACTACATGGTATGCATGTAATCTTTATTTTTGTTTACCACACGAGGTACTTTTTGACTTTTCTGACAAAAGTATGAGAGGAATGTTATTTTTAACTTATATGGCATGAACAGATTTTTACAATTTCATAACGCCTCTTTTTCATGAAGCTTGCTCTACAAGATTTAATGACTATAGTCAAAAAAATCCTTTTCTTTTAAAATTTCATAGCATTTCGTGAAAAGAAAATGATTTTGAAGAAAAATGATATTTTCCTTAAGAATTAATTTCAAGTGTTTTATCAAAACCATTTTCCATATAAGATGGCATTATTTCATATGTGTATGTTTCAAATATAATTTCTCTATGATTTACATGGTTTCACTTTTTCTATGATGCGATGATATCCATATTTTTTGTATGGATTATGTTATGATGGGATGATGTTAATGAAACCCATTTTATTCTTTGAGTTATGATGAATGATTTATGTTTATGTTGTGGAACAAGTAAGAATGATTTCATTATGAGATGGGTGGGACCTATATCTCCCTCCAATGCACTGGATATGATTTATATCTTATGATATAGACATGGATGGAATGGTATGTTAATCCCGTTCAGTAATACAGGACTAGAATGAGGAGTGAACTCGATTCAGAAAGTTACTTTGTCCACTAAGATAGTCTTGGCAGCAATGCCTTGGATACTATGGAAATCATATCATGTGCTTAATGGTTTCCACAAAAAACATGTTTTATTCTGATGTTATTTTATCATGATTAATGTTTCATTATGATCTATTCCTTATGTACTGCCATGTTTTATGTCATTTCCCAATATTTAGATGTTTAAACATTATATTCATGTTTTTATGTTCAAATGTATATGATTTGTTTTATTTTATCCATGCTTACCCTTATTGAGCATTGGGCTCACCTTTTATATGTTTTCATTTCCCCCGGATTTAATGAAAGTTTTTAGGTAATAAAACCGAAAGGGGAAGATCTTTATGGGAGACGTTGAAGATCTTTCACCATTATTAAATGATTATATTCCGAGTTTCCAAAGACACTAAACTATTACCGTCCTTGTGTGTCTATTTTTGTTATGTATTAATTATTCCGCAAAAGTAATGTAATGTCCATGTACGACAAGCTTTGGGTATCTACAGTGGAGGATCAATGTTAGATCACTTTACGGGGCAAAAACCACCATCATTCAATGGTGGTAAAAATCCAATAGTAGCTGAGAAATGGATAAATCCCTTAGAGAAAAAATTCCACGCCTTGGGGAGTAGCAAAATGTAAAAAGTTGTCCTGGAAGTTTACTACCTCACGGGAGATGCTGGTCAATGGTGGTCATTGATTCAAAACACAAAGGAAGATTATGAAGTATCAAATATGGAATAGAGGGAGTTTAAATATATTTGCTTAGAAAAATACTTTCCTCATGACCATCGAGTGGATATGGAAAGACAATTTCTGAGCCTGAGGCAAAAGAAGGATGAGAGTTTTGCAAACTATGAGACTAACATTACAAGGATAACAATTCATGCTTTAGATTATATACGTAACCCAAGAAGTAAGATCATTTCTTTGAAGGGATAAAACCGGTTCTACATCGGGAATTAGTCTCACAATCCTTCTCGTCATATGAAGATATTGTCTCATGTGCTATCAAGATAGAAAAATAATTCTCTAGGTCTTATGACTTTAATACAAAGAATGAGAAGAAGAGATCTGCTGATCACTCTAGAAATGGAAATAAGGGGAAGAAGGGAAAAATTGAATTTCCATCCTACAGTAAATGTGGGAACAAACACCCTTGTACATGCTTGACGGGAATGAGAGTCTGTTACATGTGAGGTGAAAAAGGCCACAAGCTAGCGATTTCAAGGGGAAGAAAAAAGCTACTGATGTTCAATGCTACAATTTCAGGGAGATGGGACATTATGCAGATGAATGCCCTAAGTGTCAAGGGAACTTATCACATAAAAGGTCAAGGGATCAAATGCAAGCTTATGTTATCACTACTGCTGAGGTTGAAGCTCCGAAAGACGTGGTGGATGGTAATTTAATGACTTTCTCAAGGTTATCCAATGCTTTATTAGATTCTAGATCATCTAATTGTCTCATAGCTTCCCAGTTTTCTAAGAAAATTAGATATTTCCTATTTGAATTAATAATGGAGTTGTTAGTTAAAACTCTTTAGGGACGTATCATCGCAACAAGGTTTTGTGAATCCATTCCCATTAGAGCATATAAATGTTCTTTATCTGCTGATCTCATCATCAAGCCCATGATTGAATTTGATATAATCCTCGGTAAGGATTAGTATTCAGACTATGTTGTGAAGATTTGTTGTAAGAAGAAGGAGGTTACGATTTTTGATGATGATGATAAGGAACAACATATCATTAGAGAAAAATCATCACCACTTTTTTTTATCTAGATCCACCCCAAGTAGCTCAACTATATTAAATTATCAGTGAGGAAGAGAATTAAATAACTGTGGGTGAGGAAAGGAATGATCAAATTAAGTATGTACCTATTGTGAATGAATATGTAGATGTGATTTCGAAAGATTTACCTGGACATCCTCCAGAATAGGAAATTGAGTTTCTCATTGATTTAATTCCTGGTTCAAGGCCTATATCGAAGACCCCTTATAGAATGGCCACTGTGGAATTAGTTAAACTAAAGAAACAACTAGAGGAATTGTGTAATAAGGGATTTATTCTCCCTAGTGTTTCTCCATGGGGAGGCCCTATCCTTTTTGTTAACAAGAATTATGGAACTATGAGGTTATGTATCAACTATAAGGAGATCAATGCTATAACAATAAAGAAAAAGTATCCCCTACCCCGCAATGATGATTTATTTGACGAACTGCATGGTGCTGAATACTTTTCAAAGATTGACCTTCGATCTGGATACCATCAGTTGTGTGTGAAGAAGGAAGACATTCTAAAGATAGCATTCCAAACCATGTACGAGTATTACGAGTTTACAGTAATGCCTTTTGGATGGACTAATGCAATCTCTATTTTCATGGATATATTGAACATAGTTTTCAAAGAATATCTTGATGACATCGTAGTGGTATTTATTGATGATATCTTGGTATACTCCAAAAGATACAAAGATCATGATTGACACTTGAACATTTCCCTGAAGTCTCTGAGAAGACATGAATTATATGGGAAGTTTAGTAAGTGTGAATTCTGGCTTCAGGAGATTTGTTTTCTTGGCCATATTGTCTCTATGGATGGAATTTCTGTTGATCCCTCTAAGACCAAGGAAATCCAAGAATGGCCATCATCGATGAGTATAACTTAGTTACAACGTTTTATTGGTTTAGCAGGTGATTATAGACGTTTCTTCCATAATTTTCCTTGATTGGCTATCCCATTAATGAAGATCACATGCAATGGGGTTAAATTTGTTTGTACAAAAGAGTGTGAGGAATGTTTTGAAGAACTAAAGAAAATACTAGTCAATTTTTATATATCGACTCTACAATATTGTAATGATGAGTATGTTGTTTATAGTGATGCATTGATGAAAGGACTTGGTTGTGTCCTTATGTAGAATGATAGGGTTACTTCCTATGCATCACAATAGCTAAAAAATCATGATAAAAACTATCTGACTCATGATCTTGAGTTTGCAGCTATAATATTTGCTTTGAAGATTTGGAGACACTGTCTATATGGTGAGAAATGTGAGATTTATACTGATCACAAGAGTTTGATGTATATTTTCTCATAGAAAGAACTCAACATGAGGCAAAGGAGATGGCTTGAACAACTCAAGGATAATGATTTCATGATTCACTATAACATAGGGAAGGAAAATATGGTAGAAGATGCTTTGAGTAGATAGGATCATGGTGTTTTGAAAAAGATGAGAGTTGAGAGGGATCCTATTTTAATAGATCTAGGAATGATGGATATGGGAATAACCATGGAAGGTGAAACATAAATACGTTTTCAAATTGTTTCCAAACTATCTTTAAGAGAATGTATAAAGAGTTATCAGACCGATGTTGAAGAGTTTCAAAAGAATATTAATGCTGTGAATGATGGGAGATTGAGTGACTTTGTGTATGAAGATGGAATTTTGAAAATTGGGAAGAGATATTGTGTTCCCAATGTACCTGATCTAAAAATGGAATTTTTGGACGATGCTCATAGTTCTAATTTCTCTCTACACCCTAGGAGCACCATGATGTATAGAGATTTGAAGGAACATTTTTGGTGGGACAAATGAAGAGGGAGAATACTGATTTTGTGTCAAGATATATGGTTTTTCAACAAGTGAAAGCTGGAAGGCAACATCCTAGAGGAGTCATGCAACCTCTTCACGTACCTGAGTGTTAATGGGATAATATTACAATGGACTTTGTCATGGGACTACCAATGACTCCGAGAAGGAACGATACAATATCGATCATTGTTGATCGACTTACCAAGTCGGCACATTTTTATGTTATAAGAGAAGATATACCACTTGAACGTCTAGAAAGACTATATATTAATTACCTTGTGAGTCTTCATGGAGTACCCCCAATATATTGTTTCTGATCGTGATCCCTGTTTTACTTCATGATTTTGGAAAAGTATTCAGAAATCCCTGGATACTGAACTTCATTTGACCACTTCCTACCACCCCCAAACTGATGGAAATTCAGAACGGACTATTCATACCTTAGAATACATGTTGATATCATGCTCACATGATTTTCAGGGTATGTGGGATCATTATTTACCTCTGGTAGAATTTTCCTATAACAATAGCTTCCATTAAAGTATTCGAATGGCACCATATGAAGCGTTATACATAAAGAGATGTCGTAGGCCAACCTGTTGGGATGATGTTGGTGAAAGAAAACTCATAGGCCTAGATCTGGTGGAGGAAACGATGGAAATGGTGATGGTAATCCAAAACCACATCAAATAAGCTCAAAGTAGAAAGTAGAGCTATACTGATTGCCGAGGAAAGGATTTATAATTTCAGGTAGAAGATCATGTTTTCTTGAAGGTATCTCCATGGAAGGGTGTTATATGTTTCGATAAGAAAGATAAATTGGGTGCCAGGTACGTCAAACCTTTAGAAATTCTCGAAACGAATTGGGGTTTTACGTACCATTTGGAAATGCCGCAAAGTCTATCCAAAGTTCATGATGTGTTCCATGTATCACTGTTGATAAAATACATCCCAGACCCAACGCATTTACTCACTTATGAAGAAGTAGAACTGGAACCCTATCTTTCTTATTGCAAAGAGCCCGTCAGGATTCATGATACAAGAGAAGATGTGTTGAGAAACAAGACGACTCGTCTTGTAAAAGTTCTATGAACAAACCATAAGATAGAAGAGGCAATGTGGGAACCCGAGGAACATATGATGAAGAACCACATGAGTCTTTTTATGCTGTAATATTATAGAAATTTCGAGGATCAAATTATTTGAAGGAGGAGAGAATGTAACACCCCAAGCTTCCACGATACACTTCACTTTGAATAATACAGTAGCGTGTGTTTTACGTAATTTCGAGTCCTGAAACACACCCCAACCAAACAGACTAGCCGTTATGAATAGTAATACCTACTTTTTGAAATTTTATAAATTATATATTTCAAAATGGAATTATTTTTTGGATTCGGAATATCGAAATTATCTTAGGGTGAATTTTTGGTATTTTTCTAAAAACTATCAATTTTTGAGCAATAGTGAAAAACACTGAGTTATAGTTTAAAACCTAATTTTTATTTAAATAATTATTTATTTTATTTAAATTTATTTTTGGTCAAAATAGATAAATAATACCTATATTTTTTCAATGTAATTCATTGGAGTCAGTTTATAATAATTTTAGATATATAAAAATTTTATTGAACTTTTCACCGTCTTTTACCCATCTCTGAGGAGAATTTAAAAATTCACATAATACACAATTTTACCGCTTCTATGAGTTGAATTTTGAAAATCCAAGAGACATGGTTAATATCAAGGAGTAAAATTTGGTTCAATAACATCAAAATAATTTTTGGTGAATAGTAACTTTATACTTTTATTTACCACGGTTAAATGTAAATAGGGTAATTAAGGCTAAAAATGATATTATTATTACCCTAACACATGTCATAATTCTATTGAAGAATTATAATAATAACAAAACAACCATTGGTATAAAATATGAACCTCTTTGATCTACCTGAATCAGATTAGTTCATTTATTATTATTTAATTCAAAGAAGAGTTAAGAGAGTTAAAATCAATGTTTAATAACTAATATTTTTTTTAATATTTGGTTATAAATAATATTAATTAGATTATAAATATTCATTAGAAATATAAAAATATTTCCGACATAATTGTATTTAATTTATAATATTTATACATTATATAATTTAATTTATTTATGACTCAATGAGGATGGAGTAATTACCTTATTAATGAAATATTAAAATAATAGATATCATAAATACCCAAATAAATAAAATTTAGACGTTTAATGAATTACAAAAAATTTATATGTTAATATGACATGTTAGGGTTGATTAAATGAATTAGGTTCGAAGTAGTAATTATGTTAAGATTTTAGCAAAAACAAAATACCAAATTGTGTCATAATTGATATAAAAGAGTTTCTAAAACAAATATAATATTATTAATTGATATTATATTCATTAAAATCTAAGGTTCGGCCAAAGGACTTATATAATGATATGTCTATCATTAATGAATCACATGGGGGTCTCTTGGAAGTATATATTATTTTTATTAACTATATAATATAAAAATACAAAGAGACATGGTAAATTTCAAACTATTTAACTAAGATTTAAATAAAAAAGATAAAGTTAATATATTGACCCAAAACTGTCAAAAACCTATTGGTTGATTGGTTTTCGACCTATCCACACCTTAACATTTAAATAATCCACTTTGGAGCCATTATAAACTGAATATGAATTTATTATAAAATAATATTTCTAGTTTTTCCTAAGGTGCCTCTGACCCCTCTTATAAAAGGGCACTCCCCCTTCTCTCTAATTCACACCATAAAAGCCTTTTGGCTTGGCCAAAAGCTGTCAAAATATTCTCTCAACTTCCATAAATTCAACCTAGAGGCCTTAGTTTTATCAGAAAGACAACCAAAGGAGTAATTTTGATCAAATCAAAAGGAATACCCTGAAGAAGAGGTAATGTTTTCACCACCCTCTTTCAAGTTCCTTTCTTCTTCCACTTCTTCTTTCATTTTTATTTCCATTATAAAATAATAACTCCAGTATCTTCTATATACTGTGATTTTATTATAAATATGGTAATACAATATTCAGTATTCTATCCATCCTATGAATGACATGTCACCATATGTTCGTACGGACGGCTTACCGTCTCAACGTTGTGGTATAATTTTTTTCAAAACATTATTATTTTGATGGGTATGATAATGATGTGTAATTGAAGTAAATAATAAATATAACATTATAATGATTCTTTATATTTGATATAACATCTAATTATATATTATTTTAATATCAAAAGAATGATATTGTTGCTCGTGCGTACATACGGACTACCGTCTCCACGAACGTGAAGAGATTCATTCCCCATCATATCCATTCAAGAATAATTCTGATTTGTTGATTAAAAGTAATGTTTAAGGACATGATATAATTCTGTATATGAATAAGATACAACCTATGGATAAAAACACTTATTTTTTAAAAAACATATAAAATAAAACAAGTAATTGAACACCTGAAACGGCGATAATACTAAGATATTATTAACAGAGAAACGTTAAAAAATCGTATATGATATAATATTAATGTATATGATTCTTGTATAATTTAATAACGATTATTTCACCAGTATACAGGAGGTAAACTAACCCTCAACCAAGGAAATGTACAAGGTAAGGGTTTATTTCACAATATCTTCATTATCCGTGGTTGTTTATACATAATTATATACTGGGACCTCTTTATCATCCACATCCATGTTTCTTAAAAATGTATTTCAAAACAATATTTATATTTTATAGACTATGGGTTAATGTCATTTATACCCTTTTTTGACTTTTATAAGATATTAATAAAGGAATCTTTCTATCATTTTTCAGCAAAGGCACTTTTAACCTTTTCTACAGAATTAATGTAAGAATGTATTTTTTAACTTATACGGAGGGTGCGACTATTTTACACTGTTATAAAATCGTCAAAACATCCCTTAAAATCTTATAATAATATTTTAAAAGTAAATTTTAACATTTATAATTATTTTAATTTTAAATGATTTCAAAAAAATAGATATTTCTCTCGAATTGTTTTGATTTAATCTATGTCAACATCCTTTGATTGAATTTAAGTTTATTTGAAGTTAATTTATTATGATACAAAACTTCCATATTGTATTGAATGTTTTGTGATATGTTTGACTATGAATATGTTATTTTTAAACCATTCATTGTTTATGGATAAATTGTTCACATTTTGTATGCTAGTTTCAATACGAATGTTTATGTTATGTTTAAACCTTTTCATATGAGAAATGCATTAAACTTATTAAGTGATGGGTGGAGCCCGCTATTGCTCCTCGATGCATCGGTAGGTCTCCTTAGACAAACTAGTGAATTTGAACAAGGTCTTGACAAAAACTTATTTGTAGTCTTGGCACAAGGCCTTGAGTATGTGGTTATGATAGTTTGGAATTATGCATTTCATTATTATGAAAGTGTTTATTGATATTTGATGTGATTATTGGACTAGTAGAATATCCATGTGAATAAGTAAATGTAATTATTTCATTTTATCATTGCCATATTATGCTGAAGTTCAATTTTAAAAGTCTTTTGTTTTAGTTATACATTACCTTAAATGATTAGGTTTATTTATGAAAGTTTCCTCTATGTTGTTATCCTTACTGAGCATATGAGCTCACCCCTTTCAATGTATTATTTTTCCCAATATGTGAAGTAGTATTTTATGAATGACCTATAGGGATTGTATGAGGGGATATGAAGACAAGATGTTGTTGCAGTTTTTTTTCACATTATAATGTAATGTAAGACTTATGAATATATCTAGTTTTTCCAATGATACTAAACTAATCAGTCATTTGAGACTTGATCTTTTGTGATCATGACAATATTATGTAATAATGCACCGACTCTGGGAAACTGGGTCCGTGGTGTTACATTAGAATACATCCTATGACAAATCCATCAATATGAAAATAATTCAAATTATTGCACAACATTATTTGTCTTTTAACATTGGCATTAAAAAGAAATAGTGCAATGGAAGTACCATGGTGTAGCCTCCCCATTATTAGTGATGTATTAGGAATCATCATCGTTGAAAATATGGCTTGAAGTGTGGTCATTATAATGATTCAAATGGAACAATAGATCCCTACACATCATACATATAAGGTTATTTAGATAGTAGTTGTGGTGATGACACAAAATTTTTTCCAGAGAGTTGGCATGTGGGAGAATCTAAATGTCATCACCTTGGAAAGTTCACAATGCACAGGATAATTGAATTCCCACATAGATCTTTTCAGTGGTCATGATCAAGTAAATAATTGATATGATTCTTTATTTAAGAATCGATTCCAGATATGGGTTGGGGGACCCCCAACATGACCACTTTCCTCCCCTCTATGATGATCCCCTTTTCCCACTATTGCAAATATGATTCCCCCATAATTCAGCATTTACATTCTACTGCATGTTTATAGAGAACACAAACAATGATTCTACCCCATGCAGTTGGCCCTCCCTATGGGATATTAAGTTGGATAATCTACTTTGGGGTGTCTAGGTCATTCTATCCAATTGGTTGAGTGTTTTACCATGTTGGTAATATATTTTACAAACGAAACCTTAAAACATGTAGAAATAATTTACATGAATAACATACAATTTACATCAATCATTTACCTTCAATAATGTTATCATTAAAAATAGAAACTACCCATAAATAAATAAAAATATGCAACTATGTTCATGATCATATAAAAATTAATGACATTTTGAAAATAAAAATCCAAAAGTATAGAAAAAATTAAGGCTTTCAGTTTTTAATTATAATAGTCACCTATTTCAAGGACAGAACATAATTTACTAATTCAACGATTGAACAATGTGAGGGAGGGTTTTCTACCCAATAGATGGTGCATGGTTTGATATACCATCTAGTTACACCATGTGACAATCACAATTTTATGAATATTTTAATTTCCATAAACATGCTTCTAAATTAAAACCCCAATTTGACCCACCCACTACTCAATAGAAAATAATTCCAAAGACATCCTAGGACTCAACCAATCTAGTACATCCATTTTATTTTTTTAATAATTTTATTATTTTTGGTGGGTTTCTATTAATTAATTAATTATATTTATTATATATTCCTTGTTTATATGTTATTTATAATTAATCAGTATTGGTGTATGTTTTTTCAAATTTTAGGTTGATGGTTATCTCATGTGACTTATTTATGTTGATTTTAGGGTGCATAGTTTGTTTTTTAGGCTACTCGCCTTCTGTATTTGAATGTCCTGTCACATTCACACACATATGAGGTAACTGTTTCACTATATTTCATTTATATTATTCCACATAAAATTCCTAGGGTTTTATCACTAATTTATTTTATAAAATATATTGTGATATTTTATTTATAATTGTTTTTATAAAAATTCCTCAGTTAATGGTTATTTACAGGGGTCCATCATTCTAATTATTCTTTTTTAATGATAAAATTTTATGAATACTAGATGTTTCTTTAAATTAATTAGTGACCTTATCAAATGGATATTTTAGTTTTTATTTGAGATTTTAATTCAATTAAATAATGCATTTTTGGTTTGTGAGTGAATTAAGAGTTTATTGGATTGTTTCATTTTTTTGGTGTAACTGTCTCACAAGGAAATAATTTTTTGTTGAAAATGGTTCCAATGGTGGTTTGTTATTTAATACATCTGTAATATTTATGAATATATAAATAAAATAAAGTTATGTGTACATATATATATATATATGTTTGCGTACATATATTCTTGATTACATGAATATATATATATATATAATATTGTAAAGAATTTATTTATTAAAATATATATTGTCTTATGAAAATGAGTTATTTGCCTCTAAATGTTTTCATAAAGGAGTTTTCATATCATTGTTTTCCAAAGAATGAGTTAAATCCCATATGATAGTTTTCAAAAATGGTTTTGTGGTTCATGTATGTTATATTATATATTTTACGGAAATATATACTTTCCCAAAAAATTTATTACCATTATCTATATTAATTCTCCGTTAGTGCCTCAAAAAGGGTTTTATGAAAATTATGTATCCTCCAGGGAATCACAAACATTTTGGGGAGGTTTTAATTTCAGGGATAGATATTATATGGTGGGCAACGTAAATTGGTATTTTTTATGTTGATGCTCAATTTATGTTTTATAAGAAATGGAAACGTCACCATCCCCATTATTATTTTCACAGGGTCCTATGAGTTTGGGTGAGAGATTAGAGAAATTTATATCTAGCCATGATCAGATGGAATCGATCACATATAGTGTTGGAGACCATAGTTATATTAAGTAATTGTGAGGATAGTTGAGATAATTAGTGTGGTTATTGATTTAAGGATACATTGGTGTGTCAATAAATCGACCCATCTCAAGTATATATTGGGTCTTCTTACTATATTTTTAGGATTTTCCCATTATTATATTTAATCGTACTATTTTTTCTTATTAATTTTTTTTGCTCCACTAATTAATGATTAATTTTCCTTATATAAATGATTTCATTTCCTTATTTAGTTTATTTTATTAAAAGTGTTCATCTTTATTCTGGCACAACAATTTTTTACTCTGAATTTATTAATTTTGAGTTGGGTCTTTCATTTTTTAAAGGGGATTTATAAATGTTTATTAATATAAAGGAATGGATTATGGTGAATTTAAATGGTTCCTTAAAAAATTATATTTAGTTTATGCTTTTAAGGAAAATCCATGTTCATTTAATAAAAATGAAAAAGACAAACATTCTATATGTATTTTTAAACTAATGTTTGTGTTTTTTTAGAAATGAAATTGATGGATTATATGGTTCTTACCCAATGAGCTATTTTATTATCATACCCTATTTTTACACATATTATCATTCAATCAAAGGTACTTTACTGGATCTTTTTTTCGTTACAATTCAATATTAGATAGGATTGATTGATCGACATATGGTTACAGAGTAGTCATAATGATATCATGTTGGATATTTTGGTACTTATTTTGTTTAGTAGATGTATCAGCCATGTTTTCATCATGTATCAATATCTTTTTTATATTTCTTCTACTTATGAGTAGTTTGATACTTAAATATTGGTATGTTGTATTTATACTATTTTAGTAGTCATTTCTATTTATTATTTATGCACAAAAATATGATATACCATTGGATATTTCGGGGATTTAGGTTGAATCCCTTATATCCCATTTCATTATTAAGAGGCATCGTACACAAATATTGTGTTTAACAATCCATAACTAATTTCCACCCCACATGGGGATCAACGATTTCAATCTAGTATTTCATGGGCCATCTAAGATGCTTGGTTTACGGTTTACCTGAGATTGGGTTTAGATAATATCTTATAAAAGATACATTCTTATGATTACATATGTTATATATATTCCCTTTGTTATTTGGGTTTACTAGTGGATAAGATATAGTGTTGTTGGAACATTATGGGTCAGTGTGGGAAGAGTAAAATGATCTCTTACTCAGATTAGTAATCTTTTTACCATGCGTTAATAGGATTTGATTTTTGGATTATGGTTTTTTGTTTATTTTTTTCCATGTAAGAGATATTTTTTCTATTTTACATAATTTAATTTTTTTATTTTGAGGGTTGGTAATTTAATTTCTACTATAACCACCTTTTTTTGTCACAAAACTATGAAAATAATGTGGACACTGAGTTCTTAGTTCAACATAACATACAATCTAAGTTACATGATTGTTACATAGTTTTCTAAACCATTTGAAAAAATCAGGCACTGACCGAAGTCCCTTAATAAATAGTACTAGTATTATGAGATGTTATTTATCTTTTTTAACTAGTTTGATTTGGTTTAAAAAGAAAAATGATTGGATTTTTGAAATTTATATAAAGGATTCATATTTTTTTTAAAAAAATTGAATGATGTTTGATATTTTAAATTTAAATAGTGGAATTTAAAGTGTCATTGATGCTTGAAAATGATGGATTATTTAATTATATGAATTAGTAGAATTGCAAAAGTTTCATGTTAGTTCTATGGATTTAAAATTCAACTAATAATTTTTAAGTGATTTAAAATTGAGAAATTTTTATTTTTATTATATGAGGATCTTGTTTTTTGGAATGGGTATTTAGAAATTAATTTTCATTTATTTATTATTCTAGTTTATATTTAAGTGGCTATTTATGGGGTATTATAGTTTCATGTTATTTATAGAGTCATTACCAAAATTCTCCATAATGTCCTAATGTGTAGCTCTACAAAATATTTTAATAAATGGTTCAGCTGGTATCTTATTGGGGTTTCCCTACATTTCATGGTGATTATGGTCTAATAGAGGATTTATAGTTGATAGTGTAAATTTAAAGGATATTTAAATCCAATGTAACTCTAGAATCCATGATAGGGAGATCTATTTTGGGTCAGTTTGGGGGCCCTGTTTCAATCAATGTAAAATGTTCTTTCCATCCTCACTACAAGATTGAATAATTTTGGAGTTTTTCAAGACCACTATTATTCAATGATTTATTCCAACTGTGGTGAATATGGCTATTGTGTTAAATTTCATGGGTATATTTTAAGTTCATCTATCTATGAAAGAATATGTTCACCATATTAATGAGGTGATTACATTATCTCTATAAACTGTTTTGGAAGGTTATTTTAAAGAAGATATATTGTTTTACCAAGGGTTTCAGTTGTTAGTGACAGAGTTATCTCATCTAAAATATCACATGTTAAAGAATTTGTGGGTGAGGTATATCATTTTGAGTTGGTTTTTTATGGTGAACCATGACATGTAGTTTTCTAGTTTTTATCATTGTTAATGAAGGTTCCTTATATGACGAGAATTCATTTGGGAGGATCTTATTTTGGAGGATTATATATCTACTTCACCAACATATTCTAGACGGAGAAATTCATATATTTATTTGTACTGTATAATGATTAGGGAAACTATTTTGAGAAACCAACAATATCATTTTATTTGTTCTCCTTTCTCATATTTTATATCTTATTTTTTAGCTGTAAGTTTTTTTGGTTTCTTTTTATCTAGTTCTTTGGTTGGAATCCATTTTCATATTGGGTAGTGGTCCCATTGAGTTATTTACTTAGTAAATCTCTATGTTATTAGGTTTGTAAATGTTTAGGAGAACCACCTTGGAAATTGTTTACCATTTCTCTCTCGATCAAGCCAGGTGTATTTGTGGAGTTAAGAATAAGACCATTTTTACCCTTTATTTTGTTTCGGATCTGTTTTGATGTTTTCATTTGAGTGTTCATTTTATTTTCCTTTGATAATATCTTCAAATTGATTAATTACAAATCATGAAAAATTATTGGGTTATAAATTATAATGGTTGGGATATTTTTATGAATTTTTATTATTCCTCATTATTTTATAAATTTCTTGGTCTTTCATCTTGTTGTTGAGTTTTGGACTGTACTCACATTATAATATTGAATTTTGGAGTTGAATAACAGTTTTTTCCATAGTTCATATTAAGAAAAAATGGTTTACGGTAATCAATAAGGATTAATTTATAAAACAGTTTCTTTAGTGAATTTATTTATTCCGTGGTTTAGTCCACATGGGAACTGCACAATTGAGTCTTAATCAAGAAAAACATTGTTGAAACTATTCGGGGGATTATTTTTTCTGGGAGATAACAAAAAGAATGTTCACAGGAAAGAGAAACTATGCAATAAGAATGTTTATGTTTCAATTATATTAACATAAAAATATTTCATAATTGGGGATCTATTTCTAAATTTTGTGATTGAATCATTCAAGGGTGGTTTTTTACTCATTAGAGGGAAAATAGTTTGCAGACTATGATACTAAACCTTGTGACTTTCCAAGTATTCCTAAAAATTGAATTTAAAAATCTACCCATGAAAATTATATCCATTATTTAACCAAATCCTCTCCTCAATTGATCTAATTTCCCAAGATATCATAGGTTCTGAACCTTTATTACCATCCCGTTTGATTTTGGGTAGGTTATCCTTGAATAATCCATTTCTATTATTCTCTTCTTTTAGATCTCTTTCTCCCTCTTCTTCCTATGTCTCCATGACTCTTTAAAAGAACTGAATCCTGAGGGTCGAATAGTGTGAATTTTTTTTATCATTGGTTGTGATGTAGATTTGTTAGGTATTTACCCTTCATTATTCGAGGGTTTGGTCAGACCCCCACATGAATTAGGTAATAGTATCCATCAATATAATTTCTATTAAAATCACATTGATTGATTCTGTATAAATCTTTTATTTTAATAAATTTATTTTTTTATTACAAGTATAAATTTTTTATAATCATGTATGGGTTAAATGATTTTTTTCCATGGGTGTTTTCTTACTCTTCAACAATTTTTTATATATGTTAAATGTTTATGGATACTAGATATTTTATAATATATCCTCAGTTAAATTATCAAATTGATGTTGTTGTTTGAAATATATTTCATATTTAAATTTAAAAAATTTAGTGGTTGTATGTGCTTGTATTATTAATTGATTGGGTTAATGGATTGTTTTCTTTGATGGTTTCCCTTGAAAATTTTTATGTTGTGGAAAATGGTTTAAAATGTTCCTCTTGATTAAAACAAATTTCACTAGTTCATTATATTTATATATATGATCATTATGCATGGATATTTTATTTACATGTTTCTAGAAATATATATGTGTACATAAATATATATTTATATTCCATATAGAATCATTTTTTTAATAAATGTTTCTTAAAATCCGTTCATGAATTCCATGTGTTTTTCTTAACTAAGCATTAAAATGTGTGTTTAGAAAAGTACGTTTTGAAACCCATTTAATAATTTTGATAAAATATATTCCATTTCCATTTGGATTTAAAATGGACATAATTTAATGAATTATATTAACTAAAAATCGATTACTCGTCTGAATATTAAGGACTTCTTGGAAACATATAAATTAATTTATTAAAATTGTGTAGCCTCCATATAATACCTTCATTGATTGGAGTGGTATTTTATTTGATTGATATTAATTTTTGGGTAAAGGAAAATGGTGTTGGTTTATATTGATAATTTATTGATGTGTTATATGAAAAAATTTCCTCTCATTTCCCTTTATTATTGTCGTTGGATCGTTGGTATCACATTCAGGGATGAGGTACATTTAAGTGTTGTTTTCCTGAGATGAACCTTATACTATATGGTTTCATAAACCATAATTGGTTGTGCCACTAGTGAGTCTATTTAAGATTATTCATGTTGTTAAAGATTTAAGGATTCATAAATTTGATGGAATATTGTTACAAAACGAGTTCTTCTAGGGTATACCTATGGTATTTTTGCAATTCCCAAATGATTATGTATATTGTACTACTTTTGTTCTTATTGTTTTCACATAATACTTATAATATACTTTATAGTTCTTTTTCATCATGAATCTTGATTTATTATAGTAATGGGTTCCTAATTTTAGGATATTGGTTCACCTATTAAGCGTTATCTTTATTTTTGTTTACTTTGAATAGATTCAGTGTGAGTTGGGTGTTTTCCATTAAAAATAGTATTTCAAATAGTGTAGTTAAAATTGGAATGGTTTTATGAAATAATTAAATGGTTTCAATAAAAATGTTTTCGGCTTTCAATAAGGATTTCAAGGATATATTAGGGTTTCTTCTTGAAAATTACTACAACCGAATTTCTATTTTTTTTCAAGCTAGTTCTCGTGGTCTGTTTAGGGAATAGAAATGTATGGATTATATTGTTCTTTACTACTGATCTATTTTATTCTCACACGATACAGAACAATACTATGTGGTTTGAACTAAGCTATTTTTTATGATTAGTTTCACTTTTTATCACCCTTCTAGAGGGTTATGTTATAGAGATTAGGCGCTAAACTGGTCCCATTGTGATCATGTTTGGAATTTTGGAATTTATTTGGTTTAGAATATGTATGATTCTAGTCAGCCTAAAATATTTGAATCATGTTTTTGTTTAGTTTATTTTTTAGTATTTGGATGTTTGTATTTGATATGTATTATTTGATCCAATTTACTTTTTGTTTTCAGTTTTGATTCTATGCTTGGAACTCTTAAATAATGTTTACTCATCTCAGGCTTTTGGGGTCAATATTTTGTGTCATGTTTATTTATTATGTGATATAATATCTACGGATTATGTCATTATGACCATAATTCTTCTCATCAACTCCTGGAGATAATGGATTCCCTTGGGGTATGTCATGGGTCATATCATGTGTCTTATTCAGGGATTATCCAATATTTAAGATATGTTAATTATAATAAAAATCAAAATAACTTAGCTTTAAATTTATGTATGAGGGGTTTATCAAACATCCATCATCCATTATCTATTATTTGTTAACAATTTTGCACATACATGTTAAAATTAACAAGATTATACACTAAAGGATGAGTATTAAGGAAAATTCCACCCAAAAAGCATAATTAAATTAACTTTCCATTTACATAGGAATTATCATTATTCCATTCAATTTTTTATTCTCCAAAATTCTCCTAAAATATTTTTGTTCATTTATACACATGATGGAGCCCAAAGTCATTCATATTCAACATTTTTCTCTTTTTTATGGCGTATTTATATTCCAAATAACTTTTTATCATAATTTTCATTAAAAAAATTCAATTTATGTATTCATGTCAAATTTTATCATTCATTGTATTATGATTCCAAAGAAACAAAATATATAGTTGTTTATTTCAATTTCACTTTTAGATTAAGAATTTTTATGACTAAATTTTGATTTAGTGAAATTATACAGTTGTTTTCTAAAAAAATCCAATTAATTTATTCTCTTACAGGTTTTTAGTGTTTTTAATTTCATTTTTCCATTTAAAATATATTTGGTTTACAAATAAACTCAAATGATTCTTTTAATTGAATTTGAACATATCTATTTTTTTAGTCAAAAATATTTATCGTATATGTCCTTTGTTTTGAAATTATTTTAAAAATTATAGTATCCATACTAATTGGATTTAATATTCTTTATTTATTTATTTTCATTTTCATTAATTTTTATCAATAAATTTTATTTTAAAAACTTTCTTCATGGGTCATTTTCTACTGAATTTATTTAAAATGTGTGATTGGAATATTTTTATATACATTACACATTAATTATTTTTCATACAATCCAACATAGTTTTATTTATAATTTATGCTTTTTATGTTTCTAAATTTTTCCAAAGGAATTATAATTCTCTATTATTTATATATTATTTATAATTAAAAATGAAGTTGGTCTACTACTAGAGGATATATAATCATATTTTTCATTATAGTCTAGTACTCCCATAAAGTGAATTTCTTGTTTTTGGGCATCTTATAAGTTTTCATACAATTCATAGTAGATATTACAAAATTATGCCATCCAAATTCATTTCATGGATTGATTATGATAACAGTTTTTTAAATCATCCTAGAAGCTATTTTTTTATAAGTGGTTTGTTATATTATAATGTGATTATGAATTATTTCATCTTTATATGCAGTATCTATATATATAGCATATAATTATTTTGTTGGTTTTTTCATTATATATTTATAATTAATTCTGTAATGTTATATATATCATGTTATTTGGATAGGGCATATATGATTTTACCATGTCAAATATTTTGGGTCATATGTGGTTAGCCTATGTCCAAAAGGTTAATAGGAACAGGTGGTAGGTCCAATTCTACTATGATATGGGAATCTGGTTATCTTAGTCCATTATAATATATATATATATATATCGTTAAACATAAAATATTTTATAAATTCAATACCTAGGTTTATATCGAGCTCTTATGTTATGAATTGTAACTATGTCATGTTCTTATGAAAACAGATGATTGACACAGGTTTAAACATTTATATGAGTCATTTCTATTTTTATACTGAAATCATTATCTAATAAATCTTGATTAATGATCTTTGATTTATTGGGTATTATTTACATATATTTATTCATGAACATTGATTTTATTCTCTTAACCACATGTCTATATTGTGCTCCATAATGATATTTTGTTGATATATCTTATCTTCAGCCCCTAAATATTATCCATGATCTTCCTTTATTACATTTAAATTACCCACTTAATGAATAAGTGTACAACATATGACATGTCTACAATGTGGTCTTGTGTTATGTGACTACGTTGAAAATTTCACAATGTTTTGAAATATGTTGTTTATGTATCTAATTTAACAAGAAACTACACCATTATGTTATGGGGTGCTATTTATTTTTATGTGTAATGAATTTTTATTTAAAATGATATAATATAACTATTTTTTATTCTTATTTTATCTAATGGATCTCATTATATAGGTGAAAAATGTGGATTAGGAGGAAGATGAAATCCATAAGGGACCTAGGATAAAGAATTATTCTTTTTTAAAAAATCTTTAATTATTATATCACCAATATATAAATCTCATACATCATGAGGACATAATATTGTAAGATTCTCAATTTATCACGGTAGAATGAAATGTTATTAAGGACTCTTTTCTTGGAAAGGAAGGAGAACATTATTCTATTCTAATTTCCTAGTCCATAAGTCTTGTTATAATGCTTACAACCTCCATCTAAATCATAGTTTTTGATGTTTTAAATAATTCATTTGTACTAATATATGGATCTAGTAGTTTTATTCTTATTTTATAAAAATGGAGTTTTGAGATCATCTTTGAAATATTTCTCTCCTCTGATTATCCTTCTTCAGATGATTCCCCAGTCAATGAGGATATAATAGTGTTTTTTTCACTCTCTCGATATCCTTGGTGGGTATATGTAGGTCTAAATGGTGTTTTCAAGCTTCCCTATGAGGTACTTTTCATGTTCATTTGGATATGAAGCCCTCCATAGTGGTTACTCTAGTGGTTCCACATATTTGGACTCACATGATGTTATTATCCGTTCTCCCAACAAGATTGAGGTGGTTGATCTACATAATAATGATCATCATGAAGTATTCCCCTACCTATTAGAGGATGATGAATAAGATACCCATCACTTGTAAATCCATGAAGACCTGATTCTCTAAAAAATATCTTTTTTTGAGTATTTCCTTGTCCCCACATGTTCCTTAAGACCAAAGCCTTCCAAGATTCCTATAATGATTCCATGTAATGTTAGAGATCATTTATAATTCTAAATGGATTGGATTTTTAGTTAAATGTGATTATCATTAAAAATAGTTTAATAAAAACCTTATATCCCACGTTATTACACTTGAAAAACATCTCTTTCATACATGACACACCCGTTTTCATAAAAGATTCATGTGAGTAACTGAATGCATTCCATTCCAAATTACATACATATGTGGGTATTTTCGAAATTAAACGTTTATTTTGTATAACTGAACTATTCATCTCAACACATAATGGTTTATGTTTATCATTAATCCTTTTTAGTGCATTTATCCATTTTCTTACCTACATACATTATCATTGAATGTGAAGACCATTAGAAATCATTATCTACATTTTCTCAAGTTACACTAGTCTAGTTCATTGATTTTTGTATCAACAAAATAGAATACAAAATAGAAATAAAATATGGTATTATTTTCTTAATTAATGATATTACTGATTTAAAATATTAGAAATTAATAAAAAACTCTACGGAACTATTCTACTCAGTTGTTCAATTAACCTACCTTAAAAACAACCACATAAATAAGACTAATTGTAACTGGTTGTATAGTTGTTTGTACAACCTTTATTGGAAATCATATTTCCACCATAAATCTATTTCCTACATGACTTGGGCTCCCTGAATATTAATCCATTGTTACCCATGATGGATATTTTAATTAATGGGAATAAGATACTTATATTTTCTATAATATAGACTCAATAGAATAATTACATTTAAATAAAGCCAACTTTCAAGAGTGGGGTTGTGAAAGATAAAATTAGGCTCATTAATTTATATTCATATGAGGATAAATTCTTATATTCTATATTGTGTATATTGATGAGAAAATGACCAAAACAATCCAGTGGATATAAAACGTTCAACATGCTAGATTATGGTCTATTGTAGAGATGGGATAATTATATATATATGATGATATCTACTAAATAGCGGTATTTAGAAGATAAAATTATCGTGGATGAAAATATTTAATGGGGAATATATTTAGTACTGTTAATTAGAGAGGGATACATGAATACTATATTCTTTTAAGAATTAGTTTCACAATGTATGTTTACGTGTAATATCAATATGTAGTTCGATGATAGTTTATTCCCTAGTGATACATGGGCCACTAGCCCATTATGGATCATATATTATTCAAAATTTCTCAATTATTTTTATATATTAATGGGTAAATTTTACCTCAGGGGGGTTGAGGATTTCACTTTCCCCAATAATACTCCCAATTTCTTTAATGAGCTTCATAATTTTGTTAGGTATCCATCCCTATAATGGAGGAAAATAATGAATAAGTCTATGATCTCAACCCAAATAGTGCATCATGTCTTGAGATCTTCATTGGTTCATTTTATATTTCGGAAAGGGATTTCATTATTAATAAGCTTTTGATTCATTGCATGACTACATTAGTAAGGGATCAATCCCAAGGGTCACTGGTTATACATCCTTGTTTCTTATTCCTAATGTATATCATCCATGTTCATAAGTTAATTATCATTCCATTATTATGTATAATGTTTCACAAAAAGTAATATCTAGAATATGAAATTACACACCATAATAGTCTCTCCCAAACATATTCATATACGATAATTATTCATTCGATAAGGGAATCATCCGTTGATCCATCCAGCATTCTAAATAGATGATATAAGACCTCGTTCATAAATTAATTGGTCCCAAAATATACATGAAAATCCTTATCAAAAATTCATATGATATAATGGAATAAAATATTATTTTAAATTTTATAAGTTTATTTTTATTCCCAGATTTGATCTAGGAAATTATTTTTTGAACATAATTCACAATTTGGTTCTCAATAACATATAAGATAAAGATGTTTGGCTTTATATTGTGTTTTCATTACCTCTGGTAAGGATATCCTCTCTCACCCAAAGACATTGTAATAATTTGGGTTTCAATTTATAGGAATCACAATAAATCAAATTCTAATATAAATGATAAGTTATTCAAAAGTAGGGTTGAATTTTAAGGGATTTTACACATTTTTTACAGATGATGTGATATTTATCCAAAATTAAAATAACAAATATATATACTATTTAATAATTATTTTAATTGAATATGGATCATTGAATGGAATAAATATTAGTAATGAAAGTATTAATTTATTCATAGGTAGATGATGGTCATATATGAGTACATAGATCATTGATATATTGGTCGTCATATCTAATGATATTTTCCTAGTGATCTATCTTAGATCCCCACAACTTATAAGGAGAATATGTAACCAACAGTTCAACAGGCTTGTGGGAATATTAAATGTTCATATAATGAATTGGAAAATTAATTTTTTATTATTTAGAACAAGGATCGCATTCATAAATAGTAATATTTACTCAATTCTCATACATGTGTAATGATTTATCAAGGAGCGCAAATTTGTCCACAAACTTATTTGAAATACACTTTATTAAATCCTATAAGACACATAGAAAGATATTTATTTCCACTAGTCAATTTTATTAGGCATGGAAATCATTTTGAAGGAGGAGGGTTCAATGTCAAAAGACCATAGATCTATATGAAAATAATATAGCCTGTTGATTCCTTGGACACTCTAGAAGCCTGATCATTATGGTCAACTGACAAATAACCAACTTATATTAAGTACCCCAAAGCACTATGAAATGGGTGTACTAAATGATAATCTAAATAGTAGATTCTATGTTGTATGTTACATTTTATCCTCAAGCATTGAATATGGATCATAGTGAATACTCAAATGTCTAACATGGAAAAGAATTGGTCAGGTCATTTTCTCTTATCCCCAGAGTTCTCATACCCAATTTTTATATACCTTATGAAGATATATTATCCAAGTATTATCAATTTCATTGTTACAGATATAAATAAAAAACTCACTTATCATCTTGATTGTTGATATATAATTTTTTGTAATATATACTTCTTGGTCTAGTTTTTTTGGACAGTAGCCTTTTAGAAAATCGTTCATTATCAATAGGGTTCAAATAGCAGCATAAAAGGTATTTGGACTAAATAATTAACTAATAAAAACATATTCATGGAATGGTGTGTTATGAATGACTATATTATCACTAATTTTATATTTCATTGAAATGTACCACATTTGGAATAATTATGTTCATGTTTTATTAACATACATATGGAATCTATTGAGGATATATTTCAGGAAGAGGAGTGGATGAGATCCGTATTGAATTACCTTGGATTGTTCATTGGTATTTCAGTTTTTCATGGAATTATTGATAAATTAATGTACACATAGTTTAATAATATTTATATAGTCTATATAAAATCCTATTCTTGTTTTGGAATTTTTATAGTAGGTTATTTGGTCTATGGGTTTTGGGGAATAATGACTGACACTTGGTAACTCGTGATGTATCTATTAGTCTAATGATTATATCTATGGTAAAAATATTGACAATGTGATTAATGGGTGTGGTATAATCTATGATTCATGGGACCCCTCTATGATAGATTTCAACACATTCTGTAGTGAGTGAATCTCACTCTTCACATAAACTCAATATTTGATATGTGGTATTTTTATCCAGTATATCAACATCATTGAAATTTTTTACTTTAGAGTCTTATTGAAAATTGTGTTTGGAATTTTTATGGGTCTCAGATTATATCAAACAAAAAATTGTTTATTGAATTTGATAATGAAATACCATTCTTGAACAAGAGATGGTGATCAGGTACACATAGTGCATATGCAATATGGAAGCAACTATCATGGATTCTAAGGGAAATCTAGATGAAACTATAGAAATATGTATAGATATTTATCACTTTTTATTGACCGTAATCACATTTTCTAATAATATGAAATTATTCTACACAATTTTAGACCCCCTATATCCCTAATGTAACTATTTCTTCAACATAATTAAATCATAATTTTTTATGTGAGAGTTATCAAAATTGATAATGGTAAATTAAATTTCCCCTTGATTTTAGTAAAATGAAAAAAAATTATAAAATACGAATAAATAATATATTATTTTATAGATCAATTTTTCCAAATTATCCAGAGTTCCTTTTAATACATCTAAACTTTTTATGTATTATTAATGTTCAATGTGTGATCAAAACATTGAAAATGAACTTTGATTAAAATAGTATATTATGAGTATAATCATTTATTTATTTGATAACTATATCAATGAAATAAATTAAAATATTGTAATAGATGATACAATAATTATTGAATGTTTATCATGAAAACATCGTGTCTTTTAATTACTATAAATTTAGACCAAATTATAATAATTGGGAAAACAAGAATCTAATGTCATAAAATACTGGCCTTTTTGTTGATTCATTATTAAATTGTAGGAACAATTATTCCATCAATTATACAAAACATTATACATAATGGCCCAAATATATTTTTTAAATGTTTTTTAAACTTATATTAATTGAATAAAAAATAGACAATGATATAGGATTGCCATTAAATTTCTATGATTCATTTAAATATTCCTATGTTTCCTATAGGAATAGATTGTGTTCCATTATTTTTTATGATGATAATATATTGATATTATATATCCTTTTACATTAATAATATTTTTTATGTTCCAAAAATTCAATAAATAATAAGAAAAATTTAAATTTTAATGCACAATTACTAATAATCTTGAAAATTAATTTTGATTAATTTATTATTTTTATAAGTAAAACAAACATAAATTTGATAGTTGACTCCCCAAAAATTATTGAATGGGAATTTTTAAATTTTAATAAATTTTTGTTTTATAAAAATGATAAATTATCAAAATTGATAAAAATAACTTTCTACTTTCAAAAACACTTTGTGAAATGAGAGTTGAATCATTTGGTCAATTTTAAAAAACCTAAAAAAATGCATTGGGATGGGAATAATGTGGTTACCAATTAATAATAAACAATTTGTCTTTTTTATGTCATAATTATTTTCAAATGATACAAAATGATAAATTTATATTTGAGTGAATGAAAATAGTAATAATAATTAATAATTTTTTCCATAAAATATTTTATGTCAAATTGGATATAGTTTTCATAGAATAATAAAAATTTTATTTCCAAAATAATAAGTCATTTGAAAACAGAACACATTAATAATCATAAAACAATAAATAAAAAATATTTAATTATCTTTAAAATTTATATAAATGACCATCAAATAATGTTTTATTTGTAGGGAAATAACATACAATAAATTAATTTCTGATTTCATGTTTATTTTTGGATATTTTCATAATTTTAATTCTATTATTACTCATAAACATATATATAATTTTGGAAGTATTAATATTTTATGACATGGACCTCATCAGACAATTTCATTGTGAAAATTCATTATTTAGGGAGTTTTGGGGGCTATGAGTGACTAATTCTGAGATTTTCACCCAAAAAGTACTGTTTTTTCTATAATCGTATCATTTTGAACAGCCTTTTTCATCATGTCATTTTGAATAGTCAGTGTTTCAATTTTGTTTTGAAATTTTAGTGTTGGAATGTCATTTTTAATTATCAATTTCAATTTGTCTTTTTAAACTATAGGTTTCTTCATTACATTTTAAACTGTCAATGCCTATTTGTCGTTTGGTACTATCAGTGTAAGTAAGCCATTTGTTGCTGCCAGTGTCTTTTTTTCATTTTGAAATATCGGTGTTGGCATGTAATTTTTAACTTTCTGTGTTATTCTATCATTTATGAATATTAGTGTCAGTGATTCATTTTGAACTATTGGTGTAGGTGTGTCATTTTGAACTAACGGTGTCGACGTGTCATTTTGTAATTTTAGTGTTGGAGAGTAATTTTATACTATCAGTGTGAGTGAGTAATTTTTTTACTATGTACATCAACATCAGCGCCATCTTCATTTAAAATTTTTCACATTTTATCCTCTTTTACCCCTCTTAGGTTTAGATTGATGTAATCAAGTTTAGAGCCCAATTTTAGAATCTATAATGGAGTTTCAAATTATATTAATTATATCATTAATTTCATAATTCTCAAGGGACATTGAAATAGTCAAACAATTTGATCTTGGTCAAGATCCATCTTTAATGGCCTTTGAACCATCTCCCTACATTTATATTGGATCTAACCTTTTCAAAAAGGCGAGGTCCTCTTTCCTCTTTACTCCAGGTATATGAAGACATTTTCTACCCAAACGAGTCATGCAGTTGTTCTAGAGCCCCCTCCATTTCAGTTTTCCATGGACATTCCTATTACTCATGTGACCCCATAATATTGGCATAAGGAGGAACTTTGATCGTCTGTTGTTCCATGTATGGATTTTTCATCAACTTTAATTAACTATGTATCATGCAGGGTGGGTGTAGTAATGCTTCGTGGGATGGAATGACTAAATTATTTCTTTAACATGATTAATAAATGATGGGGGTGGTGATAAACAGATAATATAACATGCTATGATAATGGGTATTGGATTTAATATGAATGAATTTTGAGGGTTGTTTTGTTTTATTATCCTTTTTTCCTATAATAAATTGTTGGGGTTGTAAGGACCTCTAAAAATCATGGTTGTTGGTGGCCTTTTCTTGTGAAATGCTGATGTTCTTGTTATTTTTGTTAATACTTTGTTAATAATAGAAAATATAAATCCATTTAATCAGATATAACAGGTTAATTAAATGTATTCCCCAAGATCAAACTTTTTCTGTGATAACCCAAGTTATTTAATGTGGATTCAAAGAACCCATATTGCTAAATCGAAATATTCTTTGATTAATGGTGTGGTTGTGTGATGTGTTTTTTGGTTTTTTTAATCTATGGGGGGTTTTGAGAAGTTGTTGTTGGTTTCCTTGTTATGGGTATGGGGGTGGATAGAGTAAATGACTTTGTGTTTGGAGTGTGGCCTGTTTGTGAAGTGGTGATGTTGTTCTGGGGTGTTATGATGTGGGATTTTTGTATGTGGTGGTGTAGGAGGTGTGAGAGAATCTCATGTTTAGGGATTGATTTATTTTGGAATGGATGAACTTTTAAGAAGTCGGACTACCTTTTTTATGTTCTGGAAGTCAAGACATGTTGTGCAATGGGACTACAATTTATTTTTCTGTTTCTTGTTCAGTGGGACTGCAGCTTGACATTCCTGTTGAGTTGAGAATGGTTTCTGACTGTTGTTTCCATGGTAGGTCATGAATTAATTACATTAAAATCCGTAATAAAGAATGAAATTAGAATAAATGAAAAATTGATTGGGTTTATGCTTTTGGTGTTGCTGTTGTGTCGCATATAGGTGTAAGAAAAAATATGGTTCTATGTGGGATGATTTTTTGTTTGGAACCCATAGGTTGGGTTGAGTTCTTGTATACCTATATTTAAAAATCATATTCCCTAGTGATTTTTAATATGCACCCCATCCTTGTCGAACACTATGTGCCGAAAAACCCCATATCATGGGGAAGTTTGTCTTTCGAAAAATCCCAGTTGGAGGATAGATGGACACTTACTGACATTCTTCATCGCACCCCCTTTCAGTTTCATACCACCCAAGTGTATCTTGGAAGGATGTAATGGCTTGAGAATTACTATTAGCCCATGATCCTTCAGGCAGGCTGTGTTCTGCATGTGGGACCTAGATGTATGTGGGACATGTTTGTTTCCGTGGATTCTTCAGGATGAGGCCTAGGTGTTTTCGGGCTACGGTTGTGGTTGTTGTGTCCCCTGTGTCTATGGGCGGTGTATGTGTGGTTTTTGGCCCAGGTGTGTGACAGAATTTGTCTAGTGGGACTACATTTGGGGATCGAAGTTAGTGTCAAGAAATTATTTGTTATGATAGTGTAGTTAACCAATGGGAAAAGAGGTGTGGGGTACCCAAATCATCGAAATACTTCTGTTATTACCTTACATGATGGGAATTATTTGTTTAGTGTTCCGTTGTGTGGCTGGAATGGTTATTATTTTTCCTTTGTAGGTGATGTTGGTTTTTTTAAGAGGGTCATTAGTATACTTCTCCAACTTGTGAATGAGTGAATTTTGTCCCCCTACTGATTATAAATGAATTCTCATCCTTCACTATAAAATAGTTTTTATGTTATTTATGAGGACTTTGAGGACTATGTTGGACTTTACTAGATTGGGCATTAGGATAGTTGTTGTGCTTCTGCTTATTTTCAATATATTGGCAATTACATTGGTTCTTTGGTTTTACTTTTGATGTTGTTTACATTTATATCATGGTGTTTTTAATTTTGGATTCCCTTATATAAATGTTTGGTGTCATTTTTTATTGTTTCCATCATATTTTGTGATCCATTTTACATTAAAAATGGTAATTCATTTCATATTGTGTGTCATTAAATACCATTGGTGCTAGTCTACAGTCTAGGAACTATTGAAGGTAGGACTTAGAGGTCAATATATCTTCATTATCTTGAAAAAGGTTGGGTGTGGCACATTTTTGTCTTCGCCCTCATCTTGAAGAATGTCAGGCATGAAAAATTTGTATCAAAGGGAATGGTTGAGAGATAGGATAGAGTTCAAATCTAGGCATAGTGAGGATTTCATTTGATGGTATGCCAATGTAGTTATGTAATCGTGGTGCATGAAATAGGCCAAGGAAGACCGACTAGGACACGAGATCCCCCCCCCCCACATGATCCAATGCAACGAATCCCATCCTACCGAATGACCATGTAAGGAAACACCGATTTCATAGTAGAGGACCTAAGAATTGTATATGTATAAAAATGACTTATGTTCTTGTGTGTATTGGGTTTTTTGAGAATTTGAAATAAATAAATAGTTAAAATGAAATTAATAGAATAATTCAATTCTATCGGACTAAGTGTTTTTTGTTTACCCTTTTCAGCTATGGAATCTAGAAATCTCCCATGTATGGTATGATAAGTTGAGGCCTAGAAGGATGACTGGGTTTATTAGTGGGGGGTTGATCGAGATGAGGATGATGAATTTTTTTTATAATACCTTTTTATTTTCCAATGGTAGTCCCTTGGAAAGTACAAAGTTAGTATTAATGACATAGATATATAGGGATGGATAGTGGAGCTAGAGATAGCCTTAAACTTGATACATTATCCCAGGGAGTACGATGTTCTTCTGGAGGGGATCCCGATGATGGGAGTGACACTTCAATAGGGGAGATCTACCTCAGGGTGAGGAAGGATACTGATGTACTTTGGTCTGAAATTGAGAAGCAGTTTTGGGATGAGTTTCTCTCATCATTGATGAAGGCTGAGAAGAGACACAAGATTCTCTCCCTCCTACAGGGATGTATGTCTATGAGGGAACTCAGGAACAAGTTCAAAAATCTCCAACTATATTCTTTGGACCTCTTTCCAGAAGAGGATTCATGGGAGAGAAATTTGGAGGAGGCACTCTGACCTTCCCTTTAGTATGCAGTTACTCCATTAACCTACCTAAATAATTTGAAGTTTAGAAGAAGGATGAGGTTGAGGATATGATGCACTGGTGGGGAGGTGTGTAATGAGAGGGTATCCAGCAGTGTTCTTCACAGTGGAAGGCAGTCAATAGAATGTCCCTACCATCAGGGACTTATAGGTTTTGGCCAGTAGTGAGTAGCCCTCAACAGTTCTAGTTTGGGTATCCTGGTCATCACCCTTTCTCCGTGGAATCAGGTCCAGTGTGCATTGTCTATGGAGACCATAGACATCTTCAGAGCTAGTTCCCTATTCGCGCTCAGTACAATGGACTTTTGTAGGTTCATCACCCACATTAGAAGTAGTTGCTGGCCAAACCATTTTAGTAGTACAGACGGCATGTTCCCACTCCACTGAGGGAAGACGATGTAGGAGGTGGCTTAACATAGGGTTAAACATAAGGACCCACACTAGTGAGTGGTCATGGAGGAGGTTGATATCTGAGGGGCAGATGATCTAGGTTTGGGAAGTTTCATTCCACCAAGGTAGTAGTTCCAGCGGGGCTGGATGATGATTGAGGTACGATTAGTCTAGTTAGCACTATTTATTTTTCTTTTTTTGATTCCTAAGCTTCACACTCCTTCATTTCACAGACTATGGACAATTATTTGAGACAATAAGTAGAGATACATTCTATGCTAATGGTGTTAAGCACGCCAGTTAGAAGTCATACCATGTTGTTTGATGTTTTTGGGAGATGTAGACTAATTTGGGGTCATATTAGTCCAGTAGGGATTTTTTTCAATTACAGATGATGTCGTACAATGTCATCTTAGACATCAATTGGTTGTTCTCTAAGAATGATATTATCAAATTCTCCCAGATAAGAGTCGTGTTCTCAATTATGGACTTCTTGTGCAAATATTTCATTGGCGAGCGAACCAATCTTGTTAGGAGATAGCATGTGGAGCCTCTTCTCTCTTTTTTGGATGATCGATCATTTGAATCTGTATTTGCAGATATGGTGGGGGCTTTTAGGGGTTTTCAGAGATTTCCTCATTGTCTCTGCAGTGAAATTTGTGGAACTACCCCCATTGATGTGACGTTGTGTTCGGAATAGACATGAAACCAAATGATCATCTAATTTCCATGGATCCCTATCAGATGGTACAATATTATTGGTGGGATTTGTATATTCAGATTAAATACTTGAAAAAATGGATTTGTCTAGACGACTGGGTCTTTTTGGGGTGACCTTGTCTTGTTCGTGAAGAAGGAAGTTAGTGGTATAAGATTTTGCATAGACTAATGGTGACTGAATCAGGTGATGGTTAATAACATTTACCCCTTCCCAAGGATCAATGATAATTTTGAAAAATTAAAGGGTGTATGTTGGTATTCCATGATCAATATGCAGTCTGGATATTAGCAGTTGAGGATAAAGGAGGGGGACATCCTGAAGACTGTTTTTAGGAGTAGGTATGGGAACTTCATTTTCATGGTCATGTTGTTCAGTGTTACAGAATCACCAAATGTGTTCATGGGACTCATGACCACTATTTTATGTAAATTCATAAACCTGTTTTTTGTATTGTACATCGATGACATCTTAATATAATCAAGGTCAGAGGAGGAACATGTCACAAATTTGAGGAATGCATTGGTTGTCCTCTAACACCACCATCTCTATGGGAAGTTATCCATGTTCATGTTCTTGATGGGATAGGTGAACAAAAATGGACTTTTGATGTCTAAACAAAGGATAGAAATAGACCCATCAATGTTTGAAGTGGTTGTTTCTTGGGAAACGCAAATGAATGTGGCTGAACTTTATAACTTCCTATGTCTGTCAGGATATTACCGGAGGTTCGTACGTCACTTATCATGATATAAGTCTCCATTGATAGCCTTGACTAGTAAAGACTATCCCTTTTTATTGATCAAGTTGAGTCATGATGCATTTATCTATATGATGGTTGGTTTGGTCGGTGCTCTGGTACTCAGGTTTCAATGGGAAGGGGTGATGTTCAAGGTGTTTTATGACACCTCCAGCTTCATTTAGGGGAGTGTGCTGATACAATAGTGAGGAGTGATCTATTGTGGTTCTAGGAAGGTATGTAAGCACCTACAAAACCATAGAACCCATGATCTGGTTCTTGAACATTCGTGTTTGCAATGATATTTTGGTGGAATTACCTCATCAGGGTGCATATTATGGTCTTAACAGATCATAAGAACATTAGTTATATCTTCTCCAAAAACAACATGAACATGTAGCAGTGGAGGTGGATGATTTTTATTAAGAACTACAACATAGAGAACTCTTACACCTCAGGAAACGGGAATGTGGGGGCTAATTCATTAACTAGGATATCACAAAATGAGTTATTTCTTGAATCCACTAATTCATTGAAGGGAATGTAGGAGTTTAATTCTTTTATACTTAATTTTATTGTGGATAATGGAAAAGGAAATCTATTTTAGAAGATTATACAGTCTTCCTTGGTGTGGAAGGTTGATGATTCTCTTTTGGGAGACTAAGAGATTGATGTGTTGGAAGATCGCGTTGACTAGAGTGATGCTTCGGATGAATTCAATGAGTATACTAAAAATTTGATGCTCATTTGTGCGATGAAATTTGTCACAATTTAGATTCATGAGGGAGTTCTATGTTAGTTCCACATCTCACCCCTAGCAGTACACCAATGAATTTCTATGATGTACTGAGGCATGAGGGAACAATTTTTATGGCTTGGGGTGAAGCTGGCAGTGGCTGCGTTTGTGGAAATGTACCTAGTGTGTCAGCAAGTTAAGGTTAAGGGTCGTGTTTTATGAGGTCTCTTGAATCCTTTAGATATACCCAACTGGAAATGTGATGACATCTGAATCTATTTCTTCATTGTACTACATAGCAATTATGGTGGCTGTGATGCTATCTGGGTATTGGGGGATCGACTGAAAAAATAGGCTCAATTCCCAGAGATCAAGGAGTCGAGCTCATTGGATGACTTATAAAGGAGATATGTTGATGAGGTTGTACGGATGCATGGGTTTCCAAGATCCCTCAACTTGGATGAGGATTCACAGTATTCTTCATGATCCTAGAGGAGACTACATCATGCCTTTTTCACCCATATACGCTTTAGCACTACATTCAATCCTCATATGGATGGTAAGACAAAGAAAACCCTCAAAACACTGGACGATATGGTGTGGATGTTTGATCTAGACTTCGATGGATATTGGTTAAGATATTTTCCTCTATTATAGTTTTCATAAAATAATATATGTCACTCCTCTAGCGGAATAGCACCATTCGAGGCTTTGTATGGAAGGTCGTGTCATTTTCCTTTATACTAGATAGAGGTTGCGGAAGAATCCCTTATTGCACCAGTAGTAGTGTAGAGCATCATGAATAAGGTTTATCTTGTTCATGGGATGTTAATGGTGTCTAAGGACTTGTATAAGTCATATGCCAATAAAAGGAGTACATTGGAGTTTGAGGGTGGGGACCACGTGTCCTTGATGTTTTCCCCTCGATGTGGGCAGTGGAGGTTCAATAAGGGAATAAAGATTTCTCACATGTTCATCATTCCCATTGAAGTATTGGGATCAGTTGGGGAGTTGTAATATTAGCTGGAATTTCCTTCATGATTGTAGTAGATCCACAATTTCATTCTTGTCGCTGAGCTTTCTCGGTATCTATGTGATGACCCTAATGTCCTTGAATGGGGAGAGTTGGATATCGAGGACAACACAATGATCTTAGAGTGGCTGGTGGAGATCGAGGACCACCAGGAGAAGGTGTTTCATTGATGACCATTCCTTAGTTTCCTGCGTTGTTGAGGCTTGGTGGCATCATGGAGAGTACTTTGGAGCAAGAGTAACAAATACATGCCCAATACCAAGAGATGTTTGGAGTTTTCCTATTTGGTTTTCCTTATGCATTGCTTACGTTTTAATGCATTACCTTGTTTCTATGAAATTATTTGTTTCCATTTCTCTGATGTATGAGATGTTCCAATATACAAGGTGGGGAGGACCTAATTCATAATCAATATGCATTAATGGAGATGTGATTAAACCATTATGTGTGAGTTAGCCCGACCCAAAGAAGACAATATCCTTAAATGGTGGAAGGAGATCACTAATACATGTATCCCGATAGTGTGATCATTGTGGATCACATGGTTGTCTGGGGATGTAGCTATCAGGTAGGTGTTCTTGGCTACCAAGGATTTCACTCCTTTTTTGGAACAACACATGGTGGTTCTTCCTTGAGTGTTATCTTACATGAGGGGGGTTGTTCAGGCCCCTCATTCCTCTAGTTTGGTTTTTAATTTCTCAGGGAATGAATATTTTAATAGGAATATTATGTATTGATGAAGACCACTATGGGAAATTACATTGCGAAAATCTAGTGTTTGGGGTCTTCTTGGGGATATCGGTGTCCCATGCTCAGATGTTTATCCAAAATGTACTGTTTTTTCAATCAGCATGTTATTTTGAACTGTCGGTGTCAGTGTGTCAGATTGAACTGTCGATGTTGGCATGCCATTTCTAACTGTCAGTGACAATGTTCAATTTTTAACTGTCACAACCAGTATTTCATTTTGAACTGTTAGTGGAATCCTATCATTTTGAAA
This sequence comes from Viscum album, assembly GCA_963277665.1. Lineage (NCBI taxonomy): Eukaryota > Viridiplantae > Streptophyta > Magnoliopsida > Santalales > Viscaceae > Viscum > Viscum album. The sequence continues at coordinate 540,692,285 of OY728123.1, forward strand.
TGGTTTTGTTAGCATTTCATTTAGAATTGTCAGTATCGTCATGTTGTTTTGAACTCTCGGTTTTGGTATGAATTTCTGTACTGGTAGTGTTAGTGAGAATTTTTCTACTTTCACTATTTCTATTTATTCTTGTACCTTCGGTTCTGGTATGTTGTTTTGTACTCTCAGTTTTGGCATGTCATTTAGAACTGTTAGTGTCTGCATGCCATTTTCAATTTTCGGTGTCAGCATGTCATTTTGAACTGTTGATGTCAGTGTGTCATTGGGAATTGTCAGATTTCATGTGTCATATTGATCTATCATTGTCATCATGTTATTTTACTATCATATTTAGTGAGTCATTTTGTACTATCGGTGCCAGCGAATCATTTTTATACTATTGGAAACCGTGTTAGCGTCAGTGTCAACATCGTTTCCAGTGTTTCCAAATTCTTCCAGTTTCACACTATTATTTTTTATTTTATATAAATTTATTTTGATGCCTTGTTTGAGTTCTAATAATGTAATTTCAATATATATTAATTACATATTTAATATCATAATGCTTGGGGGACATTAAAATATTTAAACATCATGATATTGTTCATGATTCGACATTAATTTCCCTTAGACCGGTCTCCCTCCGTTGATATAGGATCGAGATTTTTGTAAAAGATGATGTCATCTCTTATATTTTCTCTCGGTACGTATAGAAATTTTCTTTCCAAAAGAATCGTGCATCTATGTTAGGGCCCTCTCTTGTTTAGTTTTCTAAGGAGTTTCCCACTACTCGCGCGACCCAATGTACTTGGCACTAGTTGGAACATTTATAATCTATTGATCCATGTAGGGATTTTTCATCATCTCTCATTAATTATGTATCATATGGGGTGGTTGTAGTAATGCATCATGGGAGAGAATGGTTAAATTCATTAGTTAATAAGATCAATACATGAGGGGTTAAAGATTAAACTATAATAGGACCTATTATGATTACAAATAGTAGATTCATGCGGAATGGAGGATGAATTCTCTTTTATTTTATTATCCTTGTTTTCCTATTGTAATTTGTTTCCATATAAGTCCCTCTATAAATCATGGTTGTCGGTGGATTTTTCTTATGCATTAGTTATATTCATGTTCTTGTTATTGATATTCAATGAATAATCCCAAATATCAATCAATTTAATTACGAAAACAAGGTTAACTAAATGGATGCTCCAAGATCAAACAGGTTTTATGATCCCCACTGATATTTAAAGTGGAAATAATGAACACCTCGTGCTGTATCTAGATATGTCAGGCTTAATGGTGTGGTTGTGTTCTATTTTTCATTTGGTTTGGTAATTCGTGGGGGTTGATTTATGTTTCTTTTGGTATACTTCTTATAGGTGTGGGGGTGGACTTAGAGATATAATTTTTTATTGGGGTATGGCCTATTTGTGTAGTGATACTACTGTTTGGTGGGTTTTTGTTGTGGAATCAATGTATTGGGTTGTACAATAGGTGTAATGGAATATCAGTTTGAGATATTGATTGTTTTTTGTAATGTATGAACTTGTATGTAGTGGGACTACCATTGTTTGTGTTTCTTCCATCGAGAGACAATCTGAAGAGGAACGGTAATGTGTTTATGTGATGTTTGTGTATTGCAACAACAAATTGACTTTCTTGTTGTGTCGATAATGGTCGAGAAATGTGGTTTCCTGGGTAGCGCTATAATTAATTACATTGAACTCCATAATAAATAATGGCTAGTTATTAAATGGAAAATTGGATGGTGTAATACATTGGTTGTGGCTATTGTGATGTTTTCAATATAAGGGTAGTTGAAAATGTGTTTCTATGGGGGCTGGTTGTTGGTTTTAAACCCATATGTTGGGATGAGTGTTTATTTTCTATATCTATAAAATTTAGTTATTTGTGATTTTAAATATCCACTCGACCCTTATTTATAACATTGTGTTGAACATCACCATTTCATGGGGGAGGGTGTTATTCCTAAAATCCTGGTGGGTGGATGGATGGTATGTTACTAACATTCAATAACACCCTGGTTCCGGAAGCCACCCAGAGGCGCCCTATACTTGGTTGGTCACATGGCCTCAAGCGCATTTCCCCAAACTACAGAGGCTGGAGACTAGTAGCGTGGGCTTTGGGTGTCATAGTGGGGAAACTATGACCTCATGGGAAAAGTACATAGTGGAAGTAAAAACACATACAATAGCGGAAGCAGTAAATAACCAACAACAACAAAAACAGTAGAAGAATGATAAATGAACAACTGGAGCAGAATTATATGTAAATGATGCTTGATACATGTATGTCTAGGAAAACATCCAAACATGCCAGAATGCTGAATATAGTACTAAACCAATGTGTAAAATAACAACATATGAGAAACTCCTCCGCATCGCAAGCCATAGCTTGGTCCCATGCTCTCCAGCTCCAGTGCAATGAAGAACCTGAAGTAGAAGGGTGCTTTCCTTATCTATACCTGAAACAATCTAATTTGTTTGGGCCTAAAAGCATGAACCAAATAGTGTGTGAGACAAAGTCCCAGTAGGCAACCACCCAAAGATCTGTGCCTAAAAGTTAGTGAATATATGGAAGGTAAAAATGCAATAATCATTAAACAGTAACAACAAGTACTCAGCAGCAAACATTCCGCAGTTCAAGCCTATAATTTACAAACAAGAAAGCATCCACTAATGCATGTACAACAAATAGGTAACCTCTGGGTATTTCTCCCAGCCTAACCCTTATGGTTCAACCTACAAGTACTAGCAACCATATAGGAGGCACACAAGGTCTCGCCAATCTGGTTCAGCTAATGAAGAATAGTCACTTTAGGGAAGCACTCACCGTCAATTCCCCCTATAGTCGTGTATCATACTAAAGGCGCTCTGGGGAAGCTATCAACCTCCCATTCCCCCTGTGGCCCGCGTCGAGGAACTATAGACACTCTGAGGAAGAACTTGACGTCAATTCCCCCATTGGTCTCGCATCATAAATTAATGACACTATGGAGAAGCCCTTACGTCCATTCTCCCTATAGTTTGCTACACTAGGTTCTCATAGCCATGTGTAAAGTTAGTAAGTATCACATCGCGTAACAAACAAAGTATCCTCACGAACTACTTGGCTAGCATTCTACAACATCTCAACATGGAATAACAGTCACTACTGCAAATCATGTCTTTCCCAATGGTTCTGAACCGTTGGGAAATGCTGCAGAACCGTTGGTATATGTTATAAAAATGGTTCTGCAATCCGTAGAGAAGTAAGACGTTGGTATAGGGTGGGGAAAGCTAAACCTATCCCAACGGTTCTTCCAAACCGTTTGGATAGTTTTTTCCAATGGTTTGGTTTGAAAACCATTGGGAAAGATGTTTTACCAACGGTTCAATGAACCGTTGGTAAAAAAGCATAAGAGATTCTATGCCAATAGTTTGGAACCGTTGGAATAGCCTATGGTGTGAAAATTCCACAAAAGCCTATAATTTGCACAGAAGCTCTCCAATTTGGATAGCAAGCCTCATTTTGTGCATTCCCTCCCATTTTCAATCCAATTGTTGTACCTGCAATAAACTAACACATGCATATACAATTATTTTACCCACAATAACCAACTAACACATACATATAGAGAACAAATCCATACACATTTAACATATAATTCATCCTGGAACAATACACATCCATAATTAAATTAGAATTCATAAAGTAATTATAAACATACATAATTCATTTAGAATTCAATTTAATATTTAGATGACAATTATATGTGGAATCTGGAATTCAATTCATTATTTGATCAGTTTTTTGTATACCATATATTTTTACCTGAAATGATGTCCATTTTAAACAAAATACATACACCTGGAGTGATACCGGCCACACCATGCCTCGGATTGAGGAGAGGTTAACTCGTACCCGACACAAATGACCAATCAGTCATTTTCCTAAAGTATCAACTTATTCGGAAAGCGTTTGCTCGGTTTTCTGTATGTCATTTGATGTTTTTCACTTAAAATAATTTCCTTTTGAAACAAAAGACAGACACTTTGAGTGGTGTCGGCCACACCATGTCTCAGATTGAGGCGGGGTTGATTCTTACATGTCACATATGACCCATGTATCGTTCTCCTAAAGTTTCAACAGAAATCGAATGCGTCTGGTCAGTTTTTCATATGTACTTAATATGTTTTCCATTTTAAACAAAACAGAGACACTTAGACTGATCCGGGCTACACCGCGACTCGGATTGAGCCCGGGTTGGCTCGTACAAGTCACATATGACCCCTGAATCGTTTTGATAAATTATCAGTAGATTCTGAATGCATTTGGTCATTTTTCAGTATGCCAGTTGTTCTTTTAACTTATAATACTGTCCATTTTAAACAAAAGAGACACAGTTAGAGCGGTGTCGGCCACATAGCACCTCGGATTGAGGTGGGGTTGACTCGTACACGTCACATATGACCCATGGATCATTGTTCTAAAGTATCGACACTATCCGAATGCGTTTAGTCGGTTTTCCATATGCCAGTTGATGTTTTCCACTTAAAATGACATCCTTTTGAAACAAAAGATAGACACTTTGAGTAGTGGAGGCCACACTACTCCTCGGATTGATGCGGGGTTCACTCATACACGATACATATGACCCATGGATCATTCTGCTAAATTTTGAATGGAAACCAAATGCGTTTGGTCGGTTTTCTATATGTTCTTAAAATGTTAACCATTTTAAACAAAAGGGAGCCACTTAGAGTGATCCTGGCCACACCGTGCCTCGAATTGAGCCCGGGTTGACTCTTACACTTCACATATGACCCATGGATCATTGGACTAAAGCATCAACACAATCTGAATGCATTTGGTCAGTTTTGCGTATGGTAGTTGTTCTTTTCCCTTATAATCCTGTACATTTTAAACAAAAGAGACAATGTGAATGGTGTCGGCCACACCGCGCCTCGGATTGAGGCGGGGTTGACTCGTACACTTCACCTATGACCCATGGATCATTTTCCTAAAGCATCTACACATTTTGAATGTGTTTGGTCAGTTTTTCGTATGCCAGTTGATCTTTTCACTTATAATCCTGGCCATTTTAATAAAAAGAGAGACACTATGACTAGTGTCGGCCACACCGCACCCCTTATTGAGGTGGGGTTGACTCGTACATGTCACCTATGACCCATGGATCATTTTCCTAAAGTATCGACATAATCAGAATCCGTTTGGTCGGTTTTCCGTATGTACTTAATATGTTGTCCATTTTAAACCAATGAGAGAAACTTTGAGTGATTTCGGCAACACCATGCCTCAGATTAAGGTGGGGTTGACTCGTACACATCACATATGACCCATGGAACATTTTCCTAAAGAATCAACACATTTCGAATGTGTTTGGTCGGTTTTCCGTATGTCAGTTGTTCTTTTCACTTATAATCATGTCCATTTGAAAAAAAATACATACAAAAGCAGTAATCATGCCACAAAGTGCCTCGGATTGAGGCGATGTTAACTTGAACACGTCACAAATGACCCATTGATCATTTTACTAAAGTATCAACGTATTCTGAAAGAATTTTCTCAGTTTTCCGTATGCCGGTTGATGTTTTTAAATTAAAATGACGTCCTTTTGAAATAAAAGACAGACACATTGAGAGGTGTCGGCCACACCACATATCAGATTGAGGTAGGGTTGATTCATAAACATCACATATGACTCATGGATCGTTCTCCTAAAGTATTAATAGAAACCGAATGCGTTTGGTCAGTTTTCCATATGTACATAAAATGGTGTCCATTTTAAACAACAGGGAGAGACTTGGACTAATCCAGGACACACCGCGACACGGATTGAGGCCGTGTTGGTTCTTATGGGTCACATATGACCCATGGATCGTTCTCCTAAATTTTCAACAGAAATTGAATGCGTTTGGTCGGTTTTCCATATTTACATAAAATGTTGTCCATTTTAAACAAAATAGAGACACTTCGAGTGATTTCGACCACAATGTTCCTCAGATTAAGGCAGGGTTGACTCATACACGTCACATATGACCCATGGATCATTTTACGAAATCATCAACACATTTCAAATACGTTTGGTCGGTTTTGCGTATGTTAGTTGTTCTTTTCACTAATAATCCTTTCCATTTTAAACAAAATAGAGACATTGTGAATGGTGTCGGCCACAACGCACCTCAGATTGAGGCGGGGTTGACTCGTACATGTCTCATATGACCCATGGATCTTTTTTCTAAATTATCGACACTATCCGAATGCGTTTGGTCAGTTTTCCGTATGCCAGTTGATGTTTTTCAATTAAAATGACGTCCTTTTGAAACAAAAGTCAGAGACTTTGAGTGGTGTCGGCCACAACGCATCTCAGATTGAGGCGGGGTTGATTCGTACACGTCACATATGACACATGAATCGTTCTCCTATAGTTTCAATGGTAACCGAATGTGTTTGGTCGGTTTTCCGTATGTACTTAAAATGTTGTCCATTTTAAACAAGAGAGAGACACTTAGAGTGATTCCGGCCACACCGTGTCTCAGATAAAGGCGGGTTGACTCGAACACGTCCCATATGACCAAAGAATCATTGTGATAATGTATTGACACAATTTGAATGTGTTTGGTAGGTTTTACATAATCCAGTTGATGTTTTTCAATTAAAATAACGTTTTTTTGAAACAAAAGACAGACAATTTGAGTGGTGGAAGCCACACCGCACCTCAGATTGAGGCAGGGTTGACTCGTATATGTCACAAATGACCCATTTATCATTTTTCTAATGTATCGACACAATCTGAATGCGTTTGGTCGGTTTTCCTTATGCTAGTTGATGTTTTTCAATTAAAATGATGTCCTTTTGAAACAGAATACATACAGTTTGAGTGGTTACAGCCACAACGCATCTCAAGTTGATGCGAGGTTGATTGGTACAAGTCACATATGACCCATGCATCGTTATCCTAATGTTTCAATGGAAACCAAATGCATTTGGTTGGTTTTCCATATGTACTTAAAATGTTGTCCATTTTAAACAAAAGAGAGCCGCATAGAGTGATTTCGGTCACACTGTGCCTCAGATTATGGCGGGGTTGACTCGTACACTTCACATATGACCCATGGATCGTTTTGCTAATGTATCGACACAATACGAATGTGTTTGGTCAGTTTTCCGTATGCCAGTTGATGTTCTTCACTTAAAATGACGTCCTTTTGAAACAAAAGATAGACACTTTGAGTGGTGGCGGCCACACCGCGCCTCAGATTGAGGCGGGGTTGAATCGTACATGTCACATATGACCCATGGATCGGTGTGCTAAGGTATCGACACAATCCAAATGCGTTTGGTCAGTTTTCATTATGCTAGTTGATGTTTTTCAATTAAAATGACGTCCTTTTAAAGCATAAGACAGACACTTTAAGTGGTGTTGGCCACACCACATCTCATATTGAGGCGGGTTTGAATCTTACATGTCACATATGACCCATGTATCTTTCTCCTGAAGTTTCAATGGAAACCGAATGCATTTAGTCGGTTTTCCGTATGTACCTAAAATTTTGTCCATTTTAAGAGAATCTTCATGTGTCTATTAGTGTAATGGTATTTACATAAAATCTTATGGAAATTCATATAATATATTTTTATATCATTCATAGTATGGATTTGATTTTAGTTTATCAAGCTATGAAACATTTCGGAGCTAATAATGTCATGCCCAATGAATACATCTCTTTTATAACATACCACATATCTATGATATTGATTAGATTTGTAATGAGATTTACATTGATTATCATGATTAAAATAAATAAAATATATATTATAGAATTTATAGTAGTAAATGAAATCAAGGATGGTGGGGGGTTGTCCGGTGGGGCTATCTGGGGGGTTGTTCGGTGGGTGTCCAGGGGGTGTCCGGGGGGGTGTCCGGGGTGTTGTTTGGGGTCCAAGGAAGAGGATGGGGGGGGGGGGTTGTCCGGGGTCCAGGGAGGAGGGGGGTGGGGCTGTCTGGGGGCTGTTCGAAGGGCTATTCGGGGGTTGTCCGGGGGCTGTCCGGGGGGGGGGGGGGTGGGTTTGGGGGGTTGTCCGGGGTCCAACGAAGAGGGGGGGGGGGGGGGCTGTTCGGGGGTTGTCCGGGGGCTGTCCGGGGGGCGTTCAGGGGGTTTTCTGGGGTCCAAGGAAAAGGGTGGGGGCTGTCTGGGGGGCTGTCTGGGCGGTTGTGCGGGGTCAAGGGAGGAGTGTGGGGGGCTGTCCAGGGGCTGTTCAGAGGGCTGTCTGGGGGCTGACTGGGGGGTGTTCGGGGGGTTGTCCGAGGTCCAAGGAAGACGGTGGGGGTCTGTCCGGGGGGCTCTCTGGGGGGCTGTCTGGGGGGCTATCCGGGGCCCAGGGAGGAGGTTGGGGGGGCTGTCCTGGGGGCTATTCGGGGGGGCTGTTCAGGGGCTGTCCGAGGGGGGGGGGTGTTTCGGGTGTTGTCTAGGGTCCAAGGAAGTGGGGGGGGGGGGGGCATGTCTGAAGGGCTGTCCAGGGGGATGTCTGGGGGGCTGTTCGGGGTCTACGGAGGAGGGTGGAGAGTGGGGGGGCTGTCCGGGGGGATGTTTGGTGGGCTGTCTGAGGGCAGTCTGAGGGGTGTCCGGGGTCCAAGAAGGATGGGAGGGGGGTTGTCTAGGGTCCAGGAATGAGGGGGGTTCCCAAAAACACAATCACTAAAAGACAACAACATCCATAAAATAGATAATATATAAAAATACATCAACTCCACTACTATACTATGAGTCTAGATAAAACCAACAACTAGAATAGATTAAATATCAAATCTCAGTAATATTAGAAAATAATGTAATGGATCAATTTTTCCACATCACTATCACCATAATCACCATCATCATCACCCCCGTCCATGTCCTCATAAATATCCTCGCCCTCCTCAGTGCCCACCTCATCGCCCTCGCCCTCCTCCTCGCCCTCGCCACCCACCTCGCCCTCCTCCTCTCCCTCCTCTTCCACATCAGACTCCTCGCCATCATCATCGTCTAACTGGACATCGTCCCGACCACCACTAGAACTACCACCTGGTGCACCATATATAGAACGTATCGACGACGTATATTTATCAAAAGCTGGACTGGCCTCTGCTGGAAGTGTTGGATGTAGAACTTCAATAATTTTCATAAACGCACTGTTTGACCTAACAGACTATTCTGCCGTCTCTGTGGCCCTTTTCTCAGCCTGTTCTGCCTGTAACTTAACTTTATATAGCTCGGTGGCACTACAGTTTGTACCTGAGGAGGGCCAATACCTTGTCGGGGCTATCCTCGGTCGGCAGCATACTCTGCCAGAATGCTCCTCTCCCAACACCCGATGTAGGTGATATGTTGGCCCAAAATTGTCTGGTTCTTGGGCATCGAGGGCATCCAGAGCCACCTGTTACAAATATAAATATATAATTATGTTAAAAAATAGATATTAAAATATAAATTCAACAGATTGAACTTACAATCTTCTGCATAGTCGCTTCGTTGATGGCTCTTCCATCCTTTTTCCGTCTACTCGAGCAAAACAGTTTTGATCGAGGCACACGTCCTTCAATATTTTGTATTTTCCTCTACAATGAAATTGAAAACAATAGATATATGAAAACATTCACAAACTATTAAATAATTGAGAAAACAAAAGAAAGTGTAAGTCGTAAAGAAAACTTATAAACAATTGTCTTACCTGCTTTCTCTCATGATCATGCATCGTAGTGCGTCCTAGTGTGTGGAGGTATGTTTTTTGAATTAGTGTTCTTTTTATTGTTTCCAGATGATTGCAAAATAAAATTTGAAAATTCAACAGATAGTATTAATTAAAAACATGAATGTTATTATTTAAATATCTCAAATGTTATTAATACCTTAAACTGGGTACTCGTCCAATGAGTAATCATCGTACGATACTGATCTATAGGGCAATCATCCACCACTGGTACCTCCTCTAAATCAGTGCCAACTCTAGCAACCCAGCCAATATACAACTCATGCTTGTAGGCTCTCCAATGCTCGCCTAAATATTTTAGACATTCCGGTCGTGCACCCTCACCATCGGGAAATTTAAATCGAAGCTGACATCAAAATATTAATTTATATAAATAAAAAAATAATTCATGTCATAAATAGAACATATTTATGACCCATATCTCTTCCCAATCTCTATCCTTGACCTCATGTGGAAAATGTCTCCATGATAGCGAGATGACGGGAATGATGTCGGAGTATTTGGCTAGCATCGCCAAAAACACCGACATTGCTTCCTTGTTTTCTTAACCATTTGGTTGCCTTCATTATAATCCACCATAACCTGTGTGTGGTGGTTCTACCCCGAACACATGCATGTACGCCCCCGACCACTCCTCCTGTCAGTAGATGTATCTGTCATGAAGGAAAAACAAATATTTTATCAACACATGTTATAATGAAAATAAATATTGATATAAAGTTTTTTTAGGGTTCTATAAATATACCTGTGCTGGTCAGATCGCTGAGCACCACTGGATCCATAGAAACTGATGGAACACCCTGTGGTGGAACAGTAGTCGAAGACAATGGAATATAGAAGCTCAGAGAGACATAAGTGTAAGGAAAAGAAGATGGGACACTAGTCTGACCGGATTATGACTGGGGAGTGGGAATCATCATGGGATGTGAAAATTATGGGCCAGATGATACAGAAGGTAGCGAAAACATGGGAGGCCTAAATATCTTGTGTGTCTCTAACAACACACTGGGATAAGAATATGGGAAGAAGGACATGTTAGTGGGAGGGGCATGTTCTCGTAGGGTATGTGCAGCTACTCGTCCACCTCTGGTACGAACCCTCCGCATACCACCGGCCTGAGTACTAGGACTAGTACTAGGCTCCTCGTCGAATAACTGTCGACGTATAGGTGGATCCTACAAAAATGTTTAAAAAAATTAATCACATGACATAATATATTTTTTAAATATATCAATTTGAAATAAAGTACTCACTACAGGCACTAATGATGGAATTCCAAACTCCGTCATTTGACGACTATTCTCCATCTTTTTTTTCCTTCGTCTCTCTTCAATTGGCTTCATGTCCTTCTTTTGAAAACAAATATGTAATTAATTAGAAAAAGGAAGCTAATGTGTAACCCAAAAAACTAAATATATAAGGGAATATGGGGATTCAGTGGTAATTTAGCTATCAATTGTTTTAGAAGATATTCAATGGATTTAATATATCATACAAGTTGTAATGTTCACCAAGATAGAAATATTGTTTGACTATATTTAAATACAGATCAATTCCAAATTTGAAAATGCAATTCAAATAAAACTGCAACCAATAAACATTGAAAATTCACACGACTCTCAAGTTAGCTATCAATTGTTTTAGAAGAGCTTGAATGGATATAATAAATCATACAAGTTGTAATGTTCACCAAGATAGAAATATTGTTTAACTATGTTTGAATACAGTTCAATTCCAAATTAGAAAATGCAATTCAAATAAAACTGCAACCAATAAAAATTGAAAATTCACATAATGGTCAAGTCAGCTAAAACATATTTTTGATCAATACTAAATCAATTTAAATATTACCAACCTTTACAACCCAACTCGAGGTAAACCAAAAGAATTGAGAACATGGAAGAATGATTCTATATATTTTCAACCACAACTTCAGGTTCACCATCAACTCTAAAAATTGAGCTATTGGAGTCATCAAATGAAATAAATGGATTGGTTCCAATGGAACTAGGGACAGTTTCAATTCCATCATCATCATCATCATTAAAACTATGTATTGGAATTAATTCAACTATGACACCAAATTCAGGTTGAAGTTGGACTTTGACATAAAAAAATTGTTTAGCCATTGATGCCAACACATATGGTTCTTCGGTAGTAAGAGTGCGAGTCATATTAATTACTCGAAATCCACAGTCATCAATAAATGTGCCATGTATCGTCATAGAATCAAACCAATGGCATTTCGTCATTGTGACTCGTCCATGAGAGTAACAATCCAATATTATTATTTTCTCAACAACTCCATAATTACCCACATTTTCAAATCATGGTCTACTATTTGATGCACTGGCATGACAATCTATTGTGGTAGTAACCATAACACCATCATGTTGTGTTCTCATGTTCTTTTCTCATTTAGTGACAATAAATTTGAATCCATTGATAAAAATTTATTTACAGTCACAAACCATGGTATTAGGACCAAAAGCCAAAGCTCTTATTTTCTCAGAGACAGAGTCAGCAGACAAAATCAATACATGCAATATAAATGACTATTAAACATAATTAAATATTGATATAATTATTTTAAACACTAATTTTTTTACCTTCAATTTTAACCAAGCAGAAAACTCTTTTTTATGCAATGTCTCTCTCCTTCTCAAAGATAAAGAACGATGCTTCCTATTTATCATTGTTTTATGTTACCTGTAGATAAAAAATATTAATAGATTAATAGATATATATGTAAGATATACATAATATATTTAGTTACCTGATATAGTCATCGAACAAATCACAATTGAACAACACTGTGTGATGTGCCATCTCCTGCTCTTCATGGCATAATGTCTTCAATGTATATGATCCAGGAATTCCTCCGGTTTGAGGAAGTCATGGAAAACTAGGTTCAATTTTATCATACTGTTCTTCTTCATTTCTCATTGGTCTATTCAATCATGTACAATGATCAGAAAAATAAATCGAGCAGAAATCCATACATTCATGAGCCATGTAACCATTCATGATAGAACCTTCAGGATGATTTCTGTTTCAGACATAGGACTTTAATTTGAACATATTTATTTCAGCTAGATACATCCAACGAAAAGAAACAGGTCCTCTGAGATTTATTTCAGTTTGAATATGGATAGTCTGATGCAGTATGCATGTCAAAAATTATGGAGTAAATATTTTCTCCAACTCACACAAAATTAATGTGGAATTTGTCAACATTTTTTGCAAGAAATACTTGGACAACTTATTATCACAAGGATCACTAATCCAATGGAACAACCGAATAACAGCCACCCATAAATTATTGGAAAAAAGATGACGAATTTCTATTGGAAGAAACTCATGTTGTAGAACATGAAAATCATGAGACTTCAACGATTTTAGCTTCAACTCTCTTCTGTTGACCCATTTAGATATTTTTCTTGAATAGCCATCAGGAACTCTAATATTCTCTAATACTTCCAGAAATTGTTTATTTGTAGGTGTCATCACATAAGAAGCAAATGGAAGTTTCCATTTATTTTCACTGATATGCAGAAAATGTAATTCTGGCCTGATTCCCCAATCCACCAAGTCTCCCAGAGATCGTAAGTCATCTTTTGTCTTCCCCTTGACATTTAGAAAACCCGAAAGAAACAGTTCAGATATATTCTATTTAATATGAATTACGTCTAAGCAATGACATAAAAAATTGGTTGACCAATAAGGAAAATCATAAAAGATACTCATCTTCCTCCAATTGTAACAGGTATCAGTGGAAACATTCTTTCTCATTCCAGATTTCATTTGACCCTTCCCGAATGAAAAACATAAATCTTTCAATTCATTAAGCACGTCAGTTCTATACATACACTGAGGTGGATCATCGTTCTCTATGGTATTATCAAATCTTCGACGATTCATTCTATATGGATGATCCTTTGGAAATAATTGTCGATGTCCCATAAAAATGAAACTACAACGATGTTTCAGTATTCTGGATCGTGCATTTTTTCATAAAAACTGGACATGAAAATTTTCCCTTTGTGCTCCATCCAGACATCATTTCATAAGCCGAAAAATCATTGATCATCCACATAACTGCAGCATGCATCTGAAATATGTTTTTCGAACATGCTTCATATGTGTGCACACCCACATCCCAAAGAAGTTTCAACTCTTTTTTAAAGGTTGAAGGTATACATCAATATCAATGCTAGGATCAGAAGGACCATATATGAGTATACTCATGAAAGTGAAAGGTTTTTTCATACACATCCATGGGGGAAGATTATAAATGTGTATAAAAACAAGCCATGTGCTTTGCGAAGTAAGCATCTACCCAAACAGATTAAAACCATCACATGAAAGACCCAGCCTAACATTACGCACGTCAGCTGCAAAATCAGGATGCCGAGAAACAAATATCTGCCATACAAATCCATCTGCAGGACGAACAAACTCATCATTAGTCTTCTTTCTCTCGGTATCATTCCATCTCATTTTTAATGATATGTCATCAGACATAAAAATATTCTGGAGTTTGGGGATCAATGGAAAGTGCCACATTACTTTCTGTGGAACGCGGGATGGTGTTCCATCAGATTTTGACATCAAGCGGGATGCGCCACATTTTATTCAATAATTTCGTTCAGCGGTTTCCTCCCAGAATAAACTGAAATCTTTCGGGCAAGCATGAATTTTGTTTCATGAAAATACAAGTTCCTCAACTTACATCCATGCCATATAGTATATTGAGGGAATATCTACATCATCTGGAAGTAAATCCTTCAAGAGGGTATGAATGTAATCGATTTCTGTATTAGAAATGCAATTAATAGTTTTCCCATGAAACAATCGGATTAAAAATTCCAGCTTTTTCATTTTATCGCATTGTCGATATACTAGATTCATGGAAGCATCATTTCATTTTTTCGCCCTATAAATATCATCATTTTCTCTAGATGCATCAGTTTTCCTCATATCTACGTCTTCTGGAGTCAAAATCCTTTCTTTTTCATGATAATGAATAAACTGAAACCAATCATCTATCAAATTATCTATTCCAGTCCTTTAATTTTGATCATTAACAATTTGAGATTTCATTTCATCCCCATTGTGATTCCACACAATGTAGTTTTCTTGAAAACCATTTTTGGTTATGGGGTAGCAGACTTCTTCACGGATGAACCAAGGTCTACCAACATAATTGGAAAATGGGCAGTGTATGCGGCCACTATCTGAAGCATTGTGAAATGAAAAATCTATAAATCTCTCCAAATTGTTTTGAAAATCGCTTGAGATCTGATCGGTTTCATACATCCAACTTCTGTCCATTCTGTAAAAAGAATTTATATAAGTCATTTTTTCATAAAAAATTGAATAGGATTGAAATTTAATAGAAAATATCTTTCGAAATCCATATTAAATAATATAATCCCTTAGATCATTTTTAACCAATATTTGGAGTGTTCTCAAGGCACCCCCATTTGGAAAATTCACATTAAATGCCCCATTTCCATGCCAAACCATGAAAAAAAATTAACTTGAGACAATATTCGACCACAAATATCTTAACATGAAATTATAAAAACAGAAACCAAATGTGATATAGAATTTAATGTTGAGTTATGGGAAATGAGAATAAATAGAGACATCAACATCATAAATGGTTCCAACATCAAAACTTTTGATTAAAACCACCCATAATAGGAATGAGAATGCCTCATACACCTAATCCTTAAAAAAACAAACCAAATCTCCAATTAAAACATTGAATTTAGGGTTTCCACCCCACTTGGACAGCCCTACCCCCACCCCACTAGGACAACCCAACAACACCCACCCCATGTGGACAGCGCAACCCCAACCCCACCTGGAAAACCCACCCCCCCTCCCCCCACCACACTTTGACACCCCTACCCCCCACAGCCCACTTGGAAAACCCAGCCACCCCCACCCCACCTGGACAACCCTACAGTCACCCCACTTGGAAAACCCATCCCCCCCCCACACCCTACCTAGATTACCCCTCCCCCACCCCACCTGCACACCCTCTCCACCCCACTTGGACAACCCTTCCTGGACACCCTCCCCCACCCAACCCGCACACCCTCCCCCACCCCAAACAGCCCTACCCCCACCCCATTTGGACAACCCACCCCCCACCCTACCTAGAAAGCCCCCTCCCCCACCGTACCTAGATAGCCCCCTCCCCAACCTAGGTAGACAGCCCATCCCCCACCCCAAAAAGCCCTATCCCCACCCAACTTGGACAACCCAGCCCCCTCCCCCACCGTACCTAGACAACCCCCTCCCCCACCATACCTAGACAGCCCCTCCCCCACCCCAAACAGCCCTACCCCCACCCCATTTGGAAAAACCAGCCCCCTCCCAGCCCTACCTAGACAGACCCTCCCCCACCACACTTGGATAGCCCTCGAAATCCTCCCCCACCACATCTGCAAAACCTCTCCCACCTCAAATTGAAACATAAATTCATCCAAATCAAAATCCAATTTACATTTAAAATAAATTCCACCAAAAGTACCATATCACCCCACTAAACAAACCCTTTGCCATGTTTGAAGTATAGAACAAAAAACATAAAACAAATCCTAGAGTTATGTAGACAGCAACCCTAATTTAGCCTAAATCAAAACATCAAACACCAAAAAATATAGAAATAATTCTAAAACTATGGTGTCACTTACTAATTTGAAGTTTGAAATAAGATTTTGTTTGATTGAAGATGGATCTTGAGTGGAAAGTGTGACACCGCTCAGAATAATTCAGCAGCTGGGTTCTGTCTGCAATTTGCAATCGGGCTGGGTGGGGGTTCGGTTGGTTTGTATTTGGGGGAAATCGTTCCCAACAGTTTCATTAAACCATTGGGAAAACTGATTTTCCCTATCTTTCCCATGGTTTGGAGAAACCGTTGGAAAAACTAACTTTCATCCAATCTTTCGTAACTGTTTCATCAAACCATTGGGAAAAATCCCCTATAACAATGGTTCTATTGAACCGTTGGTATAAAACTGTTAGGAAAACCATGATTTCCAGGTGTGAGTCACACCATCCTACAAACTAGGCATGGAACTACAAATAGCCTAATAGGAAAAACTATACCAAAAGGTCATAACAGGTAACATTCATGTGAAATATATCCAAAGCACAGTAAATTACCCTATTCACAAGCAAAGTCCCCTAAATAGGCATATAAGAAAAGAAGGAAAACAACATTGGAAAAACAGGAAACACGTAATACCCCTTTCAAGGGTATTGGTGGAATTTACACAAAATACTGAAATAATGTCTACAAAAGGCACAAACCACCTACCACGATGTTAGGAGAACGATATAGTCGATCCTCGAAGCTTGAATCTCCTTGGAATGTCATAGATCTATGAAAATGTCCAAAAATATGATCCCACGATAACTTGAGAATGGTGAGGAATTGGAAAACGAAGCTCTTGGAGAAGGAGGAGATTACAGATGCAGTTCCAACGCAATCAATGACAGTTTATTCGGAGAACAGATGGAGCCTCGGGGGCTCGGAGAAGATCCGTGGCCATATGGAATTCTATCGGTCGAAGAACCTGGAGAAGAAAATGCTTATGGGGTTAAGAGGTGACCCCAGTCCGTTTAATGAAAAAAACAAAGTACCCAGCTTGTACATTAGGAATACACACAGTGTATTAGGCATGTTTGTACTCCGCATTAAGCGGCCTCCATGTCACCCCTACATGGTCGTGTGTGTGGCCATGACACGGCCATCACATGGCCTCGATCGACATCAAAGTACACGGCGTGTACTTAAAAAGTACATGATGTGTACTTCAAAAATTTCCAGAAACTCCTCTATTATCAAAAACTCTAGGAAAAGGAAAATCATACATGAAGGGAAGGACCAGGTTTTTAAAAACTCCCCCCCCTTAAAAAAATTTGTCCTCGAATTTCCCTTTCATGTTGTAGAATAAGAAACCTCAAACATCTCTGGCCACAACGATCGTATATCAGCCTCCCTCTCCCATATCTCGTCTTATACATGCTCATGTTTCCATAGCACACATACGAGAGGAACAAACCAGCCATGGAGAACCTTCGTACTGCGATCGAAAATCCAGATTGGATGCTCTTCAAATGATGCAGCCGCTTCGAGCTCAACCTCCTCAGGTTGGAAGACATGAGACGTTTATACAATGTAATGTCTGAGTTATGAAATTTGGAAGACGTCATGTATATACCGATACCTCTGAGGTAACTTTAACTGATAGGAAACTGGCCCAACTCTCTCCAACACCTCAAATGGCCCGATGTACCGTGGTGAAAGATTACCCTGTCTCTGAATCATCTTGTGTCACAACCATGATGCGACACAAAGGAAAAACCTGATCCTCGACCATGAACACTAATGGTCATCTCTTCTAATCAGTATAAGAATTTTATCGAGACTGTGCTGTAGCCAAACTCTTCCCAATCAACTCTATCAACTCATTGGTCTCCTGAACAAGACGAGGTACTAGTAAAGCAGCCTCTCCTGCCTCCACCCAACATAAGTGTGATCGAAATGGCCTCCTGTACAAAGCCTCATAAGGTGTCATCTGAATAGTTTCTTGAAAACTATTATTGTAGGAAAACTCTAGAAGATGTATATTCTTCTCTCAATAACCTCCAAAGTCCATAATGCATGCTCAGAGCATATCCTCAAGCAGCTGTATCATATGCTTAGACTGGACATCTGTCTGAGGATGGTATGTTACACACAAAAGTACATGTGTACCCAAAGCCTTCTGAAACCCATGCCGTACCTGAGATGTAAAACACACATCCCTGTCTGAAACAATGGAGTGTGGAACCGCATGTAGACGTAAAATCTCATGGATCTACAACCGTCCCAGCTCGTCCGCACTAAAGGTCTCCTTGATCGGAAAGAAGTGAGAAACCTCCGTGATCCTATTGATGACAACACAAAGAACATAATTCCCTCGAGGCGACCACATAAAACTGGTCATGAAGTCCATTGCAACTTCATTCCACTTTTACTCGGGAATGAGTAACTGATATAAAAGACTAGCTGGTTACTGATGTTCTGCTTTCACCTGCTGATAAGTGGAACACCTCATGACAAAACTAGCATCATTCCTCTTCATAACTGGCCACCAATACTGACGGTGTAGATCACAATAAATCTTGGTGATGCCTAGATGAGCTGCCCAAACTGAAGAATGAATGTCCCGCATCATATCCTCCTATATGACTACTGGCACCCATATGTGTCCCTAGAAATGCATGATCTCATCCTCTCCTGCTGTCCATCAAGGAATAGGGTCCTCTCTTGACACACTTTCCTATACGACTAGGCATTCAGAATCTGATAGTTTCCTCATGCGTACCTAGTCTAGAAGTGTAGAGGTAACAACTAAAAAATATAGGAAAGTCTTCCACTATCTGTTGTGAACCTCCAAATGCATGTCAGAGAACAGATCCATAAGTTTCTACTCACTACTGGCCTCATACACTGCTTGTATCTGAGTCCTCCACCTCAATGAATCGGCCACTGTGTTTCCCTTTCCCGACGTATAGTATAGGTCAATGTCGAAGGACTGAAGATACTCGACCCACCTGCACTATCTTAGATTCAGATTACGCTGAGTGAAGAGGAACCTGAGAATGTTTTGGTTGGTGAAAACCACAAAATGCTCTCCCAGAAGATAATGTCTCCAATATTGTAAGGCATGAACAATAGATTCCAACTCCAGATAGTGCGTCGGGTTGTTCCTCTCATGTGGCCTCAACTGTCGATACCCATACGCAATGACTCCATCTCCCTGTATAAGTATAGCTCCCAGCCCGATACTTGAGCCACCACAGTATACAATGTAGCTCTTCCTCGGCTCTGGAAAGACTAGTATCATTTCTGAAGTCAATCTGCCTTTCTACTCCCGAATTAATGACTCACAAGAATCTGACCATAATAACATCGCACCCTTCTTGGTCAGGCCTTTCCGCGTTGCTTCTAAGCATGAAAAGTCTTATATGATGCGTCTGTAGTATCCAGCCAGCCCTAGAAAACTTCACACCTCAATGAAATTCTTCAGCTTCTCCCAGGAAACTACTGCTCTCACATTCTCCGGGCCTACCGTTACTCCTGTCTCTGAGATAATATGACTTAATAAGTGAATATAATCCATTCAAAAGTTGTATTTTGAGATCTTATCATATAATATATTGTCTCTCATTGTATTCAAAATGATCTCAAGATGGGTAGCATGGTCATGTCGATTGTGAGAGTACACCAAGATATCATCCACGAAGACCACCACAAAAGAGTCTAACTATGGATGGAACACTTGATTCATCAGTTACATAAAAACTAAAGGCACATTCAGGAGAATGAATGACATAACCATGTACTCGTATAGACCGTACATACTCTGGAATGCTGTAAGAGGTATATAGGGTGGTCTAAAGTGAAAAAATGATAACCGGACCTCAAATCGATCTTCGAGAACACCTACATTACTTGAAGCTGATCAAAGAGATCATCAATCCTAGGCATGGGTTATCGGTTCTTGGCCTTCAACTGGTTCATCTTCCGATAATCCACACAAAGCCAAAGGGTGTCATCTGCCATCTTCGCAAACAAGAAAGGTGAACCCTGAGGAGAAGTAATGGGTCGGATGAAACCCTTTTCCTGAAACTCCTCCAACTACTTCTTGAGCTTCTGTAACTCAGGTGTAGCCATCCTATAAGGAGGAATGGACACCAGTGTCGCTCCTAGAACAAGCACAACAGAATAGTCCACCTAACGCTCCAGAGGCAAACCTGAAATGTCCTCTAAAACGACATCCCTGAAATGATCCAACATTGGAGGAAAGTCTAACTATGAAGTTGCTGGTAATCCCGATACAGACTGACAATTTGAGCTGTAACTCTGCCTAGCTCATGATGCTTTGGTCCTTCTCTACTCACCTGGACATGTGAATCACTCTTATGAAGAAACGATTAACCCTTCGAGGATATGAAACTCACCCTGCAGTGATAATATTCGATGACTTCCTGGAAGGGAACAAGCCGGTAAATTCCTGGAATGACATCATAGACTGTCTTCTCAAGGACATAGAGGTCCCATAGAAAGAAATTCCCAACCAACTCTATAGGGAACTCATTGCACCGACGTACACTAGTCATCCTAGTCCCCAACAATGTTTCTAGTGTCAACATGTCTGTAGAAGAAATGATACAGAGCCCAAGGATCTCCACAATAGCAACAGAGATAATGCTATGAGTATCACTAGTATCGAAAAGAATATAAGATAAAACTGAGGCTACTAAGATCATAACTCGAACTATAGAGGGTCTCGGACCCCGCTCCTGTAGGGTCTACACCACTTCAAAAGCCTCACCTGTACCACGGCCCGATAACCCTGCTTGTCTGTTTTGAGATGATCCACCCTCATATTGCTGAAGGATTGGTGACTGACCACCATGGCCTCGACCTCCACCTCATCCCAAATAGCCGGAAGAAATCATGTTCCCAGACTGGTGAGAAACTGGTGGCGCTACTCCTAAACAAGGAGTCATGGAAGATGTCACCATATTCTAGTGAGAAAACTGGACAGAAACGCTGATGGTGGCCCATCATGGCACAAGATCAGCACTCCACTGATTCCCTCTAGAACTGTGGCCTCGTATTCCCAGCTCTTCCGCACTGGTAGTGTACCACCTAGATACCTGAAGATGTGTCTCTCTGCCTCGGATCACAGCGCGTAGACTCCCTACAGGGCTTCCTGCTATCAGCTGGTGAAGCACTAACTCTGGAAGTAGAACCACCCTGGATCTCACCTCTAGAATCTCTCATATTAAGCTCCGCAATCAGTGCCTGGTTGACGATGGAAGCGATAGAAGTCATCCTGAAGATATTCACCTGCAAGAATATCTCATGTGTGATACCGTCCTCAATCTTCCTTGCCAAGAACAACCCATCTACGCTCCGGAGGAGTGTGAAATGCTGAAGCTTGGTGAAATGAGATGAATAATTCATGACAGAAAGAGTACACTGCTATAGACTCATAAACACCTGGGATCGGAGGTCCCTCAGGGTCTCCGGATAGAAGTAGTCATAAAAGACCCACTGAAACTCCCCCCACACCATAACTTGCTTATGAACCACCTGTGAGATCACATCCCACCACCTCATGGCGGAGTCTCGTTGCATATAGGTAGCTATCTTGACCCACCTCTCTAGAGGCATCTCCTGATGCTCGATGATCATCCTCAAGGCTTCTAGCCAGGACTCTGCTGCCTATGGTCCTCCATCCCCTTAGAAGGTGGGAGGATGCTGCTATTGGAAAACCTGAGTCATGTCTTCCATAGTCGAGGTAGGAGGTGGAGCTCCCTGGAAGGTCTGAATCATCCTCAGAATTCCTTCCCTAAACTGTGCATCAGTGCCTGCAACTGGTATGACTGCTGGTGCCAAGGCTGGCACAACAAGAGGATCTGTAGGAGGTCCCTGATAAGCCATATCTTGCATCTGATCACTGCCCTGCAACTGACGGACAACCGAAGGACGTCTCTGTGCCATAGCTCTGAAAGGTCAAAAGAACACCTTAGAATCAACATTAAAAAAGACTTAATAACTAACAGAACAAGAATGAACAGTGAAAAGAAGGCATTCAAGTTATGAAAAACATGACTACATGACATGTTCTTTCCCTACACAGCATGTTCCCATAGGCCATTCACATGGGCGTGTATTTCTACATAAACTTGTCATGTAACACCCCAAATACACAGAGTTTTATCCTAACACATGTCATTTAATTGAATGACATTCCCTGTCCATGTCTTTCTACAGAGTTTAGCCAAATGACTCCTCTAAGACAAAACTCCATATTGTGTGAAAGGCAGAAACTGTGTGTACTAGACATTTCTTACCTGGACCATGTTGTTAGCAACACTTCCTGGCACAGCACCAACTCTACATGGCGTGATTCAGATGGACACGGCATGTACGAGAAAGAGTAACAATGACCCATGTTGTTTGTGACACGGTCAGGTACCTAGATCAGACGACACGTTGTGTAAAATTCATACAATGTGTGTATGTGAAAAGATAACATGACCCGTGTTGTTTGTGACACGGTCGGGTACCTTTTTCATACTACACAGCGTGAAAAACTAGTACATGGTGTGTTATTAAAAGATTTTTCACAACCCCGTTCCCCTTCTCACACAATCAGTGACACGACTATAGACTACACAATGTGTATTAATAACGTACACGCTATGTATTCTGGGTTTTTTCTAGAGAGTAGCCTTAGAAACTACTCCGGAGCCCAGAAAACATAGAAAACTAGCCCTAAGGTTCCAAATTCCGATTCGTGAGGGCCAATACTCCCAGTGAATCAAATCTTGGCATCTTATAAAAGTTAAAAAAAAGGTAAACATGCCAATGATCCACCAAATTATGGTCCATGATGGCCCATAAAATCTCAAGAACCAAAATATTGCGTTCATTCAAGTAAAACCTTACAAAATCATAGCTCCAAAAAGTAGTAGATATTTTTACCATGCATCTATCACAACAGCATGCATATTCAACACAACATCTATCAAAACAACATGCAATAGCTAATGCATCCTAGCTGGCATGGCAAGAATGCATGGAATGTGATTTATAACAAGTTTCCATCTGATGAATGAGATGGAATACCCTCATATCATCAAGATGAGATAGAAATAGAACCAAAATAACAATAACGATAATAGCACGAAGCATGTGAATCACCCAACAGTGAAATCAAATCAACTGTAAAATTTGAAAACCAATAAAATTGCAATAAACGAGGTAGTATTTATTTTCCCGTTACATGTGTTAGCTACTCCCAGGAAAAGCTTATTACCAAGTACCTATTCCGTCCTATCCCATGCTAAAGGCTCCAAATAGTAATACAAGGGAAAAGAAATCCTCTAATACCACTGTGTAATGCCCAGATTCCGGAAGCCACCCATAGGCACCCCATACACAGTTTGTCACATTTCCTCAAGTGCATTTCCTGAAAACACCAGAGGCTACCGACTAGCAGCGAGGACCTTGGTGTGATAGTGAGGAAACTATGCCCTCATTGGTAGAGTAAATAGCAGAAGTAACGACACATACAATAGAAAAAGCAGTAAATAACCCACAACAACAAAAATAGCCAAAAATAGATAAATGAACAACTGGAGAAGAAATATATGTAAATGATGCATGATACATATATGTCATGGAAAATATCCAAAAAAGACAAAATGCTGAATACATTACTAAACCAAAGTGAAGAAGACAAATAGATGAGCAAATCCTCAGCATCGCAAGCCTCGTCATGGTCCCATGCTCTCCATCTTCAGTGCTATCATGAACCTTAAGTAGAAGGGAGCTTGCCCTTATCTACACCTTCAAGAATATAATTTGTTTGGGCCCAATAGCATGACCCAAATAGGGTGTGAGAAAAATTCCTAGCAGGCAACCAACCAATGATCTGTGCCTAACAGTTAGTGAATATATGGAAGGAAAAAATGCAGTAAAAAGTAAATAGTAATAGGATGTACTCAGCAGCAAAAAATCCACAGTTCTAGAATATAATTTACAAACAATAAAGTAGCCACTCAAGAAAGTACAACAAACATGTAACCACTAGGTATTTTTCACAACCTAACCCCTATGGTTCAACCTAAAAGTACTAGCAACCGTCTGGGAGGCACACACAGTCTCACACCTCTGGCTCTCCTAAAGAAGAATATACTCTATAGGGGAGCACTCACTGTCAATTCCCCCTATAGTCTCGTATCATACTAATGGTGCTCTAGGGAATCACTAAACGTCTCATTCCCCCTATGGACTGTGTCGAGGAACTAAAGACACTCTGAGGAATCCCTTAACATCAATTCCCCATGTAGTCTCACATCATAAATTAAGGACACTCTAGAGAATCCCTTTCATCCATTCTCCCCATGGTCTGCTACACTAGGTTCTCACAGCCCTATGTAAATTCAGCAATTATCGCATCACTTAATGGGCAAAGTTTCCTCACGAACTACTTGTCTAGCATTCTAAAATATCTCAGCATGAAACACTAGTCTTACCGTCCTACAAACTAGGCATGGATATGTGTTGTTTTTTAGGACACATTATTTATTTCATAGGGACTCTTGAGGGTTCTCTAGTAGTCTAGTTACTAATTGAGTGATTTTTAGCTATTGTGGATGATGCTTATGAATGATAATGGGGAATAGTGCTTCATAGATTCTCATATTGGGTTGTTTTTACCCCTGGATGCGATATTTTATTAGAATTATATTTGAGTCTCACTAAGTGTAGTGTATTCCTTGAGGTTTATACTTTGTTGAGAATCCCACGTTGGGTATTAATTTTAATGTGGTTACGATGAATTTTGAAAATTCCAATATTTCCTAGATTTTTCATTTCAATGCTCATTGAGTTTATTATTGATCAAATATTAGTGGGAGTCCACTACTGGATGTTTGGGATGTTTTCCTAGTAGGAATTCCTTGAGGATATTTATAATCTATAATAATACCTTGTAGGGTTTCTTAAAATTTATGTGGACTTAAGGATGGTTGAGGTAGTGTCTACATGATTGCACAAAGATCATGGGTATAAGAGGGAATTTTTTTGGTGGAAATATCTTTATTTTAGGAACCTGAAGAATGTGGAAGTCATAATCATGGTTTGACCATAAAATGGGTCATAGAATATCCATGGTTTCTAACTCATTGAGATTCCAAGATCCAGAGTGTTTTGAGAGGCCCCATACTTTTTTGTTGATATTCAATTGACATTTCTTGTTTTTCTTGTTAGGTGATGGGTTTGAAGATGTATTTTTCCATGTTTGGTTCACCCTTTGTTGTGGTGTTTGAGGATGTCTCTATATATTATGATGGTTTGAGGATGAGACCTTTGGGATATCATGGAATGGGTGTTATCCCTGATGTGTAATATGGTCATATCATAAATTGGTTGGGTACATTTAGACATGATGAAAAAGATAACGGTTGACATTGATGATGAAAACCCTAATCTAGTTGAGATTTAGCCCATGATTAGTGTGGATTTTATCTTGTGATGTGTAGTGTAATTCATAGAGTGGGTTTTTAGGTTTCATTGATTATGTTTTTCTCCTAGTGACAATGGATTGTATTCATGTTCCTAGTTTTTTATTGGATCCATCCATGTTTGTTCCATAACTGGTTCCCAATTTGTTATGTACGACCTCCAAGACAGAATAGTTCTCCAGTTTTTTTAACCTAGATGTTCATATCACTTGTTCAGATAATATAATTAGAGAAATATACAATTGTATTTTGGTGTTTCAGTTCTGGGTTCCTATAATGAAACCCATGATTTATATTTCTTTTCTATTATTATTATACATCTTGGAGATCCTATGTATATAAAGAAGTCATGTTTTTTATTGAGTGTATGGGTGAGCCACATGGTGTAAATTCAATGGATGACACCATAGTGGGTGTAGATTTACCTCCAATTTGAGGATATAAACCCATGATTGAAAATTTTTCAAATTTTTATTGACCCATTTTTTCAATAGTCTCTATAATGAATATAGATGCAATATTATCTAGGATATGCATATCACATGTGAGTTAAGTTGTTATGATAATAGATTATAGGTACACCATAAGGGGATACTATGTTTAATTTCTCCCCCCTATACCTGAACCTCAGTTGTCAGGGGTTCGAAATTTCTAATTTTCTATTGGATCATAGGTTTCTCATTAGATGGAGATGAGGCTTAGTGGTTCATGATCAATTAGAACTATTCCTGTGGAGTCTCTAGATTTTTCTTATTTTGATTGAGAATCATAGAGGCCAGGTATGTATTTTTGGATTGGTATTGGTAGTAGAGAATATTGTATTAATTTTCATTTTTTTATTATGTATATGTTGTTGGACTAGTGGTAAACTAGTTTTGGTAAATGTTTTATTGGTTTAGACTATAGAACTATTTGAAATAGCTCATTTATTATAGTATGATTTTGGTTCAGTTGTTTAGTATGTATACTTTCATGTTTATCCATAGGGATTTTTTTTAATATTTCAACTATATTTTCACTTGTAAATAGGGTTTATACATCCCACATCATTAATGCCCCCAACGCTAGTCAGTAGCCTCTGGAATTTGGAGAGGAAATTATAAGGCCTTGTCAAGAGCCAGATCAAGTAACATGCTAGGTTGACTCGGGATGGTTTATTAGTAATATATGATACTATATTCCCATTATGCACTTTATCATTTAGTTAAGAGAAATTATAGAATATATGAAAATTTATTTGTTATAATATGTTTTTATTTTAACATTTCTGGTTATTTTGAGTCATGTATCTTAATGGAAAACTTCATAATTAGATATATGAAAATTGATGTGTAGAGTTAGTTATTATTTCAATGAACAAAATAATTGAATAATATAATTTTATTATGATAATTTCTATGTAAACTTTTTATATCATATCTCTTAAATACATAAATTTTAAAATAAGTTATATCATATTAAATTATTAAAATGTGTTCAATTGTAATCAGATTTAATTTTTTTGTAAAATGAGTAAGAGAAGAATTTTTTTAAATTTTATTTATATATTAATTATGATTCAATTATATGAATGACTCTTAACTATTATAATTTTTTTTAATTCAAAAACAACTTCTCTATGTTTTTTTGTTATTATTTTTCTATTATCTATAAAATTTTATATATTTACATCAAATTGGTTTTAAAAAAATAATTTATTTTTTTTATTTTTGTATATATAAATTTAAATGATTATTTAAAATATAAAAATGTCTAAATATAATGAGATATATATATTTTATTAATATTTGATCTGTTTGATTTAAATAATAGTTTTCTTTTGTTTTTGGATGTTTTATTAGGATTCTTTGTAGACAGAAGTCATAGTAAATATAAATTCCATTCACATTACAATTTTACAGCACTAAGAAATGATAATAATGTATCGATGAAAATGCAAGAACGGATATAAGGATATATTTTATCCTTTTTTATATTGTGTTACTAATGTAACAAATTTATGAGTGATTTTTTATGATATGAAAAATAGGTTACAATTTCTTAGATTTTATGACATCGATGCTTTGACATTTTTATATAAGTACACTACTGAGTATCAAAAAAACCCACCCTAATATAACATAAAATATATTCATATTTTATAGTTGTTATATTCAAACCTCACTCTTTGATTTTGAATCCACCACAAAATCGTAATTATTTCTTGTGACTCCAGGAATATTATACCTGTTTTAAAATAAATTATCATAAAAATTTCAGCACACCCAATTTCAGGAACATTACCCTTTATTTATCAATTTTATTTACATATATTTCAGCGTTATGTTCTGGGATGCACGGAGGTGTTTTGGATTGTTTCTTTAGGATTTTATCGAGGATCATTGATTGATCACACATAGTAGAAACCATGTAAAGCCTCTAAAGAAATTGAAAAACTAATATAGTGGGAAATAGGTATGTGCATGATTAGGTTCATGGATTTTCCAAATCGTGTCACTACCCATGAGAAACCATGAAAGGATAGATATAAGGGATATCATGGCTTGTGCATGGTTCGTTCTAGTATTTTGATGGGTTTTTAATGCATTGGATCATCGATGGTTATCACTCAGTTTTTCTAATAGTGTTCCCTAACTATACACTACAAAAAAAAATTAAAAAATTTTCATTCTAACATGTTTTATCTCCTAAAATACATTTTCCCCTAAAAAGTTCATAAAATCAATTTTTCTTCCTCACAATGCTGTGGATACCATTCCAATCAATCTAGGACTAATCTGTATCTGAATCATAGTGTTTTGGAGGCCCAAATTCATCAGTAAGTGCTCGTTCATCATTATTTTCCATGGTTTCCTCAATTCTTACCTCTAATGAGTCATGTATTTAGTTTATTGGGGATAAATCCATCTTGTTTTATTCCAAAATTGTTGATAAATGTTTTCTTTTGTTGATGGTTACAAGATCTATGTTTTTTTAGGAGTTTCATGATGGGTTTTTAATGTATTGTGTGGTTCATTGGTTTCCCTAATAATTTTGAGTTCGCTGGAATCTAAGGACTCCTCTTGATTAAAAATTTAATTTTGTTAAATGGATTTAATTTAATTTAATTAATTGTAAAATTGATGTCAAAATCATGTTGGAAAACATTTTTAGTGCTGGTTTTGTGAAATGTTGTAAATTTGTTTGTTTGATGGAATGAGAATTTGGATCATGATTTGAAAATGATGTTTTTAAAGTTACAATTTTGGTTTGATATATTTATAATATTTAGAGAATTATTTTCAATAATTGAAATTTTTCATTGAAATAGTTCGACATCTATTTTGGCATACATGGATGATGTTTGTTTATTTTTATTATACGTGATCCAATGTAAGTGATGTGTGTCATTGGGGAACCTATAATAGGTTACCATTTGATGAATTGGTTGATTAAAAAGTGGGTTATCATGTGTATGGTGTTTTCACCTAGGAATTCATTTGTGGATGTGTGGACGTGTGGAATGGATATGCCAAATTTCCTTTGAAAAATGTCTTTAAAGACATGTTTGGTTTCCTCAATAAGAGTATGTTTTTTATTAGAATATTATATTGGATTTGATATAAACTACATTAATGTTTTTAATAATATTTTAAATTAATTTGATTAATTGATTTATTATAGTTGTAAGTGATGGTAGGTCCTTGGGGGAATCATAATATGTTTTATTCTCACACCCTTGTTCCAAACATTAGTTTGTATTGGTAAGACCCCAATATCCAAATTCTTTAGTGGTGCATTAGAATACCCTGATCATAGCATGTTGAGTCGGATCATGGAGAATGTATGGATTTTCTAGGTGTCTATTTTTTGTTTTTCATTTTTCTTGGTTTTAGTTTCCATTTTATAAATTGATATAATTTATGTATTTAGTTTTCTATTGGATGGAATTTTTGGTTCTCATGCATCATAAGGAGGTTTGTTTATATATTGTATAATGGTTTCGTAGATTTATTTTTGATGGGAAAATTTTCCCCTAACTATTAATGAAGATATTGGAATTTATTTCTAGATTTCGTTGGGTTGGGGATGTCACCTAAGCCCTAGTAACACCCCCACCTCTTCCCAGTCGAATTAGTTAGGAGAGGTATTTTTAAAAATGTATCATTTTATTCAATCTTGTAGTTGAAATCATTCTTTTTTAGTCCTCAAATTGGGTTATTATAAAGGTTTATGATTTTATAAACTTGAAATAAATAGTATAAAAATTCATATCTATCAAATTTATGGTGAACTACATGTTACCCTAGATTTTGGGTATATGAGTGTATTAAGACACTTCAAGGAGGTTTTACCTCCTCTTCGTGGGTTTAGCTGATGAGAAGAACATAATATGCATTGAGAGTAATGAATTCATACTAGGAATACATTATACCTTTTGAGTTAATGATTTTTGATATGTAGAAAATGTATTAATTTTTGAAAATAGTTTAAAATGTTGTATTTTTTTTAAATCATTGTGAAATTTAAAAAAAATTAAAATGGAAATTATTGAATTTGGGAAATTCATTCACTGCATTGTGTGATGAGGAAAATTTTTAATTTTAATCATTGATTTGGTAGAGATTGAGGTGAAATGAAAATTTCTTTTCATTATAGAAAATGTAACTATGTAGGCATCATATGAACCGATAGAACTGGTTGTTCAGTATATAGTGGCACCTAAGACATAGGTGAACCAATAGTTGTTCCAAAGTATTTACCAATATTTGAAAGCAGTGGAAGAAGGGAACCAAAATGATGAAATGAGGTAGGTGGATCATTTGGTTCAATTTGAAAATAAGAATCCACCCATCATTCAAGGTTATTTAGTGCAAGAAAAAGAATATATATGGCTAAATTGAATGAATCAAATCCATGACTTCATTAGAACACCGGCTGAGGTGATTTTCATATTGGAAACATATATGTTACAGTATATTCATTCTTGTGGTGGGATTTGTAATTTTAATCTAAATTAGACAAAGGAATTGAATGGGATGATTGTGAAGTATTTTAAAAATAAAAATTCTGACCTCACACATTTATAGTTTCTAGAAAAAATGTAATTATTCATTTTGATGTAAGAGAATTACATGGTAATAGATTATGTGGATAAATTTAAGAATTATGTATTATTTTCATCAATTGTTGTTTCTAGGGAATCCTTTATGGAATTCATTATTTTATTGATGTTGAAAACTAAAATTCATTCACAGTCTATTGAACTTTTTATAATGTGTTATAAAAATATAGTAAATAGAGTGACATTGAAAAAAATGGATCTCTCAAGTAACTCATTGTGTGGAGTCATGTTTATTAAAATAGGAACTATTTGGAACTCCAATTCTAGTAACTAGTATACTTGGGATACCTATTCTAAATGGATATAATATCTCAAAATCATACTATGCCATTGGTTTACATAACTATTTGGTCGAAAAGTCTATTGGGATGTTTTATGTGTGGTTCTTTTGATAATATTTTGTGAGATTTTTTGGAACCATCTAGAGAATTCCATAATTGAGAAAATATAGGAAATAATCAATGCTATTATAATAGTTCTCCATGTTAATGTTCTGGGAATCCTCTAATGCATCTAAGGAATCATATTATCCAAAACTATGAGTGAAGTAGAATTTCAATTATCTGTAGAACAAAAAAAATCATGGTGATTCTAGGAATACATTGAATTTTCATTTAGAGTTATATTAGTATTGTAATAAAGAATAAGGTGAATCAAGTAATAAATTATATGGATCCATGAAAATGATAATCGATGATCAATCTAGAATTTCCGCAGTGATAGGAATGATTATTTTCAATTCTACTCATATGAAATTGTTTTCTGAAATCGGTTAATCCCATTCCTTTATTTGTTCTCATGATATTAATCTTATGGGATTTCATGTTGATATGATTCAAACTTTTTGGAAAATATAAACATCTCTTTTCCAATGAAAACATTGAGCCTTTATTTTACAATAATGTTGTATAACTATCGATAGGGATAAGTTTATTTGGGAATTTTCTATTCTTGGAAAGGATGTCTAAAACATAATCCTAGGTATGGAAAGGTTGAAAATTTTCAATGCACACATCCAATATTAAACCTAAATGTGTAGTTTTGAATTGGAACGTGGTGTTGAGAATCACTTTAGAGGATATAGATATTTGAAATCAAGTTGAGTATATTTTTTGGCACCAATGGTTGGAACTATCTTATACTAGTTGGGATCCTTGACCATTGAAGTAGTATATTAAATCGAGAATACTGATTTTTGATCTAGAGTGGATCAGTTTAATGACGTTTTCCCTGAAAACAATACATGGTTTCCACCAAAATAGATGTGTAGTTATCGATTGACATCATATCAGTGACCAATCCAATATAAATTACTTATTATCATATAGAACGATCATAATTTAGGCAATTGAATGTCCGGATTGAAGAGGTAAATGTTTAACGGTTCATTCATCTTAGTATATTTTCATGGGAACAACTGATATTTATTTTGATAAAGGAGAAGGGAACTTTATGGTTTTATATCAATTATCATAATCCTATCCAATTTACCATAATGAATCAATATACTCTATAATTCATTGATGATTTATTTGATCAATTTAGTTGATCCATGAGGTTATTTTAAATTGAGTATCATATTCTATATCACCCATTGTAGGTTTGGAGGGAAGATATTATAAAGGCAATGTTTATGACTAGATATATCCATTACAAGTATCTTTCTATGTATTTTTCTCATATGAATACATAATTTTCCATTGTGGAATTGATGAAATCGATATCCAATTGTTTCTAGATTCATTTGTGGTGGTGTTCATGTATGATATCTCAGTGTATTGAGGGACAAAGGATGATCATGAGAAAAACATGATGATAGTTTTATGTATATTATTGGATCATATTCAATATTCCAAACATACAATGTGTGATTTTTTTATACAATAGTCACATTACCTTGGCCCTATAATATCTAAAAAGGTGTTTCTATAGATCAAGAAAAGATAGAGTTAGTTATTTCTTGGAAACCATCAATATTGTATTTGATATATAGAGTAAACATTGAATTTCTCGTTAGTGCTGATGTTATTCAACAATGATCATGATTAACATCCCTAATGATTGATTTTATTAGGAAAAATGGTCAAATATTGAAGAATGAAGTATTTTAGGAGTCTTTTTAAGAACATAATCTTCACCTAGAATCAATAATGATAATGATGTTTACATAATTATGAAAATGCTACATTGTGTAAAATGATGCCTTAGGATATAGTTTGGGGTGTGTTATCATGTGGGGATATCATGATGTAATCTATGGATCACAACATTTATTGTTTAATGAGATGAAAATCCCAATACATGATTTGGAATTATCTAATGCAGTTAATACATTGATTACATTTCATCCTTACCTCTTTGATGAGAAATATATGTTGTGTAAGGACAATAAGTGATTGAAACATATTTTCCAACCAATAGATATTCATATATGGATAAAAATATGGATTTAGTTACTCCAAATATAATATAACAACATTATATATACACATGGTGAATGAGATTTAGTTGTGGATTCATTAATTTGGAATTAATGTAATATGTTAACTAATGATTCTTCAGATCAATTATAGATTATGGATGTTATTGCATACATGCACCTGGATTGTAATAACTAGGATGATGTTTGTAGTTTTCATTATAATTTCTATTCTTACAAATTTGGTTATGCTTTTGAAATATGTTGATATGTATGATTATGAATGTGTTTCAATGAGGTGAAAACTTAACGGTTAATAGAACATTAATGTATGGAAGCTATATTAGAGATAAGTTTTATCATTTATAAATTAGATGGTGATACCTATGGAATGTCTAGAACATATTCTCAATACATACCACAATTAAAGATAGGTTTTTCATCCTATAATAAATAGTTTTTATTACACACTAAAAGAATATTTTTGGTGGGCAGGCATTAAACAATTTTGGTTGAGTTTATTATGTGATTCCTAGTCTATCGACTGGTTAGCTCTTAACACTAGTTACCATCAAGTATGTTGCACTATTTTCTAATTTATTTTTTGAAATAGTAGTATATTTCTATGTATTTATTAATAGGTCTAGAAATTATAGTTTGGAAAAGAAATTAAATATGGTTGATATTGGATCAATCCCTGAAGTTGGGTAATTTCATGATTATACATTAATCTAATATGGTGCAATACATGTTAAATATCAGTATCTGATAATTGTTAAAAAATAATGGCACACCAATTTATATGGTATGATACTGAGATACATGGTTTATTTGACATTTTGAATAATCCCAACAGAAATCCATTAAGACTCAATTTACTTTGATCATAGAATATCATCCTCTAGAAGAAGGATAATCCACGTGGATAAAAAATTCATTAAAGGACATGATTAGGGATAGTGAAATGTATTCTCGAGTCTCATGGGTGATGTGCATACTGTTAGTGGAGTTATTGTATAGAAAAATTTAACATGACGTGACACATATGTACCATTTTAAATCATTGTATGTGTGTCATTATCGCTCTCTACTTTTTTTGTGGAAATAGGTTGATCTTCACTGGTTAGATCAAGTCTTTGGAAAGAGATAGATTAAAAGAAATATTTGATTAGAAACATGATGGAGATGGAATAGAGTTATCAGAAATAAAATGCCAATCATCATCAGTGGATTTTTCCATTTGGCATGAGTGATCATGTGTCCTTTTTAATCTCTCATAGGTTTGGGTATCTCCATTTTGGGAATTAGGTCAAGTTATCTCCTCAATATATATGGCCTATTAAGACATATGTATATGTTTGTGACGTTGAATATCACTTGGATATTCCACCATGGATTAGTTCAATGTATATTTAATTTCATGTTTCTCAATTAATGAAGTATCCACCTGATCCTGATGATGTCATTCTATGGGAAAATTTTGACAAAATGTCAAAGTATACATTACACCGTATACCAATGCAGATTATGGATAGTCATGAGAATTTATTTAATGGGAAAATGATTTTTCTAATGAACGTTTTTTTGGGAACAAGGTAAGATTCCAGGAAAAATATGGATAGTTAAAAGGAAATGATGGATTAATGGCCAAAAATATGTCAATAAATTTTTTCATTCCTACTTTTTATGGTTAGACATTCCAATTTTTGGGAGAATGTTTCATCCTTGGATTCATATACATGACCCTTTGATTAATTATTTTAACTATACATAATTTTTGTGTCATGTTTCGGGAGGATTAGATGATTTTTGGTGTATTTTTGATTACTTTATAGAGGTTCAATGATTGGTCATGGTTTGTAGAAATCATAATATACCTCCCAAAAAACCATGAAATTTTAATATAGTGAATTGGATAAGTTCATAATTTGGTGCATAGTTAGTGAATTTTGATGGATCACAAGCAGAAACAATTGAATAATGTATATAGGGAAATTAAATGATTGGAAGTTTGTTTGTATAACTGTGTGATCGAACTATGTGATGTGTGGATGGGGGAAGTAGCTCATTCATGATTAGTAGAATGTTTTCCTAACAGGGTTCCCTTACCTTGCAATGTGAAATATTCGATATGAAAATTGTTTATCTCACACGGTTTTCCTCGTAGAAAACTTATTTCTTCCCTAAACCTGACTATATCAAACTCTTCTTCCTCCCAAGATTTTGTATCCAATTCATTTTTTATATGACTATTCCATAGGTTAGTCATAGTGAATTGGATATAGGGATTCATCAGTAAGTTCTTTTTCGTCAATGTTTTCTTTATTTGTATCCTTCCCTATCTTAGAATAACAGATCAAGTGTATTGGGGATACATCCATGTTAATTTATTCTAATAATTTTGAGATTTGTTTCTTTGTAATAGGTAACTATATCTAATTTCTTTTTTTTTATTTAATGTCAGGATTTTGGATGTTTTATTTCACTCTTTAGTTTCACCCATTGTTGTGAGGGATGTTGATTTTCGATTGAATCCTATTTATTAGATCCTGAAATCTTCATTTCATATATATTTAATTTCTAGATATTTATTCTAAAATTAATGTGTAAATATTTATGGAAACTCACATGAGTAAATATTTTTTCAAATTTTGGAAATTGGTTTATTTTGATGAAAGTGAATTTGTCTCACAATTTTAAAAATATTTTATTAAAATTATTAAATGGTTTTAATGAATGCAGATTTTTAGAGAATTTTTTCCTATAAGATATATGTTTTATAGAAATTATAGGGAATTATTTTTTCAAACATGGGTGGCATGTTTTAATTTTTATAAGACATGACCCTATAAAAGGGGCATGTGAAATTGGGGAATCTATTATTGGTTACCTTGTGATGACATGGTATATCAACGAGAGCCTCTCTAGTTTGTTGAACTCTTTCCTGGTCATGAAAGTGTGGATGTGTTGATGTGTGGAATGGGTATTCCAAATGGATTTTTAGAAATGTTTTTAAAGACTTGTTTAGTTACTTACTTAGGATACAATTTTGTTTTGGAAAACACATTTGGATATCACATAAAATTCTTTAAATTGATTTAAATTATTTTATATAAATTTTCTCACTTTTTATATCCCAGTGGCATGAGTAAATAATTCATTAGAGAAATACAATATATTATGATAATCACCCCCCATTTTCGTAAATTTGGTGTGTTTTGTGATGTTATATATTGAGAAAATGTTAATGGATTAGTATCCCAATTATTTTGTGATACATAATGATCCCTCGTACATGAATTTTTGAGTTGGAGAATTTAGATAGATGTGGGTTACTAAGTTTCTATATTTTTTTCCTCAATTTTTATGGTTTTTAAATCATATATAGAGACTTATATATTTTTTATTGTTGTTTTTTATTATCATTTATTTTTTATAATCATGAATCACATATTGGTTCATTTGATATTGTCTTTTGGTGTTGTTGATTTACTTGAAAAGTAAACAATTTTCTCCAACTGTTTTGGAAGACCATAGAATTTTTATATATCCATTTGTATCATTGCGATATCCTGTAATTCCTAGTAATACAAACTAAATATCTCTATGATATGTTTTGAGGGGAGAACAATTACAAAAAAATATAATAATTCTTTATTACATATTATAATTGAAATTTATTTAAGGGGATGTAAAAATATTAAATTGATTTAGAAGTATATGTAAGGTTACATTATTATAATATTGAAAAAATATATTTTAAAAGTAACTATTTCATTTAAATTTATTTGAATCTACATTAAATTATATTATGGCTTATGAATTTTTTGGAAATATAGATATATAAAATGTTTATGGGTTAGAGTTATTTAAAAAAATGTAAATAATATTTTTTATAAAGGGTGATACAATTATTCTGAGTAATTCATTATCATATGATTATAAATTATATTACAACATAAATAATAAAATTAATTTCCTACCTCAGATCATGTACTAGACAATATTTCAAAAATGGTTGCTTTTCTAGTTTAATTTTTTTTTGATTATTTTAATTTGAAACATTGGATTTAAGTTGATAGGATTAATCTGATTCAATAATTTTCTATTAATTTTCCTTGGAAAACATGGAGATAATTTTTTATACTAATATTATTCACTTCGAAAAAAATAATTGATACTCGATATCAGGATATAGAAATGTGATATTATTTAATTCTATTATTATTTATCAAATATTCATTATTCATAATTATTGATTTAAATTCACATATAAACACTTTATTAGATTGATATAAATAATTTATCATAATATTCTATTGCTGAATTAAATTTTTTGGATTATTATTAAGTGGTTTAATGTAATTATATGATATTTTACATATTAAATTATTCATTTTACATATCTGATTTTTTTAATTTTAGGTTAATAGTTAATATACATTCTCAATTGTCTCGGGATATTAAAATCATATATATTAAATTTTTAAGGATTATATGATTTAAAAGACAATTGAATTAATATTTTATTGTAATATGGATATTAATTTTCTGGTATATAATGTTTTATTTCTTTATTTTATATTTTATGTAGTTGATGTCTAATTAATTCATCAATTATTAAGATGTTTTTTTATTTTTATATTTTTCGATATATTAATCTCATTTATATTTTTATATCCTTATATGATGTTCTATAGCCTATTATTTTTCAAACTGTTTAATTATAAATATATAATAAATTTCATAAATGGGACTATCATGGGTGAAACAATTTGTGCTTCACACAAAAAATATAGTAGAACCATGTTGAAATTTCTTAGACCACTATGTTAGTGAAATTATGAATAGGTAGTGATTAACTATTTTTTTAAACGTTTTAAAATATCCCATTAAACAATGGGAAATAATTTCTAGTTGTAAATATTTATATAATATCCTACTTCATTAGTTAACCTCTCTGCGTCATACATGTGAGTACTGGAATATAGGATCAACTGCATGTTTTTATACGTTTAACCACTCATTTATGTGTATCTCTCCCTTGGTGAGGAGTGTCAGATTATAAGAATTTATAATGGATACAAGATTAGGGGGCATGTTTAAGGTGTTAATTCTAGTTTAATAATTGTAAACTATTTTAAACACACAATATTTTTAAATATAATACTCAGTGTTCATATGATGATCTGAGTGCTACTATTAGATTTATTAAGCTTCCAGTTTATCAGAGTTATTATTGATATCACATATTCACCGATAATACTTCATATTAGAAGGATAAATAATGTAATAACTTTTTACTGTTATTGCAAAATATAATAGTTAACTTTTCAAAACAGGTAGAAAAATATTATAATACTAACAATGATGTATACTCCCAAAAATATTTAATTCTACTCATTAACTATAACCATTGAGGGAGTAAGAAATCATTACTTGTGATTTCTATACATTCAATACCTATTTTAAAGGTACAAATTTTCATAGAAGAAAATCCCTTGATATGATGACCATACTAAATCTATATTCCTATACTAGGAAGCCCTTGGCCTGAAAAATTAAAATTAGCTCTAATGTTCTTTTTCATGAAATCCATCCATCCAATGATCGATTCATCTGTCTTCCAAGTCCTAGAATCCCTCAATCCAATGGATCAGATTGACTCATCAACATATTTTCAAAAGCCCTCCATCATACCTAGACTGAAAACATAAAATTTTAAAGGAAAATGATCAATGTAATTAATAATTCTCAATTTGATTCCATAAAACAACAACTATACGAAAGGTTACAATTCTCAATAAAAATATGTTCACACAATGTTATCATTGTAAGTGTTTAGTTAAATATGTATCATCTACCAGATCATTAATGAGCCTCCTATATATAGGAAAATCATTAATGGTCATTTTTTCATGTTGGTTGCAATGACCATCGACATCATTCACATTTATAACTCATAATGATTCGAAAATTGATACTGATTGTTCAGAAAAAATTGAACCTAAATTATTTAGGAACAGTTTTTTTATCACCATCGACATTCTATTATGAATTTCTTATAATAGATATAATGTCAATCACTATGATTATAATATTTCGATTGCCTGATGGACTTATATATTAATAGTCAATCTAATAATTTGAGCATGGTCAATAAGATATATTATTAGTAATGTCAGTCTGAGGGTCATGGATTTTTCATTATGATATACTGGACATAAGTCTAACAAATATTATGAAGAGTATTTGATTTGATGTATCAGATGAACCTTCAGACCAAAGGACCAGATTGAATAATAAAAGTGTATAATTATTTTATATTATAACTATTTCAGTGATTAGTATAAAATAATATTTTCCACCAAAACATACTAAATTAGGTGTGATATTTAAACTTATAAAAAATGTGTTTTAAGAAACTATTTGGGATTTCTAAAACTAATGGAAGGAAAAGACAAAAGTAAAACTTGTGACTCAACAATATCCCTATTTTTAGAATAGAGAAAACACAACTATTAATATATAATAATATGACTTCTACATAATTATATCCCATTGTAGATTTAAAAAATAAAAATAATCACACGATTCATTGAATTGAGATGTTTGTTATACTAGAGATTGGATTTCCTGAACATGATAAGTAGGTTTTAGTATGTGTATGACTAGATATTTTTATGATGAGACTCAAATTACCCTGATATTTTAGGATATTTTTCATTTAGGTTGAGTTTTTGATCATTATCTCTATTTTTCTAATCAGGTTTTTTTGTTTAAACTAATATTATTCTATTTTTAATTGTTCCATCAATATTCATTGTGTAGTGACAAACTGTTGTGACATCTTCCACAATATCTATAAGGGGTTACAGTGGATTATCCTCCTTGGAATCCACAATTAGATGAATATCATATGGAGTTTACCATTCAAGAAGTTTGTGTCATATAAAAAATGTTCCAAAATTCATTAACATATTGGTTAGGGTATAATCAAATGTTATAAGAGAAATTGGTTGATCTGGTGAGTTTCTCTATACAAAACCAACCTCCTTTAGGGGTATAAAAGCTCTCTAGGAGGCATAATATTGAATAGAAAATATTTAATAGATATTTTACATTTTTTATAAACCTAACAATATACTCGGGATGTTCACAATGTTCATACAGGTGGTTTTGAGCAAGTGATGGTGGGATTCCACCATACCAGATGATATGTGCTTGAGTATATATTGGATGGTTTTGAAGACAATTTTCTTCTAGGAGACATATCAAGAGATCCTGGTTATTAAATAGTCCCTGAATTTCCACTCATTGTAGACGGGGTAGAAATCAATGTTATCATACACAATTAAATTAACATAGCTAGTTGGTTTTACACAAGGTTTAGTGAATAATGAGATATTGAAGGCTTAGAAGTATCTACCTGGTTTTGACTAGATATCAGATCGTATGTGATCATGAAGAAGAATTATACCTATTCAGAGATTTTTATAAAGTATTGAGAGAAGATATAGATATGGATGGTATGGTTGGATATTTTATCACTTCCACTATACACATAGGAATCTTTAGTGGTGAAAATGAGAAAAATTGGAAGTGAAATTATCATCACAAGTGTGATGAAGGTGGTTATCGGTAGTGGGCCTATTTTACACCATCAGTTAAATCTGATAGTGTGCCCATGGCATTCTGTTTTTCTGGAATGATCAGGTAGACTCAAATATCTTGTTCAGAACCTATAAATAAATGAATGTTTGTGGCCACTAAAACCCTTTAAAGGGATTCAGTCACTTCATGCCTATGCCTCATTGTGGTCATGTATTGTTTAATGCAATGGCTGCTATATTTTAGTTACATTCTTGAAGAACTGTAGGCTTCCTGCCAATGGCATCATGATTGAAGAACCATCACATAGTAGATCATTCTTTTATGCATACTGATGCAGGTCCAGATATAGTTATAGGTACCATCATTTTAACATCTTTTTTATTGACTAATTTTTTGATATTGATTTAAATGAATCCTTAATTTGATAATTTTTTGTTTATTTGAATAAAATCTCAATTGAAATCATGCACATTATTGAGGGGTTAATGACACATTTGGGGATGAGGAATGAGAAGGGGGTTTGGTGACATTGTTCGCTATCGATAGATGAGTCATAGTTAGTATGGTATTTTTTAATTCTCAATATAGATCAATTATTCATTAACATCAGGATGGAATATCATATAAATCACTATGAAGGGATTGATTTTTATCTCCAAGGTGTTTCATTTAGTTCTGTTGATTAGAGATCTCTATCGTTTCTAGGATAGTGGTATTGTAACGACCCAAAGTCTCATTAATGGAAATCCCTCTTGATCTAATTAAATGTCTCTTTATGTTTATATAAAATGTCAACTTCTTTGGTTTTATGATATGAATTTTGACCTTTGCTAATATAGCTGTTGAACAGTGATCACATGATTAGTATAAATATAGGGCTTTAACAAATCCAATTTACTCAGACAAAAGAAGTGATGTCCTCATCCAGTAGAATTGCCCCATATGAAGCCCATTTGTCGGAGCTCGGAAAAGTGGTGGCGTCTTTGGGATTCGCCCTTGACCAAACCCAATCTGAGATTCATCATTACAAGCTCGAACGTGACCATCTACGAGAAAAGTGGAAGTTGATTGAAATTACCACTTGAGTGATGTTATTCGAGCCACCCCAAGAGTCTGTCACCATTGCATACCTTACCCTTAGGTATTATGCGGAAATTTTAAGTGGTTATGTAAAAAATAAGTAGTACTATTTTCATTTACATTATTTTTCTGTATATAATAAGGAATATAATTTCTAGTCATTTTTGATACATTGTAAATAGTTTTTAAAGTAGAAATGGTTTTTTTAGTTATTATTTTATTAAAAAATCTATTTTTTTAAATTTAGATATTTTTTAATTAAATAATAATTTTAAAAAATAATATTATTATTATTAAATAAATTTTAATTAAATATAACTTATATTATAATTTTATGAATGCAATTAAATTTTTTATTAAGGTTTGAAAGCCATTTCTGTCAAAACCCGTGAATTTTTTATAAATGATGGTTTTTATTTTAAAAATAAAAATTAACATATTTAAAAAATTATTTAGATAAAATAAATTTTATTTCTGGAATCAGGATGTTGAAATTATCCAACGGTGATTTTTCCATAATTTTCTGAAATAGTCAAATTTTTGGGTAAAAATTATATTCTGTTTAAATA
The DNA here is from genome assembly GCA_963277665.1 of Viscum album. Lineage (NCBI taxonomy): Eukaryota > Viridiplantae > Streptophyta > Magnoliopsida > Santalales > Viscaceae > Viscum > Viscum album. Next base: position 540,734,952 of record OY728123.1, read on the forward strand.
TATAATGTGTTTTATGACATCATAATGACCCAATAGTGATGTAATAAAATACTATAATCTTTATTTTCGTCCAATATATGTTTTAGCATTAAAATAATGTGATTTTGGGTTTGTTTGACTTACTTTTCAAAGCATTAATGGACCCCTCAGGACTTATTCAACACCTTGCCATTTTAAATTAATTTCCTTAGGAGTGTGACTCTCCTCCACATAAGCAACCCTAATTTTTTAAGAATTTCGGAATTTGGCCTTATAAAATATTGTTTTCCTCTTCTCTTTTCCAAAAACCATGGGAAAAATCCATGGGATGGTTTGTGTTTTGGATTAATTTAATGTAAGGGGACCCAAACCTAAATAATAAAGAATTTCCTCACCTTTCCTATATAAACCCACCCAAGATCCCACTTACTCCACACTCAAAGCCCTTTTAGTTCGTCCAAACTCTTCCCTACTCCCTCTATAATCCTTCCAAGTTTCCCCAAGCTCCCAAGAATCCTCTCAAAAGCCTCTCTGTAGCCTTTGGTAGCACACTTCCAAGTAAGGGTTTTTTCTTCCTTTCACAATTTTTTCAATTTTTTTAAGTTGTAATTCCCTTTTAATTTCAATTATGAATGTTGGGGTATGGTTTATCATCTCCCCCATACTTCCCTCTTATTGTTTGAATGATGGGAGGCCCCTTTCGCTTTCATTAAATGCCTCCCATGTACACCTATTACTATGCTGAAATTCCGAAAGGAACTTCTCTCTCATCTTTTACATTCAAGCAATACATTTGTATCATGAATATAAATTCCATTAAAATTGTTGGGAAATGTATCTATATTACCTCCTTACTTTCCATTACATGTAAATATGACGAGAAACCCTTTTCTCTCTCATCAACAATTTTTATTAATTCTTATGTCACATTGTTACGCTGTCGAAATCACACCGATTTTCTAAGCCAATGCATTGTGAAGTGAATACCATGCCCATTTCTCCATCAAGGGAATTCACCTTTATGCACATTTACTTATAGATTATAAATATTCATGTATGAATTCAACATTCTTTTATCATGGAATAAATGATTATGTTTTATGAATCCATGTTTTATGATCCATGTGGCACACTTATGCATGAAATGAAATGTTTCCGAAGGGTGTGACCTTATAGCACTCCAATGCATTGGGTAATGTATAGTATCATTATACGTCATGTGATATGAGTGTTTACTCATGCTAATGAATGTTCAATGAGGGTTTACTCGTGCTTTATGTGCAATGAGGATTTACTCATGATCCATGTGCAATGAGCCTTGGCTCATGATAATTCTATGTTAAGTGTTGTTTCCACATTTCCATGTTATGATTATCATGCTTTATCATGCCTTTATGTTCATGTTTCTCTTGTGCTCTATTGATATGCCTAATTTATAACATGTATTGTACTCCTCATGTTATTCCATGTGTATTCCCTTACTGGGCTTTACAGATCACCCTTTTCTTATGCATGTCCTCACGTTATCCCATGCAATGCTAAGTACAAGGGAATGTAGTGGTCATGTAAAGGAAGTTTTCAATTAAGATGTTGTATTTCATGTTTCACGTTTTTATGTAATTATCCTAAGCCCCAAAGACACTAAAAGAGTCGATTTTCTTTGTTCTATCAAGTGATGTTTTATGTAATAAATCTTGTTTATGTATGTATTAAAAAGCAGGGTTGTCATAGTTGGTATCAGAGGATAGGTTTAGTTATTTTTGGGATTAGGAAACCCCAATAAAGCCTTCGATACATGACTAAGTATAATAAAAACATCCCTATGTTTTGGTAAGTACTGGGTAAGTGGTTTATCAAACAAATACATCCTTGTATGGATACGATCAGGTAGATGCGGCTCTGGCACAAATGTATCCTAGGTGTAAAACCCGAAAACACCACTTTGAGCTAGACTTGAATGGGAACTGGTGCACGACAACGGGCCTTGCTGCACTCTTGGTTATGACACTCCCAGGGGATATGTTTTGACAAATTCAAATGCTTATTATGAACCCTTATTAAGGGAATTAAAAAAATTCCCCTACGAATATATGTTAGAAATTAAATCATGAAAATCCTAGGTTGAAGCCTATAGACTCATGAGTAAGGAAATAAAAGTTTATTTATAAGTCATCAACTTTTGTCTTTGGATTACCATTTATGTGTTACCCCTAATATTCCTTTTATTCCAGCCAATGGCAGGTAATAGGAGGACTCGGGCTAACAATTGTTGTGAAGATCAATGTGATGATTGTACTAATGAGATGCCAAATCCAATGGGAGCGGGAATCATGAAATTTGTCTCGCTTCTCTCTCAGATAACTCAAGTTTTGAATAGAAACACGGGTCAAGAGGTATGTTCAACCCCCCCCCCCCCCACTATGAAAGAACAAGTCGCTATCGAGAGCTTCATGAGACAAAGGCCTCCTACATTTAGTGGATCATCTGATCCCACGATCGCTGGACAATGGATCAACTCCATTGAAAATATATTCTCCAAAATTAAATGTTCTAAACAAGATAAGGTTCTCCTGGAGGCTTATCGTGTGGAGTGTGAAGCTGATCAATGGTGGACGTTGATCAAAAATTAGAAGCCTGAGGAGGAGATCGAGGTATTGGAATGGAAGGATTTCTGGAATATGTTCTTCGATAAATATTTTCCACGCACCCTCCGACTTAAGATCGAAAGGGACTTCCTTTCACTCAAGAAAAACGATGAATAATCTGTTGGAGCGTACGAGGCAAACTTCACAAGGCTTTCATGTTACGCTTCCAGCTTTGTCGTTACCCCCTAATGCAATGTTGCCCACTTCTTTGGTGGGCTGAATCCTAGCCTGCGGAAAGCATTAGTGATCCGTGACTTCGAAAGCTATGAGGAAATTGTCCGATGTGCCCTCAAGGTCGAAATGGAGATCGGGGAATCGCAGTGGTATCATGGGGACATGAAGCGTAAGAGGGACTTCAATGCTGGTGGTCCGATGGATAAATCCAATGGTTCTAAGAAGATCCAACACCCCACTTTCCAAAAGTGAGGAAATAAGCACCCTGAAAATTGCCTTAAGGGGACAGGAAAATGCATCAGGTGTGGAAGAGAAGGGAACCTAGATGTTAACTATCGGCAAGAAAGTCCAGCGGCTGCGATAGAGGAGAGGACCACTCTATTCGAACCTCAATGCATTGTTCAATGCTACAGATGCAAAGAAACGATTTATTTTGCAAAACAGTTCCCTAATCCAATGGTATTCAGAGACAACAAACAACCTCCAAGGCAACAAGGAAGAGCTTTTTCCATCAATTCTGCCGATGTGAACTCCGACAACAAAGTGGTGATAGATACGATAGTAATTCATTCCATAATAGTGAACGTACTATTTGATTCAGGTTCTACGCCTTCTTTTATATCTCGAATGATTAGTAGAACAATCCCAGCACCACCACAAATCATGGAAGTAAAGATGTCGGTGAGTACGGCAAATGGGGAAATCCTTGCATCCCTGGAATATAAGTCCTCCCCTGTTATAGTCTGTGGATGGAATGTCCCAGCGAACCTCGTCATACTCCCACTGGTGGAATTTGATGCAATTCTTGGCATGGATTGGCTTTCCTTATATAGAGCCAATATAAATTGTCAGTAGAGGGAAATCACACTCCATATGGAGAATCGACCCCCGATTATTTACAAGTGCAAGGAGGAAGATAAATCTCCTTTAGCTCCATCATCTCAAGCATGGATATTACTACCTTATGAGCATGTGCATCTGGCTTAGATGATTGATTCCAAGGAAGAAACCATCCTTGATGAAATGCCCATTGTGAGGGAATTCGCTGAACTATTTCCCGAGGAACTGCATGGTCTTCCTCCTAGAAGAGATGTTGAGTTCTAAATTGAACATATACCTGGGGCACTACCAATATCCAAGACTCCATATAGAATGGCTTTTGTTGAGCTTGAAGAGCTGAAGAAACAACTATAAAAGAATCTGGATAAAGGGTTTACATTCCCAAGGGCTTCACCATGGGGTGCACCAGTCCTCTTCGTCAGGAAGAAGGATGGGTCAATGCGGCTTTGCATCTATTATCGTGAACTTAACAAAATCATGATAAAAAAATGTATCCTCTCCAAAGAATTGATGAATTGTTTGATCAGCTTTGTGGGGAAAAATACTTCTCCAAGGTGGACTTGTGGTTTGTATATTATCAAGTATGGGTGAAGAAGGAAGATATCCCCAAGACTGCTTTTTGAACAAGATACATGCACTATGAATTCTAAGTAATACCTTTCGGACTCACCAATGCTCCAGAAATCTTCATGGACTAAATGAATATAGACTTTATAGATTACCTCGACAAATTTTTGGTAGTCTTTATAGATGATATTCTTATATAATCCAATACCAAGGAGGATCATGAGGATCATTTAAGAACTGTACTAGAGACATTGTGAAAGGAGAAGCTCTAGGTAATGTACAGTGTAATGGCCCGGACCTCTCCAGTCCATTACATTGTGAAATGTTGGTGTTGGAGGTGTTTTGGGAGGTCAAGGGGAATTATCCCCAACACTTTGCCAATTTTATTCAGTTCTGTGAACAGTGTTTCCAGTTTTATGAATAGTAGCAGATCGGTCTCACCGATCGGTCTGACAGATTGGTGTGACAGATCAGTTTCACAGATCGGTGTGACAGATCATTTTCACAGATCGGTGTGACAGATCGGTTTCACAGATCGGTTTCACAGATCGGTTTCACAGATTGGTTTCACAGATCGGTGTGATAGATCGGTTTCACAGATCGGTGTGACAGATCAGTTTCACAGATCGGTGTGACAGATCAGTTTCACAGATCGGTGTGACAGATCGGTGTGACAGATCGGTTTCATAGATCGGTTTCACAGATCGGTTTCATGTACAGTAACGGTGGGTGAACATTGTTTCTAGACTCCTACAGTTTTGCCCATTTTGACGTTTCTTTTGACGTAAAATACATTTAAAGCCTTATTTTAAGGGCTCTTAAGGCCATTTCAAATTCCATAAATCCTATATTAATTATTCCTAAGTCATGGAATGTTTTAATTGGTCAAACCGCGTGGGTTAATGCGATCCGTTTTTAATGGAGAATTAACCGGATCTTAAACCGTCGCCCCATTAAATCTTAAAAAGGGACGAGATATCATTCTCCCTTGTTCATTCCATTTTTTCTAGGCTAAGAGACACTAGAACCTTTCAATCCTTTCCGTAGGAGTTGCACAATCAATCTTTACCTAGAGGATTGGTTCTATTCTGTTTTGGATGCAACTGAGCCGTGTCGATCAATCTTCGATATAAGGTATGTTGTATCGTCGTTCTTTTGGGGTTCATCTTCTCCTATCCTCTTTACCATAATTATACCATGTATTCTCAAAGATTCTAATGGATTTTCTTAGGGTTGGTTGGTACTGTCGTACCGCAGCATCCTCCGGTGGATGCAGTTGTCGCGAGGGGAGGATCGTGACCTGTTGTGTGGATAAAGAATGTGAGGAACTGTTTGAGGTAGGGGATTCATGGCTTCTCTAATTGTATATGTGGAATCGTAGAATTAGCATGATTTATCCCTTTGGATCACAATGAATTTTACCTAATTAAATACTTGAACCGGATTAAAAGAATTGGTTGATCGAATGTTGTTGCTTATTACCGTGATAACAGTTTGCCTCATGTTTTCCTAGATATAGTGATATCTATGTTTTCTTTGATTTGTTGTTCGTTCATGATAGAAATTGATTATGAACGTAAAGCCTGAATTAATTGTTAATTAATTGGCTAAAGATAAAGAGGAATGTAAATTAATCTGGTTATTTTCGTTGTTGTAGTTGTTCTAATTTGAGGATAATCAAATTAGGGAAGTAAGCATGGTTATTTAATTGTGATAGCTTGCTGATTAGGTATCCATGATTGGAACCTACGAATAAAAAATCTGCCAATTCAATATGGATTAAAGAACAGATTATGTGGGAATTTCTTAAAGGGTTCTGAGTTACCCTCTTGTTTGTTAAAGGGTCAAGAGCCCATGATGTGATGTTTGTTTTCCTGCTGCTTGTGTTGTGATATGAGCCTGGATGGTTGTTGTGATATGTGGAGACATGGAGGCCTTGTGGTTATGGCAGCAGATGACGCCTAGAGTGGCAAGATGCATCAGTTTATGTATATGGGTGCCAGGGAGGACACCAGGGGTGGTGGAATGGGATGGATGTGGTTATTGGTTGCTTGCGGGTTTTAATGAATGTTAATCTGCTTTGCTTTTCCCCGCTGCTCAAGGCAGCTGGTCTTGCTACCCTTCTTCCGAAGGTGGCGAAGACGCGCGGGGTATGCCACGTGCTTTCCGTGTTTAGCCTCTTGAGGTAGAATGGGTATATGCTCTTTCTATAGGTGGAAAAGACTCGACGGGTAGTATATCTATTCACCGTGTTGAGCCTCCTTTGTGTTTAGAAGCATATGATGTTTTTCTAGAATGCATGGGAATGTGGAAAAGTAATTCTGTAATGAATGTTCGATTAAATGGTGAAAATCTACGGGGATGGAGATGCTGGAATTTAAAGGTGATGTAAATCTTAAAAAGGAGAAGTTGTTTTTGAATGTGATGCCAATTCAGTTTGATGTGGAATTGTTCATTCTTAATTAATGTTTAAAGAATTAATTAACATACAGTGGAACTGATAAAATGAGAATGGAGTAATCTAATGAATCTCTTCAAATGTTTGTGTCCTTATAGGATAACTAGTCTTAGAAGTAACAGCCTGGAGTCTGAGAGACGTTAGCTGCAGTTGTATCTAAGACTAGGTAATGCCCATAGTGTGGATGTGAGTTACTTATATATTCTGTACTTTTTGTGTTTCTATACGCTACTCCACCCTGTCGTTAAGGGCAACTGACACCCCGGGGATTCTGAACCCTATGGGGGTGTTTTCCCCAACATTCTAATGGGAGGTTCAATGGCTGACTACCCCCTTTGGATCCGCTCTCTTCTCTTGGTAGATACATATGCCAGGAGGCACAGTGGTTAGTTACCCCATATATGTGTGTAGAGGGTTGTAATGGATTGTGGTTATTCACACACATATATTCTGGATATAGTATCCTACGGACCACTATAGGTGTAACGTGTATAGGCTATGATGGCTTGAGGATCCTTACTCAGCGTATGGGATGTAATAGCTTGAGGTATTATACCCGACATATGATACACGTTATGCGAGCTGTGGTGGCTCCTGGAAATTACCTGGTTACTTTTGGTTGTGAGGACGGTGTGGTGCTTCGCCCAGGTGTCTGCGGGAAATCCTTTGTGGTGCACGAGGTGTAGATTGTGGAGCTTAGCCCAGGTGTCTGCAGACAAGACTTTGGAGAGTGATGCACAAGATGTATGTCGTTGGGGCAAAGCGGAAAACCAGTGGGGAAGTAGTAGAGGGGTACCCCTGATATTCATTACTATAGGCTATATTCTTGTATGCGTTACTTGGTGAGAGTAGCCATGGTGAGGTTGCGAACACAGTATACCTGTTTAGGTGACGAGTTAGTTTCACTTGTTGTTCACTGGGCTTTAGCATGATTTCTTTACTTTTGCACGAGATTCTTGGGGAGGATCCTACTGAGTATACTGTTATACTCACCCTATGTACATATAAACTGTTTTTCAGGTCACTTGCAGCAGGTTGGAGATCAAGCTGGTTACTACTAGCTTGAGGTTGGAGGAGGAGCTGTTTGGGCTTGTGGTCGCTATCTTTTTACTTTCTTTTGGGTACTTTTAGTTTCCCCTTTCAGTTGTATTACTTTTGCATGACATTTCATATATGTACTTGGTTACCTTTTATATTTCAGTTTTGAGTTGGAGTTGATTGGAGTCTATTCTATCTCTCTCTTCTGCATGTGTTCTCTTAGAGGGTAATTCCTCCCATTTGTATGTTATTATACCCTCGGTGCTAGTCGCCAACCCGGGGCCTACTGGAGGCGGGACTCGGGGGTCATTATCTCCCTTTTCACATTGCCGGCCCAGGAGGGGTACACTTTGTGGGGAGGGGGTCGTGACAGAGTGGTATCAGAGGTCTGGTTGAGGGATAGGATGGAGTTTGGAGTTAGGCACAGGTTAGGATGCATGGGATGGTAGGGAAACGGTGTCATTCATTTTTAGCAAGTGGGGTAAACACTGGAGACCGGCAGAGACATAGGCGTTCAAGGCCCCCTATGATCTATTGCACGGACCTTTAAGTTTACGATGGCTACTAAACAAAGTGATACTGGTTGCAGGGTATAGACCTAGGAAAGGATCATGCATCATTATTCTTTGCTCCTGTGTTTGAATGGATAGACCTTGGGATAGGTAACATAAAATTAATAAAACAAAATAATTAATTAATTAATGTTGAGTCTTCCATATTCCATGCATAGGAGCTCTAACGGTTGTTATTTTACAGGTATGGCTCCAGGTCGACGTCCTCGTCAGGTTTGCGCAGAAGGTGCCCAGCAGTTTGTTCCAACAGATCACCGCCGGGTAGAGGTTGACGACGATGACACTTGGAGGAAGACACTCCGAGAGTTTCATCACCAGAGTCTATAGAAGTACGAGGGCTCCGTTTCAGATGCAATCACAGAAGACTGGTTGGAGGAGGTCGAGATAGGCTTCAGTTCGATTCGTGCTCGAAAGGAACACTGGGTGTCCTTGGTTGTGACGATGTTGCGTGGAGCAGCGAGACAGTGGTGGTTCTTGTTCCTCGGGGATCGTGAGGAGTCAGCGATCTCATGGGAGGAGTTTCGAGACAGGTTTAGAGTCGAGTTTCTTTCTTCGATTGCGAAGGCGTCCAATCGCCAGGAGCTTCTTACCCTTCGACAGGGGAGCTCTAGTGTTTGAGAGTTTGGAATTCGTTTCAGGAACCTTCTACGATATTCTTCAGACCTGTTACCAGGTCAGGAGGCCAGGGCGAGGCATTTCTAGGAGGTTTTGCATCCAGAGATCTACCGCCTGGTCACCCAATTTATGCTGAAGACATATCTTGAGGTGCTGGCGAGGGCAGAGGTTGTTGAGAGGAATTTGGCTAGGACCGGATCGTCACGAGAGGGGAATCGTCATGATTCCTCACGAATTAGATCTGTGGTTCGGGGTTCCCAGTTTTCAGGACAGAAGAGTTTCTGTTCACCTGGGGGTAGGTCCCAGCCCTTCCCATCTCGTTTCTATGGAGGCAGAAACTCTCAGGCCTATGCCAAGGGATCAGGAGCTTGTTTTTCTTATGGTGGTCGTGGTCATCAGCAGCGGGAGTGACCGAATTTTCAGAGCAGTCATCATGCACCAGGCGCTCCACTCCAGGTTCCTCTGTTGAGGCAGTTCCAGCCGAGGCAGCAGCAGCAGGTTGCACCAGTTTTAGATCACCAGAGGGTAGATGGAGCAGGCAGGGGACAGCCCCACGACGCTCCCCGTCCTCAGAGAGCAGAGCGCGGCCATGGTGGTGGTCGTCATCAGGGTCAGAGAGGCCGTGGAGGTGGTCGTGGTCAGCTTCATGCTCTAGCGTTGCTAGCTCCAGGCGATCCAGACGTCGTCCGAGGTACCCTTTGCTTGTTTTCTACCTTGGTGTATGCCTTGTTTGATTCAGGAGCAACACACTCCTTTATATCCCCTACCCTTGTCCACGCTTTGGGACTTGAGGTAGAGAGGCTTCCAGTTCCCTTGGAATTGACTACGCCAGTTGGAGGTCAAGCTAGCTTGTTTGAAGTATGTAGAGACTGTGAGGTAGTGTTGGGGAAGCACCTCTCTTGGGGAGATTTCCAATGTTTACGAATACAACCATATGATGTCATCCTCGGCATGGATTGGTTGTATTCGGTGCAGCCTATTGTGGATTTCTACAGGAAGAAGGTCATTTTCTTTGATGAAGATGGAGAGGAAGTGGTGTTTGTTGGTGAGAGAGATCCTCAAATGAATCATAGACGAGTTTCATCCTTATCATCCACGATGGCTGGGATGATGCTGAGTTCTTCATAGGTTCAATAGTTGGCGTTTCCTAGGGTCGTAGAGGAGTACCCTGATGTATTTACAAGAGAGGTTGTATCCTTACCACCTCAACGAGAGATCGAGTTTGGGATCGATCTACAGCCAGGAGCATCCCCTATCTCTATGTCTCCATATAGGATGGACCCTTCTGAGTTACGAGAGCTACGTATTCAGTTTGATGGTCTGTTGTAGTGTGGTTTTGTTCGGCCAAGCGTGTCACCGTGGGGTGCACCAGTTTTGTTTGTGAAAAAGGTTGATGGCAGTTTGCGGTTGTTTAACGATTATCGTCGATTAAACAAAGTGAAAATAAAGAATCGCTATCCTCTTCCACGGATTGATGACCTATTCGATCAATTGAAGGGTGCATGTTGGTTCTCAAAGATCGACTTGCGGTCAGGATATCATCAGATGCATGTAAAGGATGAGGATATTCTGAAGACTGCTTTTCGTTGTCGTCATGGGCATTATGAGTTTGTTGTAATGCCATTCGGTATGACGAATGCTCCAGCAGTTTTCATGGGGTTGATGAATGCTGTGTTCCGTGAATTCCTGGACAAGTTTGTTGTGGTTTTCATCGATGAAATCCTTGTGTACTCTACATCTGAAGAAGAGCATGCAGAGCATCTATGAGTCGTTTTGAGTGTTCTTCGCCAACATAAGTTGTTTGGGAAGTTGTCCAAGTGTGAGTTTTGGGCTCGAGAAGTTCGTTTCTTGGGGCATGTTGTCTCCCAATAGGGAGTAGCTGTGGATCCTTCGAAGATAGAAGCAGTGGTGTCATGGGTAGCCCCCAAGACCGTGTCAGAGGTGCAAAGTTTCCTTGGTCTCGCAGGCTATTATAGGAGGTTTGTAGCCAATTTATCCCGAGTTGCGACACCTCTGACAGCTTTGACCAAGAAGGATCAAGCGTTCATATGGACTGATCAGTGTCAGGAAGCTTTCGAATATCTAAAGGAGAAGTTGGTAAGTGCTCCAGTACTTTGACTTCCAGCGGAGGGAGTCCAGTTTGATGTTTTCTGGGATGCTTCACATATGGGGCTAGGCTGTGTTCTCATGCAGCAAAGGTCAGTTGTTTCTTATGGGTCCCGACAATTGTGTCCCCATGAACGCAACTATGCCACCCATGATCATGAGTTGGAAGCCGTGGTGTTTGCTCTGAAGTTGTGGAGACATTACCTCATTGGTGAGCACTTTGTGGTTTTCACTGATCATAAGAGTTTGAGGTATGTTTTCTCCCAACGTGACTTGAACTTGAGGAAGCGTCAGTAGATGGAGTTCTTGCAGGAATACGACTTTGAAATATTGTATACACCTGGAAAAGGGAATGTTGTAGCTGATGCACTAAGCCTAAATTCACGTAATGATGTTGTGCGTGAATCTGGTGATTCTTGGAGAGTAATGGAGGAACTGTCAGCATTACATCTTGATATGGGAGAATTTGGGGGTAGAGTTTGTCTTTTTCAGATGACGGTGCAGTCATCCCTGATGCAGAAGGTGGAAGAGTCTCAGTTGGGTGATCTAGAGGTGGAAGTTTGGAGATATAGAGTTGTTTGTGGGAAGGCCCCTGATGGTTGGTCGGAGGATGAACAACACCGAGTGTTGTATCATGGAAGGCTGTTTGTTCCCTTGGAGATGCACGAGATGGTTCTCCAAGAGTTCCATAGTTCACCCTTGGCATTACATCCTGGTGTGACGAAGATGTACCGATCCTTAAGGAGTCAGTTCTGGTGGCCTGGGCTGAAACGTATGGTTTCAGAGTGTGTGTTTCGATGTTTATTCTGCCAGAAGGTGAAGGCCGAACACCGTGTTCCTGGTGGTATTCTCCAACACATAGAGATTCCTCAGTGGAAGTGGGAGGACATCTCAATGGACATTGTTACAGGTTTACCTTGAGCTCGGGGAGGAAATGATTCTATATGGGTGGTAGTGGATCGTTTAACTAAATCAGGCCACTTCATAGCAATCAAGGAGTCGAGTTCAGTGGAGGTTTTGTCGAGGCAGTATCTGGAGGAGGTGGTGAGGCTTCACGGAGTTCCTAGGACGATCATTTCTGATCGAGATCCTCGTTTTACCTCTAGGGTTTGGAGAGGTCTCCAGCATGCTTTTGGCTCTCAACTCTACCTTAGCACTGCTTTTCATCCTCAAACGGATGGTCAGACAGAGCGAACCATCCAGACTCTTGAAGACATGCTGCGCTCTTGTGTTCTTGATTTTGGAGGTTCATGGGTGAAGCAGTTACCCTTGGTAGAGTTCGCTTACAATAATAGTTTTCACTCTACCATCGGTATGGCGCCGTTTGAAGCCTTGTCTGGCCGGCCATGCCGTTATCCGTTGTGCTGGACTGGGGTCGGAGAGTCAGCAATTCTCAGACCAGAACTAGTGCAGAATACAACAGAGATGGTTCAGGTGATTCGTGAGAGGATGAAGACAACACAAGATCATCAGAAATCATATGTTGATCAAAGAAGGAGACCGTTAGAGTTTAATGTTGGGGGTCATGTGTTTCTAAAGGTGACTCCCCATCGTGGGCAGTGAAGGTTTGGTCGTGGAAGTAAGATTTATCCCCGGTTTGTTGGGCCTTTCGAGGTGTTAGCTCATGTTGGAGCTGTGGCGTATCGAGTAGCACTTCCCCCTCATATGAGTCGGATACATGATATCTTCCATGTATCACAGCTCCGTCGTTATCTTCATGATGAATCTCATGTTATCGATTGGGGAGAGATTGATATTGACGATGATGCAACCTTCGAGGAGCGACCTGTGGAGATCCAAGACCGCAAGGAGAAAGTGTTGCATGGGCGTTCTATCCCCTTAGTTCGTGTCTTGTGGCGACACGGTGGCATGGAGGAGAGTACCTGGGAGCATGAGTCATAGATACGTGCTCAGTACCCTGATTTGTTTAATTTTTAACTCCTTTAATGTAATGATGTTTCCTCTCTGGTTAGACCTTTCATGTTTTATTTATGTACCTTTGTTGTGATGTTGTGAATGAATTGTTTGGGTATGGATTGTTTGTTCTCGAATGTCATAGTTTTGTTCCTGCTTTCGAACAACTCATGGTGGTTTTTCTCTAAGAGGTATCTTATGGGGTGGTTTTTCGGACCCCTCTTCTCTTCCGGGTTGGTTTTTAATTCTCGAGGACGAGAATGTTTTGAGAGGTATCTAATGTAATGGCCCAGACCTCTCCGGTCCATTACTTTGTGAAATGTTCGTGTTGGAGGTGTTCTGGGAGGTCAAGGGGACTTATCCCCAACACTTTGCCAATTTTTTTCAGTACTGTGAACAGTGTTTCCAGTTTAATGAACTGTAACAGATCGGTCTCACCGATCGGTCTGACAGATCGGTGTGACAGATCAGTTTCACAGATCGGTGTGACAGATCGGTTTCACAGATCGGTGTGACAGATCGGTTTCACAGATCGGTTTCACAGATCGGTTTCACAGATCGGTGTGACAGATCAGTTTCACAGATCGGTGTGACAGATCAGTGTCACAGATCGGTGTGACAGATCGGTCTCACAGATCGGTTTCACAGATCGGTTTCACAGATCGGTTTCATGTACAGTAATGGTGGGTGAGCAATGTTTCCAGACTCCTACAGTTTTTCCCCTTTTGACGTTTCTTTTGATGTAAAATACATTTAAAGCCATATTTTAAGGGCTCTTAAGGCCGTTTCAAATGCCATAAATCCTATATTAATTATTCCTAAGGCTTGGAATGTTTTACTTGGTCAAACCGCGTGGGTTAATGCGATCCGTTTTTAATGGAGAATTAACCTGATCTTAAACTGTCGCCCCATTAAATCTTAAAAAGGGACGAGATATCATTCTCCCTTTTTCTTTCAATTTGTTCTCAGCTAAGAGACACTAGAACCTTTCAATCCTTTCCGTAGTAGTTGCACAATCAATCTTTACCCCGAGGATTGGTTCTGTTCAGTTTTGGATGCAACTGAGCCGTATCGATCAATCTTCGATATAAGGTATGTTGTATCGTCGTTCTTTTGGGGTTCATCTTCTCCTATCCTCTTTTCCATAATTATACCATGTATTATCCATGATTCTAATGGATTTTCTTAGGGTTGGTTGGTACTGTCGTACCGCAGCATTCTCCGGTGGATGCAGTTGTCGCGAGGGGAGGATCGTGACGTGTTGTGTGGATAAAGAACGCGAGGAACTGTTTGAGGTAGGGGATTCATGGCTTCTCTAATTATATATGTGCAATCGTAGAATTATCATGATTTATCCCTTTGGATCACAATGAAATTAACCTAATTAAATACTTGAACCAGATTAAAAGAATTGGTTGATCGCATGTTGTTGCTTATTACCGTGATAACGGTTTGCCTCATGTTTTCCTAGATATAGTGATATCTATGTTTTCTTTGATTTGTTGTTCATTCATGATAGAAATTGATAATGAACGTAAAGCCAGAATTAATTGTTAATTAATTGGCTAAAGATAAAGAGGCATGTAAATTAATCTGGTTATTGTCGTTCTTGTAGTTGTTCTAATTTGAGGATAATCAAATTAGGGAAGTAAGCATGGTTATTTAATTGTGATAGCTTGCTGATTGGGTATCCATGATTGGAACCTACGAATAACAAATCTGCCAATTCAATATGGATTAAAGAACAGATTATGTGGGAATTTCTAAAAGGGTTCTGAGTTACCCTCTTGTTTGTCAAAGGGTCAAGAGCCCATGATGTGATGTTTGTTTTCCTGCTTCTTGTGCTGTGATGTGAGCCTGGATGGTTGTTGTGATATGTGGAGGCATGGAGGCCTTGTGGTTATGGCAGCAGATGACGCCTAGAGTGGTGAGATGCATAACTTTATACATATGGGTGTCGGGGAGGACACCAGGGGTGATGGAATGGGATGAATGTGGTTACTAGTTGCTTGCGGTTTTCTTGAATGTTAATCAGCTTTGCTTTTCCCCACTGTTCAAGGCAGCTGGTCTTGCTACCCTTCTTCTGATGGAGGCGAAGACGCGCGGGGTATGCCACATGCTTTCCGTGTTTAGCCTCTCGAGGGAGAATGGGTATATGCTCTTTCTATAGGCGGCAACTACTCGACGGGTAGTATATCTATTCACCGTGTTGAGCCTCCTTTGTGTTTAGAAGCATAGGATGTTTTTCTAGAATGCCTGGGAATGTGGAGAAGTAATTCTATAATGAATGTTGGATTAAATGGTGAAAATATACGGGGATGGAGATGCTGGAATTTAAAGGTGATGTGAATCTTAAAAAGGAGTAGTTGTTTCTGAATGTGATGCCAATTCAGTTTGATGTGGAATTGTTCATTATTAATTAATGTTTATAGAATTAATTAACGTACAATGGAACTGATAAAATGAGAATGGAGTAATCTAATGAATCTCTTCAAATGTTTGTGTGCTTATAGGATACCTAGTCTTAGAAGTAGTAGCCTGGAGTCTGAGAGATGTTAGCTGCAGTTGTATCTAAGACTAGGTAATGCCCATAGTGTGGATGTGAGTTACTTATATATTCTGTACTTTTTGTGTTTCTATATGCTACTCCACCCTTTCGGTAAGGGAAAGTGACACCCTGGGGATTCTGAGCCATGTGGGGGTGTTTTCCCCAACATTCTGATGGGAGGTTGAATGCCTGGCTACCCCCTTTGGCTCCGCTCTCTTCTCTTGGTAGATACTTGTGCCATGAGGCACAATGGTTAGTTACTCCATATATGTGTGTAGAGGGCTGTAATGGCTTCTGGTTATTCACAGACATATATTCTGGATATAGTATCCTACGGACTACTATAGGTGTAACGTGTATAGGCTATGATGGCTTGAGGATCCTTACTCGGCATATGGGCTGTAATGGATTGAGGTATTATACCCGACATATGACACACGTTATGCGAGCTGTGGTGGCTCCCGGAAATTACTTGGTTACTTTTGGTTGTGAGGATGGTGTGGTGCTTCGCACAGGTGTCTGCGGGAAAGCCTTTGTGGTGCACGAGGTGCAGATTATGGAGCTTAGCCCAGGTGTTTGCGGGAAAGCCTTTGGAGAGAGATGCACATGACGTATGTCGTTGGGGAAAAGCAGCAAACCAGTGGGGAAGTAGTAGCGGGGTACCCCTGATATTATTTACTATAGGCTATATTCTTGTATGTGTTACTTGGTGAGAGTAGCCATGGTGAGGTTGGGAACATAGTATACATGTTTAGGTGACGAGTTAGTTTCACTTGTTGTTCACTGGGCTTTATCATGCTTTCTTTACTTTTGCATGAGAGTCTTGGGGAGGATCCTACTGAGTATACTGTTATACTCACCCTATGTACATATTAACTATTTTTCAGGTCACTTGGAGCAGGTTGGAGATCAAGCTGGTTACTACTAGCTTGCGGTTGGAGGAGGAGCTGTTCGGGCTTGTGGTCACTGTCGTTTTACTTACTTTTGGGTACTTTTAGTTTCCCCTTTCAGTTGTAGTACTTTTTCATGACATTTCATATATGTAATTGGTTTCCTTTTATATTTCAGTTCTGAGTTGGAGTTGATTGGAGTCTATTCTATCTCTCTCTTCTACATGTGTTCTCTTAGAGGGTAATGCCTCCCATTTGTATGTTATTATACCCTCGGTGCTAGTCGCCAACCCGGGGGCTACTAGAGGCGGGACTCGGGGGTCATTATCTCCCTTTTCACATTGCCGGCCCACGAGGGGTACACTTTGTGGGGAGGGGGTCGTGACATACAGAATGTTTGAGTTCTGGTTGAAGGATGTCTCATTCAAGGGCCATATCATCCCAAGAAATGGGATATCTCTGGATCCCTCCAAAACAGATGCAATTAAGGGTTGGCTGATGCCAACATCGGTAACGAATATCCGTAGATTCTTGGGGTTAGCTGGATATTATAAACGATTTGTGAGAAATTTCTCCCGATTGTTCAACCCTCTTACCATGATAACTCAAAAAGGAGTAAAGTTTTCTTGGAGTGATGAATGCGAAGAAAGCATCAAGGAGTTGAAAAAGAGGCTTATCACTGTGCCCATGCTCACATTACCCACAAGTGGGGAACATTTTGTTGTTTTAACTGATTCTTCAAAGAAGGGATTAGGTTGCGTGCTGATGCACAATGATAAAGTTATATCATATGCCTCAATGTAGTTGAAAATACATGAGAGAAACTATCCAACGCATGATCTAGAGTTGGCGGCGGTGATCTTTGCCTTGAAAATCTGGCGGCATTATCTCTATAGAATGAAATGTGAGATATATACTAACCACAAGAGTCATAAGTATATATTACAACCGAAAGTGCTTAATATGCACCGGATAAGATGGATAGAGCTCATCAAGGATTATGACTATTCAATACATTACCACCCAGGAAAAGAGAACAAGGTGGAAGATTCCCTAAGTAGAAAGGACCCACCAATTATACCAATGATGTGAATTGAGAAGGAACCAATCATCTTAGACTAGATGAAGATGGACATGGGAATCATAAAGAAGGTAACATCATCAATCCTTTCACAATTTATTTCTCAACCATCTCTTTTGGAAAGGATAAAGGATGCTCAAAAGGATGATGTGGGAATTCAGGAAAAAGTGGAAGCTATCAAAAAAGGGAAATCCTCAGATTTTAATGTTAATGAAGAAGGAATTGTGCGGTTTGGAAAAAGACTATGTGTTCCATCAAGTCAGGAGATGAAGAAGAAACTTTTGGATGATCCACATTGTTCAAATTTCTATATTCACCGAGGGAGCACAAAGATGTATCATGTTCTCCGAGAAAACTTTCGGTGGGACAATATGAAGAAAGTGATCGCTCAATATACATCAAAGTGCCTGGTGTGTAAGCAAGTGAAGACAGAGAGGTAGAAGTCTATGGGGATGATGCAACCATTGCCCATACCAGCATGGAAAGGGGAGAACATCACCATGGAATTTGTCACCAGACATCCAAGGACATCCAAAGGCAACAATGCAATCTGGGTTTTTGTGTATTGTCTTAAAAAGATTGCACACTTCATTGCTATTCAGGTGGATTTATCTTTGGATCAACTGGCACGGATATATATCAGGGAAGTGGTAAGGTTGTATGGAGTACCACTATCTATGGTGTCTGACCGATATCCAAGATTCAGCTCTATGTTTTGGATGAGTCTTCAACATGATCTGAATACTGAAATGAACTTCAGTATGGCCTATCATCCTCAAACTGATGGCCAATCCAAGTGGACTATCCAAAAACATGAGGATATATTGAGAGCATACTCAATGGACTTTAAAAGAGGATGATATCAACATCATCCTCTGGTTGAGTTCTCTTATAATAACAGTTTCCACTCGAGCATCCAAATGGCACCATATGAAGCCCTGTATGGGAAAAGGTGCAGAACACCCACATGTTGGGATGAGGTCGGTGAACGTAAGCTGATTGGACCAGAAATGGTTGAGGAAATGGAGGAGAAGGTGAAAACCATTCAGCAACATATCATGACAGCTCAGAGTCGACAGAGGAGTTATGCAGATAACCGTCGACGAGACCTTGAGATTAAAAATGGAGGCATGGTTTTTCTACGCATATCTCCATGGAAGAAGGTCATGAGGTTTGGAAAGAAAGGGAAGTTAAGACCAAGGTTCATCGGCCCCTTCTAGATTCTTGATCGTGTCAGGGTTGTGGCCTATCGACTAGCACTTCCTCCTACCATGGCCAATGTACATGATGTCTTTCATGTATCCCTCTTAAGGAAGTACATACAGGACCCTTCACATGTAATCTCTTCTGAGGTGGTACAATTGGAAGATGATCTTTATTATGAGGAGAAACCAGTGAAGATCTTAGATCGTAGGGAAAAATTTCTACGAAATAATAAAATTCCCCTCGTCAAGGTGTTGTGGAGAAACCACATGATTGATGAAGTGACTTGGGAATCAGAGGATATGATGAAGCTGATTTACCCAAATTTGTTTTAGTGTGGGAAAAGGAAAATTTCAAGGGCGAAATTTTTTAAGGGGGAATATTGTAACGACCCAACGTTTCAATAATGGAAATCCCTATTGATCTAATTAAATGTCTCTTTATGTTTATAAAAAATTGCATCTTCTTTGGTTTTATGATAAGAATTTTGATCGTTGCTAATATAGCTGTTGAACAGTGATCACATGATTAGTATTAATATAGGGATTTAACAAATCCAATTAACTCAGACAAAAGAAGAGATGGCCTCATCCCGTAGAATTTCCCCACACGAAGCCCATTTGTCGGAGATCGTTTAAGAGGTGGCCTCATTGGGCTTCTCCCTTGACCAAGCCCAAGTTGTGCTTCATCATGTCAAGCTCGAACGTGACCGTCTGCGGGAAATGTGGAAGTTCATTGAAATTACCACTCGAGCGATGTTATCCGAGCCACCCCAAGAGTCGGTCACCTTCGCACACCTTACCCGTATGTCTTATGCGGCTGTTTTAAGGGGCTATGTAACAAATAAGTAGTACTATGTTCATGTACATTATTTTTTTGTACCTAATAATGAATATAATTTCTAGTCATTTTTGATACATTGTAAATAGTTTTTAAAGTAGAAATGGTGTTTTTAGTTATTATTTAATTAAAAAATCTATTTTATTAAATTAAGGGATTTTTTAATTAAATAATATTATAATAAAATAATATTATTATCATTAAATTAATTTTTATTAAATATAAATGATCTTATAATTTTTTGAATGCAATTAAAATTTTTATTAAGGATTGAAAGCCATTTTTGTCAATACCCATGAATTTTCGATAAATGTTGGTTTTTATATTAAAAGTGAAAATTAACATATATAGAAAAGTATTTAGATAAAATAAATTTTATTTCATTAATCAGGATGTCGAAATTATCCAATGGTGAATTTTTCATAATTTTCTGAGATAGTCAAATTTTTGGGTAAAAATTAAATACCGTTTAAATATATAATGTGTTTTATGACATCAAAATGACCCAATAGTGATGTAATTATATAATATAATATTTATTTTCGGCCAATATATGTTCTAACATTAAAATAATGTGATTTTGGGTTTGTTTGAATTACTTTTAAAAGCATTAATGGACCCCTCAAGACTTATTCAACACCTTGCCTTTTTAAATTAATTTACATGGGAGTGTGACTCACCTCCACATAAGCAACCCTAATATTTTAAGAAGTTTGGACTTTGGCCTTATAAAATATTTTTTTCCTCATCCCTTTTCCAAGAACCATTGGAAAAAACCATGGGATGGTTTGTGGTTTGGATTAATTTAATGTAAGGGGACCCAAACCTAAATAATAACGAATTCATTCATCTTTCCTATATAAACCCACCCAAGCTCCAACTTCCTCCTAACTCAAAGCACTTATAGTTCTTCCAAACTCTTCCATACTCTCTCTATAATCCTCCAAAGGTTCCCCAATCTCACAAGAAGCCTCTCACAAGCCTCTCTCTTTCCTTTGGAAGCACACTTCCAAGTAAGGGTTTTTTCTTCCTTTCTCATTTTTGGCAATTTTCATTAAGTTGTATTTACCTTTTAATTTCAATTATGAATGTTGTTGTATAGTATTTCACCTCCCGCATAATACCCTATTATTGTTTGAATGATGGGGATCCCCTTTCTCTCTCATCAACCATTTTTATGAATTTTTATGTCACGCCGTTACGCTGCCGAAATCACACCGATTTTCTAACCCAATGTCATTGTGTAGTGAATACCATGACCATTTCTCCATCAATGGTATTCACCTTTATGCACATTTACTTATTAATTATAAAGTTTCATTTATGAATTCCACATTCATTTATAATGGAATAAATGATTATGTTTCATGAATCCATGTTTTATGATCCATGTGGTACACTTATGCATGAATTGAAATGTTTAAGAAGGGTGCGCCCTTATAGCACTCCAATGCATTGGGTAAAGTGTAGTATCATGATACGTCATGTGAAATGAGTGTTGACTCATGCTAATTCAACTGAAATAAGGTTTTACTCATGCTTTATGTGCAATGAGGATTAAATCATGCTTCATGTGCAATGAGCCATGGCTCATGCTAATTCCAAGTTAAGTGTTTTTGCCACATTTCCATGTTATGATTATCATGCTTTATCATGCCTTTATGTTAATGTTTCTCTTTTTCTATATTGATATGCCTAATGTCTAAGATGTATTTTACTCCTCATGTTATTTCATGTGTATTCCCTTACTGGGCTATATATCTCACCCTTTTCTTATGCATCTACTCAGGTTATCCCATGCAATGCTAAGTACGAGGGAATGTAGTGGTCATGTAAGGATGTTTTGAATAAAGATGTTTTATTTCATGTTTCAAGTTTTTATGTAATGATCCTATTCCCCAAAGACACTAAACCTATTGATCTTCTTTTTTGTATCATGTTAAGTTTTATGTAATAAATCATGTTTAAGTTTGTATTAAAAATATGGGTTGTCATAGGGATTCTGTTTTTGGTAATGCAAGAACATTCTTCCTAGTGATTAAGTGTTTTTTATATAAATTTTTAGTTAAGTGTGATATTTATTTTCTATATTTGTGTACTTAAAATAGTAATAAGGTATTTCATTGATGCCATCCTAGGACACTCGTATGGGATACCTTTTGAGAGGGAGATATACTTTATGGTTGATATGGTTTTGGATACAAAGCCAATCCCAAAACCTTATTATCAGATGGAACCCACAGGGATGACATATCCCATGATCCAATTTTGTGTTATGATGTGAGATGGTTTTTCTACCCCAGTGTTTCCCCTTGGGATTCCATAGAGATATTTTTCAAGAAGAAATATAGTTAAATTAGTTTATTTGGATGCTATTAGATGTTGAACCATGTCATTATTAAGAATAAGTATTAATTGATCCAAATATATATGACTTGTGGGACCAATTAATGAGGGGAAATTGGGTATTAATGATCGATCTTCTATTAGGTTTTAATGATCTAATATTTCTAGAGTATTTTATTCTAAACAAGGTTTTATGAATCAGTATGAACATTATTAATATCATTTGATGAATTTTGGTGTGGCTAAAAATCCTAATGTTTTTATGGAATTGATGAACCATAAATTCCATCATTATCTCAACACTTTTGTGGGAGTGATCATGGATAATTGTTTAGTTTATTCATTATCTGATTATGAGAATGAGAACAAGATGACGGTAGTTTTGAAACCTTTACAAGTCCCCAATAGTTTGGATTTCTTTCAAAATGTCATTTCTGGATTCCAGAAGTGTTGTTCTTGGAACTTGAAATTATGAGCTTGACTTATTAGTGGATCTTATAAAGGTTAATTATTTACTATCATGGGGGGATCCATGTAACATATTTTTTATTAGGGTATTTACTGATATTTCTAGATATTGATAATTATTTTTCAAGGATTTAACATTATTGCACACTAATTACCGCACACTCAAGGAAATAGGAGATATTTCCATGGGATGTGAAACTTTACTCATCATTCAATGAATTTAAATTACTTCTGGAATCATCTCTAATTATAATTTTACTTAAGCTGGTTATGGGTTATTTGTTAGGTAGTGATGAATCAGTTTATATTTTATGTTTCATTATTATTATGAGTGATCATGTTATATAATTTTCTTTATTATATATTATGCATAATGAGGCTAATTACCCCACACTTATTTTGGAGAATACCACAGTTACTAATGAACATAAATATTAGAGACAACACATTCTACGGAGATCTTAATATACTTTTATAACAGTAAGAGTTGAATATATCTCATTCTCATAAGAACTGGGTTCTCATAAATAGACAGTGGGTGGAATACCTTTAGTTGTTCAATTTTCACATCTCCCACACCTCAAGGAAGAGGATTACCTTGGAAGATTGCCTATTACAGATTTTTCCAACACCATATATCATGGAATCAAATAAATAGTGTAACAAGATGGAAAACTACATACAGTTACTTATAAACACTCATGAAGATGGTTCTTGTATGTTTCTGACCATTGTTCAGTTATTTTCATATCTCCACGAGTCGATTATGATGATTCTATAGTCGGAATATGAGCTCAGTGGAATTTGAGAAACCCTATTGGATGTGGATATAGTTTCTAGTTGTTTTCTCTAATGATTTGGTATTTTTACACTAGGTATTAATATTTCATCAACGAATCTATGAATGGATCAGTCTTTTGACCATCATAGTACATTTTGGTCTATTTATTTGGGCACTACAAGTATGTATTATGAGAAGAGATGATAATTCTGATATCTAGGTATAATTTGGGACATTGAGGATTATGGTTCATGTTAAAACATCTACCCACAGGTAATGGAGAAACACTTTAATCCTTCTATTTTTCTTCGACACCATCCAGTGGCATTTTTTAAATGGTATGCATTGTCCTAGGATTTTTGTGTTCTATTAAAATAGACAACCCAAGGGAATATTTATATTCAAGTGGTGAATTATTTTTGATGAAATTGAATAAATTCAATAAGATTAAATACAATACTAAAGTTCAATGTCTAGGTAATCTATATGTGAAATATATTGAGAGTTTACATGGGGTTCCCACAATTATGTTTTTGGACATGGATCCTATGTTTAGCTCCCAATTATAGAAGAGTCTCTCAGAGGTGATGTAAAATCAGGTTATGCTAATTACAACATGTTGTCTATAGATAGATGTTTAGACATATAATACTGTTTATTTTTTAGAGGATATTCCCAATTCATAGTCTATGAATTTTGATGGATTAAGGGATAACAATCTAGGACTAGTTGAGAATACATATAAATATAATTATCAGTCATCGATCAGAATGCAGCCCTTCGAGGTTTTGTTTGGATTCTTGGGGAAGTCACCTTTTTATTGGGTGGAGGTTTGTGGTGACACTCTTTTGGGACTGATTTTTATCGAGAAGACATCATTTAGAATTTAGGATGTGAATTGGAATTTAGTTACATCTCAAATTTGGAAGATATCATACTTGAATTATTGACCTCAATCTTTTGAGTTTTATTTATGTGACTATATTTTCTTATATGTCTCTCCTTGATTGGTAAATCATTATATTGGAAATTATGGAATGTTTCTTTGAGATATGTTCTAAAATTTTATCTCATTGAGTGGATTGGGTGGTATTGTTATATGTTAGAATTACTAATTTGTTGATATGTGTTCATGATATTTTCCACATATCTTATAAAAAATACTATCATCATGATCCCTATTAGGTTATTTTTTGAGAAGATATTGATCTAGTTACATAATTTTCCCTTGTATAGAATCTAGTGAAGTGTTTGAATTTATAGGTATTGTTATTTTATTATAAAACTATTCCATATTTTAGATTGTTACAATGAAACAAAGTAAATTATTATGAGACATGGGAGCATGAAAGTTTAGTGAGGGATCATTAGGCTTATCTATTTTAAAATAAATACTCATCCACATGATGTCCCAAGGATGGAAAGTCTTATGGAAGGGAGATTACTGAATTTATTTACTTAATTTGTGGTACATATTTTCTCTCTTTTGGTTTCTCCAATATTTTTGGGTGTCGGTCTGGCATTTCAGGGTCCAAGACCACAGTCAGTGAAAATGTACTTAATTATGGGGTGATTTTTTTGTTTGAATTAACGGTGTCTAGCCATGAATATTTCAAAATATTTAGTGGATGTTGGGTTACGATTTAGCTGGGGTTTTCTCTTCATTTTTTTTCTACAAAACAACTACATTGTACTTTCTTTAAGGAAAATTAACAATGTGTTATAGATGCATGATATGAATCTATTCCTCGAAAGATGTTGAGAACTAGTTCACATGGTGAAATTTTTACAAGCACCGAATCTGGTTCACATCATAAAAAGTCATTCATATGTTTAATTCCACTTGGTTCTATACCTTCTTCACCATATCATTAAAATCATGAAATTCATGACATAAAATAGAATAACATCCATATTTGTTTAAGAACTATTGAATTTTCAGGATTCATGTGTGATTAATTATTCAATTGATGTGAAGGATTCTCTATAAAACCATAGATAACTCCTAGGTGATATTGGATATGTCTTCTTATTTATTATCACTGTGATCATGAATTGATATTTGTAGTTGTCACATCACTAAATCATGGTAAGTTGTTTTTATTATTTTATCTTTGAAAATATTCATTGAAGCACTATTTTCCAATATTTTTGGATGCTTCAACCATATTATAGTGATTTTATTGATCGAATATAGATTTGTGGTGCGATGTTCACTTGGTGGATAACACTAATACTGATTTTGGTGAAGCGTGTGGGTCCACTGAGTTAGGTTTAACCTAACCTCTATATTGGCCATTATAATTTTCAAATATAATTCTAATGTGTGACAATAGTTTAGAAGGACTCTATTTGTTGTTTTTCATTCATTCGTATGGTTTTGGATCCCATTTCATTTAGTGTACAAAATAATTTTGATGTAGGTGGATATATCTATAGAATATGATAGATGAATTGAATTTATATATTTATATAAATTATTGTTATATATACGATTTTATGATTTTTTTTCATTTTTAATTAGACTTTTTGAGAAAAAGCAGTTGCTCCAATTTTTGTAAAATAAAATGTATTTTAAAATCATTTATAAATGGATTGATGATATATTTTTGAAATCATGGTTTTGATGAAATTATTTGGAAAATATAACACAACTAAATCCCTTGATAATTACGTGGATGGTGTATAAGAAGGGCTTATCCATTGACAATTTTAGGGTGTTAAATATTATGTTTTTCCACTTCTCCCTAGTATTATTTTCATAGGTTCTTTTCAGACAATGTTTGTGGGGGGGGGAGTGTAATTTCAGGGGTATTCCTCTTCTCATGGGATGCGATGAATTTTTTTGGGGACTTGATGAACATGTTTATCTATATTTTAGTATTAGAGTTATAGTTAGCCTGACCTATAGTGATCCCAGGTTTCATTCTCCGTTGCATTGGTTTTTATGTTTTTGATTTAAAATTTCATGTGATACAAGATTTGAAATTATTTAATATATGTTATATGCTTTGAGATTGTTTATCCTAGATTATTTAGATATGTTGAGAAATTTGATTGTTTTACCATGACATTGATTTAAAAAATATTTATGTGATTATCATAACATGTACATAATTAAATTTTAGAATATTTATATTTTCATTAAAGGAATTATTGGGGAACACATAGGTGGGATCCTACTTTACGTATTTTGATTAAACCCTACACACCCCTTTGGTTGTGTGTAGACTTGGTCATATCTATTGATTCAAGAAATAGAAAGGTGGAACAATGAGGTGGGGGGTTTTAGTCAGCTGTGCTTGGGTACATGGTTGGGAGATTTTTGGAGACTTCCCATCATATTACAAGGATTTATCAGTTATGGTTTTAGTATTCCTTTTTTGTTGGACATAATCATTGTGTTGTTCTAACTACCTGAGTTTAATAATTTATACTTCCAACATATGTTGTTTTGTAATATATTTATAGGTGTCATCTACTATTATTTATCAATAATATATATATATATATATATTCAATGTTGTCTTCATAAGGTTTGGATAAATCATACCAACTAGTTATTTTTTGACATAGTCGGGATTTTATCTTGCCCCTGGAGATTTGGATCACCCTTATGTTTTGTGGAAGATAGTTTTCGGTTCTAGGATTGAGGATTACCCAATCATGTTTGTGATATTACTTAACATGATTTTTCATGTTATAAGAGCGAAATAAAATTATATTGGTGGAATTCAATTATAATGTTTCTGAAAACAATTGAGTGGTTATTTATTAACTAAATATGGAATTTTAAATTTTATGATATGGTAATGAGTTATCATGGAATATTTTTCCAATGAATGGTTTATAAAAAGTGGAGTTAAAATGTGGGTTTGATATTCCTGTAGAAGTAGAAATTACCTTTTGTATTATAATGACTTTAGGGGTGGGTGAATTTTATTGTATTGGATAATTAATAAAAATAAAATGGAAAATTGATGTAAATATAATGTTGGGTTTTATTTTTTTCTAAATATATATTAAGGAGATTTATTCATCAGTATTTCATGGAATAAGGTATCATACTCAATAGGGTATATCATTCTTGAACATCCACATAAATGATTTTTTATGTTTCATTATATTATAATGAAATATATTGTGTTTAATCATTTTATACCATTGTTGGTGGAAATTTTTTGGATTCATGATTATTATTATAGAAGTTTTATATATTTATAGTGATGGTTAAACAATTTCAATGAATCAAATAATTAGACAGGTTACACAAAAGAAGGTTTTATTTATAATTATTGAATATGTTGATGGAAGGAAATTTTTATTTCGAATGGGATAATGAAAATCTAATTATTATTATATATGATCTTGAGGACGATGGCCGTGATTTGGATGTTTTGTAATAGAAGATTTTATATTTTAAAACATATGTCAATCATTATTATGTCTTACACCCAAGGGGGTCTAATAGTGCATGTTAGTGATGTCATTGGTCAAAAATAACACTTTTAAATAAAATTAGGTCTACATGTTAGAACAGATGAAAAAATAAAACACATGAGTGGGGTTTCATAATTGAAAATTTACTAGGGGATGGTAGAAATTAGATTTCATGATATAGTGTTGGCATACCCATTCTTATACATGAGTGTCCAACTGATAGAGAATTTAATATTTGATTCCAGATTAGTAAGAAATATTCAACCATATAAAATAAACTCATTGAGAATTAAAGAAACCATTTTTACTCATTTTCAACCTCCATCTTGGGTAATCTATATGCATGGATCATGAACCAACAACCTATTTTTACTGAAAGTATCTATGTACATCTATGAACCAATGATTTGATCGTGTTAATTTACAAATTTAGGGTGTTCGAAGAGCAGTAAATATATAAATATATATATACACACACACACGGAGGCTTTTCAAGTGTGGAAAAGATGGAATTCATGCCATAATAGTAGGTTGTGGTCATATTATTACTAAATAATTGATTTTGAACTTGCTTATGAATAGATTATTTAATCATCATATTTTCCTTATGCAAAATAATAAATCCATAATGGATGTTGCTAAAGGATTTTTTTATTTAAATAAATATTTATAATACTAAGGAAACATTAGATGACCATCTATAAGAACAATAACGGATTTTGTGTAACTCATATTATTTTTTATTAGGATTATGGTCCAAATAGAAGGCTATAGAGAACCATACTATAGAGACGACTGTTTCAAGTATTGTTTAATTTGTTCTCTAAGTAAAAGACGTGAAATAAACAGTATATATTAATTTTAAAAGTTTTATAAATGGATTTAGATATTTTTTGTAGTT
Organism: Viscum album; assembly: GCA_963277665.1. Lineage (NCBI taxonomy): Eukaryota > Viridiplantae > Streptophyta > Magnoliopsida > Santalales > Viscaceae > Viscum > Viscum album. Next base: position 540,763,358 of record OY728123.1, read on the forward strand.
TTTTTTGTTTTGGACATTATATAACTTTTGTTGGAGTTATTTAATTGAATTTAATTACTATATTACAGTAATAAGGTGGCTAACATCTCAATGATGGATAAATTTCTATATTTGTTTTAGATGAAGTTGGATGTCAACTAGGATTTGAATTTCAAATTGAAAAATAGAACTATTATATATTTTCTAATTTTGTATTTTTTGTTATTAATTAAAATACATCGATAATAGCATTGGGGAAGAGTTGGAACTCTACATACCTAAATAAGTTAATGAGATTCAACAAAATCTAAAGTTGTTACAACAAAATGTTTTGGGAAAGGTTGTGGATGAGTTGAAATAAATTTTTGTTATTTTTTTGGAAATGAAGTATACAAGGCTAAATTAAATATAATATGTTTTTTGTTAATGAATGAAATAATACATACTAAATATTATTTTCATTTCTATAAATATTATTTTAAAAAATAATATATTATATGAAGTCAATTGGATATTAAATATCCAACTATACATACTGGAGTTGTTTAACTCAGGAAGAGTAATAATATGTATCATTGTTATTGCTCATGAAATCATTAGTTGGAATCAAATGATATATAATTCAGGAATTAAATCTATGTTACAATAAAGTAAAAAAAATTAGAATAAGACTTATAATTCTATAAAATAATATCTTAACCAATTTAGTTTGTAAGAAGAGAAGAAAATGGTGTCACCGTTGGTGAGAAGTGAAATTTTCTAATATATTTACAGGTAGTGAGACTTCAAAGGAAGTTAGTTAATCACTAAACCATGTACATGTAATGATCCTTGGAGAGGATCTCCTATAAAAAAAACATTTAGTGCCACTAAACGTGATGTTAATGTGGATTCGAGAACACCAATATAATACTATTTGTATACTGTATAGAATATGATTTTTTAGGTGAATGAAGTATATCAAGTGCGTAGCATGAATTAATATTTTGAATCAAGATTTTATTGAAAAATGAAAAAATATTGAATTTTATTCTTTAAAATAATGGAATATGATATAAAATAATAGACTATATAGGCGCAATGTTAAATAACATCTTAAATTTTGTATCACCCAATTTCATCCCCTATCATTGTGTTCCAAATTCCAATCGATAGAAAGAAACATGTGTTATTACATTAGATAACATTAATATCATAAATATAGGGTACTGTTATATAATGTATTTAAATCTGATATTGTAATATAATTAAATATTCAAATGGTCTTCCAAAAAATCTTTCTGATTTATAATATTTAGAGCGTCATCTTTACATAGTTTCATACCAAATGTTAATGGTTTTGAATGTTTTTTAGAATATTCCAAGAAATAATTCTTAAAAAATCGTGTATTTCAATTGGGATAAGAGGATATAGTCATCTTTATATTCAACTTTTAATTCAATAACTTAGCACACCTCTCAGAGAATTGAAATCTTAAAATGAATCTTCACCATATTTACAAATTCCTCCTAATCATAAACATTATCATCTAAAAACTAATTTATCAATATAAATTATGATTATTACAGTAAATATATTAATCTCCATCACATATAGTATACGATCAAAATGTCATTCAAAAAATTCAATTTCTATAAGGATGTACTTTCTTTGATTACCAGGCTATGGAGGTATGTTATCAAAATTATAAGGATTTATTTACATTTAATATTTTTTTACCATAACCTTTAATTATAACACCATTAGGATTCATAGTAAAAATAATTTATTAAATGTCTCTATTTATGAAATTATAATCTTGAACCATTTAATAAAAAATTATTTTCTTATTTCATTCTATAACATTAATTTTTTTAGTAGTCTAAAATATTGAAATAGTTGAAGAATTTTTATCAGTTCTTACACCTTATAAAAAATATCAATTTTTTAGAACCAATCTATTCATATTTTTGAATCCTTTTACACAAGAGGGTTATATAATGATAAAGTTATTCTTTATTGGTGGGGTGGTGTAATACCCCTAGAAAAGTGAGACATAAAATACCAAATTTCCTTGCCCTTTAAAAAGGGTGAATCTTATTTTCAATATCATATTATATTATAAATATATTCTTATCAGTTCTTGGCTTGATGTTGTATTATGATGGATGACCTATTTGTATTTTCCTCAGGGCGTGTTTGACTGAGGAACAAATTACATTGAATAAACATGTGTTTCACTTTTGGGGAAATATTCAATATAATAAAAGACCATAGTGGGTAACAAAATGTGTTGTGGTGGGAAAGAAAAATATTGTTTTATAAGAGACCCATGTATTTAGATGACATGATTTAGGACATATGGTGGTCATGTTGTGACACACATAACCTTGCACATTGAATATATTTGACAATACACACCAAGTTCATATATATTTATTCATTTATGGACATGGAATAAGATATAATTTTGAATTATTATCATTGATAACCAAATTAAAATTTATGATATTAAATCAATTCAAATATGAAACAACCTTAGATAGTATTTGTGATTCAATATTGAAAATATGAGTTATTTGGTTTTCAAACCAAAATATTCTATTACTTTATATATTAACCTCGTGATATTTAATTATATTTTCTTCATCATATATTATTCATCAGTATATGTTATTTAAATTTCTCATCCCTAGAAACCTTATACGCATCGTTGGATTGATATGAAGGAAAATCAACAACCTCGGGTTCATTTCTAGTTTCATCTTTATTCACATTACCAGATGTCATCAAAACATCTACTTCAATCATTTCAAAGTAAATGTTTTTTGAAACATAATTATATGGTGGAATTAGAATAATATTAATATCATTGAAATCCTGCAACATTATAATCCTTTTATTCACAAATCTATAACATCTTCCATTATAATCATATCCCTCAAATAACCAATCAATATAATTCTCCTAAAATTATCACATATTTTTCTTTCTAATCAACCCAAACAAAATATTTACAATCACTATAAAGTACCTCACTATTGGACTATTTTTTACCCAATTTTAGATGATGTCATTCAAGACATAGATTTATATAATCAACTATTTTGAATATAAAAAACAATACAATATACTTCTCTCTAGAATAATTTTTTTTATTTTTTAACTAGAATGGCTTTTTTTATTTCGACCAGGACTGGTTTTATTTGAAAATTACTTTTTTGATGGTGTATAAGGATAACTATAATGATGTATAATATAAATAATATAAATATATGACTAAAAATATTTACTAGTAAACTCTATTTTATTATATATTCTCTACCTTTTAATATATACTCCCAACATTGTCCCAACCTATATTATAAAAATTGTGTATATTTATAACGAATCAGACTTTGGGGTTAAGAACATGACATTCATCATTCTTGTGAAATAATCAAAATGTGTGCTAAATTAATGAAAAAATTTGTTGGATAGATGTCTCATATACCCAAAATGTTTTAATTTATTAGTTTAAATGGCCCGGTGGACTAAATTTTCAATATTTTATGATTTATATAAACTATATTCCCCTTGTGACATGTTTCATAAAAAACATCCCTCTCGTTATCTATATCTTCATTTATTTAGATAACTCAGAACAACATTATTTCGGATTTCACATAAAATTAATTGATTTGGATAGCCAAATATTATGTACAAAAACTATTTTCCATTCGTGGATCTCAAATTTCATGATTTAGAATAATCAATGTTTTAGAGAAGAATATTATTGGTTCATTCCTTGTTAGAGATAATTAATCCTTTTTTTTTGAATAAAAGATGATGAAAAATAAAATGATTAAAATAACATAATATCCATTATCATAATGATGTATCCCAATCAACATGTTGTGAATAAGTGAATTATTAAAAATAACTCTATTATATTTTAACTTTTAATATTCAATCTTAGTAGAACCAAATCCTATGATTTTTTGACAACCATCATTTCGAAAATGAACATCCCCTCTATCTTGGTGTTATTTTTTATTTCTAATTATCATGTCCCTAGTAATATGAGTAGAATAACCACTATATATATTCATTAGTATAATTTTCATTTATTTAATTAATATATCTTCAATTGTGAGAAAATCATATTCCCTTATCATTTTCTGAATTCTAATTTATTCTTCACAATATAAGAACTATACATGATAAAGAATCATAATTTTTTCAACCTAATAAGAAAACTAGTTAAATAGTACTTATTTTTCTTCTAGAAAAAAATAAATTCTATGTAAACAAACAAGATTAATTTTTCATCATAAATAATAAATTTTGTTTATTGATTCTCATCTTTCTATAATTACTTCCTTTCCAATTATTATTTCTCCCCGTTCAATCATGGAGATTATAAGAGAGTGAAATATGATACCATAATGAATGTGATTATTTTCTATAAAATCTATATTAATAAAAGTATCCTTTATATTCCATATTGGTAAGTGTTTATCCACAAGAATATATGTTGATGTTATGATAGAATTATTTCTTAGTTGTACCATTGTGAGGTGTTCTTTTTTAAATAACTACATTGTTCATTGATGTTGAATATAATTATTCATAAATTTATCTAGGTGTTGGGATTGGAAAATGTTCTATTATAAATAAAATATTTATTTTTAAATTTCTATGGTGGTTATTTTAACTATATTTTTTGAAAACATTATGAGCACCATGATATGATTTAACATTAAAATTGCCTAATTTTTCAACATCCTCAATAATTTTATTTATAGAATTAATAGATTCATGTATCATTTAATGTGTCTTATTTAACTACACTTCTATTATCATGAGTTTCTGATCATGACATTTCATCATTTTATATTAATCTGTAACCATTATCATGAGATTTTTAGGATCACCAATATAATCCTACTATTTTTTAGAATATATAACATTACATTATTATTTTATTCACAAAATATAGTAAAATTATTTCCTTCTTCAGTTTTGTATTTTTCTCTATATTGGATTCATGTTAAGACTTATATATTGTCATGACCCCATCACCCCAAATATGCACCTCCTGAGCTAGTAATTGTGAAAGGGAGATAAAGACCTTATGACCCACCTCCAGTAAGCCCTGGTGTGGCAAGAAGAAACAAGGGTATATAAATATAACAAAAATTTGAGGAATTTCCCTTTTTATAGTAACATATATCAAAATATTTAATGTACCAACATCAAAAACTCCATGATAGAGATATATATAGAAAAAAGAAAAGCCATACCATCCCACATGAATGTTTAAAGTGAAACTGATAAACAAGAATGAGTATCCAAAGTAAATACCAAAAGAAAAGCTAATTTGTGACACAAAAAATACCCCCAAAATCTGAGATATTAATGACTTGAATGGTCCATGTAATCCTCTTGGAAACAATAATGGTGTTTTATAATATAAGGTGAGAATAAAAGTATAATCAGTATGAAACCCCAAAGTATCTCACGCACAAGTGGGGGAGACATACTCCTTCCCATTTGTGAAAATATAAATAACCCTAATAACATAAGAAGGAATACTAGCCACACCAAAATCACCAAATACATGATCACAAAATAAAACAATTCATGTATTGTAATATAGATCTCATCGATGATAGGTTACACCACACCACATTCCCAAAAATTAACCACTCCCATACCCTACCGATAGACATCTTGGTTCTCCCACCTCTTAGATCATGCCACACTACATCTCTCCCACAGATCCATGGGACCCAAAACCCACCACATCTCCTCCTACCATAAAAATCCTAGGCCAAAAACCACAACACATCCAAAAGAAATCTAGGAACTACACCACATCTCAACCGGAAGATACATTGGAAGCACAACATTCTTGTACACACCTAGGCAACAACCTACACCTCATCCTGAAGACTCATTGGAAGAAAAACTATCCAAAACACACATAGGCATAACAATCCAAAACATTCCTGATGATAACTAGGAAATAACACTAGGGAAGAGGGATTAGGGAATAACGGGTGGATATCCATCCATCCTCCCATGAGGATGATTCAGAAAGACACCCCCATAAAAATGGGAGTGTTCGACACATAGTTCTCAAGTAGGGTGGGGGTGTATAGAATTCACAAGGTATTAAATATATATTTATATATATATGTAGAAACTCTCATTCAAACCTATGGGGACACAAACCAAAACCATCCCACAAAACTACCTTTTTACCTATAATATACATGTATCTATATGATCAATAGTTATTTATGATGTTTAAAGAAAATCCTATTAACATCCAATTATATAGATGTTATTAAGAAGTTACCAGTTATTCCATCCATACCTAATAAAAACTACAACACACAACCATCCTCACAACCATAGAAAATAGTATAAAAACTATTATAAAACACCCCACTTCACTAATCCTACAAATTTATCACCCAATCCAACCACTTCAATTAACATTCTTCAAAATAATTCTACACTATCAATTTTATCAAGTAGAAAACACCCAAAATAAAGACAAACTCTACAACACACCTCATCATAACCAATCAAATAGCCCTGCTATGTAACAACATATAACCCAATAAGATAAACATTGCAAAAATTAAACCTTTAACTCAACTGCTTGAACACTTCCCATTCATTCCACAATCTATCAATCTCTAAACCAAATATTCCACTACACCATCCAAACCACTGCAACTACAATGTATCCTCAATTGAAACACCACACAGTCTTATATAGAACAAAACTGAAGTAAACCACACACTACACATAGCCACACCAATCAATTCAATTTTTATCCAAATTTAGAAAACACTTGTTCTTGAATTCCACATTAGTAAAATATGGGTTTTCACAAAATAAATTTGATCCTTGGGAGACAATTTATTTAAGCAAATATACATTTTTAATCAATTATATACACATACAACCACTCAATATGTTGTCAATAAAATGTATTCATAATCCATATAAGTATGAAATTAGAGATATCCATCGACCCTGATTTTTAGAAGGAATACAACAAATACTAATAACATCATGGATCAAGGATATCATATAAAAAATTTGATCATCGTCATCGTCTTCACATCCACTTATTTATTACTTCAAATTCAATTTCTTAGACATCGAACTAATTTTATTTACAAGAAGACATCATAAAACCAACCCCTCATGATGAAGAATTAATTGGGAGACGAAGGAGTCCCTATTTGGAAGAATAAATGATCGATAACTCCTCCATACGCTAAAATATGGGAGGTGAAAAAACACTAGGAGGAACCTATAGGGAAAGGTAATCCAAGGGTTATATCCAAAAATACATGATCACTTGTGGAATAAGGGTTATAGGTTGCTCAATATCAAAAGAATGTAAGTACAAATGAAATTAAGGGTTTCATCTTTTGAAAGGTCAGATCCTAAATTTACAGAATAAATGGTTTCAAATGCCATTAATGGCGGATCTTGCTCAAGACCATGTAGTTTAGGATCCCATATAATATTTCGGTTTTAAGGAGATAGATACCATTTGAAACAGCCAAAAAACTCATTAAACATGGAATTTAACTCATTTATCATCAAAGAAAACATTAGTGGGGAGAAACTAGAAATACTAAAAAAATGAAAATGAAGAATTATTGGGTGAGTCACCGACAGGACAAAATGATGTGACTCACCAACACCACATACTGACCTGATTCACCAGCTCCACTCACTAATGAAACTCAAAATCACATAGCTAAGCGATTCCACCTACCAATGAAAGTCACTGACGTGACTTAGTATTGTTAAATCAGGTTTTTTTAAAAACGATTGAAATGAGCCATAGTTGCTTTCCAAAAGTCCTCAAACAATGTATTTTTCACAACAGAATGGATTGAAGAGGTCTGGTCCATTACATCAGATATCTATCAATCTTTTCTCTCCCTTAATAATTCAAATCCAACCCATAAGAAATAGGGGTCATAATAACCACATCGTAAGATATCTCTCAATGAAAAACCACCATGTGATGATGGTAAGTTGAAGTGAAACCTCAACATCCAAGAACAGCTCCACCAACATATGCTAACCCATAAAAATAAAAGAAACCCAATAAAACCACCAAAATTCAGAACACATAATTTTCGAAATCAGTTACTCCATTTTAATATACTATCCATTCTTGGAGGAACAGACTCACCCACATGGGATTTATTAAACATCAATTAATGTGTATCTGTTAAGAATCGTGAATTCCCCTTTTCACATTTTAGGAAATTATGACACATCACAAAAAAAAATAACTCAACTCGTAGAAAAAATGGTTCAAGCAATACAAATCCAAACATGATAAGGTGAAACTCAGAACTACTATAGGTACTAGGCACACATATGTGCTTATCTCTCCCAATTACTCTCCTCTAGGACACCATGAATCCACAAAACATGATCCAAAGGAATGGATCATACATGAAAAAATTTCTCCTAACAATATTGGTTCTCCGCTGGATACTCTATGAATGTTGCATCTCCCTTGATATCCCACTCTCCTTAATAAATGGAATGGTATTTATTATTATAATACTGACGATGTTGTGAGATGTGAACGATGTCATGGACCATATCAATCTATGGTGGAAACTTCCACTATTATTAAACCTATCCAACTCTCCCCAACCCCATGAAAGGTTCAAATAACTTCAGAGAAACCTTACTCCCTCATATAATGTCTTCTTCCCACGTCATGGAGAATCCTTCAAGAAAACATGGTCCCCAAACTCAAACTCCAAGGGACTCCACCTCGATCAGAATAACACTTCTACCAGCCTTGTTCCACCTTCATCCTCATATGTAAAATATTAACCATCTATGTCATGGTATGTACTACCTTGGGACAAAGAACATATATCTCCCGAACCTATATCCAGTGCAATTTTGAATGACCTTACCTTCCATACATGGTTTCAAAGGGATCCATTACAATAGAATAGTGCATGATATTATTATTAGTGAACTCAACCAAGGGAAAGTTTCACACCCATGAGCATCCAAAATCCAAGACCCGTGCTCATAGCATGTCCCCAAGTGTTTGAATGTCCCGCTATCTTTTTCTACCCATATAAGGGTGGAATATAGTGTGGAGGTGTAATTGAGTGCCAAAAGGAAGTTGAAATACCCTCCATACTTGTGAGGTAAAATTCGTAACACGATATGATAAAAATATAACATACAACTAAATGTATCCACACCATCTCGTCCACATACATCAAGGAAATGTTATCCATTATTCCTGACTCCTTGATTACAATAAATGTGATGATTTCGTTAGACGATCAACTAGTACCCAGATAGAATAATAGCCTCCCTGAGACCTGGGTAGCTATTTAATGATTCCCATTCATATGTAAACCCACGTCCACATTGGGAACTCAATGGGCTACCAAAAACCATAAATTACACGGTCTTCAGCATTCACCTTTCTAGAACACCATTTATTTTTTCACAAATACATCCATTTTCTCTTTCTTCTCAGTCCACAAAAACTACTACATAATTCCATTATAAATCAAGGAAACACTTGTATATACATTCAATGTAGTTAAATAAATCTAAAGGAGAACCCATTCATGAATTTCTAACTAAAAAAATAGCATCCCATGGCATACCATCTAATTTTGGCCATCCTCTGGCCATCCTTCCGAAGCATCGCACTGGTTAACATTATCACGGATCCCCTTGGCCTCTAAGTATACACACTATGACCCCTCCACTAATTGAATTAGATATGTCTGCACTGTCATCTATAAAAAAACCTTGACCACTATCAAATCCTACATATATGTGTAGTGTTTCCATCTCCTCCATCACCTTCCATGCATTCATAGATTTTAGAACTACCTCATTCTATGACATTCTACTCGTGGAATCATCCACGATATTCCATTTTACATATGTGTAGGTGATATAGATGTCATAGTCCAAATTAAAATCGAACCACCTCTACTATTGAATTTTCATATCTCCCTGGAAAAAATATGCCTCAATCTCCTATTATCCGTGAAGAAAACGAAGTGCTCCCTTATAAAGTAATTCTACCAAAACTTCTGCACAAACACAATCTATGATGAATCCAGGTAATGGGTTTCATTGTTTTGTTCCTGGATAGGTAAGTACCTAGATCAATAATAGATCAATCCCCACTATTTCATTTATACACACCCCCTTCCTAGATGGAAAACTTCTCAAAACAAATTTAACATCTCCCATTCCTTGGGAAACAAGAGCACAAGAGCACTAACTATCTTTCCCTTCACATATAGGAAATATATCTAACACTGATCACTCCATATAATGGCTTGTACCTTCTCAGTTAGAGACATAAATTAAATACCACTTGGGATAAATCTTATATAAATCCCCTATAATAACCCACAATGCTAAGAAAATTGCAATTCTCCACCACGTTCTTGGAGATTCCCAAGAATCTACCACATCTACCATCAAAGTGTCCACTTCTACACCATCCTATAACCCCAAATTTCCATGAAAGTGGACATCCCGTGTCCAAAACATATAGTTTGTCAACATTACATTGTCACAGTGTCATCGATGATGATTCAAGACATCCCTAAGATGATATGTGTGCTCATCTTCTGACATAGAGGAGATCAAAATGTAACGGATGAAAATTAGAGTGAACTTGTCTAGTAACTCACAAAATACATAGTTCATATGTACCATGGACTCGACTGGTTCATTCGTTACACTGAAATAAATAACCACAAAATAAAAGTGGCCATACCTACACCTGAAAGCTGTCTTTGGGATGTCACCCTCCTTCACCCTCAATGGGTGATATCCACACCATCTGATTGATCTTTGAAAACCAACATGATCCCCTCATCTTGTCGAAATAATAATATAACCTCTGAAGAGGGTAATGGTTCTTGACTGTAAATTGATTCCCCCTCCGGTAGTTTATGAATATCCTTAGACTACCATATTTCATCTTTCTGAACCGGAATAGAGAACCCCATAGTGATACACTAGGCCAGGTAAGTCCCATCTTTATCAACTTTTTCAATATGAATCCTTAGATCCCACAATTCATAGGCTTACATTAGATAGTGATCTATCAAATTGTGGAAAGTTCTATCTTTTAATTCTATCTTGAATTCAACATCATGTTGAGGGGGTAAAGTCACAAACCCCTCAGGGAAAAAACCCAAAAAATCCACAATTACACCCGGAACGTCCACCATATTATCATCCACTAATTCCACTGATAGAACGTTCATCAAGGAAAGATTATTATCTACATGTTGGTTGCCCACTTGAAAACTCTTATCTCTAATTAAAAGCACACTATGTTCATACACGTCTAAAATAATTACGCTTATATGGAGTTAGTTGATAATAACATTAATGGAATACAACCAATCGATGATGAGAATTAAATTTTAGGGCTTCATTAGTTGCGTCAAAAGATCCGCATTGTACAGATGCATCCCCATCGTCAGTCTACCTCTCCTGGATAAATCAAAGAATATGGTCTGCAAACATACTAGCATACACAACATGAGGGGCATGAGAAGCCTATCTATTTCTAGCCCTAAAAAATGGGAAAGGGTTGGTGTAGTAAAAGGGGGGAGAAGCTTCCAAATAACACAACGCACATGCAAGAGTACTGATCAAACTGATCGTAACATGAACAATCACTAGTCTTGGTGGAACCACTACCTCAATGGAATGTAACTGGCCACACTCAGCTACTATTCCAATGTACTAATGACCACCTCCTCGACCACGCCCTATTCATGTTCCATGAAGAACACCATAAAGTCATCCTTTAATTAATTTTTCTCTCTTCAGTGGAGCGTGAACCTACTGTACCAACTTCTGAAATGAAATGGGTGGAAACTACTACTGAGGCATGTGGTAATCTTACCCATATCCACCATATCGATATCTAATGGCCCTCAGGTACTAACACTGAATGTTCCCATGATCTCCAAAGATAAAACACACCAGACCTATGCCTAATGGATTGGCACATAGACCAGATGGTCAAAATAGAATCTTCTATGGTTGACTCAATGAAGGTCGAATCCTTAAAGTCAATGGTGACTGAGATCTACATCTATTATCCTTAACTAATGAACAACCTTACAGGTTCCCCACTCTTTGTATACCTCCTCATGATTGCATTTTATCAACTACATACTCTTTCTTTTTGATCCTTTTGGTATGTATTCAAGGTGAAGAGAGTAATTAGGTACTGTATAGAAGGAAAAAATACCTCCTCTAAGAATCTCGCTTGAGACTCCGCATATGGAAATTGATATTGAGTGAAGTGAAGTAGATCATTGAAATGATCCACAAAAATTGTACTAAAATATTCCCATGTTGGAGGGAGAGTTGCTCTTGCTTCCACTAAACCTTCATGGTCAATGAAACGAATTATGCCTGAAACTCCTTCTCAAAATCCACACATAGTTCTTCAAACTACTTTCTCTCCCCTATGTACAACTTCCACCACTGATGCGAAGCTCCTCTCATTTGACTAAATTCCAATGGAACCCAATACCCCATCGGAGCATAGTTCAATATAAAGGAGATTGCAAGCTCCTCTATATACCTCTCCATCTCATTGTCAGATACACTACCCTCATAATTTCCCATGGTCTGCCGCAAGAACTCCCACTATTTCTCCCCCTCCTGTGGATCAAACATTCGTCGGTTCGCCATATCGAAATGATGAGCCTCCTCTACCTGATCCACTCATGGACGAAGACCTAATGCCATAGATTAATAGGAAACATGAAACTACTAAGCTTGAGTAGTATGGATTTTTATTTAGATTTCATATTATCTTCGAATTATTTAAATTCACTAGAACACTAAATTTGAACAAAAAAATAGTCATCATGATGCATGTTCGTTTCCTCGGGTCTCTACTATACAAAAAGTGTACCCTCAATAGGTCCATTAGTATGCTCAATGTCCTTACATAAGATCACGGAGGCCCTAAAATCTTCTGTCCTAGCTGGTCTTCTCTGGCCAATGTTACAATCCAATGCCACCTAACATTTTTTCCCTACTAACCCATGCAATCTAAATCCTGCCTAACTCAAAACATCATCCAATATCTCAACCATCGCCTCTGATAACATTCTTTCATGACCCCCTCCCTTGAAATATGTCCCTCAAGAGCTGGAAATGGAGAAAGAGAGATTATGATCCCTGGGACCCACATCTTAGTGGAGTCGTGGTGGGGACCAGAACCAGGGATATAGAAATCTCAAAAAATGGAGGAATTTTCCTTTTTATAGTAACCAAGATCAGGAGATAAGATGCACGAACCTCAAAAAAATCCAAGAAATATATGTATATAGATAAAATAATAAGGCAAACCATCTCACATGCTTGTTCAAAATGAAAATGATACAAAAACCAGAGTCTCTAATGAAAATACCAAAATAAAATCTAAGAAATGACACAACAACATCCTCCAACGTCCGAGATAGTACATCACAACATGGTCGACAAAATCCTCTTGGATTCCCGAGAGAAAAATTATAACACAGGTTGAGCATACAAGTATACTCAGTAGAAAAAACCAAAGTCTCTCATGCACAAGTAAGAAAACATACTAATTCCCCTTTGAGAAAACAACAAAAACCATATACACCTAATAAGGTATACTAGACACCCCAACCTCACAAAAGGAACACTCAACAACTAATGTAATTAAATTGGTGTAATATAGATATTGTAGATGATTGGGTACCCTACACCCCCATCCCACAGATTATCCCTTGTTACCCCCTAATAGAAGATGTCACATCACTCCCACGACATCCAAACATACCACACCACATCCCACATGTAGACACATGGTCCTGAAATGACACCACATATCATCCATCACGCATACACCTATTGCAAAAAACACGCCACATCCCATAGAAACCTAGGAACCACAATACATCTTATCCCAAAGACACCTGGGAAGAACAACTCGCCCTCATACACGTAGAAAACCAAAGACACCACATCCTGGAGACATCTGGGAATCACTTCTCGCTCGTACATGCCTAGGCCTTACAAACCATTACATTCCCAATGTGTCTTAGGCTATCACTTCCTAGAAGAGGGACCATTGAAGAGAAAGTTGTCATCCCTCCATCCTCCCACCCGGATGTTTTGGAAATACACCCTCTCCCAAGAAAATTGTAGTGTTCGACACATAGTTCTCAACTAGATTGTGGGGCATATATAATTCTTAAGAGGTTACATATTTATATATATATATATAAGAAAAAACACTGAGCCCAAACTATGGTGTCTCAAACAACAACCACCCTAAAAAACTACTTTTTCTGCTACCTCTAAAAGCATGTATTAGGATGAATGATGGATGCATCCAATCTTGATAAATTAAATCCTCTTAAAACAAAATTATTTTGACATTATTATTAATTTAACATATATTTAATCCATACTGGAGAAACTATCAACCACAACACACAACCATCCTCACAAACAATCCAAACAGAGGAATAAAACATAATTATAGCAACCAACTTCACACTTCCTACCCACTTAGCACCCATGAAAACCACTACCATTATCATTCATCAATTTCATTCAACCCGATCCATTCTCTCAACTATAAAACACCCATCTTATAGCCATAACCCCCAACACACCTCAATCACAACCGAACTGATATGAATGTTTCATAACAACACAACAAACAACTAGGTAAACATAGCATATCCTTAACATAAATCTCCACTAATCAGACCATTCCTATCGATTTAAAAATCAATCAATATATCATCCTAAGATTCCGCAACACCATTTTGACAACCCCAACTACAACCATACCCTCAAAAGATGCACCACACAACCTTTCATGACACAATAGAGAATGTAACCACACATAACTAATAGACACACCATACAAGGCAATGCGTATTCAAATTTGAAAACAACAATTCATTAATTCCACTTTGGTAAAATATGGGTTGTCAAAGAACAATTTTTATCCTAGGGTTCCATCAATTTAATTGAACATATGTGGTTAATATATGATATATATTTATATATATATAGTTATTCAACATGAAATCAATATCATATATTCATAATCCGTACATGTTTGCAAATAGAGACCACCAACAACCATATTTTACTGAAGGCATACAACTAATTCCAATCACAACATGGATCAAGGACAAAATATAAAATAATTTTATCATCATCAGAATCTTCCCAACCCCTAATTTATTACTTATTATTATCTTTGTTATTCAGGGGTCCAAATTGTATTTAAAAAAGTACATCAGTAAAACCATACTATAAGATTCATGATTAAATGATAAAGGATGTAATCCCAAATGGAAGAACATAATATCTAAAAATCCTCTATGCCCAAAAATAGAGTGGTGAACAAATAGTACGTGGAACCTCCTTGGAGATGTGATCCAATAGGTATTACAAAAAACACATGATCTCTCGGGGAAGAAGGGTTATGGGAGCCTCATTGTTAAGAGAAAAGGAAATGCACATGAAAGGAAGGGTGTCATATTTAGAAAGGTCGTATCCTTAATATATGAGGGGAATAGATTCAAAGGCCATTGAATATAGATCATGACAAGACCATGTGGTTTAGGAGACAAAGGGAGATTTTGGTTTTTAGAAGATAAATACCAATTGTAATGGCCCAAAAACCAATTAAATAAAGAGGTTAACACATTTAATGTCGATAGAAACATCAAAGGGGAGAAAATGTAAAATTTTGAGAACACTGGAGACGGATCAGTGTTGTGTGAGTCACTAGCACGAGTCACTAATGCATTGAACCCTCGTGATTCACCAAGAACACCCACTTACATGACTCATTAATGCCAATCACTGACATAAATCACTGATGCATGAATCACAGATGCCACCTACCAACACGATTCACTGATGTGAATCACCATTAGACAAACTGGATTTTTTGAAATCTCTTGAAATGTGCCATCATTACCACTCATAACTCCTCAACACTTGATTATCACAATGGAATGGACCAAAGAGGTCTAGGTTGTTATATATATACTCCATGTATTGTTCATGACCCCCTTCTCTTTTACATATTTAGGTTTTTTATGCATCTCAACATTGTCAATAGAGTCCCTGAATTTTATAATATCATATTCTTATTAATGGTTGCATGACGTGTAATATCATTCCCCTTCATTTACCATAATACCCCATATCTTCGTAATCATAAAATTTTTCATTCTATCCAATAATATTTTGGCTTAATTTTAACTTTTAACCTATTTCTTTATCTTGTGGTATTATTCTACCATGTCATTCTCATATTCAACATCTTTCATCCTTATAAAAGTTTTTAATGTCCAAAAACCAAACCCCACAATAAAATTTTATATGGACATTTTGATTTATAATTATCTTTTCCTTTTATAATGTATTTAGATATATTTATACATTTCATATTTTCCATCCCAATGATCTAATTTTCTAGAGAATATATATTATATCTCTATAAATATTAAAAAATAATTCATTTATATATATATATATACATACATATATATATATCATATATTAATATTATTCATAATAAATCAAATGGTTTGAACATCAGTAAGATTTAAGTCATTGTAGATATGAATTAAACTAACAACATTTTATTACATCATAATGGATAATTACAAAAAAAAATATATAACTTCTTTTTTCATACCATAATCTATTAAATATTAGGGATTATTAAATCAAATAAAATTTCATAAATTAATTGGGATGATTAATTAGAATTAATTATAATTTTACAACAAGGAATTCTCAAGGATCATCATTACCATTGAGAATCACCATTTTTAGATGAAAACTAATAGGAAATAAAATTATAAGATAGGACAGATTATTTTGTGAAATCCCAAATGAAAATGATGGGAATCAAAAGTTTGTATTGTGGTGTAAGAATAGGAAAAATTTATAATAATTGATTCTATTAATATAGCCACTATAGAAATTTTATTGAAGTGTATATAATCTCTATGTACAATACCACTAAACATCTTACATTTTTTAAATTACTAGTATTTATTTATTACAATTAAATTTATTTATATGTTCAAAAATATGGGTTTTATTATAAATAATTTATTTTTATTTAGAAAATGATTTTGAAATATTTTGATAAGAAAAATAATTGATGTTAAAAACATATATCAATACAAATTAAACATTTCTATAAAATATATTTTTTTTGAAAATATTAATGTTAAATATTTATTTCATTTAAATGAATTAATTTTTTTATTATTAGTAATATAATTAAATGAGAACTATGAAATTATTATTATAAAATCATGAATTTATATTTAATTATTCAATGAAAATGATATAAGATTTATTTAAAAAATAATATCTTATTATATATTATGTTTCATATTTAAATATTATATTTAAATAATTTTTCGTATCATCTATGAAGAAATTTAAAATTTTTAATTATAAATTAATGAGGTAATATTATTTTATTGATTATTAACTTTCTAGAAATAATAATAAAATCACTTAATATTAAAAAAATATACTTTTCGAAGAACTAATTTTCTCGGTGAAATGTATTTATTATCTCAATAAATTAAATTAGTTACTAAAAATGAATGATTTTAATATATTATATTGATAATATATATATAATAATATTCATATTTTTTTTTATTAAATCAGAATAAGAAATATATCAAATTTCTGATTAAAAATATATTTTTCCTAAAAAATATTTTATTCAAGAGGTGTCCTTGATTTAAAATATACATCCCTATAAAATTAAAAAATGCATAAAAACTTTATTTCATATTTTGAATAATAATATAAATATTTCGAGATAAGTTAAATTTTTTTCATCAATATAAGATATTTTGGTAAAAAATGGGTTCTTAATATAATTGTTAAATGTTGATAATGAGTATAAATAAGGGTAATGAAAAAAATATCATTAAAAATATCATTAATTATGTCTATGATTAAATTTTGAACCTCCATTATTCAATTATGTAATATGTTTTCACCATTATCCATATAATTTTTAAGAATAAAATTTCAACCAAATGTCACCTATAAATGGAACCCTTATAATCACACAAAAATCAATATTTTCCTTTTTTATATATATATTCAATCCTCCCCCATTTTCCATCTCTTAGTGTATACTCTAATTTTTAGATTCCTGTTCTATAAACGGTGATACCCAATTCCTCCATTCTGATGTAACCCATTTTAAAATGGATTTAATTTTTCGATGTGGTTAAAGCGCCTTCATGGATGATGAGAGAAAATGCATGATTTTTATTTTATTAATTATCATTAATTGAGGTATTCTTCACAATATCCAACTATATAATTCTATGTTGGGTATATTCATCCCTAGGTATTTATATTATCATACATCTCATTTAAATTGTTATATTGAAAAATATATAAGTGGTTTTCTTATTCAATGGGTTTTATATAAATGTTACCAAAGTCATAAGGGGGTTTTTATAAAATAACATTGAAATAGAGATTTAATATTAATAAATTTACATCATGTATAATTATAAATTAATTTTATTTAAAATCCCATTTATTTTATATTTTTATGGTTATTTCAATGTTTTTTTAGGTATTCGTACTATTTCACAGATATTTTTGTTATAACCCATGTTTCTAGGTAGTTTATTCTTTCTATAAACCATATTTTTTAATAGAATATAAAAATATTTGTAATTAATACATACATGAAATGAATTAAAATTAAAAAAAATATTCATTCCCAAGTGAAATATTACAATAAAATTCTATAAAATAAATTTAACAAAAAAAATTATTACTTACCGTGCATAAAATAAACGAATTTAAAATGAAAAAATAAATAGAGGAAATAAGTTAAAATCAATAAAACCATCATGGGTGGGAAATTCCCCAGAACATTTTCTACCAATATAATAAGAAATAAAAAAACAAAATCTATATTGAAGAAGATCACTTTAAATTGATAATTCATTATGGAAAATAAATAGTACAAAAAAATGTTTATTTGGATATTTTAGTGGAAGGAATGAATGATTTAGTAAGTATAAATATATAGGAAAAAATATGACCATTGAAAATATCTTCATTAATAATATAATTTTTAAAAATATATCCCATCAAATTATTTTCATTCAAAACAAGGCAATTTGTGATTTATATAAAAAGTTTAATGATGTCATTTAATGTTAAACATTATAACTCTCAAGGAAATACAAATATTATACTATAATATTATAAATATATTTATATATTTATACATTTTATATAAATATAAATAATATTATTATAATATAACATGATGAATATGTAAAATTCAATTTATTTTAATACTAATGGAGATTAAAATTTAATTATAAATAATTATTCTTAATGGTATTTATGAATGTGTATTTTGTATAAAAATATTATTTTTTTCAATGAAAATATTTGTTATGTTTTTAATGATTTATCAAAATATGAAAAATTAATAACTTTTAAAATGTTATTAAATATTAAATAATATTTTAATGTATTTAAAATTACAAATTGGTATGACATAATCTTATAAACACTCAGTGTTATAAAATTTCATTTTTTCAATGGAATGTGATTTCCTTTATATTTTCTATATTTATTTATATTCTAGATTTAAAGATATTAAATTATTTTTTAGGTAAAATAAAATCCATTTTTGGAATTATAATTTTATATTATATCATAATGAATTTCTATATTTTTCTTCTATAAATGATGATTTATAGGTGTATAGTGAAGTATACAGATATTTTGACTTCTTTCCATTGTTAGTAACTTGGTGTGTCATCGAAATAGATGAGACATTTTTATTAAAAACATATGTATTTTATATTTACATTAAATATTTTAAATTTATAATTATTTTTCATGAGTATATTTTTTAATTTTAGAACTCTTGTAAAATATATAAAAATATAATTTTAAAACATTATACATTTATTATATAATTTTTTTTTAAAATTTTAATTATTTAATTTTATTGAAAATGTTTTAAACTTTAAAATCAAAGAGACCAAAATATTTAATAAGAACCACATTATTTTTTCGGAATAATGTTTTTGTCACCTTAGGAAAAAAATTACTTACTACGTCAAAAAATTATCTTTCAAAAAATAATATTTTTCTAAATCTTATGCAATTTTATATTTAATGGATATATTTTAAATTATGAACCTAATAAAATGTTTAAAAGTATTTAAAACTAAATTAATGTTCATTTATTTGGTAATTAATTCTAATTAATATTATTAAAACATATCAATTAAAATGGATTTTTATATAGAAATGAGGTTTTTACACATTATATGTGTCACGAACCAACCTGGGTCAACCCTGAACCGGTCACCCGAGCCGGTCCGCGACATGGCCCGAGAGGCGTTCCCGATCCTCCCGGGCTGGCGACAAGCGCCAGGGCATCATTAGAGACTGTGGGAACGATTTCGCCCAATATAAATAAATAAGAATGCAAAGAATAAACAGAGCAGCGCAGAAAAAGGTAAACTAAACAAAGTGACTAAACAGAAACAAACAGGAAACAAACTAACCAAACACGATGTGCGAACAAACTCCGTGCGACCTCGCGGGTCGCTCTCCGACTCAACGATCAAGCGTCGCCCTAGGCGAGCGTACTCAAACTATAGCCTGCACAAACACTAAAAATAGAAAAGAACTATAGGCGTGATTATTAAAACTCAGTAGGCTAGCCCGATTATCTATTCCCAATGCACTACCTTTAAAATAAAAGAAACATCATTTCAAGTTTGAACTACAATCTATAAAAGTAGGTTTTTAATAATATTATACTCAAAAACAAAGTACGAACCATTGCCCTTAGCCATTTCAAAATTTGGGTCCGTTTCATTAGTGTCAATGACATTTCAGGAAAGGGGGAAAGTGATGTTTAAGTTTTTCAAATTTGTATAAAGGGGATTAAATACTTTTATTTGAAAACAATTTTTAAAAACCTAATCAAAAGCAATTTACCATTTTCCAAAGAAAACAATACACCAGAATGCACAAAGTAAAACACACAGAAAGGGCAATGTAGGTATACATGTGAGCATCATAATCATTACTGCAAGCTACAGAAGCTGAATAGACATGGGTGAACCTAGGAGATCGAGAATAAACCAAAAGACACCAATACATGAGAAATCATCCTTATTGACATGTCACGATGAAATCAAAACGCACAATACGCTCGACCATCCACTCACGGGCAGGTCGAGGGCAAATCCCATAGCAATAAACCCAATATATCCACCTACTATGGGCCACTGGTCAGTACCATAACCTACCAGTGCAGCAATCGTTCTTAGAATATTCTCTCAATATGCCAGATTCCCATGTCTCAAGTGTTTATGAAAAAGGGGGTGAGCCAACCGATGCCAACCGAGCATCCAATCAGATATATCTATATATATAAAGAACAACAGGCATTCCCCGAGCCACTCCATGGGACAACCTCATGCCTTTTTCCACTCAAGTACCCGGGAGCCTCTAAGCGCGGCCTCCCAAACAATCAATCGCAACCAAGGCATGAGAGTCGTCCTAAGAGGGTTTTTATAAAAAACATTTCCATCGCTTTCCATAAAGTGCCAAACGGGCATTTAATACAATTCACAATCACTACCAAAACCAGTTTAAAACTATTTAAAGAACCCACAAAACACTACTTCACAGGTTGCCAGTATTTTCATAATCCAAACCAAACCATTTTCTTTTCCAAATAAACTTTAAGAGCCAACCGGGCAATTTCTCAGACGAACCAAAGTATTTGTTCATGCTTCAAAAGAAATCATTTCTCATTAAACCAGAACTCTATTTTATATTCCGTGAATTATGTTTAAAAGCCAAACGGGCATTCTTTCATTATTGGATGTCCGCTCGTCAAAAGGATGTTTCATGTGTCGTGTATAAAATAAACGGCTCATTTTGACATTTAATAACCATTTAAAAATTAACCATCTTATATTAAAAATTAATTATCATATATTATCTCATATTTGTTACAATTAATAAAATGTTGATTTTGAACAATTAGGGTGCGCAAACATCATGAAACAATATAACTTAAATTTTAAAAGCAGTGCAAAGGGAACCTACATCAAAACCAAGCGCGACGGCAAAACGACTTTGGAAGCAAGGCGCGATGACACGACGTGTGTCCGAAACCACGTGACAAAGTCCGACATTCTGCATAGTCAGTACCAAGGACTGAGACACATCCAAAACTCACTAGAGCATTCGAAACCAAGCGGCGGGAATAAATGCTCACCTTGAAACTAAAGCGCGGCGACGACGGAACCTCAGAAACAAGGCGCGACGATGACGGAACCTCGGAAACGCCCTGCGCGGGTCCTAAAAATCCTAAACCAATAAATAAAAATCCACCATCAACAAGAGTACGATGATAATAATGAAAATAAAGATAATAATAGTAATAATAATACTAATAATAATAATAGGATTAGTAATAATAATAATAATAGAAATAGTAATAATAACAATAATAAGATTAATAATAAAAAAAAGCAATAATAATAAAAATAAAAATAATAATAACAATAATAAGATTAATGATAATAATAATAATAACAATAGAACAACAATAATAATGATAATAATAGTGTTAATATGAATAAATGAATTATAATAAGAATAATAATAATAATAATAATAATAGTAATAATAATAATAGTAATAGAAACATAATAATAATAATAATAATAATAATAATAATAATATGAAAAACAATAATAATAATAACAAGACAATAATATGAACATTAATAATAATAATAATAATAATAATAATAATAATAATAATAATAAAATTAATAGTAATAATATTAATAATAATGATAATAATAATAATAATAATAGTAATAAAATTAATAATAATAATAATAATAATAAAATTAATAATAATAATATTAATCACCTAATTATAATTTTTTAATAAAATGTTAATAACATATTAAACATTATAGAATAACAGAATAAAAAAAAGGAAAACTAACCTACGCGGAAGGCCGAACAGGGCGCCGGAACGGGAGAGAAGAGGAAGAAAAAAAGAAGGGAAGAAGAAGGAGAGGAGAGGAAGAGGAGAGGAAGAAGAGGAGAGGAAGGAGAAGAGAAAGAAGAAGAGGAAGAAGGAGAAGGAAGAAGAAAAGAAGAAGAAGAGGAAGAAAAGGAAGAAGGAGGGGGGGCGCGGGTCTGGAGGCAGGTGCGCCGGCCGGGATGCTGGGCTGCCGCGTGGGGGTTGCTTCAGGAGAGAAGGCAGCCGGGGAAGAGCGGGCAACAGGGGAATCACACGGGCTATGAGAAGAAGAAGAAAGAAAAGAAGAAGAAATAAAGGAAGGAAAAAAAAACACGAGGGAGAGGGAGTCGAGCGGCTTCGGCGAAAGGAGGCGCTGCAGGGGCGCCGGAAGGCCGCTGGAGGGCGGGGTGGACAGTGACGAGGTGGCCGGGGCCGGAACCGGTGGTCGCCGGAGGCTGCGGACAGAGGGAGTGCGGTGGTGCGCTGGGCTGCTGAGGAGGCGAGCGGGGGTGTCGTGTGAAGAGGGCGGGGCAGAGCCGGGGAGCCGGATGGGGGTGCGGCGAAGAGGCGCCGGACTGGGCGCGACGGCGGACAGAGGGAGAGCAGGTCGGGGGGTCGTGCGCTGCACCAGGTTCGGGAAAGGGGGAGCTCCGGAGGGATGCGCAGCAAGGCTGGGAGGGAGGCGGAGGCCGCTGCTGGTGGTGCAACAAGAAGACCGAGAGGGGGAGAGAAAGAGAGAAAAAAGAGTGGGGGGGGGTGGCGGCTCCCGCGGGGAGGAAGCAGAAAAAATAGATATATAAAGAGGGGGGGCTAGGGTTAGAGGAATGAGAAAAAAAAAGAAAAGATAAAAGAAAAAGAAAGAAAAAAAATGATAATAAAATAATAAAATACAATTAAACAAAACAAATCATAATCATAATAATAATAAATTAAAATAATAATAATAACAACAACAATTAATAAACATCATAGAGATAAAATAATAAAATAAAATAAAATAAAAACAATAACGGTGTTCGCATCATTTTATTGATAATTAATTCTTAACACACTAAAAATTCTAACGACGCAACAATTAACGCGCGTTTTAAAAATAAAGACTCTATTTAAAATTTTCCAAAGACAACGGGATGCAAAAATACACCGGGCAGGGACGAGCGGGGTTTCCAAAACAGGCTCCGCTCACGCGCCCAACGACGTCGCGTCAAAAAGCGCACTTTTTAGCAAAAACTCAAAAACCCGGTCCGATATTGAACATGAACCGCAGCAATATAATTTAAAGTCAAAGAAATCATAAAATAAAAATAACCGCACGGTCGGGGTGTGACAATTCTCCCCACCATAACGCTTTCCGCCCCCGGAAAGCCACCACACCAACCAGTCGATCGATCCACACCTAAGGATTTCACAGAACACGATCCAACCTCTTATCTCAAGGATGTCACAACGACTACCAGCGGGACTGAACCTCATTGCCCGAAATAAATCACTAACAGAGGGGAGGCCTGAACGGGCTCCCCACCATAAGAACTCCACTAGAATTCGATAACTATTTAAGAGAAAACCCAACGGGACTCATGGTGTGTCTCCCCACCATAAAAGATCCACTAGAATTTGATAACTATTTAAGAGAGAACCCAACGAAACTCATGGTGGGTCTCCCCACCATAAAAGGACTGACCTCTTAGCGACCAACCAGAAATCCAAACTTAGGCCAGAACCGGGCCTTACTCATGCTATAAAAGCACAGAAAAAACATTTAAACCACTCACTCCCATCCGAAAGTGATAGAAGCTTAAATGGATACTTTGCGCAACTAAAACCCTAACCCCATGGGCGAGGAGGGTGGGCCCAAGGATCAAATCACTAAAACTACGATGTACGACTACTCATGACCCATCACTTCGGGATGGACACAAACCAGGGCCGCAAATGATTTACATCAGTGGCCCACGTAAGGTCACTAATCAGCAACTTACATCCAAGAGGCACGATTCCCGACGTTACACGAGGGATAATTCCATCGCGCGCTTTGCGACAAGAGGAAAACTACAACGACAGAGGAACCAGAGCAACAACACCAAAACTATCACACCACGACGATAAAGGCACGACTTTCACCCGACTCTTTAAAATTTCCCCGGGGGTTCCTGACTACGCGCCAGCTTCACTCCGAGACCTTTTGGCTGGAGCTCAGATGGATGAAGCATCTCCTGCCTCGCAGTCAGGTTCTGATAATCCCAACAAGAATTATACATCTTTTTATTTGACAAAAGAAAGTACAAGATTTTAAAATTAAAACACACCAGCATTGAAAGCCGAGGTTCATCAAAAGACCCATGAAGTTCCCATACATTTCAAACCCAGAACACCACCAGTATAACTACAACGATAAAAGATCCCTTAAACTGAAAAGAAACTTACACTAGGAACTCTGAACAAAGACCCAATAGCACATTACTTCTGAGAACACCCTCTGCGACGCTTTCTTGCAACGCCCCGACAAAATCGTCCCAAGTGACCCAGACGTCCACACGCCTGGAAGGGCTTCGGAGCGCTTGGGCACGATGACTTCTTGTGACCCCGCTTGCCACACTGATAACACACAATAATCTCTCGCTCCGAAGAGGCTGATGAAAGATCTCGAGGCCTCTTGATTCCATGACCTTCTCCATTCACATTCATTTGCTTACTCATCACCTTTCCAGAATCTTCACCACTGTTCTTAGGGATCGAAGGAGGGAGGACTACTTCGAGCACTCCTGCCATCGCAGCTTCGACATGAAAAGCTTGTCTTGCCACATCGACAAAAGAAGTTAGGTTGGACTCTGACACCCTCGACTGCAGTTCAGGGCAGAGACCCGCCTCGAAGCGTCGAGCCTTCACAGGGTCATTTGTGGCATACTCTGAATCATAAGGTACTAAATCTACAAAGCGCTGGAAATATTCTAACACGGATCCGTCGCCCTGCTGCAGACAACATATTTCCATCCCCTTTCTCACCCTATCTTCCTCAGAGAAATACTGGCGAATGAACGAGGCCTTGAAAAACTCCCAAGTAATCTCTTGACGAGGCTTGTTCCGAGACACTGACTTCCACCACATCCATGGTGAACCTTCAAGCATGAAGGTCGCAAACTTGACCTTCAACGACTCGGGCAACTCAATGAGGCTAAAGTCCCTTTCAATCTTCCGCATCCACTCCTCTGCCACAGAATTTTCTTCTTGACCATAAAAGAGAGGTGGATCCAACTTCCGAAACTCCAGCATAAAATCCTTAGGTTGATCAACCGCACTACGATCACCCATCGAAGCTTCAAAGGGATAACCGCTGGACAAGGAAAAGTCAAAACCTCAATCAAGGCCAACTCAACGAATGAATAACAACCTCAAAATCAAACACTGCATAGGTGACAAGCTCAAAATCCGAGAAAACAAGTTATCATAACATCAAAAGAATTTCTCTTTGAAAACATCTTTAATTTAGAACAAGCTTAGTGGGTTAAACCTTCGCCATTGGTATTCTTTAGAGCCTCACTCACATGCATGTATCCGTGCCACCCAGGGCATCCATCCACCATACCAGAAATCCATCCACATTTCCAACATACCAAAATGCATGTGAGTACTCATCGGAACACCATGGCCAAAACAGAGCAACTTCATTTTTCCAAAAACAATTTATTCATACCACTTCTTTTAAAACAATCCACAAATTAAACATGTCACTTCAAACAACACTTTTTTTTTCAAAACCAACTTTTCTGATTCAAACCACTTTAAAAAATCAAGGGAAACCCAAAACAGATCAACATGGGACTAGTGTCAGTGGGTGACTTGACCATATGGTTGGCGGCCATATGCCAAACACGCCACTGACACAGAGAGCCTTCTTGGACCATGCCCCCAGCTCCACATGGCTTGCCAGGCCATGCGGCTTAGGACTATTAGCCCAACTCCATTTGTCGTACCCCAATCGCAAAACATTTCCATAAAAACCCAAACAAACCAATTAAACTGGACTTCCCATGGAAACCTGAGGATCGGTACGGGAAAGAGTTCGCGACGCTCTTCTCGTACCTACCCCTCAAGTCCCGACAATCCTACTCCATCTACCTTGACATCCCAAATAACAAAGGGCGCTCTGAAAAGTGAGGTCTGCTAAGAGCAAACCTCCTCTGATACCATTTTGTCACGAACCAACCTGGGTCAACCCTGAACCGGTCACCCGAGCCGGTCCGCGACATGGCCCGAGAGGCATTCCCGATCCTCCCGGGCTGGCGACAAGCGCCAGGGCATCATTAGAGAATGTGGGAATGATTTCGCCCAATATAAATAAATAAGAATGAAAAGAATAAACAGAGCAGCGCAGAAAAAGGTAAACTAAACAAAGTGACTAAACAGAAACAAACAGGAAACAAACTAACCAAACACGACGTGCGAACAAACTCCGTGCGACCTCGCGGGTCGCTCTCCGACTCAACGATCAAGCGTCGCCCTAGGCGAGCATACTCAAACTATAGCCTGCACAAACACTAAAAACAGAAAAGAACTATAGGCGTGAGTATTAAAACTCAGTAGGCTAGCCCGATTATCTATTCCCAATGCACTACCTTTAAAATAAAAGAAACATCATTTCATGTTTGAACTACAATCTATAAAAGTAGGTTTTTAATAATATTCTACTCAAAAACAAAGTACGAACCATTGCCCTTAGCCATTTCAAAATTTGGGTTCGTTTCATTAGTGTCAATGACATTTCAGGAAAGGGGGAAAGTGATGTTTAAGTTTTTCAAATTTGTATAAAGGGGATTAAATACTTTTATTTGAAAACAATTTTTAAAAACCTAATCAAAAGCAATTTACCATTTTCCAAAGAAAACAATACACCAGAATGCACAAAGTAAAACACACAGCAAGGGCAATGTAGGTATACATGTGAGCATCATAATCATTACTGCAAGCTACAGAAGCTGAATAGACATGGGTGAACCTAGGAGATCGAGAATAAACCAGAAGACACCAATACATGAGAAATCATCCTTATTGACATGTCACGATGAAATCAAAACGCACAATACACTCGACCATCCACTCACGGGCAGGTCGAGGGCAAATCCCATAGCAATAAACCCAATATATCCACCTACTATGGGCCATTGGTCAGTACCATAACCTACCAGTGCAGCAATTGTTCTTAGAATATTCTCTCAATATTACAGATTCCCATGTCTCAAGTGTTTAAGAAAAAGGGGGTGAGCCAACCGATGCCAACCGAGCATCCAATCAGATATATCTATATATATAAAGAACAACAGGCATTCCCCGAGCCACTCCATGGGACAACCTCATGCCTTTTTCCACTCAAGTACCCGGGAGCCTCTAAGCGCGGCCTCCCAAACAATCAATCGTAACCAAGGCATGAGAGTCGTCCTAAGAGGGTTTTTATAAAAAACATTTCCATCGCTTTCCATAAAGTTCCAAACGGGCATTTAATACAATTCACAATCACTACCAAAACCAGTTTAAAACTATTTAAAGAACCCACAAAACACTACTTCACAGGTTGCCAGTATTTTCATAAACCAAACGAAACCATTTTCTTTTCCAAATAAACTTTAAGAGCCAACCGGGCAATTTCTCAGACGAACCAACGTATTTGTTCATGCTTCAAAAGAAATCATTTCTCATTAAACCAGAACTCTATTTTATATTCCGTGAATTATGTTTAAAAGCCAAATGGGCATTCTTTCATTATTGGGTGTCCGCTCGTCAAAAGGATGTTTCATGTGTCGTGTATAAAATAAACGGCTCATTTTGACATTTAATAACCATTTAAAAATTAACCATCTTATATTAAAAATTAATTATCATATATTATCTCATATTTGTTACAATTAATAAAATGTTGATTATGAACAATTAGGGTGCGCAAACATCATGAAACAATATAACTTAAATTTTAAAAGCAGTGCAAAGGGAACCTACCTCAAAACCAAGCGCGATGGAAAAACGACTTTGGAAGCAAGGCGCGATGACACGACGTGTGTCCGAAACCACGTGACAAAGTCCGACACTCTGCATAGTCAGTACCAAGGACTGAGACACATCCAAAACTCACCAGAGCATTCAAAACCAAGCGGCGGGAATAAATGCTCACCTTGAAACTAAAGCGCGGCGACGACGGAACCTCAGAAACAAGGCGCGACGATGACGGAACCTCGGAAACGCCCTGCGCGGGTCCTAAAAATCCTAAACCAATAAATAAAAATCCACCATCAACAAGAGTACGATGATAATAATGAAAATAAAGATAATAATAGTAATAATAATACTAATAATAATAATAGGATTAGTAATAATAATAATAATAGAAATAGTAATAATAACAATAATAAGATTAATAATAATAATAATAAAAAAAGCAATAATAATAAAAATAAAAATAATAATAACAATAATAAGATTAATGATAATAATAATAATAACAATAGAACAACAATAATAATGATAATAATAGTGTTAATATGAATAAAAGAATTATAATAAGAATAATAATAATAATAATAATAATAGTAATAATAATAATAGTAATAGCAACATAATAATAATAATAATAATAATAATAATAATATGAAAAACAATAATAATAATAACAAGATAATAATATGAACATTAATAATAATAATAATAATAATAATAATAATAATAATAATAATAATAATAAAATTAATAGTAATAATATTAATAATAATAATGATAATAATAATAATAATAGTAATAAAATTAATAATAATAATAATAATAATAATAATAAAATTAATAATAATAATATTAATCTCCTAATTATAATTTTATAATAAAATTTTAATAACATATTAAACATTATAGAATAACAGAATAAAAAAAAGGAAAACTAACCTACGCGGAAGGCCGAACAGGGCGCCGGAACGGGAGAGAAGAGGAAGAAAAAAAGAAGGGAAGAAGAAGGAGAGGAGAGGAAGAGGAGAGGAAGAAGAGGAGAGGAAGGAGAAGAGAAAGAAGAAGAGGAAGAAGGAGAAGGAAGAAGAAAAGAAGAAGAAGAGGAAGAAAAGGAAGAAGGAGGGGGGGGGCGCGGGTCTGGAGGCAGGTGTGCCGGCCGGGATGTTGGGCTGCCGCGTGGGGGTTTCTTCAGGGGAGAAGGCAGCCGGGGAAGAGCGGGCAACAGGGGAATCACACGGGCTATGAGAAGAAGAAGAAAGAAAAGAAGAAGAAAGAAAGGAAGGAAAAAAAACACGAGGGAGAGGGAGTCGGGCGGCTTCGGTGAAAGGAGGCGCTGCAGGGGCGCTGGAAGGCCGCTGGAGGGCGGGGTGGACAGTGACGAGGTGGCCGGGGCCGGAACCGGTGGTCGCCGGAGGCTGCAGACAGAGGGAGTGCGGTGGTGCGCTGGGCTGCTGAGGAGGCGAGCGGGGGTGTCGTGTGAAGAGGGCGGGGCAGAGCCGGGGAGCCGGATGGGGGTGCGGCGAAGAGGCGCCGAACTGGGCGCGACGGCGGACAGAGGGAGAGCAGGTCGGGGGGTCGTGCGCCGCACCAGGTTCGGGAAAGGGGGAGCTCCGGAGGGATGCGCAGCAAGGCTGGGAGGGAGGCGGAGGCCGCTGCTGGTGGTGCAACAAGAAGACCGAGAGGGGGAGAGAAAGAGAGAAAAAAGAGTGGGGGGGGGGGTGGCGGCTCCCGCGGGGAGGAAGCAGAAAAATAGATATATTATATTTTTGGTATTGGAATAATTTCAGTAGTTAATATTCATTAAACATTAATAAAGGTGAAAATATATATATAATGTATCTGAGATTTTTAATAATTAAAATGTAACTAATGTAATATAAAAAGATTTATTGGTTATTAAATTAATAAAGACCTATCTCACATAAAATTTCATCACCTGATTCACATAACTGAAAAAACCTACTTGACAATAATGTAATTCAATTTAATCCACTTTCCTCACAATAACACCATAGAAATACTCTCTTTTCATAACAATAAAATGGAAATATTCCCAACCATTCCATCATAACATTCTTTAAAAATTATTTCATCATGATTTTACCTTCCCTGCAACTCTTTAAATATCCCCTAATGAGTTACTAAGCTTTTCATGAGTACACCAACACTTTAAAAAGATAGAAAGAAAGGTAAGGGTTCTCATCCTCCTCCTTTTGACTTAAGTAATTATTTTGTCATAATACCTTTGTGTTTCCATTTATTATTCATTAATATGTTCATTATTGACCATTAAATATCCCAATTAATACTAGTTTATGATATACTACCCTTCTATCTCGATAAAACGTTTCTATAAAACTTTTTGTATAGCCATTATGCTTCCATAAAGACTCTCTGATTCCCTCCCTCCCATTTTATATTAATGATCTTCTTTCTTAATAATCCATTTAAATTTATATTATATTACTATTATACCTGTTCATTGAAAATACATTAATATAAAAGTGATATTTTAATAATTTTATTCTACCATTAATACTCATTAAACCAATTTCATATTCCTTTTTTAGAACCATCATGTAGCTGAAATAATTCCTTGAATGTCTATAATATTGTTGTGAATACCCAAATCTGAAACAATTCATGGGTATCCATTGATATGGATATAAAAAATATTTGTTGATATTAATTTTTTAAATAATTTATTAGTATAGTTGGTTTTTTCATATAGGATATTATGAGATTTAATAGAAGTTTGGAATTAAGGTAGGGGTTCCTTGTCTAAAATTTGAATCCCTTGGGATACGTTTATGTTATTCACCATTATTTCTTTTCAATGGTGTAAATAATTCCATAATGTATTTTATTCTCCTTATTCTGTTATATTTCCTTCAATTCACTGTTATATTTAATTTTATACCATTCATGTGGGTTTGTTTCAAAATAAATGAAGGATGTGTGTGGATGCCATAACTGTAATATTTTTCATGATTCATAATCAATATAATTAGATTTCAATATTTCAAGATATATTTATTCTAACCAGTGATTATGTAAATTTTTATTAAAATAGTAATTTTTGTGGAAATAATGTTTTACAATGATGTATTATTTTTTTATGAATCAATGTATTCATAAAAAAAATATGATTTTATGTATAATTATTTCCTTCTCTTTTAAAAGATATTTATTCCATCTCTATACTTTCATTCCTACCAATTTTATCCTAAAATATTAAGAAGAATTTTTTAATGATTATTATAAATATATTTTCCTTTTTGAAAAGTAATGTTTGTTACTCATTTTAATATTTGGGGATTCAAACAATGGTTTTTAAAATATTATAAAAACAGTCTTCCATTCATGGAAGCTAATATATATCAGTTTATTTTTCGATATTTTGTAACCATTATGTCATTAATGTTTACTTTGTTTGGAACTCCTTATAATAATTCATTCAAAATTATATTATTTCCCTTATAAAAAATGATTTTAGGTAATTTTCAATTAATCGTTTACAATAATGGTAAAAAGGTTTTGTGAAAACATTTTTATTTTTACTTATCTTTTTCCCCCATGGTTTATCCCTCATGAAGTTGTGTTTTAATCATCCAATATATGTCATTATTATATGATACCTTTTATGAAATCACATTTTTTATATATAATGCTGTTTTTTATGTTATGTGATTCTTTCTCGATTATTTAGGAAACTCGTTATTTTTTCATGAGCTTATTAAGATATATTTTCTATTGATATTAAGTGGAACACATACATATTGAAGATGATGGTTGGGTTTTATATCATCCACCAATGAATTGGTTTAAGATTGTATCTCATGATATATTCATTAATCGACATATTGTGTATGTTTACTCATGCTCCATCTTGCTGGGTTTGCTCCCATTTCCAACATTGAACCGAATGAGTTTGTTCACAATGGAATGCACATAATGGTTTTATCTGAAAATAATTTCTAATGTTATTATTATTATACATTTCAATATTTTTTATCTAGTTATTCCAAATTTCAAAATAATTTTTATCATGTTATGCTATCATTCCACGATTCAATTAATTTGTGATAAATGACTTGTTTCAGGAATCTGACTTTTTTAATATATTCACCAATTTTATGTTACGCTCAGATGTACTTTGATTTTGTGTATTATGTCTTGAGAAATTTCATATCAAAAATTCTTCATTAATGATCGTTCTATTATATTATTTTTTTCTAATTTTTTTATGATTTTTCATGGAAATTGTTTTTATCAATATTATATATTTTCATATGATAATTTTGTAATATACTAATCTTGTTTCCCATTTTTTATCATGTTTAATATCTAATAATTTGGATAAATTAAACCCTATAGAGTGTTTTAGGTCTAACTATTATTATGAATATAATCCATATGATATGGATATAACTATATTATGAGAGATATCTAGAATATTGGCTACAAGCATGTAATTTTGAGGAAACATCATTAAATGTTGTAAAATAAGATTTCTATGTTGACAATCACCAAGACACTAAATATTTCTATGAATGGTTTCAGATATTTTTGTGACATATATTATATAAAACATGGTATTATTATACTATATAATTTATTATTAACATGAATCAAAATAGTTGGTATCAGAGAAGGGTTTAGATATATTTAGAGATTAGATTAGATTGATTTGATGTTAGGGATAGAGAACCTTATTAAAAATCCAAGAGATGAATCTATGTATAGGATGACATCATAAAATATTATTATAGTATTGAGTAGGTTTTTTTCCATAGTAAAAAAATATGTGTGTAAATACAATATGTGTATAGATGATTTGGAATAGATATACCTATGGGAGAAACCTAAAAAATGGTGTGTTGATTATTATCTCAATATTCACTTTGATAATGACAATATTTCATAATACTACACCTACTATTATACTCACAAGGGATATGATTTGGTTGATATGATCTCTTTGAACCACTATTAAGGATTTATTTCCAATTTAAGTTGAGAAATTATGTTTTTAGATATATTATAACTCATCTAAAAGTTACCAAGATCAATCAAATATTGATATAGGTTGATATTTAGAAAATATATGACAGTACAAAATTTAAAAACAATTTGACTTTTATTTTTGGATTACATCAGATTAATTATTATCACTCATGGTAACTCCCTTTAGTTTTAGTATTTGATGGAACTAGTGGGATATGATTTATCATTAGGAGTTAGGGCTTGTACAAGGATTTCATCAATGATCAATCCATCATAAAGGGTGATAGAGAGAGAAAACATTTGATTATTACCATCCATATTACATTAAATATGATTAACAATGCGCACATGTTTTATTTATCATTCAAAACCAATTAAATTAATTATTTATCTCAATAATGATCAAGTGATAAAGATGATTATAGAAATATATTTCAATTTATTATATGTAATAAATATTTATATAAGCCCTAATAGAATTACCATATGGGTACAAGAAGACTATTTAAATGTGGGAGATACATCCCCTAAGAATAAAACTACTGTAGGAGTGTGAAGAATATAGGTAACGCAATTTAATGAAATAGAGGTAATCCTATATTACCATTATTATTTTAATGTTATTGTGTAAGAAATTGTAGGATTATCCAAGTGAATTCCATAATCTATAGAATAAAAAAATATCTCCATAACTAACCTATAAAAAAAATAATTTAATAATTATAAAATCATTATCCCAATGTGGATCATGATGTTTAAGTTACACATACCCTCCCATACAGACCTATATATGTCTTGTTGGAATTTTATTCCTTGAACCCTAGTATACCTATGTTTTTTTCAAATATCATCTGATAATTTATTTTAAAATAAATCATATAGTTTTATAAATTTTTTATTCCATTCGGATGTTTATAGGAATGTACCATGTTTAAAAATTATTAACCTTCCTTTAAATTTATTTAATACTGTTTTAGTGACAGATTAAATCATTCCATGTAGAAGAGAATTTGTTTAATGAAAACAGATATCATATTAACATGTTTTATTATATCAATAAATGGAAAATAATAAACACCCATTAGATGAAAATAATATAATATGGTTTTTGATGCCAAACAATGTAGACTATTGACAAAGATAGTTTTAGATATATTAAATATTACAGATAATCGTATTTAAATAATGAAATTTTCTTCCATGTTTGTAAGGTTAATATCACTCTAGAAATGATATATTAATTATTATCTATAATTTAGTTTCAATTAGCTAATTTTAATTAGTATCTGATGATATAAATTGGAAGGATTTAATTTATTTAAATAGGGGGGAAGAATGTTACCCATTGATTTTAGGAAGCATATTATTTTTAAAACAAATATTTTTAATCTAATTAATTTTCATATTATTAATGTTATTATAATTTATATAGAAATATTTCATACAATAAATTAATGAAACTAAAATCATTTTATACATTCATTAGTGGAATGTAACAAAAAATATAATAAAAATATGTTTTCATATCATTATTTATTACTCACAAAAAAATATTATATATCAATTAATGTGTATAAATAATCAAGGGAAAATAGATAGAAAATAATAAAATATTTATCCCTAAGAAATTACCTATAAAATATTCAATTGTGAGGATCACTAATTGGAAAAAAAAATCTACAATAAGGAATCTCACCATGATATGAGAAATCATAATGAGAAATCTATAATTTGAAAAAAAAACTATACCTTGTAAAATGATTGTGGACAAAACAAATGATTTTTATGTCTACATACAATGGAATGATATGTGGCTGGTGAAAATACGACTCCTAATAATATAGTAATTAAAAAATTATACCATTAAAAATATGTTCATTGCATATATTATTATTTTTCATAAAACCCAATTGGTATATCTATATGTGTGTGTGTGTGTGTTTGTGTGTTTGTGTGTGTGTGTTTTGAAAATAAATTAAAATAATAACTAATATATGATATGAAGTATTTATGAAATTAAAATATTGAATCTAATATCAATTGAATAGTAAAATTAATATATAAGTTAATAATTGTACTAGTACTTGCTAAATCCTATTTTGTAAACTATATTATTTCATTTTGTAGGAGATCCATTTTTAATTATGGAATAATTTAACCTAATAGATTAAATTAATAACTTTTATAATATTAATAAATATTAAATAAAATATTATAATATTATAAATTGTAAAATGTTATATTAAAATATTCTCAACACATAACGTTAAAAAATAATTTTCAACTAAAAAATCATGTATTTATATTTGATCATTCAATTTAAAAAATAATTTTTTTAAAATTTAAAATACTAGTTAGATAATATTAAAATAATTAGTTCATTTTTATTATCAAAAACTTATTTGAATACTTTTTTGATAATTTTCTAAAAATATTGATATTTACATGAATAGTTAAATATTCCAAAACTAGGACTTTTGTTATTTTATTAGACTATAAGTATAATTTATAAATTTATGGAACTCTTTTTATATATTTTTATAATTTAAATTTTTCATTTTAAAAATTATTAAGAGTTGATAAACCTATATTTTATATTTCTGAACACAAATAATATTTTTCTAAAAAATATTATTAATACAATATAAATTTATTATATTAAATTTTTGTTTTGAAAATATTATAAATTGAAATCCAAATAATTATTCTCAAGTTTATAATATTTGGTATAAATTTATCTAATAATGAACATGTTATTTTTTTGTCATAAATATTATGTTACCTTAGGTAAAAAAACATTATTGTTGTAAATTTGTTAGTTATCAAACAATAATAATTGTCAACATATTGTGTAATTTTAAATTAAAGGGATATATTTTGATATATGTAAATAATATAACAATTAAAAATATATTGAATAAAAATTTTCATTCATTTAATTAGAAATATATTTTAAAGAATACTAATTATAGTTGACAATTTAAATGATACATTTTATAAAAAAGAATTCTCTAAAAATTATATAGTTTATTTGAATATTAAAATTTAATTTATTCCTATATTGAATTTGTTTAAATGGTGAAGAAATTAATATTCATCATGTCTAAATATGTTAATAACATTGAACTTATATTTTTTAAAAGAAAATAAATTATTGTGGATATTTTTAATGAATAATAATAAGTGAAAAAATGTGTAAATAATGAATGTCTGGTTTATTATAATTAATAGGTCACCTAAAACTTATATAAATCATTAATTGTTATTAAGTTAATATTGAAATTACTCACATTTCATTTTATTACATCCCTCACAAAACTCACCAAAACACCCAACTCCCATGTGATTCTATTCCAACTCTTTACCTAACATTAGTTTCCATAGAAAATCCCATCTTTTTCAACAATAAAATGTTCTTAATCGAACCCATTATCACAACCATGTTCACCCCAGAGATACATCCAATGATTCTAACTTCTCTGTCCTACTCAGTAACCTTCATAAATAGTAACTAGGGTACATATGAGTCCTCCCGTGCTTTTAGAATCAACTTAGAAAGGTAACTGTTCCCCCCATCCTTCTGCTCCGAGTACTTCCATTGTGATATCAACATTGTGTTTTTACTGATTATGCCTTCATATATAGATAATTAAAAAATTTAATTATAATTTATTCCCAATTTATTAAACATTTTCATTCTCTATAAATAAGACCATTCTATAAAATCTGCGGTATAACCATTTTGTTGTCAGAATAAATTCCTGATTCCATTCCCCCAGTTCTTAATTCTAGTACCTACTTTGTTATAAACCTTATGATTTTAATATTATTATTTTTTCATTTATTCTTAATCAACCCTTTACTATACAATTTATTGTATCTTATTTATATATTACCTTTCTCACTCATTAAAGCTATTCAAAAATACTTTTTTATGACGTTACACTGTCGAAATTTTACATTGATTATCCTTCTCCATGATGTGAATACCAAAATATAATACCATTCATGGTTATCGACGTAGATAGCGTTTAAAAAATATTGATGACATGAAAAAGTATTCTAAATTTATGTTTAATAATATGATTTTTTATACAGAACATTCAATATAATTAGTAGAATTGTAGGAGTATGTTAACAAGTTCATGGTCTCAAATTTTAATTCCTCAAAACATTGTAATTTTATACAACATATTTTTTCACTATTATAAATAAAAAACTATTTTCATTTTTATCATTATTATTTTAAATTTCAGGTTTTTAATATTTTAATTTAATATTCTACAATTCATAGGGATTGATTTCAAAGGTTAAGAAGGATGTAACAGATTTTCTTGGCTCAATTTGTTTTTTATTTTTTAATCACTCCAAATATATTTTAACCTCTGATGATTGATTTATCCTATAATATTATAAAGATATAATTTTTTCGATAAAATATTTTATGGAAATATTGTATCACAATGACAACCTGTTCCTTGATTAAAATATTTTTTGAAAATAAAATATAATGTTTAATGATAAATTCCCTTATATTTTAATGGATGTTTTATTCCATTTAAATTCATTCTTTTTTGACAATGTTCTCTTATTTTTATCAGAAATATAATATGAAATTTGAATAGGATTCTCATAAATATCTTACCCCTCATTAAAAGAAAAAAATTTAGTCTTTTTATAATGATTTTTAACAATAAATATAATTTAAAAAAAATTATCAAAAATAGTCTTTCATCCTTAAAAAATATCTTCAACTCAAAATTTATTTGATTACATTAATCCATTAATTTAGATTTTATTTAGAATTCTATAAAATTTGGTTTTAAAAATTCTTCTCATTACTCACTCAAAAATGTTTTTAATCTAATGTACATTTAATATGTTAAAATAATATGTTATTTTTTTTGAATTTTTTAATATTTTTAAATATATTTTCCTCCAAGGATTATAACTCATAATGTTCTTCTTTAATAATCATATATATTTTATTATGATGTTATTCCTTTTTGAAAATTATAATTAAGATTTTATATTATATCATATTATTATGTTATCTAATGTTTTTGTATTATATTTGAAACACATTTTTTCTCATGGGTTAATTAAGATATATTTATGATTAATTTTCAATGCAACACATATATATTGATGATGATAATTTTTGTCGAATATCTTCCTCCAATTAATTTTTTTAGCACACATCAAGTGAGATAATTAGTCATAGAAGTAAGTTTTTTTCATATACGAAAGTATTGATGTGATTGTAAATAATTTTATGTGTTGAAATAACCATTATGTTCACAAAAGCATGGAAATAATGGGTTTTGTAACAATATTTTCCTATGGTATTGGTTTTTCTACATTTACATGTTTTTTGTCACATTTTACCACATGTGTAAATATTTTATATCATGTATTGAAATCTAACTAATGATTCATTTCATTTCCATAAAATTCCATGTTTTAAGTTTTATAACATACTTTTATTGTTTTTCTTATTTTATGGCACACTCACATGTAGTATGACTATTTAGATGTGTTCTGATATATTTAATATATTTTATGCTTCTTTAGTGATATATTTATCATATTATGATTCATTAATATGTATTAGGATTATCATATATTGTCCTATGACCATTTAATAAGATATTTATCATCTTCATCATGTTATAACTCGTATTTATTATTTTATAAATTTGGACTTGATTTTCCTTTACTGATCTTTTCAGCTCTCCCATTTCTTATGTTTCAAATTTACATTTTATGAAGATGATTATATCATGTTATTCATATAAAAATGGTCTATAGTCTTGTTATTTAAACATAATTCTTATGAAGAGTTGCAAAATAAAATTCATATATATCTAATCTTCAAGAAAATAATCTACTATATACTTGGGGTTTTTTATAATTTTTGATATATTTTTTCCAAATAACGGTATTATAATACTAGGTATGTTATTTTTATCTTGTTCCACTTTACATGGGTTCACAATTCAATCAAAATGATTAATTTATGTGATATAGAACTTATCGCTTCTATTCTTCTGAGATTCCTTTCCAAATTTGTACATGAATTTTAAATAATTAAATTAATTATATTATATATAAACATATGATTATTAATTGTCATTTTCTAGTAATTCTTCATTAAAAAATTTCATAAGAAATATATTTATAAAATTATCAAATTTATATTTGATATTAAATTTATTTGGAATATTTAAAAGGAATAATATTTTAAATAATTTATCTATATATTTATTTTCACACCAACTTTTTATAATTTATTATAATGATTACTATCTATGATTTTATGTTTCTTCAAATTATACAATATTATTATATTTATAAATTAATTTAATTACCATTTGTCCATTTAATATTAATTAAATATTATAATATAATCCTATCAATATGGTTAAAACCTCATTTACTAATTGGATAAAGATAAACATAGATGGGGCTTCAAGAGGTAATATAGTGCCTTAATGTTTTAGTCGTATTTTCATGAGCTCTAAAAGAGAATATCTATATTGTTTCAATAAGGATTATATAATGACTATATCTTGATATTCCAATATGGTGGGGTTAATTTGGAAATTCTGATTGCATGGTTCAAATATTAGAGCATTACCTTGCTTGTTGTTGGATCTGCCATTATTGTTTATGCTATCAATATTAATAGTTTATCACCTTCCTAGAGACTAGCGTTGACATGAGAGGATAGAATAAATGAAAGTAAGAAATTATATTTTTGTGTGTCACATTTTTATAAATATATTAATTATATCACCAATATCTTTGTTGACCCATGTGATGGATCATGGTGCAATTATTACTTATGTATTTTTTAGATTACCTTTTGGAGAAATTTTTAAATGATAATTTTAAAACCCCTTCTTATCATTTTTTATAATAACATATATTCCATATATTTTAATACTGGTAGTTATCACTGTTATTTTTCCTCTTTTTTGATATTATATAAATATACAATCCGACATCTATCTATAGTTTCCATGGGGATAAATCCTATGAAAATTTTCACAGGACTAATTTTTCATGTGGGTGAACTATTCTATGATGGAATTATGAATATTTTTATATCCATGAGGAAAAAATATGTATGGTATATGATTATGTTATGGGAGGGTATATTGTATATTTTCAATATATTGAATTATGTTTATATCTCATAAGATCATGATTGGGAATGAGTGTCTATCCAATGACTAAATGGTGATGGTATAAAAACAGATAGACTATGTCAAAAAGGATTTAGGATATGATTTTTTAAACCACGACCTAAAGGTTTATGGGTGAACTGGTTGGTATTCAATGTCAATAATGTAAGGAGATGATGTTTAACGAAGTCTATTATGATCAGAAAGTCACTTTTGTTAACAAAGAATATTTTTATAATTTATATGCATATGTTTGTGCCACACTATATTGTTTCATGAAATTCCCTTGTTTTGTTATTATGACCCATGTTGACAACCCAATGTTTCAATACTAGTATGAATCATATCTTATAGTATTATAATAGTTTAATGTAATGAAACATGATTTATGATATATGTTTTATTTGGCTAGAATTCCTTATGTAATTTTCATAAACCGTGTATATAATCTCATACACATAGGTCTATCTTATAATATTTTATGATCATCAATTGAAATCACATATAATATCCCATAACGTAGTACATGAGCTAGCCTCGTTCTTATATTTATATTCCTTATGTTATTAAGAATCATTTAACATAGGATATGTTTGGAAGTGGGTTTAATGTGATGAGGCTATCAGAAATTTATCATATAGTTTTAAATTAATATTTTTACATATATATTATTCAATGATAATAAACCCACTGGGTTTTAGGTTTAATTTATTGTGAGATTCAATAAATATATTTTTATAATAATGTAATATGTTTGAATGTTATTCTCAGTCATATTCATTTTTATCTATGTGCCATTTCATTATTTTTTAGGGATACTGATAATATTTATAAAAGAACCCGAAAAAAATAATGTTACAAACCAACTAGGGTGAACATTAAAAAACACATGAAGCATCTTGTCAGATAATATTTAAAAAACATGATAATAAAAACATGTCTTGAATATATAAAAACTATGATTGAAAACCTGAGTAAAAATAAAATGAACAGAAGATACAACAAATACATATAAATCAATTAATATTTTGAAAATCAATACTGAAATTAAAAACCTAATGTAACCAAAAATTACCTCTAGACTAACCAAAACTGAATACAGTAGCAAGATGAGAAGCCAACATACTACATGATACTCTTTCATTTACCTAAATTTTTTAATTTTATATTTAAAATCTCCCAATGGTGTATGTAGTGTGTGATAAAAACCCTTTTAGGATACCACTGATGTTTCCATACAAAGTATTATATGATGAATCCAGAATTTCTGTATTTTAAACAATAATAGTTTTTCAAATCAATTTGAAAAACTAAATACAATTATATAAGAGTTATCATTGGTTTTCATAAAATCATTTCATATTTTCAGACCAAAAATATGTCAAGTGGATTTGAAAAAATAAGAAATAAAAAACATTAATAAATAGGAACATATATCTATCAAATAACCTATTATGAAAATATATCTTATACAACAAAATTTAAAAATATATGAGAAACAATACCAAAAAAATAATAATTCAATAAATAACCATCAATGGAAAAGCACCTCACATATTGGGATCTAGCCTATGGGAAACTACATTTTATACACTCACATTCCCAATAAAACATATATCTGATACCATGGATATTGATTAATACCCTTCATTATTACAAAATGTTATCTCCTAGTTGGGATAAATAATAAGCCTACTTGTGTATCATTATTGATGAACCCATGTTTCAAAATTTTTATTTTTCAAAATTCATTTCATAAGATTGATCTGAATTTTATATAACCTTTTCAAATCAAATACATTAGGATTCAGAGATTCAAAACCCATTTCTAAATAAAGAAAATCAATTTTAAAATAAAAAACTATTTATGAATATATTTATATTTTTAAAAAACCTATTGAAATAACATATCACATAAAATAAACAGGCTTCCTAATGGAATTTGTCATTAATGACATACATGTCATCAAATTAACATATTGTATAGAAACTCCTACGTTAATATGGTATAAACATTGAATCCTTTCACAATGGGGACCATAATCCAATAGAATGAACGCCAAAAGACACGGCATGTAAAGAAACATACAAATACACATAGAAAACACTATTTGAAGAAAATTCCTTAGAAAACCATAGATAAAACCATTGTAATCAACAAACAAAATAATAACGAGTAGGATTAAATACATAGATATTATAATCCCCCCGCCCACAATAGTGATCAATTGATGAACATAGTAATCAAAAAGGGAATGAGTCACCCAAAATCAACATGGTTGAGCTCTGGTATGAGAGAGGTATGTCTATGGGAACAATGAAATAAAAATATACCGTGATCCATCCTAATAACCAAAACACACCACATTAATAGGTATTGTAATCAAATTAGACCTCATGTAATCCATAAAGCACATATATGATAAAAAATCCTTCATTTTGTATCACAAACCCAATAAGTTCAATTACAAGACATTTCCATATTAAATGACATGTATGTAATTCAGAAACTCTATACAATTTAATAATTCATCTCAACATCCATTACACTACGTGTACCCCATTTATATGACAGGTTATATCTCCAAGAATTGAAAAAAATTCGAATTTGAAAAAAAATTCCTTCATTCACCATTATATGTTTCCTTAAATTTCATTTTCCTCATGAACAATCCAAGGAAAAAGGAAACCAAAAAAGGATAAAACGTGTATGAATTAATGTTAATGGGGTTTTATAATCCCCCCAACATAATCACTTTTCAAAATATAAATCCATAAATAAATTTGATCTAAAAAAATAGGACACTACAGATGTAATGTCCTCAACTCTGGAGCCACTAAACCAGTTCCCTGAGTCGGGTTGC
This sequence comes from Viscum album, assembly GCA_963277665.1. Classification (NCBI taxonomy): domain Eukaryota; kingdom Viridiplantae; phylum Streptophyta; class Magnoliopsida; order Santalales; family Viscaceae; genus Viscum; species Viscum album. The sequence goes on from OY728123.1 coordinate 540,807,542, forward strand.
CACATGACCTAAAGTTTGCCTCCCTGAATTATAGAGGTTGATGACTTGCAGCGAGGGTCTAATTAGTCATGATTCAAGACTATACCAACTTAACCAAAGAAATCCACTAAAAAAACAATTTAGATACAAAAAAAAAATAGAAACAATTGAATAACATGCATAAATAACTAACTCCCAAACTGGGTAAAACCATATACAATAGTAAATATGTCATTACATGCTATAGTTCGATGTGGACAAAAACCCTAATTAAAATAAAGAAAGGAGAATCACCCACATGGTCAAGATTTCATGTTTTGAACCTCACCCAAACATGTTCCCTAACAAAATCAACTCCCTAGCATTGGGACCTATCCCTTTTTCGGGCCTAGAATCATGAAATCTACTTGGGTACCCAACAACAACCTTTGCAGATTGTGAGTATAAATCATTAGGACACCAACAATGATGTCATCAAAATTTCCAGTAAATGTAGATAGCGCATGAAAGTGATAAATAAAGGCAACAAAAGGTAAACAGTTCAATAGGCCATTCTAGACTATGTTCCTTTTAATTATACTACAATTGAATCCAGGTTCACTACATTGTTAATCCATGTTTCAATCTTCCATTTTCATGTGTTCAATGGATTAGGCATGTTCAATGTTCTCATGAATATCATAATAAAATCAAGTCCTATCTCACTAGGCATCACATTATAATAACCTTTTAATCCTCTCCCCCAAGCCTCAGTCAAGGAAGAATGAATCCATTAGGGGTATAGAACTCCATACCCTTACCTAAACCATACAATTAGGGGTGGAGCTATATCCTAGATCCTACTCGACCCATGTGTGTATAATCTCAAAATCCTCACCTCAAAGCCTCTATCTAGGTGGAATGCAACCATTAGGGGAATAAAAATCATTACCCTTACATAACCTGTTCATTTAGGGGGGATCTAGAACATCGATCCAACCAGACCCATGGGCGCACAACATCAATTATATACCCCACTCTATAATTCAATGTCTACATGCTTATTTATGATTGACCACAATTATAGAAATTACAACAACCATATCCAAAATCATTTGAAAAATTACAACAATATCAATAAATGGAAAATAAACATGATGCCTCAGTCCATCAACACATTCAAAATTTATATCACATACCCCTTTAACCCCATTTCCAATTTCCCATTCATACCTCACAATAGAAAATTCACGTGTAATCATAATTCCTTATATTATTCCCATTACTCCCAATTAATCCATTTAAATATCACCCGAAAAATCTCATGAACAATAAATATAATAAACCCAACTATCCACAATCCACTATAACTCATTATATAGACCAATTAACATACTCTCTATGAATCTAAATTATTCTGAGTAATTTTCATAACTTATATTTTCATTACCTCACTCAGGAGGGCCAACACACCCCATGAGTAGCCACTATTTGGTCAAGTAATCCTCCATGCATCTAATGGGGATCAATATGGGATCAATTAATCATTTAGATACCCAATTCCCACATCATGTTAAAGGAATAAAGAAAACATCATGGAGGGAAACAATAATTAATCGCTAAATGGACAATTTAATGAATAAACTATGGGATATAACTTATTGACCACCTACATTGAATCTATTTATAAGAACCCAACCTTAATCATTACATAATCCTGAATTATGTGAATAATTCACATTGAGGATCTTTTCGGGTTTAGAGGATTATATAATTAGGCCATAACTATTACATTAAATCCCAAAAATTACAATGTAGCAACTTCTACTCCGTTTCCATTTTTTTATAAAATATAAACACTGTGAAAAAACGTCATGTCTACTTCAATGTTTTAGACAACATGAATTTTCAGCGATCCCATCTTTGACCCTATTTATCTTTAAGTCTCGTGAAAAAAATTTCAAAAAATTGAATGAGAATAAAAACCTCAATAATTGATACACATAGAGGGAAAGATGTTATTTTCTAAACAACAAGTAAACCATGTATAATTTTTCATAAGTAATACTTTTAACCTTTATGAAGTAGTAAATTATCTTCACTAAAAAAAGATCATTGCTTATCATTTTGTAATAAAATGATTTCTATAAAACCCATAGAAAGAATACATAACATATTAATTTAACATAGGACGTAAGCATACATAAATGGTATAACCATACAGTCGACTTCCATACATATCACTAAAGGGAATATCCATACGACCGACTTCTATGTCAAATGCATTGGACGATATAACCTAAACACCCGTCCTTATTTATCACGGAACCACCCTTTATTTGGATTATCACGTAACCACCCGTAAAATGTCCAAGTAACAATATAAAATCATAAAAAATAAAAAATATAATTATTCCACTAATAACATTACATTTGTAATAATGATAAATCATTTTTAAGATTTTGAAATAATCAATGCATTATCAAACCATTTTCAAAAACTATTTAAAACATATAATAAAGAGATTTTTTAATCAAAGTCTCCTATACAACTTTCAAACCTTTGAATGTATTATAATTTTAAAACTTTAATTTCCCTATAAATAAATCATAAAATGAATTTATTAAACATGGGATTTAATGGGAAATATTTAGAAGAATAAATCATTAAAACATTTAAATATGTATTTTGGTTAAACAGTTTCTAAAAAAATTAGAGATGATTGAATACAAATAATTGAGGAATAACAGTTAATCAGAACCTTATTATATCATTAGTATAATGGGATTCATGATATAATATTCAAAAGGGCAGTATATACAACATATAATAGTGAATTGGTGCGTAACAACAATGAAGTCTCAATGGAATCTATGCGTGAATGGACCGAAGGCCTTAATTTTTTTTTGATTTCTGATAACCCCCCTTTCAAGATATGAGGGTGAACCCTTACAAGGCCCATAATCTCATAGATTACATGGCTTTAGGCTTAGGATATTTCATGACCCAAAGGTCTTTGGGAATTCAACCAGTCTATCTACAACGAACTGCCCCTCCCCAGCAACTACATCCTGATAGTAGCTCTCCACCTTTGGATGATCATTTGGCTAGGCTTCCCATGAATTCATAGGCTGGTACCGATGGCTTAGCCATACCCTCTCATTATGAAAATCCATTTGGATATGCTCTGGTGAGTGCAACTTCTATAAATCCTCTTCTAGGGCTGCTCCTTTTTTGTAGTTTGTCTCGGGCCTGCATTCATGTAGCCCGAAGGCTTTAGGGTGGCCCTAAGGCCTTATGGTCGCACAAAGGCATTGAGATCCAACTGTCCTGAAGGCCATGGGTGGCCCGAAATCCTTTCAGGACCAGAGGACCAAACCGGTGGACTGAAGGCCCAGATGGTTGATCAGTTCTGGCTGCTACAGTACCGAACATTTCCTGCTACAGTGCTGCTACATTACTGCTACAGTAAGCCAGAAATATGCCTCCACCCAGATTAGATATCTAGTCTCTTGGATGCACCTAGAGAGTCCTCACCAACTGGGTGGAGTCTCATGTGCAATGGAATCTTAATTTTGACGAAATACCTTATAAAGTTTGTATCCTTAGAATAACGATAAATAAATGACAAAATTATGTGTGAAAAATAAAAATAAACCCAATATAAGTGGATATTATGTCTAAAACAATCATAGGTTATTCAGACATATTCATATCATTACATAATCAAGAAGTATAACTTTAACCCAAAAAATTTGAAATTGGGTGTAGATGTTTCCATACATAAATTCGACATCCTAACGACGTCACTTTAAATTTTAGAAAATGATTTATTGAGAGAGAAAATTGTGTCTCTTCACATGTATATAATATTTACAAAAACAAGGATATATAAGAACATATCCCAACCTAATAAGATGAAAATTAAAAGACATAAAAAATAAGTCGTTTGAAAAAAGGAGGGTGAAATGATCCCTTAGAAATTTGGTAACATACGAAACATACGCCACATTAAATATGGGTCATACAATAAATATATAAATACCGATAAATTAATTTATATTACATAATGATTAAAATCATGGGTATTACAAACACCATACAAAAGAAAATAATAGAAAATATAGCATGAATCTCATTGGAATAAAAAGATAGATGAAAACTTATTAGCACATTGCAATCAATCGAGTCGTATGAAAAAAAGTTAATAACCATCAAAGGAATCATAGAATACCATGAATAAAATTAGAATCATTATATTACATATCTAATAGATGCGAACAATACACCACATGCATTAAGTAAGTGAGGAACAATGGAAATCTGATGAAATTAAATGAGAGACAAGAAAGCCCTAACCATGTGCCTGACTTGACCCGTTCATTCTTTAATCTCGCGAATAATTTACTGAAGTTAATTTTAATTTTTTTAATAAACTTTTTACTGTTTATTTTTCCTTTTATATAACTTAATAACCTGATATAAACATTATTGAATCAGTTAAGTTAATAATTGTCATTTTGTTGATATTTGATACTTGAGTCAAAAATGAAATTTTTATAATTACAAGTTGTTCATGTTGTAAAAACTCCTTTATCTCCAAATTTATATTCATCAGTTATAAATATAACATATCAAATATATCCAGTATATTTTTGTATTTATAATATTATATAACATTTGGTGATAGGAAATGAAATCCACCGTTCATGGAGACATTAAGCTGTATGTACGCAAGAACGCAACTTTCATTTCTATTTCATATTTAATGGAATGGAAACATAATGATAAGTAGTTGTATTATTATTACAGTATAATATCCTTTATAATTTCATTAACTCCATCCTTTACATTTTCCATTTATGGAGTGAATGAGTCATATCACTTTGAGGGGGCAGTAGTCCACATGTCCTCAAATTAAATTATCGTATTTACCCACTATGGAAACCTTAAAGGTAATCTGTAAATAAAAAATATAGAAGCATTGAAAAAATATAAATATATATATCACATATTAATATAGTTCCGTCTTAATGGACACCATAATATGTGGTAGGAGATGATTGAACAATCCACGTTTTGTGAGGTAGAAGTTCGTCGCCCACATAAACAATATGTACTTTACCCATGAGATGGAGGTGTGTGTTATTATAGTTTGAATACTTCTCAAAATAACAATCTAGTATATTTAGTAAACTTTTTTTGTCATAAAATAATGTAATAAAAATATTTTAGAATTTTGTATAAGTAAAATAATAGAAAATGACTTAAAAGAGGATGTTACCTTTAAATCTGGTAACTCCCATCGGTTTGACCAAAAAAATTTATTGAATTTCCTTGTGCATAAGGTAAGGTTTGTAGGTGGAAGAGATGGATATTGAGATGTTATGTGGTCAGAATATGGAATATCCATGGGTCTTGAGAAGTGGGAGTAATGGGTTAGAGGTTCAGGATTTTTAGAAGGGGGGATGGGCTCTTTTGGAATGTTTGAAAAAATTATTTTATTATACAATGATTTTCCATTTATAAAGGTAAATAACTCGTTAAAGTCAATGATAATATGCCTCATGTTCGAAATAAAATCATTTATCATAAATTGGACAGGTTTGTATATTGTTTTAATCTTTATAAAAATATTTATTTAAATCATTCATTAATGAGGTATCATTATTGTTTCATAAGTAATGTTATTTATTTGATGTATAAAAATTATAAAAAAAATATAATGATGTAGGAAATATTTTTATATTTAAAATGAATATTTATAGATGAATATATCAAATATATAACCCCAAATAAATTTTTTTTAAGAAAAACAATACATGTATATATTATTTTTATTTTAACTTTAAATAAAAAAGTCATTAGTATCATTGTCTTTCCCAAATGGCATTAAAAGGCCAAAAGTCTCACCCAAGGATTTTATTGGTCAGCCATTACTCATCCAATAAGGTTAGGATATGTGTTAATGTAATTTTATATTATTATAATATGTTTTTGATTGATTTACATTATTAACATTTAACCGTGGTTATTAAATGTCAACAGTTACATTTCAAGAAAAATTGTTTTTATCTTATCGAACCACATTATACATACAATTAACAACCATGTGTGTTGGATTATTGAAATTAAAATCAATGATGTTAAAAATTATCATTTAATTGAAAATGCGTTTTTTAACTACTTAGTGTTTTCACTATTCATCAAAAATTGATGGTTTACATAAAAATACAAAAAATTAAGCGTAAGCTATATTGGCTATTACAAATTAAAAAATGAAGTCAATTTTACAAAATAGAAAACATAGAAGTTTAATTAAATAATTTAATATTAATTCCCATTGTAAAAACAAAAAAGTGTTTTGAAGAAATATTAATTATAAAAAGATTGACTTTTTTTATGTCCAATTTCAATGTGAAATTACTTTAAATATTGAACATTAGATTAAATGTTAAAAATATAATCTAATAATTCTTTATAACAAATTAAAATATAATATAACCATATAAATAAATTATACTAAAATTCATTTCTGAATTAAAATACAATATTTATCACTTTTCATTAAATGATTAATTTTCTCAAAAAAATACAAAAATGTTATCCAATGTAAATTTTGATGTCTCGATTCTAATGAAGACATTTTTTTGTCAAATAGAACATATAAAAGTTACTAAAACTAGAATTAAAAGGGTTCTCCATTAAAAGGTGATAAATCGACCTTTTAAAGAATATTAGACTATATATGCTTAAAATTAGATTTATTCACATTTTAAGCATCTATGTTTTATTGAATAAATGTAAAAACATATAATGAAAATGTATAATAATATTGTAGTTTTTTCTGTTCATTCCCACTAATACTATGGCTAGGCGTTAAATACCATTTAAAATTGTATTATATTATTATTTTCCAGTATAACCCCGCATTGTGTGAAACATAAGACTTTAGAGAAACCCATTATTTCACGTTAGGTACACCATTGAATATAGAATAACCTATAAAATAAAATTTATATGTAATTTAAAAATAAAAAAAAAGAAAATGTCATTTTCTTAATGTTCCAGGGATGATACATCCTATCCAACAGTTGGAAATTGCATCCTTGCAATTTTAAAATTGGGCATGGAAACATCATTCAAAGTCCCACATCGGAAAAGGAGTAAATAAACCTATCACTATAAAAGAAATTAGGATAAGTACAATGCTCACCTGAGATAACCCATACTTGGATTCTATGAAATCATGGATATGGAGGAGAAATGAAGTATTATGTTCTAATGTAGAGTGATAGAAAACATGATTAGGAAAAGTTAACAACAAGAAAACTACAAATTTGTGATGTGTTAAATGGTTATTGGTTTCCTAGTATGAAAACTAAATGGGAAATATCTTTGGACTATGTCCCTTTTCATAATGTTTGAGAATTTATTTATCATATTGAATAAGATCATAAGGAAACTTACTTCCTTGACATGTTGACATTCAAAATTTACAAATATTTTACCACAAACTCATCTTATCTCCAGACGATGTGTATTCAAGATGACATGGTCACATAAAATGTGCTAGAATCAATTTTATGAGAATAACATGATCCAAAAAATATGAAACATATATTTCCCCTATCTTTATACATTAACCCAATCCAAAACTTGCTAGTACGAGATTAGATAATCCCCAAAAGGATAATCCTTTATAAAATGAAATACTAATCTTAATCTCAATAATTCAACAAAAAGTACCCAATGTTCTAGAAAGACCATTCAATATACAATTTTAGATAAATTTTTTAAAAAAAATACAAACTATTTTTGAAACCCATAACTTAAAAGGATTTAATCACATAGTCTTCCAAAGTAATTCTAAATATTTTTCTCCAAAAGCATCGACTACTATTAGTGTCTTATACTGAAATTTAATTAACATAATCATATATTCTCTATGATAGTTTAATCATTTCCATAAATAACCCAAATCACCATATGTACACTATAAAAACATATATTATTCTGAAATAATATTTCAACCATTACTCCACAAATTAAATCCCACAATGTTTTTTTCATTAAGCATATAGTGTTCACAAAATAGAGAATGTCTTCCAAAATAACCTTTATCACCTAATCACCAAATCATTTTCCTATACTAAGGTTGTCCATTTGTTAAAACATAAGATCCCAAATAAAATTATTCTTCATCCATAAAATCATTTAACATAAAATAATTCGTCATATTAACTAGGGACATCACGTAGTCTAGTGGTAGGCGATAAATCCCAATTATACTTTGGTTATGGGTTCGATTCCCACAACTTTGTCTGATGTGATAGTCTGTCGCATGGTTTGTGTGTTTACCTTTATCAAAAACTCTAAAATTTCATAAAATAACCAAAAAAATAGAGTCAAATTCCTCAAAAATAACTATAACATATTTTATCCTCTAAGGCTATCTAATACCTTTCATTTTTCAACCAAATATTTAATAACCATTTTTCACCTTTAAAATAACTATTACTATTTCTAAAATTCTATCCATTATGGTTATTTCACTTATGATTAAATAACACCCTATCCTCTAACGTTATATAAACCTAATTTTGATAACAGCTCTAAGGACCCATCCTTAAACATTACATAATCATACATTACGTAAATAATTCCCATTGAGGATATTTTCAGGATTAGTGATTTAGAGTATTTGGACATAACTATTATATTACATCTCAAAAATTACAATGTAGAAACTTCTTATGAGTTTCCATTTTTTCATAAAATAAAAATTCGTTGAAAAAAATTCATGTCTAGATCGATATTTTTTAAGTAATGACTTTTCCTTGATCACAACATTGACCAAATTAATCTTTATGTCCTATGAAAAAAATTTCAAAACATGGGATGAGAATAAAATGATCATTATGAGAATAATTAATTCATGAATACTTTATCATAATTTATAATTTTCACCATTATGATGTAGTAAATTCACTTCACTGAATAAAAGTTCATTGCTTACCCTTTTGTAACCTAAATATTATCGTAAAAACCCAAAGAAAGAAAACATTACATATAAAGGTATCATTGGACATAAACTAACATAAATGGAATAACCATATAGTCGACTTACACACATATCACTAAATGGAATATCCATACGGACGACTTCCAAACCCAATGCATAGGATGTTATAATGTAACAACCCGTCTTGGTTTATCACGCCACCACTTGTTAATTGGCTCATCACGTAACCAACCATAAAATTCCCAAGTACCATTATAAAAACATAACACATAAAATATATAAAAATTTTAAAAATAAAATTTCTATTTCTATAAAAATAAATCTTATCAAGATATTGAAGTAATCAATGTTTTATCAAACCAATTTAAAAAACTGTATAATTCATTTAATAAATAGATTTTTGAGTTAATGTGCCCCATACCAATTTGAAACTATTAAATTAATTATAATTTTAAAAGATTAATTTCTATATAAATAAATCCTGAAAATGAATTTTACAACATATACATTATTGAGAAATATTTTGATGAATAATTCTTTAAAACGTTTAAAATAGTATTTTAGTTAACGCATTTTTAACAAAATGAGAGACACTTGAATACAAATAATTGAGAAATAACATTTAATGAGAACATTATTATATCATGTGAATAAAATGATTCATGATATAATATGACAATGGACAATATATAAACCATATAATAGTGGATTGGTTCATAACAACAATGAAGTCTTAATGGAATGTAAATTGAGATGAAATTCCTTATAAACATGGAATCCATAGATTTAAGATAAATCAATGACATAATTATTTTTTAAAAATATAATTACACAGTATATAGGTTATATTTATGTGTAAAACAATCAGTGGTTATTCACACATATTAATATAACGATATAATAAGTAATTAGAAGTTTATCCCAATGAGTTGAAATTGTGTGAAGAAGCTCCCTTACAGAAATTCGACAGCCTAACAACGTCACAATAAAATTCAAAAAATGAGTTGATGAGAGAGAAAATGGTATGTAATCACTTGGACATAATATTTTCAACAATAAAGATATATATGAACATATCCCATCATAAGAAGTTTCAAATTAAAAGTCATTACAAAAATAAGTCTTTTAAAAAGAGGAGAGTCAATGGTTCCCTTACCGATTAGGTGACTTATGAAACATATGACACATTAAAGAAGGGTCATAAAATAAATATTTAAATACCCATAAATTATATTATATTACAAAATTAATACAATAATGGGCAGTATATACACCACACAAAATAAAACAGTGGCAAATATAGCGTGAATCTCACGGGAATAAAAAGTTAGATGAAAACCACTTACCACGTCCTAATCAATCGGTTCATATGACCAGAAGTTAATAAAAATCAAATGAATCAAATAATACCATGAATATGAAGGGAATCATGATAATATATATCAAATGGAGGTGCACAATACATCACATGCAATAAATGAGTTCTGAACAATGGAAATATAACTGAATTAAAAGTGAGATAAGAAACCGATTACCTTGTCTCCAACTTGAATCGTTCATTCATTAATCTCCAAAATAATAAAATAAAATTAATTTATATTTTCTTAGAAAAATATTTCAAATTTATTATTCCTTTTATATCTCTTATTACTATGTTATAAACATTATTCAATCATTTATGTTAACAATGGAAGTTTGTCGATATTCGGTACTTGGGTCAAAAATGAACATCGTACAGTTTTAGTTGATCATGTGGTAAAAAGTCCATTATCACTAGAGAGATATTAATTATTTATATATATTACATATCAAATATATCCATTATATTTATTTATTTATAATATTACATAGCATTTGGAGACAAGAAATGAAATGCATCGTTCGTGGATACAGTAAGTTGTACGTACGCATGAATGTTACTTTCATTTCTATTTTTATATTTAAAGGAATGAATAAATATTTATAAATACTTTTATATTAAATACAGTATAATATAATATATAATTTCATTATCTACGTCCTTTATATGTCGCACCCATGGCAAGAATGAGTCATATCACATTGAGGTGGCGGTAGTCCGCACTTCCTCAAATTAAATTATCGTATTTACCCACAATGGAAACCATAAAGGTATTCTATAAATGAAAAATCCATAATCAGAGAAAAAATATAAATATAATATATATAAAATATAAATATAGTTCCATATTTATGGCCACCATAAGAGGTGGTATGATATGATTGAACAATCATTGTTCTGTTAGGGAGTTGTTCGCCATTCACAGAAATAGTATGTTCTTTACCCATTAGATAGAGATGTGGGTAATTATAGTTAGAATACATCTCATAAAAACAAACTAGTATATTAAATTTACAAGTGTAGTTATAAAATAAATTAATAAAATTATTTTACGGTGTTGGGGAATAAAAAAATGAAATGAACTTAAAAACGATATTACATTTATATCGTTTAACTCCCTTTTGATTGAGCCAAAAGGATTTCATGAAGTGACTTATGCCTAAGTTAAGGAATCTAGGTGGAAGATAGGGATATTGATATCTTATTTGGGTATTTTTTGGAGGATCCAAGGGGACAGATAGGTGTGATTAATGGGTTAGAGTTGAGGGAATTTTATAAGGGTGATTTGGGCTCTTTTGGAAAGTTTGGAAACATTATTTTATTATATAATGATTTTATGTTTATAAAGATCCAAAACTCATTAAATTGGAATATTGGATTACTCATGTTTTAAATAAAACCAATCAATATAAATTGGATAGGTTTTGGAAATTTTTTAATCTTTATTATCTAATTTACTTTAATCATTCATTAATGGGGTAAACACTGCATCATTATTGTTTCATAAATAATTTTATTTATATGATGTCTAAAAATTTAAAAAAAAAAAATCATGATGTAGGAATTATTTTTATATTTCAAATGAATATTTAAAGTCGAATATATCAATTATAAAAACCCACATTAAAACTGTTTTAGAAAAACAATAAATGTTTATGATATTTTTATTTTTACTTTAAATAAAAAAGGTTACTAATATCATTATCTTACCCATGTGGCTTTCAATGGACAAAAATCTCACCCAAGGATTTTAATGGTATTCCATTACTCATTAAATAAGGATAGAACAAGTGTTATATTAATTTTATATTATTATAATATTGTTTTTACCATGAATTTCACTATTTACCTTCAAGTAAGACAAATAAAAGTCAAAAGTTACTATTGACCAATAATTATTTTATTCTTATTGAACCAAATTTTTCTTACTAATAACAACCACACATTTCAGATTTTTGAAATTCAATTCACATATGTGGTAAAATTTCATTTAAATGAAAGAGTCAGTTTTTAACTACTTCTCAGTGTTTTCACTATTCATAAAAACTTGAAGGTTTTTAGAAAAATACAAAAATATCAGCCTAAGATATATTTGATATTATGAATTAAAAAAAGATGTCTATTTTAAAAAATTCCTAAACATATAAGTTGAAAAAAATGACATAAAATTAATTCTGGTTTTCAAAAAAACATGTTTTTAAGAAATATTAACTATCAACTGATTGACACTTGTTTATTGAAATTTCAAAGTGAAATTACTTCCAATGACCAAAATTAGATTAAATTGTAATAATATAATCTATTTACATGTTAAAAACAATAAAAAGATAATACAACCATAAAAATAAATTTCATTAAAAAGAAGTTTTGAATTAAAATACAGTATTTTTGATTATTCATTAAAAAAATTAATTTTATCAGAAAAATAACAAAAATTTACCCAATGTAAATTATGATGACCCGATTAAAAGTAAATATTTATTTTGTCAAATATAACATATAAAATGGACCAAAAATATATTTAAAAAGGGTTTTTCATTAAAATATGGTAAATCATCATTTTAATGAATATTAGACTATTTATTCTTAAAATTAGATTTATTCACATTCTAATCCCCAAAAATATATTAAATAAATGTAACAAAATTTAACATACATGTATAATCATATTGTAGTTAGATCTGTTCATTCCCACCAATATAATGGTTAGGCCTTATGTACCATTTAAAATAATATTATATTATTATTTTTCAATATGACTCAGCATTTGGTGCAACATAAGACATTAGAGAAACTCATTGTTGCATACCAGGTAAGCCATTGAACAAAGAATCCTCGTCAAAATAAAATGTATATTTAATTCAAAAATATTAATAAATATGAACATGCCATATTCATTATTTTTCGAGGATGTTACATCATTCCCCCTTTTAGAAATTGTTTCCTCGCAATTTGAAAACTGTGATTTGAAACTTCATTGAATATCCCACATCGAAAAAAGATTTAATAAATCTATCAATTTTCAAGAAAAAAATGTTTAGTGATAAGGTCACCTGAGATAACCTATACATATATTCCATGAAGAAATGGATATGGAGGAGAAACTAAGTGTCATGTTCTGATGTAGAGTGATAGAAAACAGGATTATAAAAAATTTGACATCAATAAAAACACTATTTTTTGATGGGTTAAACAATCATTGGATTCTTAGTATTAAAGGTAAATAGGCAAATTTTTTGATTTATGTTCCTTTTCATAATTATTGAGAAATTATTTATGATATTGAATAAGAAAATATTGAAACATACTAACATGTCATGTATACTTTCATCATTTAAAAAATATTTACCATAACCTCATATTATCTCCAAACGATGAGTATTCAAGATGACTTGGTCACAAAAAAGTTTTAGAATCAACTTCTATAGAATAACATGATCCAAAAAATAACAACCATATATTTCCCCTATCTTTATAAATTATCCAAATCCAAAATTGTTTTGTATGATATCAAATAATCCCCAAAATGATAATCCGTTAAGAATGAAATACTACACTTAATCTCTAAATTTCATCAAAAAGTACCCATTGTTCAAGATATACAATTCACTAAACAATTGTACATACAATTATTCAAAATAGTACAAACTATTATTGGAACCCAAAACTCCGAAGGATGTAATCACATAGTCTTCCATTTAAATCATAACATTAATCTCCAAAAAAATAAACTACTATTATAGTCTTATACTGAAGTGTAATTAACCAAATAACATATTCTCTAAGATAGGTTAATCATTTCCATAAATAACCCAAGTCACATTATGTCCTAAATAAAGACATAGATTCTTAAAAAATAATATTTCAACTGTTAATCCACAAATTAAATTACATAGTATTCTTTATTCCTTATGTATATAGTGTTTGTAAAAGATAGAATGTATTCCAAAATAACCATTATCCCTTAATTACCAAATAATTATCCTATACTAAGGATACCCATTTGATAAAACACATAAAACCACATAAACATATTTTGATCCATAATAACATTTTACTAAAAATAATTACCCATACAAACCAGGGACATCACGTAGTCATTTGGTAGGTGATAAATCTCTATCGTACTTGGATTGTGGGTTCGATTCCCGCAGGTTTGTCCTACGCGACGGGTTGTCACATGGTTTTTGTGTTTTCCTTTTTCAAAAACTATAAAACTTCATAAAATTCCAAATGAAATAGAGACAGATTCATAAAAAATTTCCATATCATATTTTTTCCACAATTGTTATCCAATAAATTTCATTTTTCACCCAAAAATTTAATAACAATTTATCACCCCTAAAATAACTATGACTCTTTCAAATATGAAAACCATTATGGCTATCTCACATATGCTTAATTAACACCCTAACTTATAATGTTATCTAATCCTACTTTTGACTCAAACTCTAAGGACCCAGCTTTAAACATCACATAATCATTAATTAAATGAATAATTCACATTGAGGATCTTTTCGGGTTTAGTGTTTTAGAGAATTAGCCCATAACTATTACATTACATCTGAAAAATTAAAAATTAGACACATCTAATTAGTTTCAATTGTTTCATCAATTAAAAACTCTTTAAAAAATTTCATGTCTAGTTCCATGTTTTAGATAGCATGACTTTTCCATGATCCCAACCTTGACCCTATTAATAATTATATCCTCTCAAAAACATTTCAAAACTTTGTATGAGCATAAAAATATCAGTACGGGATACACAAAGAAGGAAAACTATTAGTTTTTCAAAAAAAAAATAAACACTGAATACTTTATCATATGGAATACTTTTCACCATTATGACGTAGTAAATACTATTCAATTAATGAAACATCATTCATTACCCTTTTGTAACAAAAATATTACCATAAAACCCATAGAATGAAAACATAACATATAAAGGTAACTTCAGTCATAAACATACTTAAATGGAAAAACCTTACGGTTGACTTCCAAATATGTCACTAAATGGAATAGCCATACAATCCACTTTCTTACCAAATTCATTGGACATTATAACCTAACCACCCATTTTGGTTTATCACCACACCACTTGTCTTTTGGTTTATAACTTAACCACCCCTCTAAAGTCCATGTACAATTATAAAATCATAATACATAAATATATAAATATTTCACATATAATATTTCATTTTCAATAAAAATAAATCATTTTATGATATTTAAATAATAAATTCTTTATCAAACCATTAAAAAAACCATTTAAAGCATTTAATAGGGATATTTTTGAATCATAGGGTTCCATAACACTTTGAATATTTTAAATGAATTATCATTTGAAAACATTAATCTCCATAGAAATAAATCAGATAACCATTTTTAAAACATGGACATTAATTATAAATATTAAGAAGAATAAATATTTAAAAAATTTAAAATGATATTTTAGTTAAAGAGAATTTAAAAAAATAATTGATGATTCAATATAAATATTTGGGGAATAACATTGAATCAAAACATTATAATTTCATTATAATAAAGGGATTCATGGTATAATATGCCAAAGGACATTATATACACCATATAAAAGAGAATTGGTGCATAACAACAATGAAGTCTATCTAGCATGTAAATTGAGATAAAATCCATTATAAAGATGGTAACCTTAAAATAATGATAAATCAATGAAAAAATATGTGTCACAAATATATAAACAACCAAAATAAGACGATATTATGTTTAAAAAATTCAGTGGTTTTTCACACATATTCATAGCATGATATAATCAAGAAGTATAAGTTTAAACCAAATAATTGAAATAGTGTGAAGAAGTTCCCTTACAGAAATTCGACAGCCTAACGACATCACATTAAAATTCATAAAATGAGTTGATGAGAGAGAAATGGATATGTCATCACATGGACATAAAATTTAAAGAAATAAGGATATAGATGAACATATCTGATCATAAGAAGACTCAAATTAAATTACATAACAAAAGAAAGTCTTTTAAAAAGAGGGGGTGAAAGGATTCCATTCCGATTTGGTATCTTACGAAATGTACACCATATTAAAAAAGATTCATAAAATGAAGATTTAATTACCCATAAATAAAAGTATATTACCAAATTAATACATTAATGGTTAGTACATACACCACCCAAAAGAAAATAGTGTCAAATATAGCATGAATCACAATGGAATGAAAAGTTGTATGAATACCACTAACCACATTGTAATCAATCGAGTCATATGAAAAAATGTTAATTACCATCAAATGAATCAAAAAAATACCAGGAATATAAAGAGAATAATGATAATATAAATCATATTCCAGTGCATAATACACCCCCTCAAATAAATAAGTGACGATCAATAGAAATCTCACAGAATTAAAATTGAGATAAGGAACCCCTTACTTTGTGTCTGCCTTGACCTGTTCATTCTTTAATCTAATGAATACTAATATAACATTTATTTATATTTGATTAAGAAAGTTTTTTAAGTTTATTATTCCTAATTTTTCACTTATTATCATGTTATAATCATTATTCAATCATTTAAGTTAATAATGGTCATTTTGCCAATATTTGGTACATGAGTCCAAAATGAAATTATTTTAATTACAAGTTGTTCATGTAGTAAAAATTACAGTATATCCATAATTATATTCATGATTTAGATATATTATATATCATATATTTTCAGTACATGTTGTTATTTATAATATTACATAACATATGGAGATTAAAAATGAAATGCACCGTTTATGTAGACGGTAAGTCGTACGTACGCATGAACACAACCTTTATTTCTATTTCGTATTTAAAGGAATGAAAACACAGTGATAAATAGTTATATTATAATTCCAGTATAATATCATATATAATTTCATGAACTCCATCCTTTATATGTTCCATGTATGGCATGAACATGTCATATCACTTGGAGTGTGTGGTAGTCTGCACTTCCTCAAATGAAATTATTGTATTTACCCACTATGGAATCCATAAAGGTATTATATAAATGAAAAATAAAAAAGAATAAATTAATATAAATACAATATATATCACATATAAATACAATGAAATATTAATGGCAACTATAAGAGATGGTGGGATAATATTTAACAATCGTCGTTCTAGGAGGTAGTAGTTCATTTTCCACAGAAAAAGTATGTGCTTTACCCATTAGAATGATGTGTGTGTTAGTGTAGTTATAATCATTCTCATAAAAACCCAATTATATTAAGTATAGTTGTGTTCTTATAAAATAAATTATTAAAAACAGTTTAAGGGGTTGGATAAGTAAAACAAAAGAAAATAACTTAAAAGAAGACATTACATTTAATTATGGTAACTCCCATTGCTTTGATCCAAAAGCATTTCTTAATGTGTGTTATGCCTATGGTAAGGATTATAAGTGGATGAGAGGGATCTTGAGATATTATTTGGTCAGATTTTGGAATATCTAATGGGATTGAGAGGTATGGGTAATTGGTTATAATTGAGGTATTTTTTAAGGGGGGAGGGGATCTTTAAAAATGTTTGAAAATATTATTTTATTATATAATTATATTCGGTTTATAAAGGTCCAAAACTCATTATACTCGAAATAAAATGAATTCTGTTAAAAAAATAATATTATAAGAATTGGATAGGTTTTCAAACAAAATTTATTCTTTGTTATTTTATTTATTTTAATCATTCATTAATGAGGTAAACATGGTGTCATTATTGTTTCATATATAATTTTATTTATTTGATATCTAAAAATTATAAAAAAAATATAATGATGTAGTAAATATTTTTATCTTTCAAATGAATATTTATAGTATAAGTTATCAATTATATAACCTCACATTAAAATTGTTTTAGAAAAATAATTCATGTTTATGATATTTTTATTTTTACATTAAATAAAATTTTATTAATATCATTATCTTACCCAAGAGGCTATCAAAGGCCAACAATATCAACCAAAGGAATTTATTTTTCGGTCATTACACATCCAATAAGGTTAGGACAAGTTTTATAGTAATTTTATTTTATTACAATATGGTTTTTACCTAGAATTACCCTATTTACCTTTAACCACGGTAAATAAAAGTCAAAAGTTACTATTCCTCAAAAAAAATATTTTAATCTCATTGATCCACTTTTTACTTACTAATAACAACCAAATATGTCAAATTTTATAAATTAAATTCAAATAAGCAGTAAAATTTCATTTAAATGAAAACTTTAGTTTTTTAACTACTACTCAGTGTTTTCACTATTCATAAAAAATTGATGGTTTTCATAAAAATACCAAAAATTCAGCCTAACCTATATTTGATATTCTGAATTTAAAATATGAGGTCCATTTTATAAAATTGAAAACATTTAACTTTCTTTAATTAATTTAAAATTAATTCTGATGTTCAAAACCAAAAGCAGTTTTTTTGAAAATATTAACTATCAAAAGATTGACACTTGTTTATGTCCAATTTCAAAGTGAAATTTCTTCCAATGGCCATAATTATATTAAATGGTGAAAATAAAATCTATTAACAAATTAATACCAATGAAAATATAATCTATTCATATAAATATATGAGATTAAAAGGCATTTTTGAATTAAAATATAGTATTTCTCACTATTCATTAAAAAATTAATTTTAGGAGAAAATTACCAAAAAATTACTCAAAGAAAATTTTGATGACCCGATTCTAAAAAAAATTATTTTTTTCAAATAGAACATATAAAAGTGACAAAAACTAGATTTAGAAAGGACTCTCAATTAAAAGGTGGTAAATCGACCTTTTAATGAATATTAGACTATTTGTGCTTAAAATTAGATTCATTCACATTTTAAGCCTCTAACTTTTATTGAATAAATTTAAAAACATTTAACAATCATATATAGTTATACTATAGTAATTGTTTTCATTACCGCTAATACAACATCTAGGAATTAACTACCATTTAAAATAATATTATATAATTATTTTTTAGTATGACACAACTTGGTGTATGAAATAAGACATCAGGGAAACCCTTTGTTGAGATTCAGGTAATACATTGAACATAGCACCCCCTTTAATATAAAATTAATATTTAATTAAACAATATTAATAAATATTAAAATTTAATATTCATTATTTTCTAGGGATGTTACGTCCTTCCCCCTTTTGGAAATTGCGTCCTTGAAATTTTAAAATTGGGCATGGAAACATCATTGAATGTCCCACATCAGAAAAAGTGTAAATAAAATAATCACTTTAAAAAAAGAAAGATAAGTAAAAAGGACACATTAGATATCCCATAAATAGATTCCATGAAAACATGGATATGGTGGAGAAACTAAGTGTCTAGTTCTGATGTAGTGTGATAAAAAACATTATTAGGAGAAAGTTAAATACAACAAAACAACAAATTTGCAATGGGTTAAACGATCATTCGTGTCCCAGTATAAAACAAAAATAGACAAAAATTTTCTTTTATGTTCCTTTTGTTAAAGTTGTAGAATTTATTTATGACATTGAAAAAGAACAATAGGAACCATACTTACTTTGCATGTAGCCTTTCATCATTTACAAAAAATTTACCACCAACTCATATTTTTTCAAAACGATGAGTATTAAAGATGACTTGGTCACATAAACATTACTAGAATCAAACTCTAGAGAATAACATAATCCAAAAAATATGAACCCTATATTTTCACTATCTTTATAAATTAACCAAAACCAAAATTGGTTAGTATGAGATCAGATAATCCCGAAAGGGATAATACTTTATGAAAATAAATACTATTATTAATCTCAAAAATTCCACAAAATGTTCCCAAATTTCAAGAAATACAATTTAATATACAATTTTCCATAAACTTCTTCAAAATAATATAAATAAAGATAGAAACCCAAAATGTAGAAGGATTTAATCACATTGTCTACAATAGTAAATCATAACATTTATCTCTAAAACATCTAATACTCTCAAATTCTCATAACTAAGTGTAATTAACCTAATCACATATTCCATATGATAGTGTAATCATTTCCACAAATAACAAAAATCAGCTTATTTCTACAATAAAAACATATATTCTTCCATATTAATATTTCAACTATTACTCCACAAATTAAATCCCATATTATTCTATTTTCCATAAGCATATAGTGTTCCCAAAAAATAGAATGTCTTCCAAAATAACAATTATCAATTAATTACCAAATCCGTATCCAATACTAAGGATGTCCATTTGATAAAACATAAGATCCAAAATAAACATATTGTTGATCCATAAATTCATTTGTCTAAAAATAATTAGTTATACTAACCTGGGACTTCACATAGTTCAGTGGTAGGTGATAAATCCAAATCGCACTATGGTTGTGGGTTCGATTCCCTCAAAATTGTCCAATGTGGTGGGATTTCATGCTGTCTACATGTTTTTCTTTTTAAAAAAATATACAATTTCATAACATTCGAAAAAATAGATATAAATTAGTCAAAAATAACCATAACATATTTTTCCCTAAAAGGTTATCTAAAACCTCTCAATTTTCACCGCAAAAAGTAACTACCATTTGTAACCTCTAAAATAACTATGACTTTTTAAAATATGCTAAAAAATATGGATATGTCACTTATGCGTAAATAACACCCGAACATCTAAATTTATCTAAACTGACATCAGATACCAACTATAACGAATCGACCTTAAACATTATAAAATCTTGAATTAAATGAATAATTCACATTGAGGATCTTTTCAGGTTTAGAATTTTATAGAATTATTCAATAACTATTACATTACATCTCAAAAAATACAATGTAGACACTTCTACACAGTTTCCATTTTTTCATAAAATAATAACTTTTTGAAAAAAATGTCATGTCTAGTTCCATGTTTTAGACATCACGACTTTTCCTTGTTCCCATCCTTCAACCAATTCATCATTATGCACTATGAAAAACATTTCAAAACATGGGATTGTCCTAAAAATCTTAGTACGGGATACATAATGAAGGGAAAATGTTATTTTTTCAATACAACAAGTAAACCATGAATACATTATCATATGTAATACTTTTCACCGTTATGAAGTAGTAAATACACTTCGATGAATAAAAGATCATTTCTTACCATTTTGTAACAAAACGTATTAAATTAGAACCCACAGAGAGGACACATAAAATTTGAATGAAAACATGGGACATAAACATACTTAATTGCAATATCCATATGGGCGACTTCCACACAAATCAAAAACTGGAATAATAATACGACCGACTGCCTTACCCAATTCATTGGAGGTTATAATGTAACAACCCGTCATTTGTTTTATCAAATTACCAAATGTAAAATGTCCGAGTACCATTATAAAATCATAACACATAAAATATATAAATATTTCACTAATAACATCTCAATTGCAATAAATATAAATCATTTCATGATTTAGAAAAAATCAATGCTTTATCAAACTATTTAAATCATTTAATAATGTGATTTTAGAATCAACGATTCCCATAACACTTTGAATGTTTTATATTAATTATCATACGAGAACATTGATTTCCATATAAATAAATCCGAAAAACCATTTTTTAAACATGGGCATTAATGAGAAAAATTTATAATAATAAATCATTTAAACATTCAAAACTATATTTCAATTAACGAGTTATTAACTAAATGAGAGATGATTGAATAAAAATAATTGAGGAATAACATTTAATAATAAAATTATTATATCATGAAAATAATGGGATTCATGATATAATATTCCAAAGGGAAGTATATAGACCTTATAATACTGATTTGTGACATAACAACAATGATGTCTCAACAGAATGTAAATTGAGACGAAATCCCTTATAATGACGATATCCATAGATTAAGGATAAATAAATGACCTAATTATGTGTGGAAAATATAAATACACCAAATATATGAGGATATTATGTGTAAAAAAATCATAGGTTATTCACACATATTCATAGGACAACATAATCAATATGTAGATGTTTAACCCAATGAATTGAAATAGGGTGTAGAAGTTACACTATAGAAATTCGATAGCCTAACAACGTCACTATAAAATTAGAAAAATGTGTTGATGAGAGAGAAAATGGTATATCCTCACTTGCACATAAAATTTACAGTAATAAGGATATATAAGAACATATTACAATAGAAGAATATGCACATTAAAAAAGATAACAAAATAAGTCTTTTAAATAGAGGAGGGTGTAAGGATTCCGTACAGATTTAGTAACATATGAAACATACGCCACATTAAATAGGGTTCAAAAAATGAAGATTTAAATACTAATAAATTAAAATATATTACACAGTGAATACAATAATGGGTTGTACATACTCTCCACAAAATATAATAGTGGAAAAAATAGAATGAATCTCACGGGAATAAAAAGTGAGATGAAAACCCCTTACCACGTTGTAATCAATCGAGTCATATGAGTAAAAGTTAATAACCATCAAATGTATCACAAAATACAATGAATATAAAGTAAACTAGGATTTAAAATATCAAATTCCATTGCACAATACACCAAATTCTTTAAATAAAACCCGAATAATGGAAATCGCACCGAATTTAATGTGAGATAAGAAACCCCTTTGCCTATGTCCGACTTGACCCGTTCATTCTCTAATCACCTGTTAAATAAACTATTGTTAATTTATATTTGATTATGAAATTTTTAAAATTTTATTATTACTTTTATTTCACTTATTACCATGTTATAAACATTAATCAATCATTTATGATAAAAATGGAAATTTGGTCGATATTTAGTACTTGAGTCAAAATGAACATCTTAAAATTAAAAGTTGTCCCTGATGTAAAAATTCCATTATATACAAAATTATAGTTATGATTTAGATATATTATATATCATATATATCCATTAAGAGAATGTATTTATAATATTACATAACATTTGGAGATAAGAAATGAAATGAACTGTTCATAGAGACGGTAAGTCGTACGTATGCATGAACACTACTTTCATTTCTATTTCATATTTAGTGGAATAAAAACATAATGATAAATAGTTATATTATAATTGCAGTATTATATAATATATAATTTCATTAAATACATCCTTTATATGTTCCATTTTGGAATGAACAAGTCTCATCACATTGAGGGGGCGGTAGTCTGCACTTCCACAAATGAAATTATCGTATTTACCCACTATGGAAACCGTAAAGGTATTCTATAATCAAAAAACAAAGAACAATAGAAAATATATAAATGTAATATATATCATATATAAATATAGTTCCATATTATTGCCCATCATAAGAATATGTACAAGAATATTGAACAATCATTGTTCTGTTAGGCAGTAGTTCACCATCCATAGAATTGGTATGTTATTTACCAATTAGATGGAGGTGTGTGTAAGTGTAGTTATAATAATCCCCATGAAAACCTGTGTATATTGAGGATACTTTTTTTATTATCAAATAAAGTAATAAAAAGTGTTAAAGGGGTTGGAAAGTAAAATAAAATAAAATAACGTAAAAGCAGATGTTACATTTAAATCTGGTAACTCCCTTTAATTTGAACCAATATGAAATATTTAAGTGGCTTATGCATAAGGTAAGGATTTTAGGGGGAATATAGGGATCTTGAGATATTATTAGTTAAGAGTTTGGAAGATAAAATTGTCTTGAGAGGTGTGAGTAATGGATTAGAAGTGAGGTCATTTTATAAGGTGGACGAGGGGTTGTTAAGGATCATTTGAAAATATTTTTTTATTATATTATGATTTCGGTTTCTAAATGTCAAAAAGTCCATATAGACGAATATAAGATGACTAATGTTCGAAATAAAATCATCCAATAAGATTTTTATAGGTTTGGGAAATTTTTGTAATCTTTATTATCTTATTTATTTTAATTATTCATCAATGAGGTAAACATTGCATCATTATTGTGTCAGAAGACATTTTATCTTTTTGATGTCTAAAATTTTTAAAAAATATATAATGTTGTAGTAAATGTTTTTATATTTCAAATTAATATTTACAGTCGAATATATCAATTATATAACTCCACAAAAAAATTGTTTTAGCTACAAAATAAATGTTTGTGATATTTTTATTTTTACATTAAATAAAAAGTTATTAATATCATTATCTCACACAAATGGATATCAAAGGCCAATGGTCTCACCAAATGTTTTTCATGGGTGTCCATTAAACATCCAATAAGGTTATCACAAGTGTTATCATAAATTTAATTTATTATAATATTGTTTTTACCTGGAATTAACCTATTTACCTTTAACCACAGTAAATAAAAGTCAAAAGATCCTATTCCTCAAAAATTATTTTATTATTTTTTATCCACCTTTTACATACCAATAAAAAACTATTATGTCATAATTTTGAAATTTAATTTATAGAAGTGGTAAAATTTTGTTTCAATCAAAAATTCATTTTTTAACTACTACTCAGATTTTTCACTATTCAACAAAAATTGAAGGTTTTCAAAAAAATACCAAAAATTCAGCCTAAGATATAATTGATATTTGGAATTAAAAAATAATGTCTATTTTACCTAATTTAAAACATTGATGTTTCATTAATTAAATAAAAATTAATTCTTATTTTCAACACAAAAGGCATGTTTTTAGGAAATATTAGCTATCAATAGATTGACACTTGTTTATGTCCAATTTCAATGTGAAAGTAAATCCAATGACCATATTTAAATTTAATGGTTAAAATAAAATCTAATTACACATTATAACAAATTAAAATATAATCTTACCAAATAAATAAAATATATTAAAAGGAAATTTTGAATTAAAACACATTATTTTTCAATATCCATTAAAAAATTAATTTTATCAGAAAAATACCAAAACATTACCTGATGTAAATTTTGATGACCAAATTCTAAAGAAGAATTTTATTTTGTAAAAAAACATATAAATGTCGCTAAGACTAGAATTATAATGGTTTCACCATTATATGGAGTTAAATTGACCTTTTAATGAAGATTTGACTATTTGTGCTTAATATTAGATTCATTCACATTTTAAGCCTCTATCATTAATTGAATAAATGTAAAAACATTTAAAAATCATGTATAATTATATTGTAGTTAGTTCTATTTATTCACATCAATAAAATTTGTAGCCATTAACTAAAATTTAAAATAATATGATATTATTTGTTGCAGTATGACTTAACATTGTGTGCAACATATGACTTCAGAAAAAACCCATTGTTGCGTGTCAGGTATGCCATTAGACATAGAATCCTATTTAAAATAAAATTAATATTTAATCCAAAATTTTTAATAAATATGAAAAAATGATATTCTTTGTTTTCCAGGGATGTTACATCCTTCCCCCCTTTTTGAAATTGCATCCTTTCATTTTTAAAATTTGGTTGGGAAGCTCCATTGAAGGTGTCACATCGGAAAAAGATTAAACAAAATGATCACATTAAAATAAAGGAAGATAAGTAAAAATGTCACCTGAGATTACCCATAGTAGTATTCCATGAAAACAAGGATATGGAGGGGAAACTAAGTGTCATGTTCTGATGTAGAGTGATAGAAAACAAGATTAGGAGAAAGTTACCAACAAGAAAACCACAAATTTGTGATGGGTTAAACAGTCATTGTTTTCCTAGTAGGAAAAGTAAAAAGACAAAATATTTTCATTATATTCCTTTTCAATAAGTTGGATAATATAATCATGAGATTTAATAAAATCATAATGAAACTTACATACATGATAGGTATACTTTCATCATTTATTTTTTTTACAATAAACTCATATTTTCTCAAAATGATGAGTATTCAAGATGACTTGGTCGCATAGAAAGTGCCAGAATAAACTTCTAGAGATTAAAATGATCCACAAAATATGAACCATATATTTTCTCTACCTCTATACATTATCTAAAACAAAAATTGGTTAATATGAGATCAGATAATCCCCAAACGAATAATACATTATAATAAGAAATAATACTCTTAATCACCAAAATTCATCAAAAATTACCCAAAGTTCATGAAAGTCCATTTATTATAAAATTGTCCTTAAAATTATTGAAATTAATCCAAACTAAGAATGAAACCCAAAACAAAGAAGGATTTAATCACATTGTCTTCAACAGTATATCATTACATTTATCACCAAAAACATCGACTACTCATAAAGCCTTATACTGAAGTGTAATTAACCTAATCACAAATTCTCTATGACAGATTAATCATTTTGATAAATTACCCAAATCACCTTATGTCCAAAATATAAAAAAAGATTTTTTAAAAATAATCATTCAATGATTACTCCCCAAATTAAATCCAATATTATTCTATTTTCCTTAAGCATATATTGTTCAAAAAAGTGATAATTTCTTTCAAAATAACAATTATCACTTAATCAGCAAATAATTTTCATGTACTAATGATTTCCATTTGATAATACATATGATCCCAAGTAAACATATTCTTGATCTATAAAATCATTTATCTAAAAACAATTCGTCATAATAACCCAGAACTTCATGTAGTCTAGTGGTAGGCGATATATTCCAATCTCACTTTGGTTGTGAGTTTGATTCCTTCAGCTTTGTCCAACGTCATAGGTTGTCACATGGTCTGTGTGTTTCCCTTTTCCAAAAAATATTAAATTCAATAAAATTCCCAAAAAAATTGTTTCAAATTCCACAAAAATGACGATAACATATTTTATCCTAAAATGTTATCTAATACTATTCATTTTTCACCCCAAATTGTAATAAGAAATTATCACCTCTAAAATAACTAAAACCCATTATATTATGCTGACCATTATTTTTATGTCACTTAAGATCAAATAATTACCTAACATCTAAATTTATGAAAACCGACCTATGATACAACCTATAATGAATAATAGACCTTTTCTTACCCTTTTCTAACCAAACGATTACCACAAAACTCATAGGAAGGACACATAAAATATAAAGTAAACATGGGACATAATCATACCTAAAGGAAATATCCATATAGTATACTTCAACACATATCACTAAATGGAATAGCCATACGACTGACATCCAAACCCAATGCATTGGAGATTATAATGTTACAAACCATCATTTGGTTTATCACATTACCACCCGTCAAATGTCCATGTACCATTATAAAATCTTCACACATAAAATATATAAATGTTACACTAATAACATATTAATTTCAAAAAAAGAATCATTTCAATATATTGAAATAATCAATGCTTTATCAAACAATTTAAAACATTTAATAAAGTGACTTCTGAATCAAAGTGTCCCGTAACACATTGAACGTTTTAGATGAATTATCATTTGAAAACATTAATATCCATATAAATAAATCCTAAAAAACATTTTCAAAACATGGACAGTAATGAGAAATATTTAGAAGAATAAATCATTAAATCATTTAAAATGATATTTCTGTTAAAGTGTTTTTAACAAAATGACTGACATTAAAATACAAATAATTGGGGAATAAAATTATTCAAAACATTATTATATCATAAGAATAAATGGATCTGTGATATTATATGCCCTAGGAAAGTAAATACACGTTATATGAGTGAATTTTTTCATAACCACAACGAAGTCACAATGGAATGTAAATTGAGATGAAATCCCATATAAATATTGTATCCTTAGATTAAGGATAAATCAATGACATAATTATGTTTAAAAAATATAAATACACAAAATATAAGTATATATTACGTATAAAATAATCATATGTTATTCCCATATATTCATGGCAGAAAATAATCAAGAAGATGATGTTTTACCCAATGAATTGAAATTGGGTGAAGAAGATCCCTTATTGAAATTCGACAGCCTAACGACGTCACATTAAAATTCACAAAATGGGTTAATGAGAGAGAAAATGGTATCACTTAACTTGGATATAAAATTTAATGAAATAAGGATATATAGGAACATATCCCATCCTAATAAGATGAAAATTAAAAGACATAACAAAAATAAGTCTTTTAAAAATTGGAGGTTGAAAGGTTCCCTTACCGATTTGGTAACTTTCAAAACATACACCATATTAAAGAAGGGTCATACAATGAAGATTTAAATACCCATAAATTAAGATATATTAGAGAATTAATATAGTCTTGTATAGTATATATGCCACACAAAAGATAATAGTGTAAAATATATCATGAATCTCATAGGAAATAAAGTGTGAGGGAAACCCCTTACCACATTGTAATCAATTGAGTCATATGAAAAAACATTACTATCCAGAAAAAGTATCCTATAATACCATGAATATAAAAAGAATCATGATTATATATATTAAATTGTAGGGAACAATACACCACATTTAATAAATAAGTTCTTAACAATGGAAATATCAAAGAATTAAACGTGAGATAAGAAACCCCTTACCTTGTGTCCGACATGAACCGTTTGTTCATTATTCTCCTGAATAACAAACTAAAGTTAATTTATATTTTATTAATTACATTTTTCAAGTTTATTATTCCTTTTTATATCATTTATTACCATGTTATAATCATTATTCTATTATTTATGTTAATAATAGTTGTTTGGTCGATATTTGGTATTTGAGTCAAAAATGATCTTCTTATAATTACAAGTTGTTGATGTGGTCAAAACACAATTATCTAAAGATTGATATTTAAGATTAAGATATATTATATATCATATATATCCAGTATATGTATGTATTTATAATATTACATAACATTTGGGGAAAAGAAATTAAATGAACTCTTCATGGAGATGGTAATCCGTACATACGGATAAACGCTACATTCATTTCAAT
This sequence comes from Viscum album, assembly GCA_963277665.1. Classification (NCBI taxonomy): domain Eukaryota; kingdom Viridiplantae; phylum Streptophyta; class Magnoliopsida; order Santalales; family Viscaceae; genus Viscum; species Viscum album. The sequence goes on from OY728123.1 coordinate 540,836,730, forward strand.
TTCGTATTTAATGGAATGAAAACATAAAGATAAAAAGGTATATTATATTTCCATTTTAATATCATATAAAATATCATTAACTCATTCCTTTATATGTTCCATGTATTTCATGAATTATTCATATCCCTTTGAGAGGCAGTAGTCCACACTTCCTCAAATTAAACTATTGTAATTACCCATTATAGAAAAAATAATCATATTCTATAAATGAAAAATATAGAAGAATAAAATCAATTTAAATATAATTTATATCACATATAAATACAATTCCATTTTAATGGACACCATATGAGGTGGTAGGAGAAGATTGAACAATCATTGTTTCGTAAGGCAATAGTTTCCTGTCTAAAGAAACAGAATGTTCCTTACCCATTAGATAGAGGTGTGTGTAAGTGTAGCTCTAATACATCTCATAAATAAAACCACATATATTAGGGATAAATTTTTTGTTATAAAAGAAAGTTATAAAAAGAGTTTAAGGGTTTGGAGACATAAAATAATAACAATACCTTTAAATCAGGTAACTCCCTTTGGTTTGAACCAAATGGTGTTCTTGAAGTGACTTATGCCTAATGTAAGGATTATAGGTGGAAGTGATGGATCTAGATAGATAATTTTAGAAGATGTTAGTCGAGTCAGAGGCATAAGAGGTGTGATTAATGGGTTAGAGGTGAAGGCTTTTTATAAGGGGGAGGGGCTCATTTTGAAAGATTAAACATATTATCTTATTATATAATGATATTAGTTTCTAAAGGTCCAAAACTCATTACAGTTGAAGATAAGATGACTCATGTTTGAAATAAAACCATCAAATAATAATTTTATAGGTTTTATAGATTTTTTTAATCTTTATAATCTTATTTATTTAAATCATTCATTAATTAGGGAAACACTGCATCATCATTGTGTCATTAATAATTTTTTTATTTGATGTTTAAGAATTATAAAAAATATCATGATGTAGGAAATATTTTTTGAATTAAAATGATTATTTATAGTCGAATATATCAATTAAATATCCTCATGATAAAATTTATTTACAAAAAAATACATGTTTATGATACTTTTTATTTTTACTTTAAATAAAATGTTTTTAATATCATTATCACACCTAAGTGGATTTAAAATGCCAAATGTCTCACCCAAAAATTTTATTAGTAGTACATTACTCATCCAATATGGTTAAGATAATTTTTAAGGTAATTTTATATTATTATAATATTGTTTTCACCTTGAATTACCATATTTACCTATAAATGCCTTAAATAAAAATCAAAAGTAACTATTCACCAATATTTATATTTTTCTTATTTTACCATTTTTTACTAACTAATGAAAACAACGTATGTCAGAGTTTTTAAATTCAATTCACAGAAGAGGTAAAATTTCATTTAAATGAAAAATCTGTTTTTAACTACTACTTAGTGTTTTCACTATTCATAAAAAATTGATGGATTTCAGAAAAATACCAAAAATTCAGCCTAAGATATATTTGATAATATGAATTCTAAAATGATATCTATTTTACCAAATTCAAAACATAGAAGATTAATTAATTAATTTAAAAATAATTCCTGTGGTAAAAAAATCATGTTTTTAAGAAATATTGAATTTCAAAAGATTCGCATTTGTTTATGTCCAATTTCAATGTTAAATTACATTAAATTAATATTATTATATTAAATGGTAAAAATATAATCTAATTACACTTTAAAACGAATTAAAATATAATATAAAAATATAAATAAGTTAGATTAAAAGGCTCTTTTGAATTAAAATATAGTACTATTCAATATTCCATAAAAATGAATTTTATCATAAAAATACCAAATATTTACCCAAAGTAAATTTTGATGGCCAGATTCAAAATAAGAATTATATTTTTTCAAATAGAAAATATAAAAGTGACAGAAACTAGATTTAAAAATGGTTCACCATTAAAAGGTGTCTAATCGAACTTTTAAAGAGTATTAGACTATTTGAGCTCAAAATTAGATTCAGCCCCATTTTAAGACTCTAACTTTTATTGAATAAATGTAAATAAATTTAACAAACATGTATAATCATATTTTAGTTAGTTATGTTCATTCTCTCCAATACAATGGCAAGACGTTAACTACCATTTGAAATAATATTATATTATTAATTTTTAGTATGACTTAGCATTGTGTGCAACATGGGACATCAGAGAAACCCATTGTTGTGTTTTATGTATGCCATTGAATATAGAATCCCCTTTAAAATAAAATTTATATGTAATTAAAAATTATTAATAAATATGAAAATGGAATATTATTTATTTTCCATGGATGTTACACTATTGGTGGAAACACCCATTATCCGGGCCCTAGATCTGAATATAAATCCCCTTTTATGCTTCACCATAAATCATGCCGAGAAAGAAGGATTTTAGAGATTCAGATATATATAAGAGAAATATATAAAACCTAATCAAGAATAGGAAGAAAAGTGGTGATTAGACGTACATGGCTCTTCAGTATTTAATTGAAACTCCACAAAATGGACTAAAATCGAATAAGAATCACCTCCAAGAAGATCTTGGAAGCATGTCTCGTCACTAGGTCCGAAGGTGGAAGAATGGGGAAAATACAGAGTTGGAACTTAAAATCACATAATAGAATTTCTTTATTTTCCATACCATTTCATGGCCACATAGTTTTCCCAAATGGTTTGACAAAGAGTGCACAAATTGTGCATATGATACTATTTGAGAAAATCCCCCCCCCCATCACATAAATACCTATGATTTCCACATAGTTAGCTAAACTATTTCAAAGCCTCTGTCCAAGACACATGGTTACCTGAGACGATCAACACAATTTCCAATAACCACGAAACACACATTGAAATGCATTTTCCCTCCATTTTCATGTCTCGAACCCCCAGAACACCCTCCATCCATCCAATAGACCATAGAAAACAATTATTTGACCCACCAAAGGACATAAAGTGAATCATAAAAAAAAACATACCATATAAAGGTCTCATATCGTAAAACATCCCCACCATAGGACGACTCGTCCCCAAGCTGCTCTTCCCATGAATCATTTAATTTTCGAAGCAAAGAGGTCATGCCACTGGCCATGCATGTATGATTATCATTCCAGAGATTCTTCCTAAATTATACCATATGACCATAGAACATGAACCAACAGAACATCCTTTCCCTTGAAAAACCTTCTCACAATGATCCACCATACGAACTGGGTGTTCCTCAAAGGAATCCTCCTCTTCAAGCTAGACATACTCAACATTTATCACATGAGAGGGATCTTGGAGAAACAATACATTTTTTGAATCATGGAAAACATCAAACATCCCACTGTACTATTGTGGAAGGGATAATCAGTATGCCATGGGTTCAATCCTATCCACAATCTTAAATGACCCTATATACCTAGGTTCCAACATTCTCTATTTTAGGATATAGTGGTGACCCAACCATGGAGACACTAGAAGAAACATACTATCACCCACGCTAATCTCATGTTTTCTATGAAGCAGATCATAATATTAAATTTACCTACTCCGAGTTTTTGTCATATGCTTCTAAATCAATCAAGCCATCTCGGACGTCTCCTACATATGACTCGGTCCTAACATCTTGGACTCCCCAGCCTATAACCAACACAATGGAGATCTACATGGTCTCCCATAAATTGCCTCAAATGTATCCTTCTAAATTGTAGGCTAAAAATGATGTATTAGGAAATCTAAATAAGTGACAATTTCCTTTCCAATGAACCACAGAAGTCCAGAACCCATGTTCTCCTCATGTCTTACAATGCCTGATTTGTATGATCTAACTTTCCGTCAGTCTGCGGGTGATAAGACCTGCTCAGAAAAACATGGGTGCTAAGATATTTTGGAAACCCTTCTCAGAAGTTCATGGAGAAACAAAAATTATGATGGGAAACTTTTGTTCTTTTTACCCCATGAAACCTTACTATTTATTGAACATACAATTCTATCAACTGGATGATTGTATTGGACTCCTGGATCAGCATGAAATGAGACACTTTGGTCAACAAATTTACCAACACCCAAATAGTATCAATCTTATGAGGCATCATTTGAAGTCCTACTATCAAGATTATCATTACGTCATTCCAAATCCACTCTAGAATACCCAGTGACTGCAACAAACCCCCAGGACAGTGATGTTTATCCTTCACATGCCGATAGGTAAGGAATTGTGCCACAAAATTCACTAATTAATTCCTCATTCACTGTCTCCAAAACTAAAAATGACGATCACATAATATCATAGTTAATCTAGGCTGAACTTCCCAATTTAATGCTTCAGTCTAACACATCAACTCCTCAAATACATCTTCTGGAACCACAACACGGTCGTGAACATAAAAAATTCCATTGGCAATGAATGTCCAACTATAAGGTGAATCCACATCATTAAGACATTCCATCGTGGAAAAAGACTCTAGATCAACAAACTAACTCACTTTAACTAATCTTAAATTTGCAGATTCAACTTCTATAGTAGTATGGTTCAAATATCGGTGCCCATTATGTACCTCCAAATGCATCTCAGCAAACTAGGCAATCATTTTCCACAATGAATTGGATTCTTGAAACACCGTATTCAATTTCATCTGGATCAAAGCACCAGTAACACTTTTACTTTTCGCTAGTGTGAATACTAACTCAAAATCGAAAGACTATAGGTACTTGACCCACATCCTTGTAGAATATTGAGATCCTACTGAGGGTACATGAATTTGAGACATTAATGGTCGTTAAACACCATGAAGGGTTCTCCCAGCATGTAATGCCTCCAACACCTCATGAAAATAACCATAGTAACTAGATAAAGGTAATGAGTAGGTTTATTCCATTAGTGTGTCATCAACTATATCTAACCATAAGCTACAACCCAGTCATCATGCATCAATAATACCCCATGTCCAACATTGGATGCATCAATGAATAAGGTATACCTCTTTCCTAGTTCGGGTATGGTCAAAATTGGTGCGGATATCAACTACTTCTTTAACTCCTGGAAAGCAATCCCACGTGCCTCTAACTTAACATAAACCCCTTATTGGTTAATCACATGTGTAGTGCTTCGAAATGAAAAAAATATCTAAGAAAACATCGGTAATAACCATCCAATCCGAGAAAAATCCTAACATCAGAAACTTTTTTGGGATGCTCCCGAGACACCACAACCTACACCATTTTTTGGATGCACTGATACTCCTAACTCAAATATGATGTGTTCCAGAAAGTGCACCACATCAATCCAAACTAACATTTTGATAGCTTGTGGTAAAACCTATGATTTATTAGAGTAGTCAAGATGATGTCAAAATGTTTGGCAGAACAATCATGAGTTATAGAGTACACTCAGATACCATCCATGTAGAAAACTACGAACCGATCCAGGTATGGGTGGAATATCTGGTTCATCAATTTCATGATCCTAGATGGTGTATTGGTCTATCCAAACAACTAAAGAAGAAATTCATACAACCCATACCTCCTTTTGAAATCTATCCAGGGTATGTCAGAAGGTATCACCCAAAACTAATTGTATCATGATCTCATATCTATGATTGAAAACACAAAGGCACCACTACGATGATCAAATATATGATCGATTCTAGGATGAGGGTATCAGATCATAACCGTCATCTAGTTCAGTTTCCAATAATCGACACATATCCAGAGGGATCTATCAGCATTGTTAGTAGATATCACAGAAGATCCCCAAGGTGATATAATAGGATGGATAAATCCATTACTATCTAATTTCTTTATCTTAAACCTCATCTATTGGATATTTTCTAATGATATATGATATAGTGGAATGGAATATGGCTCTTCCCCTGGATACATTTCAATTGGGAAAATCAACATCTCTCTTAGCTGGTAACCCTGATATGTCCTTAGGAAACACATCCTGAAATAGGTCCACAACAAAAGGGATGACTGGACTCACATTCTCCCCATTATCCAGAATAAGAAACACTACTTGGGCCATGAATTCTCTTTAACTACTGGAATATAGGCCATGTATGAGCTTCTCAAGTATCCCACTCACCACGAATGACATAGGTGCTTCCATCTTGAGATGTCAATTATACCTGATGTGGGTAACGATCAATATGGGCATCAAATTACACCAACAAATATATACCCATGATTAGGTCAATACATGATATCTCTATGACCTAAACATTTCACATGATACCCAATAAAATCTAGTGCACACCCATTACACTGATTGTTGTCCGTAAGTCGTACCCCTAGCGGAGTATCAAGTCAAATTACACCAATTTCTCTCTCTGCGGATATGTCCAATAGGACTATGAACAATGTTGAAATAAAATAATGCATAACACATATATGAAATAATGCACTATAGTGTATGGAAGTTAAAATAATCGTACATAGAACTGTAGATGGTCCCATCTTACCACATTCAGGTGTCGTCTGAACTGCATGGAGATGTCCTACACCTTTAACCTGGTCTCTGGCCTGAGTTCAAAGTACTGCATTGCCCTGTTGATAAGGGTGATTTTGGCTCGGAGGTCAAAATCCACCTCCCCTACTTGTACATCATGTGGATCTCCCACTACCATCCTAGTATGGGGTAAAAAACTTATTGACTACACCCGTCATCTGCCTATGACCTCTATCATTCCTAGACTATTGTGGGTTCCTGCATAACCGTTGTATGTGTCCTAGCCTTGCGCATGCTTGGAAGTAGACCGGTGGGTGGGGACATAGGTCACACATGTTCCCCGACCTACCACATTAATAATAAAAGACCTAGTAACCACCTTGAGAAAATGACCTCCTATTTTAATCATGTTGTGTGCCTCCACCCTACATAAAGATTTCAAAACGGCACTTCCAACTATTAGATGCTACACCACTTGATCTCCCAACATGTGACACATGATCACTTCTAGAATCTACCTTCATGATTCCCTCCAGGATAATAGATTTTTCCACCACAACATAAAATCATTTCAGATGGAATATATTCCCATAAGTCATTGTCTAATGTCCCAACTTTTCTTTGAAGTGTTTCACCACAGCTACCTCTTCTCCTTTCAAAGTTGGAATGAAGCAACTCAAATCTTCAAAATGACCATAATAGTCCATTACTAACACTGCCTCCAAATTCAACATCATAAAATCTACAACCTTGTACTTCCTAAATGTTTCTCGATTGAAGTTCTCAGGAATCTTCTCCTTAATGTGTTACTGCATCATTCCTTCATCCTTCTCCATCTAAACCATGATGTCCCACAAATGATTTTTTTGGCCTCTATTTATATTGGCCACTAACTTAACTCACTCTGAAGGAGGATTCTCTATATAGTCTTTAATAGTTTTGAAGGAATTATTCCATAATTTTACTGCTTCTTTCCCCGCAACTCTCATAATGTTTGGTGGTGCTCCATTTGAATGTCTGTAGACAACTCAAACATACTCGGTGCAACATGCACCAGATCCCATTCCATCATTTTTATAAAATGAGAAAATATCATACAAAACTAATCTTCTGTATCATCATGGATCACTATGTTCTCTTTATCCACTATTGGAGGATCATTCTCAGCAACTCTCTACTAGAGCTCAATCGATAGACATCTTCGATGTAGCATTCCACTATAATGTCAAACATGAGATATAGAACGAATCCATAATGATTTTACGAAATGAGAAAAATATATAGTTAGGGTCATCAATTTTCATAAAACCCCATTTTGCATACGCCACCCAAACGATCCAACTCACAATCGAGTCACTACCCTTGGCCATATTTCCTTGGTAATGGCTAACAAGGGTATATAATTCACACAGTTACAAGACTTATCTTCTACTCCAATTCAAAGCAATCTCCACAACCTAATTAACTATTAAACATGTTAATCCACTTTTATGTCTTTATTAAGAATCAATTTCTAATTACTACTTACCATACTTTCTTACCTTTTTCCCCATGCATACCATCCCATTAGTTACAATTTCATTACTTTTAAGAAAAAAAGGAACATTAACCTTTATATAACGCACACCCATCTCATGTGTGTTCCTACCATAATGCATGTCACTTACCGATATAGGTGGATAGAATTATGCATGAATTCACAACCTCGTACCCTTCTATCCATGAGGTAAATATCAAAAAACACTCATATCACACAATAATTGCATCAACCAATGGTGAAATGTCATCAAATACAAAAACTCACAACAAGAACAAAAGTCCCCTCCCAGAGTGTCATGGGATTTCCCTCATACATGGGTTAGATACAAAAAATCACAAGCTCATTACCAAGGCTCAAAAATATCATATCCTCCTATCTACAATTACAAAATAGTATGAAAGAGAAAATAACGCCTGTTATACCAATTTGTAATGTCCTCGACTTGGGATTCACTAGACTATGCCCGGATTCAGGTCGCACATGACCTAAAGCATGCCTCCTCGTATGCTTGAGGTTGTTGACTCGTAGTGAGGGTCTAATAATTCATGACGAGAGACTATACCCACATTACCAGAGTAAGATATATTTGAACACAATTTTGATAGAAAAAACAATAAGAAAATATTTATTATCATGTAAAAATAACCAACTCTGAAACTGGGTACAAGCATATACAATAGTAAATATGTCAAGACATTTTACAATACCATGTTTAGAAAAATATCAAAAGAAATACAAATTTTAGAATCCACAATGTGTACCAGAGTCAACGTTTGGCCCCTCACCCATCCATGTTCCATGTCCAACTCAAATCCCTAGCACAGGGGCCCATCCCTTTTATGAACTGAAAAAATGAAATCTACCAAGGTATCGAATGTTGACCTAAGAAGGGTGTGCATATAACTCAGTAGGCCACCACCAACGACATCAAAAAAATCCAATAAAATAATATAGTTCATGAAAGTGATAAATACTAGCAAGAATAGGTTAAACAGTTCAATAGGACATTCTAGACTATGTTCCTTTTATTGATGTGTCCATTGAATATAGGTTAACTACTTAGGTATCCATTGGGTTAATCTACCTTTCTATTATGTTCAATTGATTTGGCATGTTCAATGATATCAAGCATATGGGAATAAAATAGAGTCTTATATCTCTGGGTATCACATTATAATAACCACATAATCCTCACCTAGAAGCCTTAGCCTTGGTACATGAAACCTTTACGGGGATAGAACATTATACCCTTACCTAAACCATGAATTTATGGGTGGAGTTAAATCCTCATTCCAACTAAACCCATGGGAATATTACCTCAAGTCAATACCCAACTCTACCAAGCCATTTTCATAGGATTATTTATCATTCACAACAATTAAACACATCACAATAACAAATATCTTATATCATTTGCAACATCACAAAAATATCCATAATTGAGATATTACCATTATTATATAAATCCATTAACACATTCACCATTTATATTAATTGTCCCTTTAACCCCAATTCCTATTTACCATGCTGATCTCACAATGCACAATATTGTGTTTACATAATTCCTTATATTATTCCCATTTAACCGAATATACATATTTAAATATAAACCATCAAATCTAGTAGCCTTTATGTACATTATAAACATCTGGCCCCAATCCATTATAAATCATTACATATACCAATTACCCTACTCTCTAAGTCTCTACATCATTATAAGTCATTTTCATAGTTTATATTTCAATTAGCCAAACTGGGAGGGCTGGTGCACCCCATAGGAGGCCCAAATTTGGTCAAGTCATCCTCCATGCACCTCATGGGGATCCTGACGGGTTCAATTAGTCATTTACACAACCATTACAAAACATATTCATTAATCCATCAAGAACACATCAAGAACGGAAACAATAATGAAACCCTACATGAACAAATCTATTAATAAATTGTGGGATTTAACATCTAGACCACCTACCTTGAATACATTGGAGAGAACACCCTTAATCAAGGACTTAGATCCTGATCTAAACTTCCTTTGAAGATCCACCCAATATATCACCCAAAAATATGGTTTTTAGTGCTTTAAATAGAGTTAAGAGAATGATACATACCCTAATCAAGAAAAGGAATCTAGGCGGGCATTATCCTTACACGGATCATTAATCCGCAACTGAGGGAACTCCAAACAGCTTAGGATCGAGGAGAATCACATCTAAGAAGATCAGGGAACCTTGGATCATCACTAGGGATGAAGGAGGATGAAGTGGGAGAAATTCTGATTTGGAACATAAAATTCCATAACAAATTTCTTTTAATTTCATCAATGTTACTGGAGAGTATGGTTTACCCACAAAATTTGACAAACCGTGAACCAAGCCGTGTAGATTCTACTTTCTGAAAATAGACCCCCTCAAATGGTTACATGTGATATCTTCATAGTTTGCATAACCATGTGATGACTGTGTGAAAGCCTCTTTCCAAGGATACATGGTTACCTGGGATGATCCACAGAGTTTTCACTAACTTTGTGAAAACCTTGAAACATTCCCAAAAACTCCTTTTATCTCAATTTCCATGCCCCGAACCCCCAAAACACCCCTGAGCCTTCACAAGATCCTTGGGAAAGATTTATTTAACCCAAATAAATGACATAAACTAAAACATAAACAAAAATATAACTTCAGGATGGACTCGGATCATACAAACCCCCCACCTTAGGATGACTTTTCCTGAAGCCGACCTTTCAATGCATCATTGAGTATCCAAAGAAAAGAGGTTGGGCCAGTGGACCAGCATATCAGATTCCAGATCTCTTGTTTCGTTCTGAATGTACCCATGCTACCATAGAAATCGAACTAAACGTGCAACCATTACCCAAAAAACCATCTCACCATGATCCGTAATACAAACTAGGTTCTCCTCGAATGATGAATCAGCCACAAGCTAGCCATCCTTATTTTTTATCACATGAGTCGGATCTGGGAAATATTTTTGGAGATGTAAATCATGGAAAAAATCATGCATCCCACTATATCACTGTGGAAGAGCTAATAGGTATGACATGGGTCTGATTCTATCCAAAATCTCCGATGGACCCACATACCTAGGATCCGAATTTCCCTATTTCCGGATACAGTAGTGACCCATCCTTGGTGATAAATAAATAAACATACAATAATAAACACAAAATTTGAGGGGTCTACGTTGATGATCATCGTATGAACTTTTTCTACTCTAAGTTATTTCCATATGCTATTGAATCTAACAAACCTTCTCCAACATCTCTTGCACAAGAAATGGAACTAACTACTCAGATTCCTTGGCCTCTGACCAAAAAATAAAGATCTACATGGTCTCCCATATAGTTCCGCAAATGGACCAATCTGAATTTTATCGTGAAAACTGTTATTGTAAGAAAACTCAATATGTGACAAGTGCCTTTTCCACGAAACCCCAATGTCTAGAACACATGCTCTTAACATGTCTTCTAATACATGAATTGTATGCTCTGACATCCCATTAGTCTATCAGTGATAATAAATTCTCAAAAAAACTTGGTTTCAATGAGCATTATGTACCCCCATTTAGATTTGTGTAGGGAAACACAATTCCCATTTAGAGACAATTGATCTTGTAACACCAAGAAACCATACTTTTTCATTAATAGAAAGTTCACCAAACCAGTCAACTGAATTTTTCTCCTCGATCAGCAACAAATGCTACACTTTGGTCAAATGATCTTCCACCACCCAAATTGCATCATTCTTCTAAGGTTTTATCAGAAGGCCCACTAGGAATTCCATTGTTACTTCATTACACTTACACTCTAGAATATAAAATTAATACAAAAACCCACCATGATGCTGATGTTTAGCCTTGACATAATAATAGGTAAGGCATAGTTCCTTATAACTTGATACTTCCTTCATCATTCCTGGAAACCAAACCTGCCAATAGTGATTACAATACATCTTAGTAAAACCAGGATGCACTTACCAATTTGATGGATAAACTCTTTCAAAAACACCTCCCATACATCATCCAGAACCACAACACAACTATGATCATAAGAAACACTATCGGTACAGAATGTCCAACCCGAAGTAGACTCCCTACCTTTAATACATTCTTATATAGAAAAACACATTGTATCCAAAAACTAAAAATATTTAACTCTTCTAAAAAGTGTGGATTCAAATGTTATAGTCTCCAGGGTCATCTTCATGTTCCTATCATTTACCAACAAATTAATCTCAGAAAAAATGGTTTTCATCTTCCACAATGGACATGATTCTTGAACACCTGATTCGGAGTCTTCTAGCTCCAAGAATTAGAAACGATATTCCATTTCACTAGTGTGTATACCAACAAAAAATCAAAGTAATTTATGTTCTCTACATACCATAAATATCAAATATTATGATCCTTCTGATTCAATATGTATTTGGGACTTTTATAGTCAGTAAACACTATAATTGTTTATCATAGTATTTAATGCCTCAAACAGATCAAGGAATAAACCACATCAACTAGATCAAGGTCAATATTATGGAATTTTCTTTCGTATGGACTCAAATTTCTTGAACAATAATATACAACCTCATCATCCTCCATCAACACTTCCACATGTACAACACCAGACACTTCACAAAACAAGGTGTACCTCTTAACTGGTATGGGTACGATTAAAATTGGTTTCGTAACCTACCGCATAATCAGCTCCTAAAAATGATTTTCACAATCCTATGATCAATCAATCATAACCCCTTTGTGGTTAAGCCCTTGAGTGGTGATACCAAGTGAGATAAATATCCAATAAACCTTTCTTTAATACCTATCCAAACCTAGAAAACATAGAACATTAGATATGTTCTTGGGATTCTCCTAATAAACCATAACCTACACCATTTCTAGATCCACTGTCACACCTAACTCAGAAATGTTGTGTCCCATAAAGTGCACCTCATCAATACAAAATGGTCATGTTGATAGCTTGGAATAAAGCCATTTATTTCTTATTGTACCCAAGATGATGTCAAGATGTTTGGCATTACCTCCAAGTGTTATTGAGTACAGTAAGATATCGTCAACAATGAAATGTACAAACAAATCCAGGTATGTGTGGAATATCTAGTCCATCAAGGCTATGAACAGAACCGATGCATTGTTCAATCCAAATGACATCACCAGAAATTCATATAACCCGTACCTGCATAGGAATTCTTTATGGGGATTTTTAGATGGACTCACCCAAAACCGATTAAATCATAATCTCAAATCAATCCTGGAAAACACTGAGGAACCTCTGAGCTGATCAAATAGGTCATCCATTCTAATAAGAGGGTATCAGTTCTTAATCTTCATATGGTTTAGTTTATTATAATCAGCACATAACCTCAGCGATCTATCAACCTTCTTAGAAATCATCAAAGGATATCCCCATGGTGATATACTAGGATGGATAAACCCCTTATGTACTAACTCATCAAGCTAAGCCTTTATCTCTTGGAGAACCTCTCTAACCATTAAAAATGGAAGAATGGAGACTGGATCTTCCATTGGAATCAATTAAATTGTGATATAAACATTTCTCTAGAGTTGTAACCCCAAAAGCCCCCATGGAAAAATATTGAATCTAGTCCAAAACCAAAGGGAGGACGAGATTCACTATCTCCCCATCATATAACATAAGGCATGCTACTTGGGATGTGAGTTCTCCCAACTGCTAGCGTAGTGGCCATCCTCGACCTACTCAAGTATCCCACTCCTAACGAAGTACATAACAACTTCCATAAAGTGATGTGAACATTACCCCACAACAGTAAGCATCAATATAGGATTGATATAACACCAAAAAAACAATCCACAATATCAGATCAAATGAATAAATCCCTAGGACAAACAAATATCCCATAAAATGATACCCACCAACCTCTAGGGAACAAACCTTACACTTCCTAATGTCCTCAACTCGTCCCCCTAGAGGAGTATCAATTGAAATTACCCCTCAAACACTCTCCCTAGTTAAGCCCAACATTACTATAAACTGAGCAGAAATAAAAGAATACATAGAACCTATATCAAATAATGCACTAGAGTGCATGTAATTTACAAGAATCGTACATCAAACTATAGATGGTCAAGCCTCACCGGGTTCATGTGTAGCCTGAACTGTGTGCAGATGACCTACCCCTTTACCAAGGGCCCTGTCCAGTGTACCCTGCACTATGATGCACATTTGATAAGGATGATCTCTACTCGGAGTTCCAAATCCACCGCCCCTACCAGTACGATCCGTGGAGATCCAACTGAACGCCAGGTACGGGGTAACTAACCCCTTCCTACACATTGCATCTACCTATGACATCCATCATTCCATAACTTTTATGGGTTCCTATATAATATATGAATGTTTCCAAACCTACCACATGCTCAGAACATGGCTGGTCATTGGGGAAACTGGTCAAACTTGTTCCCCTTCCTACCTCACTGATAATAGAAGACATGGTCACTTCCCGAATAAGCTTACCCCCTCTTATGACTGCTCTTTTGTAATTCCACCCTATTTAATGTTTCGAAAATAGAACTTCATAAAATCAGTATCTACACCACTTAAATGCCTAGTTGGAGCCACAAGTTCACTACCAAAATCTACCTTCATGATACCCTATGTTAAAATGTCTTATTCCACCACTTCAGAAAATCATTTTAGAAGGAAGATATTCACATGATACCTAATCTCGTATCTCAGCCTGTCCTGGAAGAATTTCACTCATGTTGCCTCAACTCTTATCAATGTCACAATGAATCTTCTCAAATCACTCAAATGACTAGAATATTCCATTAACGACATATCCCCTGAGTCAAACTCATAAAATCCATATACGTCTCCTACATCATGGTTTCTAGAAACAAGTGCTCCAGAAACATTACATGAAAATCAGTCAACATAATTCCATCTGCCTTCTCAGTCCGAACAATGATGTCCCAACAAAGCTTTTATTGACCTGTCATCATATAGGGGGCTAACATTAATCACATTTCTAGAAGAGTTCCTATATTTTTTGTAATTGTTTTGATGGACTCTATCCGAAACTCATCTACCTATGTCCCACTCAAACTGGTATGGCTAGAGGGGGCTTCTGCGGTAACTCCCTCATCAGCTGAAACATACTCGGTGCAACCCACCATGGGCCTCGATGCATAATGTACATAAAAAGTGAAATTATATAATTTAACATCTTTTCCATATCATCATGTATCAACATTTTCTCATTCTACACTATTGTAGGAGGATTCTCGACAACATCCCCTTATCTCCCAACCATCACACATCATCTAGGTGGCATTTCTCTACAACGTGAAACATGGGATTTAGAAAGAATCCATTATTCATTTTCAAAAATGAAAATTATATAGGTAGTATCATCACATTACATAACCAATACAGTTTGTATAAACTACCCAAATGACCACACTCACAACCAGTTCACTAAACATGGCCATCTTTCATTAGGTCATGGCTAATACGGGTATCTAAATCACACTGTTACAAGAGTTTTATTCTAAATAAGTTAAATCCAATTTCAACACACTAATTTACTCTTACCTATGTTAATCCACTTTTAGTACTTTATTATGAACCATTTTCTACTTACTAATTACCCTTTTCACTTCCATTTTTACCCATTCATACCATCCCATTAGGCACAATTTGATTACCTTTTAGAAAAACAAATTCATCATAACTTTTATATTCCACGCAGCTATTTTGTTTTTGTGCCTACCATGATTCATTTTGGTTACCTACATAGTTTCCTAGAAGGATTAATGAATGAAAAACCTCGTACCCTTCTGAACATGGGATAAATATCACAAAACTGTCAAATCAAACAACAAGTTCATCAACTAGTGGTGAAATATCATTAAATATAACAACACACAACAAGAGAAACAATTCCTCCCAGGGTACTTGGGAATCCCATCATACATGGGTACGCTGTTCCCTATCATGTTCTCATTAATATGTATTGGAACATTCATAAACTTCTGTATTCCATCCCAAAATATTAAGAAATAGAAAATAACTCTTTTGATAAAACATTGTGAAATCCCTGATGGAGGAGCCACTAAACTGATGCCCCGAGCTGGGTCTCCACATGACCTCCATCACAACATCCCATCTTCCAGAGGAAGCGGACTACCAGTGACGGTATAACAGGTCATAAAGGTAGAATATACCCTCATTAGTAGAGTAGAACATAATTTATATATAAAAACAATAAGCAACAATTTAATAAAATAAAGAAATAACCCCCTCCCAAACTGCTTACAACCATGTACAATAGTAAATATGTTATGCCATGCTATATTACTAAGTGAAAAACTAAAAAATAAATACAAAAAATAGAATCCAAAAAATGATTCAGACTCCATGTCTGGAACCTGACCCATAAATGTTCGATGTTCAACTCAACTCTCCATCATATGACCCATTTCATTGCCCTGGCATGAATGAATGAAATCTTCTCATGTACCCGATGGCGGCCCGAGCAGGGTGTGAGTATAATTTAGGAGGCCACACCCAATGGTGTCTAAAAAATTTCCAGTAAAAGTAAATAGTTTATGTAAGTGATAAATAATGGAATGAAAATGGTAAACATTCCAATAGCCCACTTTAGACTATGTTCTTTTTAATTGTGCTCCTATTTAATCGATTTTCACTACATAGGCATCATATTTTCCCATTTTATAATGTAAATATTTCACATGTTCAATGTATTAGGTATCTTAAATGTTCTCAATCATATGGGAATAAAATAATGTGATTTCTTACAAGGCATCATAGTATAATAACTTCATAATCCTCATGTCAAACCCTCAGTCTGAGGGGAATGAAACTTTTAGGGGAATATAAATCCTTCCCCTTCCATAACCCATACAGTATTAGGTGGTGCTAGATCCATGCTCCAACATGACCTATGGGCATAGCACCTCAAGTCTATACCCCACTCTACCGAGAAATGTTAACAGGTTTATTTATCATTCACCATAATTAACCACATCACAACAAGAGTAGCCAATATCGTTTTCAACAGCACAATCGTATCAAGAAATTGTAAATTAACATTATTCCCCAATCCATTAACACATTCATTATTTATATCAATTAAACCTTTATCCCCATTTCTGATTTCACATGCTCATCGAACGGACCACTTTCATGTATAAAAATAATTCCTTATCTTATTCCCATTAATGCCATTTAACACATTTAAATGAGATCATAACAATGTCGTAGCCCTTAACTTAATTAAAAACAATTATACACAGTCCATTATAGCTATTTACCTAGACCAATTAACCTAATATCTATGTCTACACCAATATGAGAAAATTTCATACCTTATATACCCATTAGCCCAATCGGGAGGGTTGACGCACCCATTGGTGTCCATAATTTGGTCAAGTCATCCTTCATGCATCCCATAGGGATCTAGAGGGTTTCAATTAATCAATTAGTAACCCAATACACCACATCTTGTTAAATAAATTATGATCACATAATAAGAGAAACAAGAATGAAACCCAACATGCAAAAATATATGAACAACCTATGGGATAAAACCTATAGACCACTTACATAGAATCCATTGGAAAACACACCCTTAATCAAGGCATCAGATATCAATTTAAACCCATTTAAAGCTTCACCCTGAATCTCAGCTAAATAGAAGGGTTTTAGAGCTTCAGATAGAGAGATGATAAATATACAAACCCAGATCATGAAAAATTATAAAGGAGGGAATTAAGATTACCTGAATCTTATATAATCATGTGAAGGCACTCAAACGGCCAAGGATAAAAGTAGAATCACCTCTTCGGATATCTTAGAAGCATGGATCATCACTAGGGTTGAAGGAGAAATAATGGGGCGAAATATTGAGTGTAAACTTAAATTCACGTAATGGAATTTTCGTAATTTTTTCGTAGTTACTAGGCCACACACTTTGTGAAATCTTTTACAAGTTGTGTAGATGTTTTTGTCTGAAAACATCCCCCTATAAAAGGTTATGTAGTATTTCCATATGGCTTTCTTAACCATGTGATAACCATGTGATAACCTTTTTCCAAGGCCTTATGGCTACATAGGATGGTCCGTATGGTTTTCATTAACCATGAGCCAACTATGTAACATGCCTAGAAACTATTTTTCCAACATTTTCATGTATCGTACCCCCAAACACCCTCGACTATTACAATGAAACTTGGGAAACAATTATTTTACCAAAATAAAGTACATAAACTAAGACATAAATAAAAAACTCCTTTGAAGTGTCCTGAATTATACATCAATGGCTCTCGGTCCCATGTCTCAGGGATATCAAGTATGCACTACCATAGTACCCAGACCTAGAGGACCAATTTACCTCACAGTACCTTATCACGGTGATCCATAACCTAAAATACATGTTCAATAAATGTGACATTGTGATCAAGATCAATATCCAACCATCAAACAGAATGGGAAGGACTGGCTATATAACTCCTCAAATGGAAAACATAAAACACATCATGGATAGATTTCAAGAAAAATGAAAATTCCAATTATTAGAACACCCTCTATATGTAACAACTTGAGTTTTTGTGATTTATTTTAAATTTAATTTAATATTTTTTATATTTTTCATTTTACACAAAAATAAATATAGATTTTTTTATAAGAAAGAAATAAGTTTGGTTTTCATTATACAAAAAACCATGCTATTAATGAGAAACACACAACACATAGATTATCATGTGGTAGAAGAAAAATTATGGTTTGATTTATTATATATATAATCTAATGATCCTTAATTATATTATGTTACACAGAAGACTTAGTTTTACTGAACTATTTTATACTATTACTATTTTTATTTAAATTTTATTATAGATATCACCTAGCCATTGGAATGGATGTTACAAATTATATTTAATAAATTTTGAAAATATTATTTACACATTTGAATAATATTAGTAGTTTGGTTTCCAATTAGTTTGAAAATAATGTAAGAAGTATTTTAAAATAATGAAATTCCTTCTATAAAAAACTATTATCTTTTTTCAAACACCATTTTATATCAGTAAATTAAAAAATCAAATTACGATTAATTTTTTATTAATATTTATATATTATATATTCCATATTATTTTATTGACAATAATACAATTGATTCTATATGAATAATTTAAGAATAAATCCCATTTTTTGAATAAAATGATGTATTTTTCTAGAAGGTAAATTTACCACCATTTAATGGTGAACACATTTTAAATATGATTTTAAAAATTTTAATATTTTTCATTTGATAAAAAAAATTCTTTTTCAAATGTGGAGGATAAAAATTTAGATTGGTTATATTTTTGGAATTTTTTCTGAGAAGTTACATTTTTTATCAACAGGAGAAAATACATATTCCTAATTGAAAAATGCATTTTGGTATAATTTAATTATGTAGTTATTTTTTTAAATTTTTATAAGTTAAATTAGATAAATATAAAATTTATTAATTAAATTTTAGTCATTGGAATCGATTTCACGTTAAAATGGATATAATAATATTCAATATTTTGAACAATATTACATTTACAACTCATTGTTTAATATCATATTTGGGGTTATTTGTAAATGAATTTATTCAAATATTTTGATTATAATTTGGAAATATGTAATAATTATTGAGATTAATCCTAATTTATAATTTAAAATATTGTTAATAGAAATGTTTACAAAAATATTTCAGAATATAATTAGATTTATTTAAATATTTTGGGGTTAAAAAGAGTTTACGTAGTCGTTAAACATAAACTGTTATGGCCAAATAACCTAGAAATAGGTCCAATAGTTATTTTATGAGAATATATATAACATAAACTATCATATATATATATATATATTGGAGGAACATTATTTAATGGATACCTCTCAATAGTGATTACCATTGTAAATTTACAAGAATACCAATCCCCCTCCACTATAAAATTGTACTCACCCTATCACATCCTCACCCAATTGAAGCCAATTTTCACTACCAAACCCATGAAAAACACTAGCTCACAAAATCACTAATATCTTCCTAGAAGTCTCTGATTGGTTATAAATTTAACCATGTATGATCTATGGTTCAAACCAAAAGGAATTACCCAATTAAGTGTTGACATCCCACCACATTTTCTTTTATTTTATTTTCATTATCCACCCCTCAGTTATTATTAAACCATTAGTATATAAAATCCAATGTATCATCAATATAATGAGTTATTTTTATTCTATTTTTTATACCTACATCCACACACACACATCCATTAAATGGGTAAAAAACAAACAATTCATTTGTATAATGGACTATGACCTCAGGAAATGGATTCATTCATTTTTTCATTACCACATCTCATGGTCAGGATTTATTATGGAAATAATGTTTTCATAATATATATATATATAAGATATTTTGGATGTATTTATTTGTTTTCAAATATTATATTAAACTTTCCATCCTGATTTTTAATGTATCTATATGAGATAGCTGCATTTGTAAATGTTTGGACTACCGCCTCCTCAAAGCGCTTTGATTTATCAATGTTTTTGTGGACGTGATATGTATGGTTTTAGTAAATGAATATCATATATATGAAATAATAATTATATTGGAAATATATTATTCATATATATATTTATATCATTTATTTTTCATTATTTAATAATATTAAATGAAAATGGAAACAACATTCATATATGTGTATGTCCTAACGTTTCCATGAATGATATACTTCATTTCTTATGAAGACATTTTATAGATTATTTTAAATAAATAAATAAATAGTATATATGGTTTTTATTACATGGATTAAAAATTTAATATACGTAAATAATTATCTAAGTAAGAGGTCCATGAATTACATGTCTAATTATGTTTGAAAAATATATCAGATATTAAATGAAGTGTAATAATAACAATGAATGGTTAATGAAAAGGTAACATATTTTCAGAATAAAAGAATATCCGGAATTAGCTATAAGAATTTTTTTATTTAGTAGACTTAAAATAAATATATATTTCTTATATTGGTGGTATGAACTTGTATGATGAATGTCAAGACTTATAGTATGGGAATCTCATCTCTGATTCTTTTAATCATGATATACTTTCCCTATTCACCCCCCATTACTTTGATATTGAGTATATACTTCCGTAAGATATGTTATATCCCTTATTACTTATATATAAAGTAATTGTGTTTTTAAATTGATATTATTATTCAATTATATTCAAGATTACAATGTTCGTGAAGTAGGAAGGGTTTTTTATCTCACTTTTATTTCTGTGAGATTTATGGCTTATGTACCACTCGATTCTATTCTGTGGAGTCTATAATACCCATAAATATGTTAAATTATTCATATAATTATATTCATGGTTATTTATGTATCCATTTTATGATATCCCTTTAATGGGGTTTATCATTAAAAATATAAAAAATCATTAATGTAATTTTGTATGGACATTACTTTCTTGAGAAACATGCCCCGTTATGAACCAATATTCTTCTATTAGGTGTATACGCAAACCTTGGACATGTTATGTCATGTTTCTCCTTATTGGAAAGTTATTTTAAGCTTTTTGTGATGTTGTTCATTCATCCAAAATACTATTTAATGTGACCAAAGTGGTTATGGAATATTTCTACAATCTCATCATTTATTAGGATAGTCTATGATTGTGATTCAATATGTTACATATTATGGTCCATATCTCATGAAATATGAATATTTTTCATTTCCTTTTGTCATTAATTATATATTCATGTAATTGTTCCATTATTAAAATATTTGGTACTATACATAATTAGTAAAATATTTTTGAAAATTTTAACATTATTTCTCTTTCAGGCCGAAAATCAGTGTTCTTCCAAAACCATGTTAAAAAAATGATAAATTGTTTTGAAATAAAATTTTATTTATTTTTAGTGAAAAAACATTTAAATGAATATTAAATATTAATCTATTTTTTTCAAATTAAATTTAAAAATAAGATCATTTAAAAAATTCTTTAATATTTAATTATAAGCATTTAAAATTCTTCCTAGTGAAAAAGTTTAAAAATTTCAGGATTCCTTTAGACATTATAAAATATTTTACAATGAAAAGTTTTTATTTTTTTTTTCAATATTTCCATATTATATTTTTAAATGTTATTTTTAAAATAAAATGTTTTCAAAATATTTTAAATCATCATATAAAATATTTAATAATTTATTTTTAATTAAATAGTTTTCAAAAAAAAATTCAATATTTATTTATATGTTTTAATATATATATTCAAATAGGTTTTTTTTGGAAATGTTTTCAAGATTTATTTTTTTTTCAAGTAAAATGGTACTAAATTTGTATTCAATATTTCATTACATGTTTTTGAATAATATTCATTGAAAAAAGTTATAAAATGTCTCCCGACATTAATTATATGATTTCCTATTTATTTGAAATAAAAATGTATTCAAAATGCTTTTAAAATTTATCAATATTTTTTCAAATATATTCAATGAAAAGGGTTTAAAAAATGTTTTCAATAATTATTTATATGTTTTCAAGTTATTTTTAATAAAAACTCCTTTGAATTTTTTGTCACATTTATGTTAAATGTTTTCAAAGAAATATGTTTTTAGAATCTTCTCATTATGCTGTTAAATGTTTTCAGAGAAAATTTTTTTCACATGGTTTTATAGTTTTCTTCCTAATATTTCATGTTCATTTTGAAATAAAATTGTTTTCAAGGGGATTCATGTTTGAAAAAAGAATTTTACCAAGGGTAATAGATATTTTGCTGAATAATTTTTTTTAAAATAAAATTCATAATTATTTTTCATCTAAAATGACATCCATTGGTGTTACCCATGCCTTTTCTATGGATATGATCCAGGATTACCTTTATATAATTTCCCTGATGGTTTATGTTTTTATGGAATTATTTTGGTAAAATATCTTTCTCTTTAAAGTGTAATATTTTTATGCAACAAGTATCTCTTTAATGGGTTATATATTTAAGAAACTAATTTCACATTCACGGGTTATATTATGATGAAACCCACATCCTTTCATGGTTTTTTATTTGATGAAATGATAATTAACGTTATCACTTTCCTAATGATTATGATATGATTACACATTTACAAAATTTATATCATTTAATGTGTTATGATATGAAAAATGTTTATGATCTGGTGGCACACATATGATAGATTTATTTATAAGATGTGTGGGTCCTACATCTCCCACCAATGCATTATGTAATATTTTATATATCATGAGATAAAAAAGGTTAGATTAGGGAGTTACCTTGTTGTTGTGATGGAATTTTTCCGCTAATATGTTACTGGTTTTTAACCTTAGTCACTTGGATGGTCATGCCAGTGAACCCTTACTACAAAAAGTGAATGGGTATAAAACCCATACTAATAAGATGGCCATGGAAATAATCATTTTATACTTTGGAAATCATATTATATTCTTATGAATATACCAAATATTATATTTCCCATTCTTATATTATGATATAAGGGAATATAAACATGATGAAATTATTATCCATATCTTATAAACGTACATATTTATGCATTATGTTTATGATAATTTATATGTAGGGTATGTTCTTCTAATGTTATGATCGTCTTCTCAAACACATATGCTCATGATATTCTTTCCTATCTCCCTTTTTTACCCTTACCGAGAATCTTAGGTGACACCTTTCATCAATTTATTTTCCCCATGTTATGAAGAATAATATTAAGTAGAATAAATAACTGGTAAGATATTTGGAAAAAACGGTGAATATATTTCCACAAGTAAGAAAATTATTTCATAGGATTGAAATTACACACAACTATTATTGTCCTTAGACATGTAATTTTTTAATTTTTATAATATTTAACTAAATTGATGTAGTATCCTAGTATGTTATGTTAGGGTCACTGTAGTTGGTATCAAATAGAGGTTTACCTGACCTTTATAAACTATGATGTTAAAACACTAATGATATTCCTCCAAATATTTTTATGGATTTGTTTAGGGATATGCCTAAGGAAATGATTATTGTTTCAGGTATTTCGAAGAATGTATCATAATTTAAACAAACTATAATCTATTTTTCATTATTAATTCGTTTTTTTACTTCGATAATTACTGCTCACACTATGATTTCCGGTTTGGGATAATTATGGGAACTATATGAAAACATGTTAGCATTCAATGTGATGGACAATTTCTTGATGAGTAGTAAAAGGTTATAATCATAGGAGTAAACGATGTTCTGATCACACCTAATTGTTTTCATGGAACGTGATTACCAATGTGTTCATTGACCAACTCTCAAAGTCACCAAAGATGATATGGAAGGAGCTCATTGAGATTTCAGATATTGGAGACCATAGAAAAAATAAGATTTGATTCCCTTTGTGTCACGAATGCGGAATAAATCACCGAAGTGAATTAAATTGTGGAATACGAAGTTTTTTTATTATGTAAATAAATGACACAAATAATGGATCTAAAAATGAAAAAATAAGCGTTCAATTATAAATACTGGACTCCATATGACAACATCGACGAATAAATGATTTAAACATGGAATGAATTGTAGTTATTAAAATTCTTGTCCTAAGTGGAAGGATCCCAAAAACAATTCGAAAGCTGGTAGGAGTAATAGTTATATTTCCCTTGATGATGATACTAATGATGAAATGTGATAGGAAAGAGTTATTATGTAATAAGATGAGGTATCCATGTTAATGAAATAAGGATTAATTGGAATAATTTTTGTTCTTTTGTATATTGATTCATGAATTATTTTATTTAAATGGTGAAAAAAATATGGATTGATTAGTTTATTATTTTCACTATGGATATACAAGAATATGTTGAATTCATACAATGGACTCAAAAATAGATTTAAGGAAAATGTGAAGTTCATGGAAGATGCAAGATCATGATGAAGATAAACCTATATATGTTACTTATGTTAAGATTATTTTGTTTTTATAATGCTATATTGGATATGAATATTTAAATTTGATGGTAATGATTACCATTGAACAAATTAACTACTTTTTGAAATTTTCATTATTCAATCATTGATGAACATTGAATCATTTTTGAATTTAAGTTATATATCCAATAATATTTTTAATAAAGAAACATTCATGTTTTAAATAATGATATATGGAAATTCAGGTTATTAAAATGCTTTAATGGAAATATATGAAGAATGTATTTACTTGTTTGTTTTGTAAAAATGGGGTGTTTTTTTTGATATATGGGAGATCAATGTAAATAATATATAGTGATATTATTTATAATGATTTTTATTTTACTATTTATGAAGGATTATTAGGTTAACCATTTATATAATGGTATATGTGAATCTTTAGATGAGGTTTTATAGTGTAAATTACTTTCTCTGCTTATGAGGATTTATGAATATTGGATAAAATTTTCTAAATATTTTATACGATTCTAACTAAAGAATCATGTAATTACTAGTCATTCTTCTTCATGATCTGTTAGTACATTAAAAATGACATATTCATCTTCTTTTCATGGAATAAAAGTTGAAGTTGAAGTTGGTGGTGACAAAACTAAAGGGTAAAATTGTTCATATGAAATGGATTGAGATCAAGTAAGTATACTTCCTTATTTTCAATGACAAAAAACGAATTACTAAAATCTAGAAAAAGGATATTTGAAATGATTTATCCTAATACTGTTGTTTATGTTAAAGCATTGGTCTTATAAATATACACATATTTATTGTTTTTAATATCATAACATTTCATTGATCATTCAATTTATAGGGATCAATTGTCATTATAAATCCCTATATTATTTAAACATTTCTCATATGTCCAATATTCTCCCCAAAAATATTATCTCTTATGTGAAAACCATGTTATGAGTAATTTGGATAACTCTTAGGGTTCAAAAATTCCATTTCCTAATGTATGTTTCAGTTTTCATTCGTACAATATGGGTGACTAAGAACAAAACATTCAATTATTAAATTTATGAAAACCAAGATAAATTTCTAGGAACAATTAATTTTAAAGGGATGTGGAATGTGACACCCCATGGATTTTTGATTTTATACCAAAATAATATAATATTTTTGATATTATTAATTTCACACAACAATAAATATATATTTTTTATATGAAATTACTCTGTTTAGATTGAATTTTAAGAAAATCATGTTAATGTTAGGCTAAGAACCCCATAGATTATAATGTGATTCATGAAAAAATATGTTTTTCATGTATAACAAACATTTTAATGTTCCTAAGGTAGGTTTTATTATACCCAAGGATATTATCTATGGAACTACAATATGATATTAATAATTTTACTAAAATGTTACTGTAGTTAGCACATATTCCTTGGAATATAAGTCTCAAATAATTTTAAATAATGTGTGAAAATATTTTTTAAAAATGTATATAAAACATTTTATTTTTTTATTGATTGGTTTTAAATGGTTGTTAAAAGTATTTTATAATAAATAAATTCATTTTTTATGAAAAATATTTTTCTATGTACAAATACCATTTTATCACAATAAATTAATAGAACCAAATTTTTTAAATTTTTTTAATAAATTTTTTACATTATTTATTCAATAATTTTTTCTACTTATCCAATATATTTGATATTCATAATATTTGAATAAATATGATTTTATAAATAATAAATGTAATTTTCAAAAAGGTAATTTTACCGCCCTTAAATGGTTAATGAAATTAAAATATAATTATTGTAAGTTTCATAATTTTGATTGAAAAATAATATTTATTTATGAAAAAATAATATAAAATTTACTTTGAGTTATTTTTTGTATTTTTCAAAGAATATTCAATTTTTGAGGAATAATGAAAAATACCGAATTTAAATTAAAAAGTGAATTTTTATCTAATTTAATTATATAGATTAATTATATTTTTATTTTATTAAATGAAAAATTAGATATACATTATATAAGTTAAAAAAATTACGATTATGGAAGTAATTTTATATTAAAATTTGATATGAAAACAATTTGAACATTATAACATATTCCAATTAAAAACATGTTGTTTCATCTCGTTTGTGGGATTATTTAAAATTGATTTCTAATACTTATATAATTTTTATTTTTAAAAAACATTTAAATATTTTTGATTAAAATAATTTATAATTTATAATAATTTAAAAATTATTCTTGACCAAAAATATTAGTGAAATTTATTAAATTTAATTAGAGCGATTAGGTGAAAAACTAGTTTACATACTGTTTAAAATTTTTCATATGGGTTAAAATAACCTAGATTCATGTTTGAATAAAACACGATACAATTATTCAAATAATATAATACATTTTATATAAATTGTATAATTATTATAGGCACGTGAGGAAAGGGACACTACTCAATTGTTTTTACCTTTTTGTATTTACCAAACAACCTCTCCTCCTCCACTATAAAAGGGAACTCACCACCCATCACATACTCAGACCTATACTGTCACATTCTATTATCCAAAACCATTCCAAATAAGCTCCCAAATTATCTCCTCTGAAAATATAAGCCTCTATTTGGTTATAAATCCATCAATTGAATCCTTTCGGTGCAAACCAAAAGGAATTACCAAAAAAGAGGTAACGTCCTTAAACAATCTCTTTTGTTTTACATTCTTGATCCACCCAATAAATTAATCTCATTATACTCTTAAATAATAATATAAATATACTTAATATATTAATACATTATTATTATAATTTTTTAACTACACCTACACACACTTTCATCTAATGGGTAATAAACATACCATTCATGTGTACAGAGGAATACTACATTGTGAAATGATGACCATCATTTTTCATCTACCAAATCTCATGGTTGGGAATTATGAGAGAAATTATATTTTTTACGATATTTATTTTATTTATTTATAATTTTTTTACTCCTTTATTTATTATATAAAACACTGCTTCATTAAATTTTCTATAAATATGATGACGTTTTTTGTGGACGTGTGGACTATCTGCTCCTCAAAGTGATGTGATTTTTTCATATATTATATTAAATGTGGTATTGATCAGTTTAGTATACATTTATAATATATATGAAATAATAATTATAATATAAATATTATATATATATAAATATCATTTACGCTTCATTCCTCATAAATATGAAATGAAAATGGACACATCGTTCTTACATATATATATAACATACTGTAACCACGAACGATGTACTTCATTTATTATTTATCTATTTTATGGATTATAATAAATAAATATATAATTATATATATTATATTTATACCATGGTCTACATTTTTTAAATAATAAAATAATTATATAATAATGTGGACCAATAATAACAAGTCAAATCATGTATGGAAGACAAAAAAGATATTTCCCAAACTATAACATTTAGTAGGAATTTTTAATAAAATGGTAATATAAAGTCATATAAAAGTCAAATATTTAGTATATATAATAATATTTATCGTTTCTATGTCTATAATAAAATAATTTTTATTATAAAATAGTTTTTAAGGTGTATAAACAAAGTCAAGACTTAAGGTAAGAAAATTTCACCACATTTTATTATATTTGTGATATACATGCTATGTTCACTATGCATGCAACATGGATACCCCCATTGGCCTGTCAGAAAACATTGATTCCATCCCCAATGAGATCCCTTCCTACATCAATTCTTCACTGGGGAAAGGGATGAAGGAGAAAGAGGTGTGGTATTTTGTGACGGCCCTGAACCCGGATAGTGCGCTGGGCCCCGGTGGTTTTCCGGGATCTTTCTTTATCATCGTGTAATGACCTAAACATTTGAATTATTTGAGTCCCTATTTTGTGTGTGGTTTTATTTTAAACTCAAAAAAACTTATATCTTTTAATTAATGAAGTTAGTATAATTGAAATGAGACCATTGGGTTTCGACTGTTATATGACCATTGGTCAATATGACCATTGGTCAATATGACCATTGGTCAATATGACCATTGGTCAATATGACCATTGGTCAATATGACCATTGGAAACTATACAAATAACATTTTAATTATTGTTCATAAATTCAAATTATCATGGTTAATTAATATAGAAATAAGAGTCGATATCCTCATCCAGTATATTCATGAAATATGAATCCAATCTATCGGATGTTGGGAAGGAGGTAACATCACTGGGCTTTTCTCTGTACCAAGCCCATGCCGAACATCAACATGGGAAGCATTAACTAAATCACATATGGGAGAAATTCAAGATGATAGAAATCGTCACTCTGGAAATGTTGTTTGATCCACCCCATGATTCTATCACCATATTAAAACATACACTTTGGTCCTATGCTGGTGTTATAAGGGCCTATGTAACAAAGGCTTAGTTACGTTTTGTAATCCTTTTGCATAAATAAAATTTTTACTTCATATTATGGTAAAATTTTTTATTTTCAAATGTCTGGATAAATATGTGATGAATTTATAAAAGATTCATATTATTGATTATTTTTTAAAAAATGGGGTATTTTAAAATATTAGTGTATTCATTAAATAATTAAAAATGTGAATTTATTTTCATGAAATGGTTTTCTATATTTGTGTTCAGTAAGAAATTAAGAGTCTAATAATATCTACATAATTTTTAGTGAATATTAATGTGTTAATAGTTACATAACCGTATAAATAATAATAAATATTAATGAATAGTAATAAATAGAAAATCGACCAAAAAAATAAACATCACCCATGAAGGTATAAATACATTTTAGACATCATAAAAGCTAACAAAAACAATCATAGTATAAGTTTTGTTATTTGGTATGACATAAATATTTTATTTACACTTTTATAATTAATATAATAATTTAAAATGGAAATTTTTTCTCTTAAAATTTAATGATATATTGTTACTTTATTTTCTTATGGTTATGTGATAATTTTATGGGAACTTTATTACTTTATTAAGGTGTTACAAAATGAGTTATAGTTTTAAAGTTATATTTTAGGAATATATAATAATTTTATATAAAAATTAAATTAAAAATATAAAGAAAACTATTTTAAAAAAAGGAGTACATTTTAGAATTTGAAGTATCAATATTAGGTTCGAGTGAATTTTTGAGATTTTTGTAAAATAGTTGATTTTTTGTTGAATACTAAAAATAAAATTTTTAGTTTTAGGTGATTAATTGCATCATTAATAATGTAATCATGACGTAATAAATCTACTCAACTTTTGAATAGTAATATATGTTATGATGTGTCCCAATTGGCCAATACCATGGGAAAATACCATGGTCATTCCCATGGTATTTCAAATACCACCGATGAGGTGTCCCTTGAAAATTAATTAATTATTCCCTCTTTTTTGCTGTAAGTACCAAATAATTACCCCATTCATTTCATTCAAAAATCCTCTTTTCCTATGATATTTTCTTTTTACCTACCAAGGAATCCTCCCAAGGTTCCCTCAAGCCTCCTACGGTCCCGACCTTCTTGCTTGTGAAGTGACTCTTCAAGGTAAGAGAACTCTTCACCCTCCCCTTTTAAATCAGGACTTACATTATGTTATGTCTTATAGTTTCCATTTTATTATGTGGAGGTATGTTCTTATATATCATTATTATTTTACATTTCATATTCAATTGATGAGATATCCTTTTCCCTCTCATGAAATTATTTGCATAATTTTTATGTGACACCGTTAGGCTGCTGAATGTTCGTAAAAGAAATAAAATATTCTACTTTCCGTTGTGTTTCATTATCATATAGTATTTCCATAAAATATCCATACCATGATCTTATTTATTTTTATTATATACCCATACTGTATTATGAGTTATTTATGAGTGGGTTACCCTTGTCATCTCACAATTCAATGTTTTCTAAAACCATGTTATATAGCTGTTATGATGCAGAATTTTCATCTCAAAATTTCTCTCTCTTTCTCTAATTAAATTATCTTTGTTATTTATGTGAATACCCATACCTTTTTCATTTCTACGGGTGTTAATAAATACAAAAAATATTATATCATTAATTCGGGAATTGGTATACATATGAACATCACTCCCTTTCTATGGGTTATAAATTACATTATGATCTTTTTTAAGCTCTTTCAAAAAGTCATGATTTTGAAATGAAAAGAATTTATTTTATTATATTTAGGTTATTTATGAAATTTTAGATTATTTATCTTTTTGACTCACATGAATGTACAGGCATATTAAGGGTGTGCCCCAATAGCCATCCAATTCTTTGGGTAAATAAGTTAATCTCTAGAGATGAAAAGTTTCATGGTACCTTGGTGAATAACCTTTGTAATTTTTATGAAGCCGTGGGGTTGAACCCAGGTAATTTGATTAGGAATGTCTAAATGGAATGTTGTAGGCACATATAGAAATTATGAATCATGTTCTTTTCATTATGATATGCATATACTTCCATGTCTCATGTCTCTATGTTTTCTTTTTATCATGTCCTTTTTGATATCACAAGTAAACTAATTCCCTTTCTTTCCATACTGGGAATTTTTCTCACCGTTTCCTTTAATGTATGTCTCTAGGTTATGAGATAAAGAAATTATACATAGGATGATCCTATTATGAATCCTTAAAAGTCTATTATAATGATGTTTTATGTTTTTTTCATGTATAATGTTCCTGATATCCAAGACACTATACATTAATGATTCTCTGTATGAAAAAT
Source organism: Viscum album (assembly GCA_963277665.1). NCBI lineage: Eukaryota > Viridiplantae > Streptophyta > Magnoliopsida > Santalales > Viscaceae > Viscum > Viscum album. Next base: position 540,868,515 of record OY728123.1, read on the forward strand.
ATAATGAAAAGTAATGTAATAAAAAGGCAGGATTCCATAGTTGGTATCAAATTAATGTTTAGTTATTAATGGGAATTTGGATATGGAAAAATTATGAGTAACCCTATAAAAAAGTTTAAATATAGGGATACTTTTGGGTATTTTGGTTGGTATTGAGTAAGTGGTTTATTGAGCAAATACATCCATTTGTGGATTCGAGCAGGTAGAGGTGGCTCTTGCACAGATGAACCTAGGAATGAAAACATTGACAACGAGTTTTGGGATTAACCCAGGGGATCCTGGTATATGACAATGGTACTTGCTTCCATCTTGGTTATGACACTCCTAGGAGATATGATTAGTTAATCATAAGATTTTTATGAATCATTTTGAAGGATTTAGAGAGAAATGTAATTATTTAAGGCATGATGTTTTTAGAAAATAAATCATTAATAATTAAAAGATTCATAAATGACATAATCTTCTCACTCAGGTTTAATTATTATTGAAAATAGTGGTTTATAGGTGGAACCGGGAAAATGGTGACCGCAATGGACCATGGGCTGACGTCCCTCTCATGGAAGTCAGAATGGAAGCATTCATGGGAAGGATGGACCAACTAACTCGTGTTATGGGAAATAACATGAATCAAGATGAGAAACCAACAAAACCATGAAGCGAACAAATTTCTATAGAATCCTTTATGCATCAACGACCTCCAACTATCAGTGGACCTACCGACCCATTGATTGCAATGTAGTGCATATGATATATCGAGAAGATCATTTCTGTGATCCGTTGTTCAGAGTAAAAGGACACCAAGGATGTCTATCACATAGAGGGATAAACTTATCAGTGATGGGATCTGATAAAAAACATAAGGCCAAGAGTGAAGGTTGAATTTATGGAGTGGAAGAGTTCATAGAGATCTTCATCAGTATGTATTTCCCTCGTTCCATGAGATCATTAATGGAGTAGATGTCGCACGATCTGAAGCAAAAGGGGAATGAATATGTGGAATGCTATGAGTTGAATTGCGCTATACCTTCCCATTATATATAATGAATTGTCATGGATCCTAGTGGGAAGGTTGATAGATTCTGGTTTGGACTAAGACCTCATCTGCAAAAGAATCTAGCCAATCGAGACTATTATAGCTATAAGGAGATCGTGGAGAGTTGGTTGAAAGTCGAACTGGAATTTGGTGAGACATCATGTTCGAATAAATCTAATGAAATGAACATATTGATGGTGCCAAGAATATGGAGGAACATTGATCAAGGAAGTGGAGGAAAGAAAGTGTAAGGTCCCACGTGTTATTAATGTGTGAAGAAGCATTCTGGGAAATGACTACTCTGGAGCAAGAAATGCAACATGTGTTGAAGAGATTTCCATATTTAAAGGAATTTTCACAGTGTGGTGAATCCTCAACATCCAAACACTAACGACAAGGGGAATATGATGCATGCCCTACATGATGTCCAGTTCTTTATGTATGGAAATCATGGAAACTTTTCTAATCACTATCCATATCTGAGATCGGGGGAGGGGAACCACTATATTCCTCAGTAAAGGATAAGGGAGAAAGGTTGTTCTTTTTCTCTCACGACAGCTGATGTTGAAGCTCTGGATAATGTGGTAGTAGGTACTCTTGTTTTTCTCTAAAATATAGAAAGAACATTGTTTGATTTTGGTTCTGCGCATTCTTTATTTCCTCCATGTTTGAAAGGAATTTAGAATTAACCCCAAAACATGGTAAAATTTGAGTTATTAGTCAACTCTCATGGTGGGATTATCCAAGAAACGTCAGTGTTTAGAAACTCTAATATTTACATTGGTGAGCACAATCTTTTCGCAAATCTAGTAGTCATTCCCATGTTAGAATTCGACATTATATAAGGGATAGACTAACTCTCATAGTATAATGCTAAGTTCAAATACAGAAGTAAGGAAATATCTATATTCTTGAATGCAAAACATATATTTATCCTCTAAGGACAGATATATAAACCTGAAATTTTTCTAGAATAACCTCTTATATCCTTCTTTATAGAGATAATCTGTGAAGAAGAATAAGAAAATGAGAGTTTAAGGATAGAAAATGTCTCCATCGTCCAGAAATATGTTGACGTATTTCCTGAAGAGTTTCTGATACCTCCCTTAGAAAGAGAGGTAGGGTTCTCCATTGAACTCATAACTAGATATCATCAGATATCAAAGAAACCATATATAATGGGAAATGTTGAAGTGGAGGAATTAAAGAAAAAACACCATGATCATTTGAACAAAGGGTTTATCCGACCGAGTGTGTCTCTATGGGGAGCACCTGTTCAATTTGTGAAGTAGATGGATGGATGGATGCAGCTATGGATTGATTATAGAGAACTGAATGGGTTAATAGTAAAGAGAAAATACCCTCATCCTAGAATTTATGACTTATTTATCTATCTTTTTTGGGTGCAATTCCACTCTTAGTTGGATCTTCATTCTGGTTATCATCAATTGAGTGTGAAGAAAGAAGATATTCCAAAAACAGACTTCCGATCAAGATATGTGCGTTATGAATTTGTCATTATACCCTTCAAACTGAGTAAAGCAGCAGGTATTTTATATATTTGATGAAAATAGTCTTTAAGGAATACCATGATAACATTTTGGTAGTTTTTATGAAGATATTCTAATATATTTCCAAATTATAAAGGAGCATGGGGATCATCTAAGGGTTATTTTGAAAACACTACGGAAGGAGAGGCTTTTTGGGATGATTAGTAATTGTGAATTCTAGTTTAAAAAAGTTCCTTTCATGGGGCACATTGTAACCAATGAAGGAATCACAGTTGACCAAGGAAAGACAAAAGTTGTAGAGGTGTGTCCTCAGCCATCATAAATAATAGAGATTCATTGTTTTCATGAAATAGCAGGATATTATAGGTGTTTTTTGAAAAAAATTCATTACATTCTAATCCATTAATAATGTTAACTCGAAAAAGGGGTCAGGTTCATCTGGAAAAAGGAGTGTGAGGAATGTTTACAAGAGATGATGAAGAGATTGTCTACTACTCCCATATTAACTTTGACCTCCAGTGGAGAATGAATCGTTATTTTTAGCGATGCATCTCTTAAAGGGTTTTGGTGCGTCCTCATCGAAAATGAAAAAGTCATTTCTTATGCATCTCAACAGTTGAAGACTCATTAGAAGAACTATACAACACATGATGTGAAGCTAACTACGGTCATTTTTCTCTAAAGATATGGATTCTCTATCTTTATGGGGAGATGTTTTATATATACACAGCCCATCAAAGTTTGATGTATATTTTCACACAGAAGTAATAGAACATGAGATTGAGGAGATGGTTGGAACTTGTCAATGACTTTGATATTTCAATTCCTTATCATCCGGGAAGAGAAACAAATGTCAGTGATTTATTGAGATAGAAAGACCCAGTTTTTTATTCCATGATTAGAATTCCAAGAGATCCTTTGATCAATGGCCTAGTAAAACTAGACATGGAAATTATAAGGTAAGGAACATAATTAACCCTAAACCAAATCATATATCAACTGTCATTAATAGAAAAGATCATGATTGCTATGAATGAAGATCCTTTGTTACAGAAGAAGCATGAGGCTATGAAGGATGGGATGTTTACTGAGATTAATATTGATCAAGATGTTGTACTGAAATTTCGTAAAAGATTATATGTTCTATCTATTCCATAAATAAAGAAGGAGATGATAGTTGAAGCTCATATCACTACTTTTTTTATACATTTTGGAAGTAAAAAAATGTAAAAGAACCTTCGTGGTCCTTATGGGTGGGATAAAATGAAAAGGGAGATTGTTGACTACACATCAAATTGCCTAGTATGTCAGTAAGTGAAGGCAGAGCAACAAGTTCTTAATGGGGTACTACAACCATTAACCATACCAGCATGGAAGTGAGACAATATCACTATGGATTTCTTCACTTGTCTCCCGAGAACATCCAATTGAAATAGCGTGATATGGGTTATAATGGAATGTCTCACCTTGATTGAAAGTTTTGTCTCTATTAGGGAAGATTTCTCTCCTGATCAACTTACAAGGATTTACGTGAAGGAATTGTAAGGGATACATGGAGTTCCACTTTATATCATATCTGATAGTGATCCTTGGTATACATCAAAATTTTGGAGAATTCTTCAACATGATATGAGACCTGAATTGAATTTCCCTAGAATCTATCACCCCCAAGATGATGGCCAATTTGAAAATACTATCCAAACACATGAGAATATGTTGAGAACATTATCAATGGATGTTAAAGGTGGATAAGATCAACATATCCCTTTAGTTGAGTTATCATACAACAACAGTTCCCACTTGAGAATTAAAATGGAACTATATGAAGCTCTATATAGGAAGTGATTTATAAGGCTTACTTGTTGGGATGAAGTAAGAGAGAGAATGCTTATTGGGACGGATCTTGTGCAAGAGATGACAGAAAATTTCCATGCCATCCTATAACACATTAAGGCTACTCAAATTTGGAAAAAGATCTATGCCGACAACTATCGAAGGGACATGGAGTTTGATTATTGGGACAAAGTCTTTCATTGGATTTCATCTTGGAAGAGATTCATTAGATTAGCTAAGAAACAGAAGCTCAGCCCTATGTACATTAGACCCTATGAAATCCTTGATTGAGTGGGGGCAGTGGACTATTGGCTCGCACTTCCACCAAATCCATCACAAGTTCATGATTTCTTCCATGTATCCCTCTTCAGGAAGTACATATCAGACCCTTCACATGTACTAAATCCAGAGGTGGTACAACTGGAACATCACCTCACATATGAGGAGTAGCTGGTGGAGATCATGGATCTTGAGAAAGGGTTCTACGCAATAAGACTACTCGCCTTGTTAATATGTTTTAGAGGAACCGCAAATATGAAGAAGCCATGTGGGTACCAGAGGAATCTACTAGGCAGAAGAACCCAAACGTTTTTTCTTTTTAGGGTACGAGTTAAAATTCAGGGACACAATTTATTAAGGGGGGAAGAATGTAACAACCCAATTTTTTTAATAATTTGTTTCCTAGTTTTGTGTGTTGATTTATTTTATACTCAAAAAAATTATATCCTGTAATTAATGAAGTCATTATAACTTAAATGATACCATTGGGATTCAACTGTTATATGATCGTTGGTCAATATGACCATTGAAAACAATACTCATAATGTTATAATTAATGTTTATATTTTCAAATGTTCTTGGTTAATTAATACATAGAGATAAGTTGATGGCCTCATCCAGTAGATTCGGGCCATATGAAGCCCATCTGTCAGAGCAAGGGAAGGAGTTAGCATCTCTGGGAATCGCTCTAGTCCAATCCCTAGTCGAACTTCAATAGGTGATGCATGAATGGAATCATCAAAGGGAGAAGTTGAATCTGATAGAAAACACCACTCAGAAAATATTGTCTGAGCCCCCCAAAGACTCTATCACCATAGCACACCTTACAGTTATGTACTATGTAGGTGTTATAAGGGGCTATGTAATGGATCCTTAGTTACTTCCTGTAATCATTTTTTATAAATAATTTTTTTACTTTTTATTGTTGTAAAATTTGTGAATTTCAAATGTCTAGATAAATATAAGATGAATTTATAGAAGTTACATATTATTGATGAATTTTTCAAAAAAGGGGTATTTTAAAATATATTTTTATTCATTAAATAATTAATAAGGTTAATTGATTTTCAAAAAATGGTCTTCTATAGTTGTGTTCAGTATGAAATTTAGAGTCTAAAAAGATAAACATAATTATTAGTGAACAGTAATGTATCAATAGTAACATACCCATATGAATTGTATTGAATAGTAATGAATAGTAAATCGGCAAGAAAAAACAAAACATCATCCATGAATGTATAAATACATTTTAGATATCTTACAAGTGAAAAATGATCATAGTATATGTTTTCGTATTTTCGTATGTCAAAAATATTTTTTGAAAAATTTTATAATTAATTTTATAATTTAAAATAGAAATATATTATAATAAAATGTACTAAAATATTGTTACTTTATTGTCTTATGCTTATATGATAATTTTATGGTACCTTGATTACTTTCTTAATGTGTTACAAAATGAGTTATAGTTTTAATGATGTATTTTTTGGAATAAATAAATATTGTATTTAAAAATTAAATAATTTTTTTTTAGAAAATTATATTCATAATAATCCATACATTTTTGAATTCTGATCATCGATATTAGTCTAGAGTTAGCTTTTGGGATTTCTCTAAAACAATTGATTTTTCGGTGAATAGTAAAAAACATCGTTTTGAGTTTTGGGTGTTTAATGACATCACTAATGATGTAATAATGACGTAATAAATCTAGTTGAAATTAGGATTGTACGATATGTTATGTGGTGTTCAATGTGTCCAATAACATGGGAAAATACCACGACCAATCCTACGGTTTTTCAAATACCATCGATGAGGTGTCCCTTTGAAATTAAATAAATATTCCCTCTTTCTTTTCTATAAATACCAATCCATTAAATCATTCATTTAATTCCAAATTCCTCCTCAAAGAATGTCTAGTCATTTTACCTCCCTAAGAGTCCTCCCATGGTTCCCTCAAGCCTCCAAAGGTCCCAACCTTCATGCTTTCAATGTTACTCTTCAAGGCAGGGGAACCTTTCACACTCCTCTTTTAAGTCAGGACTTCCTTTATGTTATGTCTTCTAGTGTCCATTTTATTATATGGGGGTATGTTCTTATATAACATTCATAATTTCCATTTTATGATAAATTTAGGTGAGACCCTTTTTGCTATTATCAAATGATTTTCTGAATTTTCATGTGACGCCGTTAGGCTGTCGAATTTTCGTAAAAGAAATTGCATCTACTATTTTCCATTGAGTTTCCTTTTCATATGGTATTTCATTCAAATATCAATAACATGATCATATTTATTTTTATTTTGTACCCATAGTGTATTATGAGTTATTAATTAGTGGGTGACCCTTTTCCCCCTCTTTTCTCTATTTTCGGAAATCATGTTATATTGTTGTTATGTTGTATAATTTTCGTCTCAAAATTTATCTCTCTTCCTCTAATGAAATTCTCTTGTTTATTTAGGTGAATAATCTGACCTATTTCATTTCTATGGGTGGTGTTAATAATTAAAAAACGAATGATATATTTGATTCTTGAATTAATATACATATTACCCTCACACCCTTTCTGTGGTTTATAAATGAAATAATGATCATATTTTTAAGCACTTATCAAATGTCACGATTTTGAAATGAAACCTATTTATTTTATTCACTTTGGGATATTTATGAAATTTATGATTATTATCTATTTAGATCACATGAACGTAATGAAATATTATTGGTGCACCCTGGTAGTGCTTCAATGCATTGGGTAAAGAATTTTATCTCTAGAGATGACAAGTTTTACGATACCTTGGTGAATAACCTTGAAATGTTTTATTAAATCGAGGTGATTATCCTTGGTGATTTTAACATGAATGTATGAATGGAATGAATAATCCACATATTCATGTTATGATTCCTGTTATTTTCATTATGATATGCTTACACTTCCATTTCTCATGTCTTTATGTTTTCTTTTTATCAAGTTCTTATTGTTATCACAAGTAAACAGATTCCCTTGCTTTCCTTAGTGGGCCTTTTTCTCACTCTTTCCTTTGATGAATGTCTCTTAGTTACGAGATGTTGTAATTGTACTTAGGGTGAACCTATTATGATGCCTTACAAGTGAATATGAAGAATGTTTTATGTTTATTTCATGTATTATGTTCATTATTTCCAAGACACTAGACATTAAATATCCACTGTATGTAAAATGTATGAAAATTTATGTAATAAAAATGTAGGATGTCATATAGCTCATGGACTATAATCAAAGCCAATCTCATTGCAGAAATCCAGGATTTCTTTTGCGGGGGTGCTCTTCCTCAGGTAGCAGGTTCCACTAATCTTATTCTTATCCCCATGGTTAATGACCCCTCTTCCATCTCCCATGTCAGGCCCATAAGAATGTGAAAATTTTCATATAAAGTGATGGTTAATATTATCAATAGGAGGATCGATTGTCATATTCACAACTGGGTATCTGGCGAGCAACATGCATTCATTACAGGAAGGTCCATGCAAGGGGATATGGGTATTGCGCAAGAAATGGATGAAGATTTTAATAGGAAAGTGATGAGGTATAATGTCATCATTATGGTTTATGTGGATAAGGCTTATGAATTCCTAGAATGGATTTTTATCATTCATGTTATGAGAGGCATGAGGTTCTCAGAATGGAGCATTGATCTTTGTTTCACTATTATTGCTCACCGTGGTTCAACATTATTTTTATGGTGAAGCACTGTGGGTTCCTAAAGTCAGTCAGAGGGCTGAGGATAGGGGACACTAAATCCTCGAACCTCTTCATCCGTATGCATGACTCCCTTGGTAGATAATTTTCTGTGATGATGTAGTGTGGTCGTATTCATCCCAAACACTATGGTCCTTGATTCATTGTGATTTCCCGCCAATTAGTTGCTAATGATCTGATCTTTTTTATCAACTTCCATAATTATTCTATAATGGTGTTTAAGGTTGTCACGACCCCCTCCCACCAAAGATGCCCCTCCTGAGCTGGAAATGGTTAAAGGGAGATAATTACCCCCGAGTCCCGCCTCCAGTAGGCCCCGGGTTGGCGACTAGCACCAAGGGTATGAGTTTTCACAAATATGGGAGGCATTGCCCTTTTATTTTTTTTAGATATGGAAATAGGACAATTCAACCACCAAAAAGGAAAATAAAAAGTGTATAGAAAAAAATGCAAACCAATCCCACATGCATGTTTAAAAAATTTTATAATAAGGTGCAAGTACAAGAAATCTCAAAGTACAATTACAATAGAAACAAGTGTACAACAACAGCAACAACTCAATTTGTCTGACTAGTAGGGTCCCGCACGGCCCTATTAGTCCTCCTGGAAACCTGAAAGTAAACATAGGGTGAGAATACAAGTATACTCAGTAGGGAAACCTAAAGCTCTCGTGTACAAGTGGGGAGACATCCTAATGTCCCGTGAGAACAACAGAATAAACCTAGAAAGGAATTCTATCCACCCAACCTCACCAGCCACACTCACCAAAAACACAATCACAATAGGTATTAGTATATAAGAACAAGAGTATTGGGTACCCCGCACCATTTCCCTTTAGTTAGCTGCTCTTCCTAACAGCAAAGGTCCTGACGCTGCCACACTGTCACACACGGTTTTTTTTCCTGTCTTTGTATTGATCCGGCCCATTAGAAATCCAGATCCTTTCCATGGGTATTTGATGAGATGAATCTTGAGTTTTGAAGTTTCATATATGTCTATCAACCCTAATTTGGGATCCCCATTTTTTGTTTAGTAGTTTTTGAAGAAAGGGTGTTTACTTCATGATTTGGGCCAACCGTGAGCCCATTCCCAGTTTTAAAAACTGAATTTGTTTCTTTTATAACTCTTTTTTTTCATCATCTTTCACCCAATCAACTTACCACTTGTCCTATACTGATACATTAAAATTTATTTATCCTTTTGGACCCATTTGAAATTCATAATCTGGGTGAATTTGGGTTACTTATTTGGGTATTGGGCCAGCCCATGGGCCCATTTCCAGTTTTAAAAATAATAATTTGTTTCATTTATATCATTTTCGTTTTTTACTCTTTTTCTGTGATTCCACCTCCCCCTCGAAGCCAATAACCCTATCTTATCCCTCATAATCTATTGTACCTCTTTGGAGCTCATATGGGTCACGTATTAGGGCGATTGTTCTCTGGTTTCCTCAAAACGTCCAGAATTGATAAGGTAAATTGTTTCACCCATAACTCATTCAATTCTTATTCTTTTGGACACCAATTTTCTTCCCCTGGTTCTTCAGGACCTTAGGAGGCTCTCCAAAAAATTTCAAGCCATTAAATTTTCTATAGGGTTGCAGATCTAATGGAAGACGAAGATTTTTCTAGGGTGAGAGGTGAGATTCCTTCTCCTTTTTCCTTCCTCTTCCCCCTCCTTTCATTATTTTGTGGATTTATTTTATCCCCTAGTATTGATCGACCAAGGGTTTTGTTATAACATGTTTTTTTATGGGGTTTTTGTTTGTTTAGGTCTGATATTTATAGTTTTATGGTTTATAAACCAGCGGCGGGTGATTTCGGGTGTGCGTTTCAATTACGCCAAAGATTTGAGGTAGGATACCCCTTGCACACGACATTATTGTTTAAGTTTCATCAATTTATTATATTTAACACCAGATATATTTGTTTATTATTGTTTTTCATTCTTTGGATAATTTTAATGGTGTTCAAAGTGGTTGTTTAATCATTGGTTTTTGAACGGTAGTGTTGTTTTGTCATGAAAGTTCTCAACAAGTGTTTGTTTAAATGTTCTGTTATCTTTTGCAAATATTTTGTGAGGTTTATAATCTGGTATATGGTATTTTTAACATGTTACATTATCCTGAATGAAAATATGGCTTTCAATTGGTGTTTTATTCCTTTTCATGTACTTAAAATAAATTGTTTTGTTTAAAAAGGGCATGTCATGTGTTCGGTAAATTGCCCGGTTGGCTTTTATGTGTGATGTGTGATTTAAAAGTTATTTGTTTGGATTTATAAAGGAATTGGAATAATGATAAATGGTATTTTTGGGTACTTATATGGATTTTCTATTTGTATTTGTTTTTACAATCAAGTGTGTTTTGATTTACAACATATTTTGGCCCGAGTTGCCCAAAAATGGACTGTTTCACATCTTTATGAAAATGGACGTGTTTTGAATATGTAACCTGAGTATTATAAGAGATTTATGAATGTGGTTTTCTGCTGTAAATTGTGTTTATAAAGATCCTTAATTGAATTAAAATTCATACCTTCGTCAAAGGATAGTTTTGAGAAAATAATTAAAGGCCCGTTTGGCATTTCCTAGAAATGAAGGAGTGTTTTACTTGTATATAACAATTTGTGCAAATGGGATTGTTTCATGGTCCATTAAATGATTTTATTAAATGTTTATTGGGCTTCCAAATATGATTTGGTTTGGTTATGATGTGTGTTTCTAATTTAAATAGTGTTTTTGAAAGAGTTTTATGTTCAAAGCCTCAATACATTTCATGAAATTGTTTTACCGAAATATTTAGTGGTTTGTTGATTAGTGTAAGAAATGTGAAGAATGATTATGGGTTGTTTGTGTTTTTATGGTTTTGGAATGGAATGGGGATGTGAAATTTGTATTTGATAATATTTGTAACTTGATTGAGCACTAAAGGGAATCCCGGGTATCTAGGTGGGCGGACGTGTACTAGTATGCTAGTGATTCTGTGGGGGTTGGCCCTTGTTTCACGTAGCATGTTTGGAATTTTACAAGAGCGCGGTTTCTAACGGCACCTGATTCCGAGGCCCGGAGTGCCCGGAATCAATTTCCGAAGTTTGGCTCGGGTACGTTCAGTGAACGAACGAGCAGGAATTTCTAACTTTTGATCCGGTGCTCGGAATTGAAATCCGAGGACACCGATGAACTCGCAGTGCCAATATTCGCTTAAGGAGACCTTTTCCGTAGTTGCGTTTATTGCGGGACGAAAGTTAGTTTTTGGGAGAATTATAAAAAGTTGAATAAAAATGTGGAACACATTTTATTTTTATTACTTGTTGGTTAACTCCTCTCAAAGGAAGTTAAAGGTGGAACCCACATCCACTTAACCTCCCTTGGGGGGATTAAGTGTGGTGAGGCCCACACTAAACCCAACCTTATATCTCCTCTCAAAACTCCTTTAACCCCTCTTTAAATGACATGAAACTTGTTATTTAATTTGGAGTTATTTTATTTGAATTTCAAACCTTTGAAATTCAATTTGTTATGTTTGTGAAGAAAATAAGACTCTATCTTATTTTGTTGGGTTAGAACTCTCTAGCCTTCTTGAGAGGATTTTGGGAGCTTCTTCTTCTTCTTCAACCTTGACGAAGAACGTGAAGAACCTTCGAGCTCCGACGAAGAACGTCGCTCCTCTCATCTTCGTAGCCCGTTGTTTCCGAAGATCGACGATGTCTTCTGTGTCAACGAAAGGGAACGCCGCTTCCTCCTCGGACTTCCTTTGTCGGCATATGAAGATTCTCCAATGACGTACCTCTTCGTCATCAGATTTGACGAACGACTTCCGCGACGCCCGACCTCCGTGACGTTGTCTTCCGCAGGTCGTTGACGATCTTCGAACTTGAACCCAAGGTAGGGGTTGTTGTTGATTATTTATTTATTTATTTATTCGCGTCCGTGGTTCTAGCATGGAAAACGTGAGGAAATTTAAATATGTGTTATCGTTTAACGTGAGGGGGACTGACCGCATGAACACGGCCAAACCCCCTCCTTTGTTCTTGTTGATTTATCTTGCGGATGAAACAAGATGGCGTGGTGCCGTCGCACCATGCGGAATTTCGCACTGTGGAAGAATCATCACGAACGCGACGCTGTCGCGCCTCGTCGAAGCGAACCAAAGGTTCCGCGGCCGGAGTGGGGCTGCGGAGGAGGGGCGCGGTGCCGTTGCACCGCGCAGGACGACGAACACCGCGGCCGGTTCTGGGCCGCGGCGGGACGAGAGGACCGACGGCTCGTCGGGCCGCCGGCGTCGGAGACCGGAAGGGGACCGGCTTTGCCGGTCCCGTTGAAGAAAACCGGCCGACCAGGTGGGCCGGCCAGAAGGTCAAAGACCGGGGGAAATTAATTCCCCCGGTCAACTCTAAAGCCCCCCCCCCATTTATGAGGGGGGCGGTTTCTTTGAGGGGGGGGGGGGGGGGGGGGGGCAGGCGGCCCCCCGGTTTCCCTCAAGCAGGCCCCCACGATGGGGGCCGGTTCTCTAAAAAGGCGCGGCTATAAGCCGCGCCGCCAGCAGGAAGCGGGGGCCTTGCCCCCCGCGCGTGACCCCAGCGGCGCCAGGCCGCACCGCCGCCGCGTCGGTCCGCGCCGCCGCGCCGGACCGCCACCGGCCGGGCCAGGTCGGCCCGGACCTGGACCCCCCGTTTTCGAATCATCTTCGGTCATTTGGCCATAACTTGAGACACGGAACTCCGATTGACGAATCGTCAGTGGCTACACGATCCTTGGATCGAGACGGTCGATTATATATATCGCACTCAAAGTTTCGGAATATTTTGAGTTCGGCCGGGTTGGTTCGTTCCCGAAACGAACCGGGCCTTCGGAGCGGAAACACTCAGATCTTGAGCTACAGACGTCCGATTAACGTGTCGTCAGCTTTGTTGTGTTCCTCTTAGTGAGACCGATCATTTGGCATACTCCGCCGGAGGTTTGGACGCAGGTGGAGTACGGTCGGGTTGGTTTTTCCTTAAAAACCAACTGGGCCCCTGGGACGAAAAAGCCAATAACTCTCAGACCGGGCGTCCGATCGACGCGCCGTCTGTTGCGTTGAGTTCCTGTTGACGATACGGAACTTTTGGATACATCAACTCTGTACTTTGTGACAGTTGATGTATCAGCCTCTCGGCTCGTGGAGCAGACCCTGCTGTACGAGCTTACTGTGTGCGGGAACCCTAGTGCTGGCTGCGACTGTTACTGTGACTACTACTACTACTGCTACTGCTACTGTGACTGCGACGACGACAGTATAGAGATCCTGTGTGGATTCGACGATGACGACTACAGCACTCAGCGATCCTACGTGGATCAGTGCTACAGGTCCTGTGTGGGCCCGATCCTGTGTGGGTCCGATCCTGTGTGGGTCTTTGCGCTCAGCGGTCCTGTGTGAACCAGCGCCTACAGGTCCTATGTGGGCCCGATCCTGTGTGGGTCTTTTGCGGGGGTTAGATACCTATCGATCCTTCGTGGGTCCGATGACTTAGATGGATCAGAGATCATCTTTATCATCTTTCGAAGAAGTATACCTGTGTGAGGTGAATCCTGTTGCTTTCCTGTGTGGATTGAGTTGTGCTATCCTATGTGGTTTTCGTTTTGCTTTCCTGTGTGGAATAAGTTTAATTTTCTGTGTGGACTGAGTTGTACTTGGGCTCGGAGGATGGAGCGTGTTGGAATTGATGACTTAGGTATATGTATGGGCATATACCTAAGCAGTGTCAGTTGTTACTTTGTGTTTGTATCTTCCTTTGTGGATTATCCTTTGTGGATTTGTGAGACCTTTAGGGGTCTCGGGGTCCCTACTGAGTAGCTTACACTCACCCCTGCACGGGCTATGCCCGCACTACGTTGTGTTGGTTGCAGACGACGGACAGCGTTGATCTTGGCTGAGGCTTGCAGAGCAGGACGGTACCTGGAGGTGGACCACTGGGCGGGACGTGTTCGGAGCGGACGACGGGACCCGTGGAGCAGTGGAGCTATCTGTACCCACCCTACAGGTGGGATCTCCAGTGGACAGCTCGGTGTAGCGGCTTTTACTTATAGTTGTCGTTTTCCCTTTCGAGTTGTACTTTACTTTCAGTTTGGGTTTGTATACTGGCCCATTTACTTTTCCGCACTTTCAGTTGTACTCTGTTTTTACTTAGTGTTTACTTTCCGCATGATTACTCTGTGGTGTTTGTTTACATTACAAAGGCAATGCCTTCCCTTTTTACCAGGATTTACGCCTTGGTTCTAGTCGCCAGCCCCTGGCCTATGGGAGGCGGGCTTGGGGTAGTCACGGCACGGACCCCGAGGGCGGGTCGTGACAAATTGGTATCAAAGGAGTTCGGTTCTACCGTGAACTCTGATCTTTTCTATGTGAAGCAATAATGTTTAGCATATTGAGTGTAGTTATCAGTCCAGGGAGTCCAGTGTTGGTGTGGCGGCCGACGTATCCGTACACCAGGACCCTGACTTCTGATTTCCGACTTAATGCACGAAAACATTGATTGTGTGTGTGTTTCAAAGTTTTCTTTGTGATTACTTATATCAGCTCACCAGGTATACTGTTCTGACCGTGGCGCACCTATTTCCTTTTCAGGATGGCCCCACGATGGCAGCCAGCTATGGTTCCGAGAGTCAAGTGTGACGACAGCCCACCGAGCAATGAGGCTTCGGTGCAGGGCCCTTTGTCAGCAGTGGCACCGGCGGTAGCTCTACCCGCCGAGCCCCTGATGCTTCCAGCACCAGCCGCTGACGATGCACGTCGCCTCAGTGCACTGCATGAGTTTCAGCGCCAGCGACCGCCCAGGTTTCGCGGGGAGACGGATCCCCAGGCAGCCGAGGACTGGCTGGAGGCAGTGGTACGTGTGTTTAGGCTAGTGAGGACACCAGCAGACCTCATGGTGATCCTCGCTGTGAGCCTACTACACGCAGCAGCAGGACGATGGTGGAGCATGATGCTCCAGGTGCACGATGAGGCATATCTAATTTGGACGGACTTTGAGAGCCTCTTCCGCTCGGAGTTCGTCCCAGCCACCCTTCGTGCGGTGGATATCCAGGAGCTTCTTCAGCTGCGGCAGGGCAGCATGACGGTCGCT
Organism: Viscum album; assembly: GCA_963277665.1. Classification (NCBI taxonomy): domain Eukaryota; kingdom Viridiplantae; phylum Streptophyta; class Magnoliopsida; order Santalales; family Viscaceae; genus Viscum; species Viscum album. Next base: position 540,884,009 of record OY728123.1, read on the forward strand.
CAGTACTCGGCGAGATTTACTGATCTCTCGCGTTACTCGACTGACATGGTACGGGACCCATTCTTCCGGGCCCGGATCTTCGAGCAGGGTTTGAGACACGAGATCAGGGCATCGCTGATCTCCCTCAGCATACCGACTCAGACAGGAGTACTGGAGCGGGCCCTTCTGATCGAGAGCTTCCTTGCTGAGTCTACACCAGCACCGAGACCCACCGCACGGCGGCACGTGGCAGAGTGATCTGCAGTAGGCAGTCGACGGATGACTTAGGGGTCCAGACAGACCAGACCCTCAGGAAAATGACCTCAGGACACTGGCTCAGCAGAGCGGGGAACACAGCGAGGAGCCAGTCTTTCGAGAGGTAGACAATGCTACTCGTGCGGCGGGCAGGGCCACATGGCTCGTGACTGCCTGACCCGCCGTGCCGAGGAGCAGCAGATAGTTGAGGGACCACCGAGGCAGAGGCAGAGGGTCGACCGTGGCGGTCCACAGGGAGGAGGTGGACGAGGCAGAGGATCTGGACGAGAAGCCGGTGGTGGGCGACGCTTTGAGGCTCTGCCACCACCACCACCAGGAGGTCCACCCCGACCACAGGGAGCTGGCGGGCAGAGACAGGCACATCTCCAGGCAGCAGAGGCCTACGACCACGGTGCACCTGAGATGATTCGAGGGACTATCTATGTCTATTCCACCCTTGCTGCAGTACTTATAGACACAGGAGCGAGTCACTCTTTCATAGACGCTGCCCTTGTTCGGAGCTCAGAGATTCCGACAGAGCCGTTGGCTCGATCCTTATGGCTAGAGACTCCTGCGGGAGTATACTCGACGATTACGCACTGGTGCCGGCAGTGTGAGCTCACTCTAGGAGGCGAGAGCTTCGGCTGGGATCTTCTTGTAGCAGCGTCGAGGCGTTACGACGTCATCTTGGGCATGGATTGGCTATCTACGGTCCATGCACAGATTGACTGTTTTAGGCGCAAGGTGCGATGTGTACGCACCGACGGGAGCAGGTTCACCTTCACCGGCGAGAAGGGAGCCTTTGCAGCACATGATGGACTTCCGCGGAGGAGAGGACAACCCATTACTCATCAGTTGGCTAGCCTCATCCTTGGAGCAGTTGACGTGCGGAGTCCTGGTTTTCCTACAGTGGTGGATCAGTTTGCAGACGTTTTTCCCAACGACGTTCCAGGGCTACCTCCTCGCAGAGAGGTAGACTTTTATATTGACTTGTACCCCGGGATAGCCCCGATATCCACTCCAGCATATCGGATGGTCCCCGCCGAGCTTCGAGAGATACAAGTACAGTTGGAGGACTTGCAGGGCAAGGGGTTCATCCGACCCAGTGTTTCACCCTGGGCTTCCCCAATATTGTTCGCCAAGAAGGCGGACGGGAGACTACGGCTTTGTGTTGACTATCTTCGCCTGAACCGGGTGACAGTGAGGAACAAGTATCCGCTACCGAGGACTGATGACCTCTTTGATCAGCTCAAGGGAGCACGGTGGTTCTCGAAGATAGACCTCGGGTCAGGCTATCATCAGCTCAGAGTCAGAGATGAGGACGTGCAGAAGACGGCCTTTATATGTCGGTATGGTCATTATGAGTTCTTGGTTATGCCTTTCGGTGTAACCAATGCTCCAGCAGTGTTTATGGCTCTCATGAACAAGATCTTTCATCCATACCTCGATCGGTTTGTCGTGGTCTTTATCGATGACATTCTGATTTACTCTGCGACCGAGGAGGAGGACACCTATCACTTGCGAGTTGTACTAGACACACTCCGAGAGCACCATCTTTATGGTAAGCTCTCGAAGTTCCAGTTCTGGATACGTTAGGTCCACTTCATGGGACACGTTATCTCTGCGGCGGGAGTTGCAGTGGATCCTACGAAGATCGAGGCTGTGTTAGCATGGGAGCCACCCAAGAGCGTGACTGAGGTTCGGAGTTTCTTGGGACTAGCTGGATACTATCGTAGATTCGTTCCAAACTTCTCTAGAGTTGCGGCACCACTAACAGCTTTGACGAAGAAGGGAAAACCCTTCGTGTGGTCAGACAGATGTCAGCGGAGCTTCCAGGAGCTGAGACAGAGATTGACCAGCGCACCTATCATGAGGTTGCCTGAGGAGGGAGTAGGGTACGTAGTCTACTGCGATGCATCAGGGACCGGACTCGGATGTGTTCTGATGCAGGAGCGGGCAGTGATCGCCTATGGATCACGTCAGTTGAGGCCGCATGAGCAGAACTACGCTACCCATGACCTGGAGTTAGCAGCAGTGGTCTTCACTCTGAAGACATGGCGACACTACCTGATGGGCGAGCGCTTTACAGTCTTTTCCGATCATCAGAGTCTCAGGTATATCTTCTCGCAGAAGGACCTTAACCTGAGACAGCGGCGATGGCTCGAGTTCCTCCAGGACTCTGACTTTGAGATAGTCTATACTCCTGGGAAGGGGAACGTAGTAGCCGATGCCCTCAGCAGGAGGACGGGCATTCAAATACTTGAGGAGGCGACAGAGCAGCTAGCCTATTTGCAGATATCCTTCGTGGATAGAGATGGATCAGCCTTCCTCCAGTCTCTCACAGTAACCCCTCCACTACTACAGCGGGTCAGAGAGGCACAACATGAGGACGCTGACTATGAGACACGGCGTGCACAGATATCCTCGGGACAGGCACCTGATGGATTCTCCCTTGGAGCAGAACACAGCATCCTTTTCAGAGGACGTACCATGGTACCAGTCGCCTTGCGAGAGGATGTACTGAGAGAGTTTCACACTTCTCTTTTGGCGGTACATCCTGGAGTGGTGAAGATGTACCAGGACCTCAGACGACAGCACTGGTGGCCAGGCATGAAGAAGGCAGTAGCAGAGTTCGTTTCTCGATGCCTCACTTGCCAACAGGTGAAGGCGGAGCATCAAGTACCAGCAGGCTTGGTACAACCCTTGGGGGTTCCGGAGTGGAAGTGGGACGGCATATCTATGGACTTCGTGACTGGACTTCCACGCACTTCCAGAGGTCACGACTCCATCAGGGTGATTGTTGACCGACTCACCAAGTCGGCACACTTCTTACCAATCAGAGAGCAGGTATCAGTGGAGAGCTTGGGACGTCTCTACGTTCAGGAGATTGTGCGGCTCCACGGCATTCCATCATCTATCGTCTCCGATCGAGATGCTCGCTTTACTTCTCGGCTTTGGAAGGGGTTGCAGGAGGCGTTCGGGATGCAGCTACGTCTGAGCACATCCTTTCACCCTCAGACGGATGGTCAGACGGAGAGGACCATTCAGACTCTCAAGGACATGCTCCGCGCATGTGTCCTCGACTTTGGTCGTAGCTGGGAGGACCACCTACCCTTGGTGGAGTTTGCGTACAACAACTGCTACCACCCCACCATCGGGATGGCACCGTATGAGGCGTTGTACGGCCGACCTTGTAGATCTCCTTTGTGCTGGACAGACCCTGGGGAGTCAGCACTGGTGGGACCGGAGATGGTCCAGGCCATGACAGAGAAGGTCCAGGTCATCCAGGAGCGGATGAGGACTGCTCAGAGCTGGCAGAAGTCATACGCTGACAGGAGGCGGAGGCCACTAGAGTTCGAGGATGGTGACCACGTCCTCTTGTGGGTATCACCTCGACGTGGTATTCGGAGATTTGGCCGAGGCGGCAAGTTATCTCCGCGCTTCATCGGACCCTTCCAGGTCCTCAGCAGGGTTAGTGATGTGGCTTATTGCCTGGCTCTGCCACCTCAGTTGCACCGGGTGCACGACGTCTTCCATGTGTCTCAGTTGAGGAGATACGTGCATGACCCGACGCACATCATTGACCATGGGGAGCTTGACGTTGACGATGGGGCGACTTTTACGGAGGACCCGGTGGAGATAGAGGATCGACAGGAGCGGCTCCTACATGGGCGATTGATTCCTCTTGTATGCATCAGATGTCAGCACGGGAACCTCCAGGAAAGAACATGGGAGTGGGAGGCTCAGATGCGTGCTCAGTACCCTCATTTGTTTCCCTAGTTTTTGATGTATCTTTAAGGGGGCGTAAAGCCCTGAGGTGGGAGTAATTTAAAGACCAGTAAAAATCAAGGGAAATTTTTTCTTAATTTTCTTTGGAATTTTACAAAAGTGCCGTTTCTGACGGTACCTGATTCCGAGGCCCGGAGTTCCCGGAATCAATTTCCGAAGATTGGCTCGGGTACGTTCAGTGAACGAATGAGCGGGAATTTCTAACTTTTGATCCGGTGCTCAGAATTGAAATCCGAGGACACCGATGAACTCGCAGCGCCGATATTCTCTTAAGGAGACCTTTTCCGTAGTTGCGTTTATTGCGGGACGAAAGTTAGTTTTTGGGAGAATTATAAAAAGTTGAATAAAAACGTGGAACACATTTTATTTTTCTTACTTGTTGGTTAACTCCTCTCAAAGGAAGTTAAAGGTGGAACCCACATCCACTTAACCTCCCTTGGGGGGATTAAGTGTGGTGAGGCCCACACTAAACCCAACCTTCCATCTCCTCTCAAAATTTTTTTAACCCCTCTTTAAATGACATTAAACTTGTTATTTAATTTGGAGTTATTTTATTTGAATTTCAAACCTTTGAAATTCAATTTGTTATGTTTGTGAATAAAATAAGACTCTATCTTATTTTGTTGGGTTAGAACTCTCTAGCCTTCTTGAGAGGATTTTGGGAGCTCCTTCTTCTTCTTCAACCTTGACGAAGAACGTGAAGAACCTTCGAGCTCCGACGAAGAATGCCGCTCCTCTCATCTTCGTAGCCCGTTGTTGCCGAAGATCGACAACGTCTTCCGTTTCAACGAAAGGGAACGCCGCTTCCTCCTCGGACTTCCTTCGTCGGCATACAAAGATTCGCCAACGACGTACCTCTTCGGACGTACCTCTTCGTCATCGGATTTGACGAAAGACATCCGCGACGCCCGACCCCCGTGACGTTTTCTTCCGCAGGTCGTTGACGATCTTCGAACTTGAACCCAAGGTAGGGGTTGTTGTTGATTATTTATTTATTTATTTATTCACGTTCGTGGTTGTATCATGACAAACGTGAGGATATTTAAATATGTGTTATCGTTTAACGTGAGGGGGGAGGACCGCATGAACACGGCCGAACCCCCTTCTTTGTTCTTGTTGATTTATCTTGCGGATGAAACAAGATGGCGTGGTGCCGTCGCACCACGCGGAATTTCGCACCGTGGAAGAATCATCGCGAACGCGACGCCGTCGCGCCGCGTCGAAGGGAACGAAAGGCGCCGCGGCCGGAGCGGGGCCGTGGCGGAGGGGCGCGGTGTCGTCGCACCGCGCTGGACGACGAACACCGCGGCCGGTTCCGGGCCGCGGAGGGACGAGAGGACCGATGGCTCGATGGGCCGCCGGCGTTGGAGACCGGAAGGGGACCGGCTTTGCCGGTCCCTTTGAAGAAAACCGGCCGGCCAGGTGGGTCTGCCGGAAGGTCAAAGACCGGGGGAAATTAATTCCCTCGGTCACCTCTAAAGCCCCCCCATTTATGAGGGGGGGCAGGCGGCCCCCCGGTTTCCCTCAAGTAGGCCCCCACGATGGGGGCCGGTTCTCCAAAAAGGCGCGGATATAAGTCGCGCCGCCAGCAGGAAGCGAGGGCCTTGCCCCCCGCGCGTGACCCCAGCGGCGCCAGGCCGCGCCGCCGCTGGCCGGGCCACGCCGCCGCGCCGGACCGCCGCCGCCGCTGGCCGGGCCGCGCCGGACCGCCGCCGTCCGGGCCGCGCCAGACCCGGGTCGGGTCGACCCGGTTCGGGCCGACCCAGGGGGGTCGGGCCGGGTCGGCCCGGACCGGGACCCCCCGTTTTCGAATCATCTTCGGTCTTTTGGTCATAACATGAGCCACAGACCTCCGATTGACGAATCGTCAGTGGCTACGTGATCCTTGGATCGAGACGGTCGATTCGGTATATCGCATTCAAAGTTTCAGAATATTTTGAGTTCGGCCGGGTTGGTTCGTTCACGAAACCAACCGGGCCTTCAGAGCGGAAACGCTCATATCGTGAGCTACGGACGTTCGATTTACATGCCGTCAGCTTTGTTGCGTTCCTCTTAGTGAGACGGATCTTTTGGCATACTCCGCCCGGGGTTTGGACGCAGGTGGAGTACGGTCGGGTTGGTTTTGCCTTTAAAACCAACCGGGCCCCTCGGACGAAAAAGCCAATAACTCTCAGACCGGGCGTCCGATCGACGCGCCATCTGTTGCGTTGAGTTCCTGTTGTCGATACGGAACTTTTGGATACATCAACTCTGGACATTGTGACAGTTGATGTATCAGCCTCTCGGCTCGTGGAGCAGATCCTCCTGTACGAGCTTGCTGTGTGCGGGAACCCTAGTGCTGGCTGCGACTGTTACTGTGACTACTACTACTACTGCTACTGATACTCTGACTGCGACAACGACAGTACAGAGATCCTGTGTGGATTCGACGACGATGACTACAACTCTCAGCGATCCTACGTAGATCAGTGCTATAGGTCATGTGTGGGCCCGATCCTATGTGGGTCTGATCCTCTGTGGGTCTTTGCGCTCAGCGGTCCTGTGTGAACCAGCGCCTACAGGTCCTATGTGGGCCCGATCCTGTGTGGGTCTTTTGCGGGGGTTAGTTACCTATCGATCCTTCGTGCGTCCGACGACTTAGATGGATCAGAGATCATCTTTATCGTCTTTCCAAGAAGTATACCTGTGTGAGGTGAATCCTGTTGCTTTCCGGTGTGGATTGAGTTGTGCTATCCTATGTGGTTTTCGTTTTGCTTTCCTATGTGGAATACGTTTACTTTCTTCTGTGGACTGAGTTGTACTTGGGCTCAGAGGATGGAGCGTGTTGGAATTGATGACTTAGGTATATGTATGGGCATATACCTAAGCAGTATCAGTTGTTACTTTGTGTTTGTATCTTCCTTTTTGGATTATCCTTTGTGGATTTGTGAGACCTTCGGGGGTCTCGGGGTCCCTACTGAGTAGCTTATACTCACCCCTGTACGGGCTATGCCCGCACTACGTTGTGTTGGTTGCAGACGACGGACAACGTTGATCTTGGCTGAGGCTTGCAGAGCAGGACGGTACCTGGAGGTGGACCACTGGGCGGGACGTGTTCGGAGCGGACGACGGGACCCGTGGAGCAGTGGAGCTATCTGTACCCACCCTTCAGGTGGGATCTCCAGTGGACAGCTCGATGTAGCGGCTTTTACTTACAGTTGTTGTTTTCCCTTTCGAGTTGTACTTTACTTTCAGTTTGGGTTTGTATACTGGCCCATTTACTTTTCCGCACTTTCAGTTGTACTCTCTTTTTTTACTTAGTGTTTACTTTCCGCTTGCGTACTCTGTGGTGTTTGTTTACTTTACAAAGGTAATGCCTTCCCTTTTTACCGGGATTTACGCCTTTGTGCTAGTCGCCAGCCCCTGGCCTATGGGAGGCGGGCTTGGGGTAGTCACGGCACGGACCCCGAGGGCGGGTCGTGACAACTAAAGGGAATCCCAGGTATCTAGGTGGGCGGTCGTGTACTAGTATGCTAGTGATTTTGTGGGGGTTAGCCCCTGTTTCACGTAGCAAGTTTGACGATGACAACACTAACTATAATATGATGATGTTGATGATTGGGGACCACTAGGTTATGGTTATGTTCCCTACTAGTGGTTCGTGCACGAGAACGGATATTTATTATGGTTACTTTCACCGAGATACGAGGTACCTGGGCTCACAACTAACTAGTGCCTAGGGGTATTCCTGTGACTAGTGCTCATTGGCTATTTTGTACTCACCGTCGGCATACGGTGTGTTTGGTTGGTAAATTCAGTAGTATGTGTTATTTATTTGAAGGTTAAAATTCTTTAAAGCATCCCTCTTGAAAATTATTTTCATTTTGAAGTTTCACCTCTTTGAAAAAAATAGTTACTTGCATTTTTGTATATTATACATGCATGTTTTTGTCTGATAATTATTATAGCATGGAACCTCATTTGAAACCCATACTTACATATCTTTAATTTCAAACTATAAATTAATGTTTCATTTATTTTGAAGGAGTGTGCATTGGGAATAGAATATCGGGCTAACCTACTGAGTTTTAATACTCACGCCTATAGTCTTCTTCTTTTTTTAGCCCTTGTGCAGGTTTCATCATTAGTTCAATCACCTTGGACGACTTTTGATCATTGTATTGGAGAGTGACCAGAAGTGTCACATGGAGTTAGTTGGTCATTGGGATTGTTCATTTGAGTTTTTTGTATTTGTTCTACCTTTAGTCTCTTGTATAAAAAAATATTTTGTTCAATTTTTATATAAATTCATTTTGGGCTGTCCGTTTATTTCCGATGTTTTTTGATTGTCTATATATGGGAGAAATTGTTCCCATGTGTACTCTATTGATGCCCTTGGTGCTTGTCACCATCCCGGGAGGATCGGGAACGCCTCTCAGGACTTGTCGCGGGCTGGCCTGGGTGACCCACCATGGGTCTCTTGGATTTTCATCCTAAGAAAATTTCTAGTTCTAGTTGATTCTTAATGGTGGGTAGTAAATTCTGGAATCCATATGTGTTGTTTTTTTTCATCCGGAAAGTGTTATGGCTTTCCGGGGTCGGAAAGCTTTAATGGTGGGTAGAATTGTCACACACGGTTTTTTTGCCTGCCTTTGTATTGATCCGGCCCATTAGAAATCCAGATCCTTTTCATGTGTATTTGATGAGATTAATCTTGAGTTTTGAAATTTCATATATGTCTAACCACCCTAATTTGGTATCCCCATTGTTTGTGTAGTAGTTTTTGAAGAAAGGGTGGTTACTTCATGATTTGGGCCAACCGTGAGCCCATTCCCAGTTTTAAAAACTGAATTTGTTTATTTTATAACTCTTTTGTTTTTCATTATTTTTCACCCAATAAACTTACCACTTGTCCTATACTGATACATTAAAATTTATTTATCCTTTTGGACCCATTATAAATTCATAAGCTGGGTGAATTTGGGTTACTTATTTGGGTATTGGGCCAGCCCATGGGCCCATTTCCTGTTTTAAAAAAAAATAATTTCATTCATTTATATCTTTTTCCTTTTGTACTCGTTTTCGGTACTTCCACCTCCCCCTCAAAGCCAATAACCCTATATTATCCCTCATAATCTATTTTACCTCTTTGGAGATCATATGGGTCGCGTATTAGGGCGATTGTTCTCTGGTTTCCTCAAAACGTCCAGAATTGATAAGGTAAATGTTTTCACCCATAAATCATTCAATTCGTATTATTTTGGCCACCAATTTTCTTCCCCTGGTTCTTCAAGACCTTAGGAGGCTCTCCAAAAAATTTCAAGCCATTCCATTCTCTATAGGGTTGCAGATCTAATGGAAGACGAAGAGTTTTATAGGGTGAAAGGTGAGATTCCTTCTCCCTTCTCCTTCCTCTTCCCCTCCTTTCATTATTTCGTGGATTTATTTTCTCCCCTAGTATTGATCGACCTAGGGTTTTGTTATACCATGTTTTTTTGATGGGGTTTCTGTTTGTTTAGGTCTGACCTTTATGGTTTTATGGTTTATAAACCCGCGGCGGGTGATTTCGGGTGTGCGTTTCAATTACGCCAAAGATTTGAGGTAGGATACCCCTTGCACATGACTTTATTATTTAAGTTTCATAATTTTATTATATTTAACACCAGATATATATGTTTATTATTGTTTTTCATCCTTTGGATAATTTTATTGGTGTTCAAAGTGGTTGTTTAATCATTGGTTTGTGAACGGTAGTGTTGTTTTGTCATGAAAGTTCTCAACAAGTGTTTGTTTAAATGTTCTGTTATCTTATGCAAATATTTTGTGAGGTTTATAATCTGGTCTATGGTATTTTTAACATGTTACAGTATCTTGAATGAAAATATGGCTTTCAATTGGTGTCTTATTCCTTTTCATGTACTTAAAATAAATTGTTTTGTTTAAAAAGGGCAAGTCATGTGTTCGGTAAATTGCCCAGTTGGCTTTTATGTGTGATGTGTGACTTAAAAGTTATTTGTTTGATTTATAAAGGAATTGGAATAATTATAAATGTTATTTTTGGGTACTTATATGGATTTCCTATTTGTATTTTTTTTACAATAATGTGTGTTTTGATTTACAACATATTTTGGCCCGAGTTGCCCAAAAATGGACTGTTTCACATCTTTATGAAAATGGACGTGTTTTGAATATGTAACCTGAGTATTATAAGAGATTTATGAATGTGGTTTTCTGCTGTAAATTGTGTTTATACAGATCCTTAATATAATTAAAATTCATACCTTCTTCAAAGGATAGTTTTGAGAAAATAATTAATGGCCCGTTTGACATTTCCTAGAAATGAAGGAGTGTTTTACTTGTATATAACAATTTGTGCAATTGGGATTGTTTCATGGTCCATTAAATTATTTTATTAAATGTTTATTGGGCTGCCAAATATGATTTTATTTGGTTATGATGTGTGTTTATAATTTAAAGAGTGTTTTTGAGTGAGTTTTATGTGCAAAGCCTCAATACAGTTCATGAAATTGTTTTACCGAAATATTTAGCGGTTTGTTGATTAGTGTAAGAAATGTGAAGACTGATTATGGGCTGTTTGTGTTTATATGGTTTTTGAATTGAATGGGGATGTGAAATGTGTATTTGATAATATGTGTAACTTGATTTAGCACTAAAGGGAATATTGGGTATCTAGGTGGGCGGACGTGTACTAGTATGCTAGTGATTCTGTGGGGGTTGGCCCCTGTTTCACGTAGCAAGTTTGACGATGGCAACACTAACTAAAATATGGTGATGTTGATTATTGGGGACCACTAGGTTATGGGTATGTTCCCTACTAGTGGCTCGTGCACGAGAATTGATATTTATTATGGTTACTTTCACCGAGATACGAGGTACCTGAGGCTCACAACTAACTTGTGCCTAGGGGTATTCCTGTGACTAGTGCTCATTGGCTATTTTGTACTCACCGTCGGCATACGGTGTGTTTGGTTCGTAAATTCATTAGTATGTTTTATTTATTTGAAGGTTAAAATTCTTTAAAGCAGCCCTCTTGAAAACTATTTTCATTTTGAAGTTTCACCTCTTTGAAAAAAATAGTTACTTGCATTTTTGTTTATTAAACATGACTGTTTTTGTCTGATAATTATTATAGCATTGAACCCCATTTGAAACCCATACTTACATATCTTTAATTTCAAACTATAAATTGATGTTTCATTTATTTTAAAGAAATGTGCATTGGGAATAGAATATCGGGATAACCTACTGAGTTTTAATACTCACTCCTATAGTCTTATTCTTTTTTTAGCCCTTGTGCAGGTTTCATCTTTAGTTCAATCACCTTGGGTGACTTTTGATCATTGTGTTGGAGAGTGAACAGAAGTGTCACATGGAGTTAGTTGGTCGTTGAGATTGTTCATTTGAGTTTTTTGTTTTTGTTCTACCTTTAGTTTCTTATATAAAAAAAACATTTTTTTCAATTTTTATATAAATTCATTTTGGGATGTCTGTTTATTTCCGCTGTTTGTTTGATTGTCTATATATGGGCGAAATCGTTTCCTTGTGTACTCTATTGATTCCCTTGGTGCTTGTCACCATCCCGGGAGTATCGGGAACGCCTCTCGGGACTTGTCGCGGGCTGGCCTGGGTGACCGGTTCAGGGTCGACTCAGGCTGGTTCGTGACACACACTCTCCCCACCCGCACATACCTGGGCCTCACAACCACGTATCCCGCCCAAAGACAATTGGGCCTCACAACCACGTATCCCGCTCGCACACACCTGGGCCTCACAACCACGTATCCCGCACACACCTGACCTCACAACCACATATCCCGCCCGCACACACCTGGGCCTCATCCTGAAGATTCTTGGGAAACAGTAAAACATGCCCGACGAGTCTTGGGCTAGAACCACCCGAATCGAAGCCTACCTAAAGGTTCATAGGTGTAAGGATGCCTCAAGACATCACATCCTAGGGGAGAAGGAGCTGGAAGGAGCTAGTAACTAAGGGGAAAACACCATCTCCCCTGAAATGGGAGTATTCTGCACTAAGTGCTCAACATGGGTGGGGTGCGATAAAACACAAAAGATACAGATATATATATATATATATGTATATCAAACACACAGCCCAACCTATGACTTCTAAACAGAGAAACTGAGCATGTGCCTTGTCACTACTACTTCGAAGCATGCATACCACAATCAACCCAAACCCCATTTAGTTTTTCACGTTTCAGCAGAATTAGTTTAATAGTTCCTTAACTACTAGGAATCTATACACAACCAACCACATAAATCATTCATAGAACATATCCCTGCTATCCACAAATAAAGTTAGGAAAACACAAGCACCACAACAAAATCTTCCTTATTAACTAACCAACCCATTTATTTTTTAATACTATTCCATTACCATGCCCCACTATTCATTAACTCTTCCACGTTTTATTTATTATTCACAACCCATAGTTCGTTTACATAAAACCCATCCCTACAGCCCCGCTGCTAACCACCATAACTACACTCAAACCGAAACCCATACATCATTTTCCCATTAATACAATTTATCGTAGCCCCGCTGCCCATCACCAACATAGTATTCTCACCAACCCACAACCAAGTCAACCGTAGCCCCGCTGCTCACCTGATCCACCTAACACCCCATCGCATGCCACATATCTGATCCAACACCCACATGTTCATTATTCCATTTTGTTCAACCGAGTTGATCACACAAGGGTTCTAGATTTTAAATCAGCCAACTTTATGTGATTAACCAAATTCCACATTCAACAAAGTTCCATTCACAAAAACGGTCTAGAAGATAGGGCAACATTTAATTGCACAAGCAATGGCCCCCAACCACCGTGATTTTTAGTAGGCATAAGACTATTCAATTCACAATATAATATCACAGGATATAAAGATAAACTTAAAAACTTCTCCATCCTCATTCTTTAACCAGTAATTATTTTTATTTATTGTTTCAACCATTTCTCATGAAAAAAAGAGGATACCCACCCCGCATGATGCACAAATTAGAGAGACGAAGGTGAGATCCCTACCTCAATTGGTTCTGATCACAATGCTCCCCCGTGTCATCTTTTGAAGACGTCTATCGGCGTCCGTCACATCCGTTGAGTCCCAGAAAAACCTCCTCGGGTGGAAGTTGTAAATGAAAGGCGGAAGTAAAGAAAACGGATCCAAGCTCAAATGTTCCACCTCGTCATTACTATCCCATGGTCACTGACAGATCGTAAATCGGATCTCGTACGAAGAAGTTATGGAAGAAAAGGAGCCTTCGAGTCTCTTGAGGGAGCTCTGCTCAGAGAATGGGGAGGAGAGGGGTGAGTTGAAAAGGAGGAGGGGACCCCTCGTTTTATAGGCGAGAAAAGAAAAATTACATGGTGTGTACTTTATGGTACATGGCATGTACTCGGCCGTTTCACATGGTCACCACGCGGCTTCCAACAGGACCTTTAACGCGGAACGTGGCCATTGACTGGTCAACACACGACATGAAGGTAATACATACGCAGGGAGGGACTACACGACATTTAGTATTGGATACACGACGTGTACCCATTTATTTCACATGGCTCCAACATGGCACACAGTCGTTGACTGGTCAACACACAATAACGCGTATGCGGGGAGAGAATACCCGACGTGTAGTATCAAAATTCTGGAAAGTGTAGAAAAGTCCATTTTACCCTCTAGAACACTTTGTGGCCTTCTTTTTGACAAAGGAATGGGCTGGAGAGGTCCAGGCCATTACATCAGATACCTCTTAAAACATTCTCGTCCCCGAGAATTCAAAAACCAACCCAGAAGAACCCAACAAGATACCTCTTAGGGTTCTCATTATAACAGGAACCCAACCAACAACACTAATCATAGGTGTTAGGAATTCCCCCTCCTATGTCAGGATATTAGCTGCTTTAGGCGGCACTGACTCGCCTGCACGGGTTTAATCGCATACACATTAATGTGTCTCGATTAAGGATTGGGCCTTCCCACATCCATATATTAGGATTTTCCAACATGCACTACCCCCAACACCACACAACCAATAATCTTCCCGAACAAGTGGTTTAGGGAAAAAGTCCTTCTCCTATGTTGAGATATTATTCGCTTTAGGCAGAATTGACTCGCCTGCACGGGTTCAATCTCATCCGCATTAATGCATCTCGATTAAGGATCAGGGTTTTCCCTTTCCCCACACTTCCAGACATGATACACATTACCAGGGAACAAGGAAACAAAAGGTCTCACAACCGACAAGACAAGCATTCCATATATCAAAGATACAGATTATAACATCAACACAAAGATCATATGAACAAGGGAAAACAAAAGTCAAAACCACTCCGGGTACTGAGCATGCATCTGGGTCTCCCGCTCCCAAGTGCTCCCCTCGAGGCCGCCATTCCTCCACAACACACGAACCAACAGAATGGTTTATCCATGGAGCACCTTCTCTTTACGATCCTCGATTCTGACTGGTCGTTCCTCGAATTTCGTGTTGTCTCCCATATCTAACTCTCTCCAACAACCTCTAGGACAACCATCATCTCTGTATTAGCTGGAACCATGGATAACCGGCTTAACAAGGAAAGGAGAGGCTTCACATGCCTGCTTCCTACCAGATAGCTCCTCTCGCCAACAAAAGATACGTGCTTCCCATCCATGTTAGAGAACACGACTCTTCTCTGGAAGCAGTCAATAACGACACTAATAGAAAACAAACAGTCGATGCCTATGATGATATAGTATGGCTGCATCTGTAACAGAAGAAGGTCCCCACTAGATTGATGTGGTCCCAACATCAGCCCACATCTCCGGCAAACACAAGATACACTGGTCTGGCCTCCAACTCGTGTACTCAAAACCAGTGGTACGGAAAGTCTCTCTACGTCTAGTCCCAAAGCATGGGCTAGAACAGGTGAAACAAAGCAGTATGAATCTCCCGAATTGAAAAAAACCGAAATGAGAGTTCTAAACAAACAAACCATACCTCGAACCACCTCTGGTCCTGCTGGAGCTGTCAACTCTGTTGCGTGCAAATGACCATGCCCAGCTCCTCTTCCTCTCTGATGTTGTCCACCTCCCCGGCCACGCCCTGGTAGAGGTCCCTAAGGAGGACCCTGAGGTCGGCCTCCTACCACAACGTCTTCCCTTGGAGGATCATGGTCCTGCTGTTGCTAGAAGGGCCTCGTCGGCAACTAGTGCTTTTGAGGTGGGCGCTGAACCTGCCCACTTCCACTGTACTGAGCCCAGGTCAGGCACTGACTCTGAATGTTCCCGAAACATCCACAAGAAAAAAACTTCGGCTTGGGCTCGTAAAAAAGGTATGAGGACCCTATGATCTAAACTGGAACAACTGGGGCCTGCTCCCCTCTGGCTTGAACCTGGAAGGTCCCGTCGCAGGAGACCTGCTGCTGACTGCCTTCCCCTTCGACGAGCCTGGCTAGATCCCCTCTTTTGGTCACCTCCCATCAAGTGAATACTCTCTACAACCTCTGCCTTCTTATGTACCTCCATGTATGTCGGAAGGGTGAACGGGGTGATAGCATACTAGAGAGAAGGATGAAGCGCCTCCTCCAAACGTCTCGCCCGAGACTCCTCATCCGGAAAGAGATCCTGAGAAAAGCACATGAGATCCTTGAACCTGATCCCCAACTCTCGTACTGACATACTCCCATGTTAAAGGAATTGTACCTCTTGTCGCTTCTCCGCTTTGATCATGGAAGGAAAGAATTCCTCTCAGAATTCCTTCTCAAAGTCAGCCCATGAAACCTCAGCCTCTATCCTCTCACCGAGGTATAGTGTCCACCACTTTCGCGCCGCACCTCTCAACTGACTGACTGGTAGGGGAACCCAGTACTCCCTCGGAGCACGGATCAAGGTAATAGCGATCCCTAGCTCCCCAAGCCACCCCTCACTCTCCGTATCTGAAGTACTACCCTCGTTCTTCTTGTGGGTTTGTCACTGGAAAGAATGGAGGGTCTCCTACCACTTTCTATCTTCCTCAACTCGGTCAATCCTCAACTGATCGACCGCCTGAATCTACTGGGCCTCAGCTGTCTGACCCACCCCGGGATGATGTCCATGTGACATAGCTGTATGGTAAATAAGGATTTCCTAAACCCAAGTAGTAAGGAAATTTCTCAGGGTTTCATTTTATCATTTTATTTCAATTTCTTTCCTCAGAACACTGAAATCAAGTAAAACATAATCATGATGATGCATGTACCTTCCCTAGGGTCTCTACCATGCAATCAATGATGTATCACTTGGTCGTTCGGTAGGCTCAGAGTCCTTGCATCGGATCACAGGGGCCCCTAAAATCTGGTGTCCTAGCCGGTCTTATCTGGCTTATTCCATGCACCAAGATTAACTAACATTGTTGCCCTACCACCCTATGCAATCCTCACTGTGCGTAACTCCAGACTTCATCCTATCTCTCAACCATCAGCCTCTGATACCATTCTTTCATGATCCCCTACCACCAAAGACGCCCCTCCTGAGCTGGAGATGGTGAAAGGGAGTTAATGACCCATGAGTCCCGCCTCCAGTAGGCCCCGGGTTGGCGACTAACACCAAGGGTATGAGTTTTCACAAACATGGGAGGCATTACCCTTTTATTTGATTTCTAAATCGGGAAATAGGACAATCCAACCACCAAAAAGGAAAAGAAGAAGTGTATAGAAATAAACCCAATCCAAGCCCACATGCATGTTTAAAAAATTTTATAACAAGGTGAAAGTACAAGAAATCTCAAAGTACAATACCAAAAGAAATAAGTGTACAACAGCAGCAACAACTCCAACTGCCTGACTAGTAGGGTCCCGCACAGCCCTGGTAGTCCACCTAGAAACCTGAAAGTAATATTAGGGGTACAATACAAGTATACTCAGTTGGGAAACCTAAATCTCTCATGAACAAGTGGGGAGACAACCTAATGTCCCATTAGAACAACAGAAGAACCCTAGTAAGGAATTCTATCCACCCAACCTCACCAGCCATATTCACCAAAAACACAATCACAACAGGTAGTAGTATATAAGAATAAGATTATTGGGTACCCCGTAGCATTTCCCTTTAGTTATCTTCTCTTCCTAACGAAGAACATCCTAAATCTGCAACACTCTCCCCGCCCGCACACACCGGAGCCTCACAACCACGTATCCCGCCTGCAGAAACCTGAGCCTCACAACCACGTATCTCACCCGCACACACATGGGCCTCACAACCAGGTCTCCCTCCCACACACACCTGGGCCTCACAACCACGTATCCCACCCGCACACACCTGGGCCTCACAACCTCTTATCCCGCCCGCACACACTTGGTCCCCATCCCGAAGATTCATGGGAAATAGAAAAACCTTCCCTAAAAGTCTTGGGCTAGAACCAGCCCAATCAAAACCTACCTGAAGGGTCTTAGGTGTATGATCACCTCAAGCCATCACAGCCTAGGGAAGACGGAGCAAGAAGGAGCTAGTAAATAAGTGGAAAACACCCTCTCCTGTGAAATGGGAGTGTTCGGCACTAAGTGGTCAACATGGGTGGGGTGCAATAAAACACAAAAGATACAGATATATATGTATATCAAACACACAACACAACCTATGGCTTCTAAAAAGAGAAACTGAGAATGTGCATCGTCACTGCTACTATGAAGTATGCATACAACAAACAACCCCAATCCCATTTAGGTTTTCACATTTCATCAGAATTAGTTTAATAGTTCTATAACTACTGGGAAGCTATCCACAACCAACCATATAAATCGTTCGTAAAACATATCCCTTCCATCCACAAATCATGTTAGTAAAACACAAGAATCACAAAAAAACATTCCTTATTAACCAACCAACCCATTGATTATTTAATCTTGTTCCATTACCATTCCCCACCATTCATTAACTCTTCCAATTTTTATTTATTATTCACAACCCATAGTTCGTTCACATCAAACCCATCCCTACAGCCCCACTGCTAACCACCATAACTTCACTCACACCGAATCCCATACATCATTATCCATTTAATACCATTTATCGCATCCACACTTCCCATCACCAACATAGTACTCACACCAACCCAAAACCAAGTCAACTGTAGCCCCACTGCTCACCTGATCCACAACAAACCACAAAACACCCCTATTGCATGCCATGTATCCGAGTCAACACCCACATGTTCATTATTCCATTTTGTTCAACTGGGGTGATCACACAAGGGTTCTAGATTTTAAATCAGCCAACTTTACATGATTATCCAAATTCCACATTCAACAATTTTCCATTCAAAAAAACGGTCTACAAGATAGGGAAACATTTAATTGCACAAGAAAATTCCCCCAACGACCATGCTTTTTAGTAGGAATAAGCCTATTCATTTCACAATATAATATCACAGGATATAATGATAAACATAACAACTTTCCCATCCTCATTCTTTAACCAGTTGTTATCTTCATTTATTGTTTCAACCATTTCTCATGATAAAAAAGAGGATACCCACCCCACATGATGCACTAATTAGAGAGACGAAGGTGAGATCCCTACCTCAATAGGTTCTGATCACAATGCTCTCTCAGATCAACTATTGAAGACGTCCGTCGGCATCCGTCACTTCCGTCGAGTCCCGAAAAAACCTCCTCAGGTGGATGTTGGAAAAGGAAAGGCCGAAGGAAAGACAATGAATCCAAGTTCAAAAGTTCCTCCTCGTTGTTACGATCACGTGGCCGCTGACGGATCGTAAATCGGAGCTCAGACGATGATGTTATGGAAGAAAAGGAGACTCCGAGTCTCTTGAGAGAGCTCTACTAAGAGGAATAGGGAGGAGAGGGGTTAGTTGAAAATGAGTAGGGGACCCCTCCTTTTATAGGCGTGAAAAGAAAAAGTACATGGTTTGTACTTTATGGTACACGACGTGTACACGGCCATTTCACACGGTCACCGCGCGGCTTTCAACATGGCCTTCAACGCGGAACGGGGTCGTTGACTGGTCAACACACGACTTGAAGGTAATGCATATGCGGGGAGGGACTACATGGCGTGTAGTATTGGATACACGGTGTGTACCAATATATTTCACACAGCTCCAACACGGCACACAGCCGTTGACTGGTCAACACACGGTAACGCGTACGCGGGGTGAGACTACACAGCAGTAGTATCAATATTCTGGAAAGTGTTGGAAAAGTCCATTTTACCCTCCACAACACTTCGAGGCCTTTTTTTGACAAAGGAATGAGCTTGAGAGGTCCGGTCCATTACAAATGTTTCCATGCACGATTAATCCAAATGGAGCAGTCAGGTCATCGATCGTGATTAAATTGTGGTGTACCTCCCTAGATCTTACCCGCACATGCGCATGATTTCAGTGGAGTCCTCCCTGGGCTTTAGATTCAAGAGCATTCCTTTGACTTACATGGGTGTTCCAATATCCCTTGGTAGGATCAGAATTGGACACTTCGATACCATAATCAATAGGACTATGATCAGTATCAATAACAGGATGAATAGTTTCTTGTCTATTGGTTGTTGAATCACCCTAATCAAAAATGTTTTATCTTCTATCCATATGAATATTATCCTTTTCATCAAAGATCCCAATGAAATTATCATATTGTTATGGGGAATCTTTAACTCCTTCCTTTGGGATGCACAAGGTGAGGGAAGATTCCATTGGGATTCTTAGGCCAAGATGGTTAGAACTTTTGATCATTGAGGAATCAATGTGCGAGATGTTGACCGGTCTATGTTCTTCCTTTCAGGGAAACTAGATTGGGAAGTGATTAAGGGTCCGTCCCCCCAGGCCCATTTCATAAGAAGGAAGTATAAATTTTATTAGAGAGACTCTGAGGGCTACCTCCCCCTTGTGGATATCTCTACGCAAGCACATCCCGAGGTTGTTAGACCATTCCATGTGGATTCAGGGGTGTGGGGACATCTCCTTCTAGGGGTGAAACTGGGGGAGGTCCCGGTTTTGGGCTTCCCAAGATACCCCACTCTTTCATTATCCTTCCAAAAAGACTGTATGTATCACCCCTCATCAAAGATATTATCAACATCCCCATAAATGTATGCATAATTGTATCATGCTGGCCGCATCTTCTGACTACTGAATCTTCATAGACCATCCCTCTGGTAGATTCTCAGCCAATTCCTATAGACATTCTACTCTCCGGCTACAAGAATTTGACCCTTGGGGTTGACGCCTCTTGAAACAAACTATCCCTCCCAAGTACATCATTCTCGTCTAGAGAATACATAACCATGCAATCCCTTCGGAGGTGGCTATCAATGGAACATGTGTCCATCTGGTCTCTAGGTGCGCCTGTTGTATTCCCCCAAGGGGGATTCCTCGCTGCATATGTTAATTCAATTTGTGTGGGAACATACCTTATGGAGTGACTTGGGATTGTTTAAGGGTGGTGAAGGTGGGTTGACCTCCATTTTTGAGTTTGTCATGCAATGTTTTGGTGGTGCAGGTAATAGGTTGGAAGAAGAGTCTAGTCTGTCACTTCCTGTTGCGAGTTGATGGACCCTTTGCTGGCGCACAATCTGGCCAGGAACACCGGGCCCCATCCATGGAATCAATTTGTTACCATTAATTTCAAATTCCTTGTTGTGGACATAGTCTGATTTCACAGGAATCCTGAGGATTCCCCCTCGCTTAGATGGTTTGGACACAACATTCTTCCCCTCTCTCCTCCCATTTCCCATTCAGTGGGACACTGGGTGAGATGTTCTGCTCATCCCCAAGGATGTAAGCTCTACACTAACAGGTCCAACTATTAGGGGAGTATGAATGGGGGTGGACTAGTTCCTGACCATTCTGGTTCTGTAAAGCCTTACATTCAATGCTACATACGGCATGGGCGACTCTTTGACAGTCGAGGCAATGGCCATCCTCAATGGTCTCAACCTTTGAAGCTCTAAGTATATCAGCAATTTCTCTATGGAAACTAACTCAAAAAACTCACGTAGTTCCCTCATCGGAAACCTTCCCCCACCATGGACCATCATGTACCTGATTTCTAAATGAAACACTCTCCCCTATAGCAATACTGAGATCCTACATACATGGCACTAATGTAACCAAGAAGCTGGCTTCTTGGCCCCCATGGCTACCCAGGAATCCCCTCTTTCAGTTCTCTGTACTCTCATATCCCTCCCCCGAGGTGGAGTCGACAGGTTATCTGGGATTCCCTTGGTATCCACTTCTATAGACCCCGATGATGTGTATCTATTTATTTATCTTTAAATAAATAATTAACAATTTAGTTGTTTTAGTAGTAGTACAATAATATTTCCTCTCTTTTCCTTATTTGAGACAATGCCATGTTATTGACCTATATTCCAAAAAGAGGTTTATAATAATCCTTTTGAAATGTTATTCAATGAATATTATTATTTTTATGATATTTTATGATTCATTTAATTTTATTATTTAATGGGAGTTTGTGTCAATTTTACTAATGGGTTAACATCTTATTTTAACAATATCATCGTTTATCAGGATTTTTAATCATTATGCTTCCATTGATGAAATATTAGGATTTTTATCTCAATGAATATCAATTATTTTATAATCATATGGTTATTCATGATATATTCGTGTAGTGGAACCATTTTCTCACTCATTGGTACTTGTTATTATTTGGAAAATGTTTTTAAAAATATTCGACATTATTTTTGATTTCGTTTGGAAATCTGTGTTCCTCCAAAACCATGATTTATGAAGAATTTAAAAAATGATTCTAAATGATATTTCAAGACTATTTCAAAGGAAAAGTATTTCACGGATTTTTTATACATCCTCTACTATTTTTAATAGTTATTTTCAAAATAAATTGTGTTTGATCTTCTATTATATGTTTTCAATGTAATTTTAAATGAAATGGTTTTAAAAATGTTTTGAATATTCCTATAAATGTTTTAAAAGTTATTTTCAACCAAAATTTCTAAAAATATTTTCAATATTACTTCATATGTTTTCAATATTCATTTAAAAATAATAGTTTTCAAAAACAAATTACATATTCCTTTATAGGTTGTAAATTATATCTTAAAAGAAAAGGTTTTACAAATGATTTAATGATTCATTAATATAATTTATATGTTAATTTTATTTAAAATGTTTTCAATATGTTTTCATGATTTCTTCATATGTTTTAATTCTTATTTTAAATGCAATAGTTTTATTTTTTTTCAAGATTAATTTTATGTTTTTCAAAGAAAAGTGTTGTCAAAATTATTTCAAGTATTTCATATAAGTTATAATAAATTTATTTCAAAAGAAATTTAAATATCTTTTTAGGAATTTATTAAAAATTTTCAATTAATTTTCAACAGATATTTTTTTTTCATATTTTACTCCACATTTATTTATATGAATTTAATGTATTTTCAATATAAATGGTTTTCAAAAAATATTCATCAATTATTTATATATATTAAATGTATTTATATGGAATTTTTTTTACATATTTTTTTTCATTATTCTGTTATATGTTTTCAAACATATTGGTTTCCAAATTTATTTAGAGCTTCCATTATATTTTCCAGGGAAGAAGGGTTACGCAATTGTTTCTAGATTCCATTATATGTTTTCATGTTTAATTTAAAATAATTTTTCTTCCAATGGTTTTATGTTTTAAATATAAATTTTCTATGAATAAAATATATTTTCTCTAATAAATGATTATAAAGAATTATAAAAGTTATTTTCCATATAAGATGACATCTATTGTTGTTAATAATTCCCTTTATGGTTACAATATCTAATAGATCCATTTATATTCATTCCTAGAATATACTATGTTTCGATAGAATGAATTTTATTGAACAAATTTCCCTTTTAAGTGTTATGTTTTTTGGTAACCCGTATCTCATTCACTAGTAATATGAGTATGAAACACTCTTATAATTCAGATTTTATATTATTTTGAAACACATTTATTTTCAAATGTTATTCATTGATGAAATGATTAAGAAAAATGAAACTTTTCCATAGGTTATGATGTGAGGATATGTTTGTGATACCCATTTCATTTCATGGTTTATGATATGATGAATGTTTATGATCCATTGGAACACTTTTATATGATTTCATGTTGAGAAGGTTAGGAACTATATATCCATCAGATGGATAGAAAAAGTTTTTATATATCATGAGATAAACATGGTTGGAATGGGGAGTGAACTTGGTTTAGTAATGGACTTTTCAATTATGATGGTCTTGGGAGTGATCCTTGACTACTTAGATGGTCATGGGAGTAAACCATGACTACCAATATGGAATGGGGAGTAAAAATATACTAGAAATATGTCTTCATAAATAATTGTTAACTATTCTAGAAATAATTTTATATTCTCATGTGTCTTAAAAAATTTATTTCTCAATACAAAGTTATTATTTCATGGATTATGTCCTTGACATCAATATGATTCATGTATAATGAAATGATAATATAAAATACATCATTATGTTTTATGATAATTGATATATTGGGTATGACTTTATATTTCCATGATCATATTCTCATACACTTATTATCATGTCATGCTTACATATCTCCCTTGCATACCCTTACTAAGCATTTGACCTCACCAATTTCATATGTTTTGAATCCCCAGGCTATGAAAAATGGTTTTAAGTAGATTTAATAATGTAAAAGATAATTGTGGAAAATATTAAAGATCATTTACATGGTTATATTAATTTTTTCTATGTTTCCAAAGACACTAATGTATTATGGTCTTGATGAATATAATTATGAAATTTCAAGTGTATTCATCTGAATTGATGTAATTTTTTTATATTTTAAGGCACGGTAGTTATTTGGTAATTAACCAATGATTTCATAGGGGACCAAAAACCTATATTCAATATTACCCTACATACTAATTTGATGATGTCCTAAGGGAGGTGAAACTATTATAAACACCTGACCACCAATATCAAACACCAATGATCGATGTTGATGGTGTGAATAAGATTTCAGATCACTCTATCCCATGATCAATCTCATATAGATCAGATGTACCATCTCCACCATCACCTAAACCATAATCCACTCAAAAAAGGAATACTATCCCAACTCTATGAACCCCAAGGTATATCATTATGGCAACCCATATGAATACTTTAGTTGAACTATCTTAATCATATCCTCATTATGTTTTTTATAATATGATTAAACAAGCGGAAAATTATTTTCCCAAGAACTACTCAAATCAATCACAATAGACCAAAGTATGTCCTCTAAGACACAGAAAGTCCTCTATGTCTTTCTATTATTCTATGATTGATAATATTTACTCAATAGAATATGGGAACCTATACCAACATGAAATACATTCTATGTCCATGATATGATCCTCAGTTCCCACAAAAAAACAAATGTAGAGAGAACCCCATGATGTCTCACAATATCATAGACATAGAAGTCCCCATGTGGTTGAATATTTGTTTTCACCTAGATTCAAAGTTAATACAATAATTTTACGAGTCGATTAATGATCACTCAAATCACATCCTTCCCACAACGAG
Organism: Viscum album; assembly: GCA_963277665.1. Lineage (NCBI taxonomy): Eukaryota > Viridiplantae > Streptophyta > Magnoliopsida > Santalales > Viscaceae > Viscum > Viscum album. The sequence continues at coordinate 540,908,589 of OY728123.1, forward strand.
TTCATGGAAAACCAATGATGAAACCCATTGAAATACATCACCACTTCCATATCAAAATGGGTAAGGGCTGAAATGACTGAAAAGGGATCTGGTGTTCCACCATCATTATTTGAGAAGAAAGGCACCACAATAGATAATTTTCAATCATACATCTCTTCTGATGGTTCTAATACCAATGTATCAAGTCCTTATACATTGATCTAGTACTGTGGGGTACTAACCAATAGGAATGGTTTCCACTATCCAAAAACTTCAACCTCATCTAAAATGGAATAATTTCTATCCAAAAAAATAAGACTCACCTTTTTTAAAAACACCTACTTCAAGATGAAATATCTCGTAAAATGAAGACCCGTCTTTCATAAAAGCTATGAACATCTATCCATAAAAATCTAGATCTTCTATGCTCATATCAGCAAACAGAATTAGCACCACCTGTAAATATAATCTTTCATGTATTTTATTTGTTATTTTCTTATCAATTAATTGGTATCCACATTCCCTTTTATTGTTGTATAATAACTATCAAAATAAGATGTTTGAAGATACTCTATATAACAATTATATCATAAGTTTAGATCCTATTGAGTAAAAATATATATCATGGTTTTATGATGCTAATATATAGTAAACCACTCCCCAAATAGATTGTGATTCCACATATTGAGTGTATTCATAACTTCTTCTATCAAATGATCATTGGTAGGATAATTATTTTATGTTGTGAATAAATAGATAGATCTATAATCCATAACCTATTTCCCTCTAAAAAAGACACAACCCAAACACATAAATTAAGCATCAATGAAAACATCATAACCTAATCGTGGATTCAAAAGAATCAAAAATATTACTAAAGACATCCCCTCCATCTACTCCTCAAAATATCTCTGACACTATTCATACCATTCTGTAATTACACCATTATAGGATAAATATATAATCAAAGATGTGATCATGGTGACATCATAAAAAAACTATCTATTATAAATGAACAAAACCAAAAATATATAGATCTAAAAGAAATTTATGGGATTCTCCGATAAAATAACTATATGTAAAATTATATGATCTAGTAAAATTCTCCTATAATATATCACATTCCCCATAAACATCACTTTTGCCTTCAAAAACTCATAGTTTGAACACTTACCACAAAGTTAATGTTCACTCATGGTAAAAACAATAATATAAAATGGTCTATATTATCCTAATATAACATTGAGTGCACCAAAATATCATCCTAGAACTAAAAAATATTACAAATACTATGGAAAAAACATGTTAAACAAATCCATAAATATCGTAGGAGAATTAGTGAGATCGAATGGCATAACCAGATACTCAAGATTAAAATATCAACTATTAAACTCTATCATAGGTATATCCTCTTATCAAAAAGTCAATTTTTACTACTATGACCCGAACGAAATCTTAGAAAACCAATGAGCCCCTCTATGATGATCATAGAGGTAAAAAATCCTTATAAAATGATATTTTTAAACGGTCACCAGATTCAAATTTTGATAACAAATATAATGCAAGAGGATCATGTTTTCCTTATGCGTATATTGGACATGAGAACCACATTGTGATACACTGTGATGAAAAAATATTTTAGAATGTAGGTCATCCAGATGGAAATTATGTTCCACCTAATCAATAGGAACCATATGGTAATAAGACATGGAAATGATCATTGTACCAAATAGAATGTTGATAGTAATTCCGACCTCTCTCTAGGGTGTTAAACTATAAATGTAATATTGAAAGGACACATTTTATATACATAAAACTATAGATAGTTGACTACCCAAACAAGGGTAATATCCATCATGAAACATATCTAAAAAATACCATAATATTACCCCATCAAAAGTAACAACCTACACATCCAATCCCAATATAGTGTCTTACTGACCCTAGAAAAAATGAGTGACCCCATTGATAAATATGAACTAAACTAAATGGATATAGCTATATATATGGGCCTTATAATGAATATCCAATCCATTCTAACAATATAGTTGAATATTTCATGATCATGAAATAAAAATACCCACTCCAAATAAATGTCAAAACCATCACCGAACACACTGGACAACTAAAACCTTTATTGGGAATCCTTGCTAATGGTGAGGAAATATCCAATTAGAATGTAAAAATATCCAAATCCAAAACCAAAATACCAAAAAACATTGATGATATAAAGGAATTTGTAGCTTTTTTATAAAACAAAACAATCACCATGGAAAATGTAATATAAACTATAACCCTAATAGTAATTGGATTCGATTAAACTTCCTATGGCACATAATTTAATGTATAATTCCATCTCATCATAGCCACATAAAAAGTTCCCTTGACCCAATGATTCGACCCATCACCCTTGGTAGTGTCATGATGAAAACTTGGTGATATTGGATCCTAAAAAACTTCTAGATTTTTTATTTTTACAAAACACGTATAGATTGGAAAATCATCGATAAAGACGACATGTCATTGGTGTCTATGAACAGTTTGGCTTAGATTGACCTCACCTTGAAAAATAGTTGTATAATGCCTTATATTTACCTACTGATTCCCCAAAAAACTATTCCTAAAATTTATTGAAAACTCTTACACTTCCATTTATGGGTAGAAGATACACCCCAACTAACCACTGAACAAACAAAAGCCCCCCAAAAACCAATATTCCCAACAATGTTTGCCTCATTAATATTATCCATTGAGACACCCATCACCAAGGTCATAAGGAATATTGTTTTCAACATCATCAAAATATTATATATCATTCCAAACTCAATCCTCTTATACATTAGGTTCTCATTAGTGAATGGCTCCGGTGCAAGAAATTCCAACTCAGAAAAATGGGTGAGAGTACTCTAGAATAGTACACTCTCCCTATTATAAGGTTTGAAACACTCTTGTATATTTCATGTGAACTATATATTGATAAAACAACACAATAATTATTTTCATTAAGCATTCCAAGGTATGATAATGTAGAAACATATATTGTTGCATAGAGTCCCACAATCACCTTCTTGGTCCCTCGTGCATATATTTGGAAAACACCACCTTAGAGTCCTCTAGATTTTTCATGTGTTTCAAGATCATATTAATCCACTCAAAAAACTCCTCACATTAATGGGGTACATAATCACCATGATATATGGGTATATTCTTCATATTAAATTCATATCCATGATGCACCATGATTCCAAGACTTCCAACACCCACTTAACCCCGAGCTTGAATAAAATAGAAAAAAATTGATACAATAAAGCATATACTTGAGTGTTCTTATACATAACCTATTTCGAAACACCATATTTGGAATTAGGAAGATCTATTCTAAGAGGAATTTTATAACAGAAGAAAATAATGGATTATTCATCAGAAAATTCCAAAGTCATGGGACCAAATTTATTTATTAAAAAAATTTAAAACATTAATAAATTAAAAACAACATTGAAATACATTACATAAATTGTATTTGGTATATTTCACTAAAAATACCATATACTTCATTCAAATGATTTAAAAATACAATTCTCAAACCTAGAAAAATCCCAACACCACCCATGGTAACTCAGTTTCAGTCATTAATTTATGTTGGTTAAGTCCCTTTTACACACATAGTCTATGAATTCTAATGATCAACAAATTTTTCTAGAAAATAAGTTTAAAAAAACATAGGAATTTTTTTATAGTTTATGTTAATAATTCCTTAGATAAAAATTTATTATTAACAAATCCAAGTAAACTAGCTAAGCCACCCAAACTGGCCCATAACATTATATATATATATATATATATAACATGATTAAAAAACAATTCTTGAATATAAGAATAATAATACAAACAACTGGAGTAAAAAGAAGAATCAGAAGAGATTTCCTTACATATCAAGTGCTGCCAATGAATATCACAATATGTTACCTCCATTTAGTGCAACACAAACTAAGGCTACTTGTATCTCTTCCATAATTCCCCCGAGGATCCTTATGTGTAATTTTCTATATTCATTTCAAAGGCATGATCAAAATTTTATAAAATAGTTTCAAAACAAATCTATTCCACTTTAGAGTTTGAAAAACCATTTCTAAATCAATGAAATCCATTTTCTATGAAAAACCTTTTTTTGAAAACACATTCCTTTCCAAGAAATCGTTTGAAAAACGTTTCACTTCAAATAAATTAACATAACAATTTAATTTATAAATAATGAAATTAAATTCATTAAAGAATCCAATAGTATCAAAATTACTTCCTCAATATGGAATAAACGTAGAATCATTTTAAAAAAAGAATGGAATATAAGAGAATGTACTTCATAGGACAAGGAACATATAGAAACTATAAAGTATTGATATAAAACACAATACAATCACAATTACATATACAACCATATCCTAAAATCAATGTTATATCCAAACCAAGGAATAAAATGAATACGTACATACCAAAAGAGAAGTAACCTGACCATGATGGGGATAAATCCCTAAACGAGGCGATCCAGAAGGGAAAGAGTCACCCAAAATATCATACGGTGAGCTCTAGGTTAAGTGAGATAAGGCATCATATGGAATGAAATGAAAATAAACCATGAAAAATAGTAAAAACTAAAAGTCATGAAATTTAAATTTCATGTAATCCTTATAGATATCATGTTTTTCATTAAACTCATAAACACCGTAAAACCATATCCTTTTTATTTAAGAAGTTATATATTCTATAACTCAACCTCAAAATTATACATGATGTGAAAATATTTCATTCAATGTATATAGTTCATGAATTCTTTGACAAAACCATTTCAAGAAGTGTACTCCAATTACAAGATGTTTAATCTCCCAACAAAGAGAAAAAACTTCATGTTTACACTGTAAAGTCCATATAATTCCTAACTTCACCATTTTTGTATCCTCCAATTTACTTTTAAACATTACCAATCCAATTATAAAGGAATTTATAAAAGGTAAAAGTATACATTTAAAAATGGTAATGGGGTGTTATAATGAAACTAAGGTATAACTGACAACATCATTTTCTAAAATGAATGTTTCATAAAGAAAGACATCATAATTGTGATTTTTCATATTCTTATAATTATTCAATCTAAATTCCATAAAATATTATCATTAATTATCCAATTTAATCGTATTGGATTTTTGTAAATGTTTAAAAATCAGATAACCCACGTTGGGAATGGGTGTGTTGGACAATGATATGATTTTACCAATGAAAAGAAAAAATTATTTTAAATGAAGTGAAACCATTATTATGACAACCCATATATTTAATACTCCCATATTTAATATTTTTTAATAATGGTAAAAATAATACAATATCATAATATTTTGGGACCTTCTTTTTTTAAAAAATTATGTACAGAGAATTTAAATATGAATTTTATTTACAAAAACAGTATTTGAAAACTCTAAAACATGAAATTATATTGCATATATATTCTAATTCAATATTAGATTACATGGGGACATACATAAGAAAAAGTCCGCTTATAAATCCCTATAATTAAATAATAAAATAATAACATGATGAAAATAATACATGTTATGTAGTATATATATCGAGGTGGCATAAAAGGGTGAGAATCCTAAAAACTAATAATTAATTCTGATATACAATGATAACGTCATAGAAACACAGGAACATGGAATATCATAAAACCTAACATCATAAGGATATTTCAAGACTAAATTAAAGAAAATCATTGTTTTCTTAGGATAAACTCCTTTCACTTTAAATTTAATCTTGTGAGATATAAAAATTACAAAATTAATTGGAAGGATATATAATTCCAGGACCATTGGTAGCATTCATATCACATGCATGACTTGTTTTTCTACAAAGATTATATAACATAAAATTAACTTTCATAAATTTTATCCACATGATTATAGAGTATGGGATGCCTAAATAAAAGTCCCAAACCAATTAATAATAGGTAAAACTATCTGAATACCCTTGAGTGGAAATGGGAATAGTTTTTCAACAAAAAAATGTTTTCCATGGAAAATTGAATGATAAAAACTACAACATAACATTTATGCATAAGTGTTTACAAAAAGGGGGATTGACCGTTATTAATTTTGTCTCATTAAATTGTAATCAAAAGGAATATAATGTGATGTGTATAAAGACATTAAATAATATAAAATTTTAAATAAATCCTGCTTAGTACAAATATAGTAATTTAAAAAAAATTAGTAGGTGAGGGTCCCTAACCATTAAATGTCAATTATAAAAGAATTGGATGTTATCATTAAGAGAATTGGAACACTATGGGATGGATATAGAGAGGTATAGGATGATTAAATTTATAGTCATTGGGTTATGAGTGAAGATGAGTATGATGATGGGTGTGTATTTATAGATAAAGGGAGGGAAATATATTATTAATGTCAAGATATTGGATTTGATCACTATATGATAAACTAATTAAAACAACAAACATTTTCATGGGTTTTTCCAATGATTTCAACAAAATTGTAGAGAATTTCAATTTTTTATAATGAAAAAAACCAATTTCCTAAAAATAAAAATTGGGTGACGTGGATGTGAGTCATGTTTATAAAGAGTTGATTTTAAAAACACAAAATATATTATTTGTTTCCAAAGATTCATTAATAATTTAGCAAATTAATAAAATAAAAACCAAAAAAATTATTTGGATTGAGAAAAATAAATTTGCTAATGATGCTATTTTTAATATTTAAATAAATAATTTTTGGATTTTGTGATGTCATAATACGTACAATTTATTTATATGTATTTAATTTTTACCCAAAATATTATTGTCTCTAAAAAATATGATAATTTTCTTATTGGATAATTTCAATTTGACGTTTTAAAAATTTCTATACTTCTTATACCCATATATATTTCTAAATATTATAATATTTACCTTAAAAAAATACCCATTTATTTAAAAATATTTTTATGATATTTTACACCATTTGACCATTATTGAATTTACATTCCACTTCGCTAAATTATATTATACTTTATATTTAAATGTTATTAATATGATACTAATATTTTCTATAAATATCTTATAATTCCCAAATAGTTCAATTCATCAAAGGTATTTTGTTAATTAAAACTATAGATTCCTGAAAATATAATTCTTATTTTTTCATGTCAAATTATTATTTTTATCATTTTATCATATATTATTTGATTATGTATTTATTAAAAAGGTAATTATAATGAATATATAAAAAACTAAATATACAAATTCAAATAGTTAGGCTACCTATACATAAACTCGTATTACACAATATTGCAACCTAAGGATAATGTGTTAAATAGTGAAACTTTTACAGGGTGGTTCAGTGAACATGGTTTGGGGTTTGGTGTCGCTAATCTTGAAATTATAATATAAACTATTTCGCACTTTGTGTAGTTGTTGAATCTCATCACGGGATTAGGTATGGGAAATTCTTAGTGATGTCACCTCCCTTAATACGAATGATAAATGGGATTCATAGAGTATGATAAAGTGAGTTGAGGCCTTCACATCTTTCATCTTTAGCCGATATATTTTATTATCACACAATGTATATAATAATTATAACAATCACAATCTAATGAATAAATTATCAATATATATAATGATTAAGGATCTTATAAATCTAATATTGAATACTTTTTAATTGTCTAAAATATACAATTTAGTTCTTGTATTTTCTATAACTAAATTAATTGGAATTAATTTGTTAATTTGTTATGGAATTTAATTAATAATGGTTTTCGAAATTACATTACTTCCCCATTATATTTTCTAACCTATAAATTTCATTTCGTACACTAAAAATTGGTGTTACTTTTTCTACATCACCTATTCATGTTCCAAGGTTGTTTCGTCAAAACATTACATCTATAAGATCACATTAACCAACTGAGATTTATTTTTTTAGAAAAATGTGTCTATGAGATAGAATCGTCACTAGATAACCCACATTTGAAAGATCATTCTCATATAGAACCACAAATAGATTCAATACATGTGATGGTAATGAGATTTACATCCACATGATGAATAAATTTGACACATTATGGACATGATTTACGTTAGCAGGGAGTGATAGTAGATTGATCACCACTCCAATGTGATTAATGATCTCGATTAGGCCAATATATCATGGTATATGATTTTATTTTTTCCAGATATTCATGAAATTATTCTATGAGGATATATTAGGGAATACTTTATCTACAACCTCAAACTCTAGGATTCATAAATGAATGTCCATAAAAATTTTCTCTCGATTTTTTTGCTTGCATATTTCACAGATTTGTTTAATGATTCTATATTATGACATTGATACCCCGAATTACCATATTATTTTTTTCTCTAACATCTTCTAAGACTAATTGAGGCTAACACCACTACATAGAAATTTCCTCGTAATGAGCCTCTTGAAATATATAATCGAAAATTTTTATATATGAGAAATACACTAAGGCAATGTTATCATGATAAAATCCTTTTAAATATCTCAAAAATTTCTCAAAAATAAACTCTAGAGATTGGATTGATCATTCAGATTTATTATCTATTAGATTTTGATAAGATGTTTTAAAACATTGCTCAGTATCAAGTTCTTATAGAATTATTTTCTAAAATTGGTTAATAAACCTCAATACTAAATTAGACACAATGGATAGGGCACTCTATATAGTCTTACCACTTAAATTATTTATATCCTATATATTTAGTTACGAGAGAAATATTAATTCATTAAAATGAAATGTAATGACTTTTTTAGGTGACCAACTACCTATAATAAGGAATTTCCTTTAAATATACTAGGGAGTCCTATGAAAAAAATAAATGGTTTTGGTTTCTCATTTCTATACAAGTATGGGTGATGGTTTCATAAAATAATTTTTATTTTATAGATCATACTTAAATTGAAGGAATAAGAAGAATATAGATAAAAATTTAAAAATACCACACCTTATGTTATCCCAACCAAAGCATTGATTCAAATATATATACATCATAGAAGTTTCCAAGATGATTATCTAATGTTTCCCTTTGTTCTTCATCTAAAATGAACATTTTATTTCTAGTTTTTATGGGATACATATCCATGTTCCAAACCATATTACTAAATAATTATAAAATATGATCTTTGTAATGTTAAATAACATTTTCTACAGCTCTACACCATCTTTTTTTGGCATCCTTGATTCATTCAAAAATGATTTCTTGATATCTTATTTGAAAAATCATGGATGGAATTCATTTTATGATAACCATTTCCATCCACTGAATTTTCATAATGATTTGATCAATTTAAATATCCATCATGGATAAGGATGCAATATCTTTTCTAAATATATAATCTAACACTTTTTTCTCATTCCAAGTGTTGTAATGGATTGAACAATAATAACCTATGATCATCTCTCATCACTGACGTTGGATCAAACTATGGAGTTTTTTTATTAAATACATGATTATTTTTGGATCCCTATATACATTATACTTATATACATATAGATAACATCTCTAAATATTCAAATTTTAGGTTCACTTTAGCAAATTCAAGATCATATTTTGGATGTCTTACTTAAGGATTTTAATTTGTGGGGGGGAAAGGGTATCACTTAGTCCTCTTTCATGAGTATAAATCATAGGAACCTTTTTGACACATCACTATAGATAAAATATACATCCCCATTGGTGGGTAATATGATAACATGTGAAATGATTTTACTCTTATTTTACTCTTTAAATCATTCCATGGATTCATTAGCCTAATAAAACGTCACACCCTTCCATTAGTGAATAAAATAGAAAATCAAGAGATGATTCTAATTAATTTGATATATTACCCAACTAATTGAGGTAACCAATATATATTGGCCACTAATTTCTTTTTGGTTCATTAATAAATAAATTTTATTTTAAAGGATATATAAAAACTCTTTTATTAGTGATATAATTCCCATACAATGTTACATTCACAATCCGAAACTGTCTTTAACTACACATTGCATATAAATTTTCACTTTGCAAGGACCTCAGTACATAACTAAAATGATCATAATTACCCTTTTCTCTATTGAAATGGATAAAAATTTCCTTTAAAAATACATCCACAAAAATATATTGGTAATCACTCAAGGCTATATTTATCTTGTCCCTGAAGATCAATGGAGAATTATTGAGTCCAAATGTCATCATGATAAACATGTACTATTGCGACCCAGACATTCCATTCAAAGATATCACTTCTTAGAATATGAATATTCATTTCATTACAAAATTATCCACAATAGAATAATATAGGTCTAGTGAAATTAGGAACATATAAACCTGATGTATTCATTTATAAAACATCTACCTTAACTCCCACATAGTTCAATATAAATATCACATTTATTAGACATATCATACTCAGAACCATTCATCACCACCTATGGTAATTAGACAAATTAAAGAGGGAGATCATATTACTAGTAATAGGAAAAAATAGATATATCAATTGTCACTTGAGAATATCATGAACATAAGCATTTGATAACATTATCGTATGATTTGAAAATCATATCCTACAAATTATAAAAATTAAACTGGACTCATGTCATGAATATTGGTAGTTTGTATGATAGGAACATTAAATGAATCAAATAAAGTAATATGTGAAAGAAAAATATAGGAAAAGACATAGAACTATGGAATATACAGTCATATCCTTAGTAGTTGTGGATCATTTCCCAGACTAGCATTATGTATTGGGTTCACTCCCCAATCCACTATAGTAGTGAAGGATCACAACCAAGACTATCCTAGTGGATTGGTTTCACTCTCTAACCCATCAAAGTTTTCATGGTTCACTACCATGTCTATAATCGATAGGAATGTACCTTACTATACTAGGATTACTCCCCTTCAAGACATATTTTCTTCATAATATATTAGTCCTAACATAATGCACTGGAGGGAGATATAGGGTCCCCCAATATATGGTTATAATGAGACAACCGTAAATTGTTATAATGAAACAACCACCCTTTATTATATTATAACCACTATCAATGGTAACATTGTAATATCCATCTCATAATTAAATCCTAATGTATGTGTTGAATATGATTATAAATTCTTAATTATATAATAACCCATGAAAAGAAATGGTTTTCCTAAAGAACTCATTATAGCATAACCCATGTAAATGCAATAGGCTCCATAAAATTTCATCCATTAATCATGTTAGAAATCAAGGAAATTGAATTAGTTTAATAAACTTCTTGTTATCATAAAAATAGACTTATGTGATCTTCCCAATATTTACATCTCTATTACATTATTTTAAATATTAAAAAATAGTTTTATATTAAATGGTCAAATTTTTTTGTATCATGGGGAAATTAGATCACATATTACATATAAATATTAGATCATACACATTAATTTAAATAATTAATATTTTTCTTTTAAATTCTCATGCTCTCCTTAGTACATATTTTCACCTGAGGATATATATCAATGAAAGGCGTGAGATGAAATCCTTGTAAAAGGATGAATAATATACATTTATTAATTTATGAATGGTGAGTTTAATCATCATCATCACATTAATAAAATAAGATCATCCCAATAATCATATTAGAAATATTTGATAATGTTTTTGAATATATTGATACATTAAAATGACACATCACTAAATAGTAGAGAAATAAAACAAATTATTGTCTACAATGCTTGAACCATCTTCCTGCATAACATAGGTGCACAATCATAAAATATTCATTCTAAAAAAATTTAGAATCATGATCATTTATTATAAAAAATAAATCATGTGATAAATAGAATTATCTGATGCATTGTAGGTGCATATAATTATTTTCCCACTCATCACATCATAATATTTACATAATCACACATTCCAAATATAATGTATAACAATTATAATAATGAAATAACCCATGGAAAGGAATGGGTTTCATAAGTATTAAAAAATTCCAGATTTCATGAGTAAAAATGTGGTTCCCAATTTAATATGGTAATATTTTCCTAAACATGATCCTTCCAAAATTAACATGAGATAACTCATGAGGGGTAAAATATATATTTGGGAGGAAATTTTTTTTTCTAGATAATTTTATTTGTATTAAAATTAAATGTGGAAACTTGTACATAACCCAAAAATGGAATAATAGTGAAACAATATTTAATGAAAATATTTTAATATATATTCTAAATATTTCATGAAATAGGGATAACATAGTGGAAAATAGAGGGGGTTGAAAATACCCATTCCCTAAATCCCACATTATTTTATCGCTTTTCCCTCTCCTAGGAAATTAACATATGCTTATCAAAATATTGATTTGGAATATTAATATTATCATTTTTAAAACAATTTATATGTTTTAATAATTTTATTATATGTATTATTTTTCTTGGTTAAAGTGGATTCATTTTGATATCATGATTTCCTAAAAAAAATTGACATTTTCTTTGATTATTATAAATTTTCAAGGTGATTTATACATTAGTAGAATTAAATATAGAATATTTATTATCATATAATTAAACCATTATATATAAGAAGTAATTCATTGTAATAAACCCTAGTTTTTGTGATAATAAAAGGAATAGAATTTCCTCACTGTCGATTAACCAACATTAAATCAATCAGTATTTATAGTGTAGAAAAGGAAAGATTGAAATTTACATATTTATAAAATATGATAAATAATGTTAGATAACATAATTGATATAATGATATAATGTGATTAATTAATTTTATATGATTTTGGTTTTGGAGGAACTGTTAAAAATAGATGAATAAAAAGAGAATAATGTGGATATAAATATAATAATTATTTATTATAGCTTCCCTTGTAGAAAACTAAAAATACCTTGGTTTTTTATTTGGGTTTTCTATGAAATTTTGTATGGATAATAGTTAATTAATAGAGAGTATTTGGGTATAACAATGAATAATTCATGTGAGGGATGTGTGCTTTTCCAAGGGGAGAGAGATGTGTTATCTATACTTGAGGAGAGGGGTATTTTAAGAATAAAATAATGAATAAAATTATATATCAAAGGTAATACTTCTAATAGTGAATTTTATTACAGTGTAAAAAATATTTCATAACAATTTAATGATTTTTAGACATTAATCCACTTTATACCTTGAATTCATCTATTTTATTAAAATGCAATGATGAAAATTTATTAAATTTTTTATGTAATCACTTTAGTGATTAGGGAATGGAAATTATGTTTATTGTATTTTATTGATTAATTTTTGAAATTTCATATATTTATGGGAAACCACATATTTTATAAATTCTTAGGCCTTTATGACACTATTTATTATGTAATTTATGATTTTATAGTTACATGAAAAAACAGTATTTTTTCTATTCTCCTGAAAATGAAAGTATTTTATAAAATTATCAAAAAAATAAAAGTCTTAATATTTCACCATAATGATATCAAAAATGATATTAATTCCAAAAAAATAAATTTATAGAATGCTAATTTCTAATTTTTAACATAAATATTTGGATCTATATAAAATAAATTAAAATACATTTCATTCAAATTATGATATTATATTTTTTCAGTTTTGAATCATGATTACATTGATAATATACTATTTATATTTATTTATATTACACCTGATAAATTATTTATTTCACAATATATAATTTTGATGTAAAATTACTATTCTCATTAGTAATATTATTATTTCAACAATCGCATTACTATTCCAATGGTTACATTATCTGCTCTAAATACTATATCATTCTTTCTCACAATATTCACTAAAATTACGAACACAGATTCATATTTTCATTTTCCATTATTTTTATTTTCATAATTAAATTTTTTCATTTCTATATTTTTATCCAAGTGGGGTACAATTCTAGTAGAATGGGGAAATTGAAATTTTCCCATTTTTGTATTTATATTATATATTTTTCATCCAATGGTAATGTTGGGAATATTCATTGGATTCATAGATAAAAAATGTATTGGTCATTATTAATGATATAAATTGTTTTTTTATTCTCTATGTGATATATTCATATAATATTTATATAATATAATAAAACACAAATTTTTTAAAAAAATTATCATGAAAAAATTATTTTTAATTATATTCACACACCATTAGAAATTTCATCCATAAATTTTCAACTCATATTCTCGATTGAGAATAGGTGAACATACATCGGTATTATTATTCTATATGTTTACCATGTCACTTATTCAAACATAAAATTCCTTCAATTAACATGGAAAAGGTTTTATTTTTATTTTTTTGGCATAGATCTCTGTCTCTAATATCAAATATCTTCACTAACTCCTCCTCATACAATTGTTCATTCTATTATTTTACAACCATTTAATTCAGTACATGTGAGGGATGAAGTGTTTCATTATTCGGTAGTGATATGTGGAACACATATTTTAGAAGATTTCTATTTAGGGGATATAAAAGATAAAATTCCACTTCTCTAATGTGATATAGTATATAAAAGGGGATAACAAACCTACCGATATGCTACCATTTATTTCAAAATTGTATCTCTAACTTCAATGGTGATACTCCAAAGGAAAAAGTATCACCAAAATTAAACTACATATCACATCTATGGTTGTAATTTTATATTTTTTTTAAAAGGTTGGGGTTGAAGCCTCAATTTATTATTAATGAAAAGATCTCTTTAGAGGGTAGAGGGAGACCCAATACATAGCCCGAAGGCCCAAGGCCAATTGGCCTGAATACAAGGCCTGAAAGCCCATTTTTTGGCCCAAAGGACCCTATGTGAACAGCGGTTGTAATTATATATATTTTTTAGACACTAAGCATCTTTTATATTATATTTTATGGCATGAATCTTATTTGTCATATCATTTAAAAGTTTAGGTCCATGTAGCTTTCGTTCACTGTTAGGTCCACAAGGCTGAATATCCTGAGAGGGGGGGGGGGTGAATCAGGGTATGACTAATTTAAAATTAATGCTCGTTCTAATCTTGTTTCACTATTAAGAATAACACTATTCTCTCTATTTCCTGTTTCACAATATAAACAGAAATTAAATCATGCATAGGACATATCGATTTTTTCTTAGTTCACCCTCACTGGGCTACGTCCAAGGAGCATACGCCGACAAGTTGTCGGTCATACCAAATTCCACTAAACTTCACTAGCTGTGGATTATAAGGTTCGGGATAGATCACATCTATTCCCAGGCTCACAACTTTTACAAGGTTTAGGGTCAACTCACTGCTTTCCCAAGGGTCACTGCATGTTTCTCTCTCTCTCTAGCTCACTTCCGGTAGAGAGGATCACATTCTTCCTCTTCCTTTGCTCACTACATCGGAAAGGATTCACTCACAGTTTATAGACCTGTAGGCCTCTTCATTTTCATGAAGGAATGAATCTTTCTCTATAATTAGATGCTCCCTTGAATCCCAGATTTCACCCGTAGATGAATCTCTCTTTGCACTGAAGGTATCTGAAAAATTTCAACTTCCACAAAGCCCAAAAATCACTGCTGTAAATAATCATTACTTGGAATTCAAGTCAATCTCGGCGCACAAGTATCGGCACGCAATTCACAACGGGTGCGCAAGTCCACCACACACAGTTGGATGAAACAAGCTTCCTCAACTCCAAACTTGCGCGACTCTATTCCTTTTACACCCAAACCAATACTGGCGCACAACTACCAACCGGTGCGCATCTTCTCACAGTAGCGCGCAACTCCCCACACTGGCGCGCAACTCCACCTGTGCGATCACACACACCACTTACGCAACCACCACACCTGTGTGATGGGAGCTCTGATTTCTCAAAGTGTTGAACTCCGATGAATAATGAGGAGGGGCGGTCCAGTATTTATAGGCATTTGATCACCCCTATGCGACGGTGCATAAGTTTCTCCTCGGCGCGCGTGTCTCATCTCCTGCAAGTCAATTGCACAACCTAATTCCAAACTTGTGTGAACCTCTTTCCATTGTCATATTTTGATCTTCTGATCTTGAAAACCCACAAGCGCCAAATTTCTCTTGCTTCCAAGGAATCGGCACGCTACTCTCATTCACGGTGCGCAAGTCACTTGCGCGACACCACCAATACTTGTGTGACACTTGTCCCTTTTCCACATTGTGATGATATGATCATGAAAAACACATGGCCTACATGTTTCAAGAAATCATGTACACGATGCGCAAGTCCCTTTTCCAAAAACCACTTTTGTCGATGTTCTTTAATCAAACATGGATTGTTGACCTCAGCTCTTGAACTCAACATTCCATCTTGAAATCATTATTGTCAACAAATTTTTATGTCATCGTTTTCCTTTGTCAGTAATCACCACTCAGATGTCCACTTTGTCAACAAACACAATCACCTCAAAATTGATTCAATGATATCTTGAGAGATTTTTTCCCAACATTCACCAATGTCACCGAAATAATTAGGGGTTATACAATGTTTCACTTATAGAGATTTATATGGATAAATTTGAATAGATGTGTGTATGATTTTTTATTATAAAAACTCTACTGATGGGATATTTTGATCATTTCATCCTTTAAATCCCATTAAGAAGGATCTCATCATTTCCTCAGGTGTTTGAATAGTTCTTTTTTATTGGCCACCAGTGTGGGGGTGATATTCCATTTAGAAATTAAATTTACTATTCATATCATGTTGAAGACTTCTCAAGCATGGATCGTGATTAAAGATGATCAGATGTGGTAACCAATGTAGCCTCACCAATTATTTCATATATATATTATAATGTTTTTATACGATGAAATTGTCCTAATTATCAATGAAGGGACGTCTTGGTTGGTCGATCCACCATAACCCATATCACATTGTTTACATTTGATTATTCCATAGGTCTAATAAAATAGTGTATTATGGTATTATAACATTTAAATTTTTTTATAGTTAATGGTTTCATAATCCATTTGGAAATATATTTCTCTAATTAAATTTTCTAACACCTCAGGAACCTTGAGATATACAACACAATATCCTTCATCATGTTTTCCAACAATAACTCCACTTGAAGATAATGGTACATCTTGGTACATTCAAGATGGTTTGATAGAGATGATCCATGGGAATTATAATATGTATCCCTCTTTATCTCAGGTGACAAACACACACAAATCCTAGTTCCAAATCAAATCCCAAAATTATCAAGGATATGTAATCTATAATGCTTCCCTTCTAAGACATCTTTTGATGTATTTTAAAGTTACAAATAATTCCATTATACCACATTGGTCTACTATTTGATAGATAGTTGAGATATCATTTTGGAAAGGTAGGGTATACAACCTTGGATTATGAGTTCTAGAACCATCAGTTCCATTTCCATGATGATATGGTCTTTATAAGTCCACATCATTTAAAATGTAGAATATTTTTTACTAAGGGAATTAGCTTACATTACCACCTTTAATATATGGTAGTTAATATAGGAATCATAATACTCAATTATATCTAACCATATTCTATTATACAAGTTGATATCCTTCACTTGGATTATGTAATTTTGATTCTTAAAATTGGTATATATGTCACCTTTCTCACCATAGGGATAGTTCCATAAAATCATCAAGGATAATATCATATCTACTAACATAAGCTCATTTTTCAATTAGTTTTATATAGGGATCATCAAAAATAAAGAGGCATATTCCATAAATTTTTCTTTCCACATATTCTCACAAAAAATCATTTCTTTGAAAAATATATTTATATTAGAAAACTTTCTACACATGTTAGTAGTGTGGGTACATGCATACAGATTAGCCTCTTCATGATCTCGTAAAATATTTCCTCTCAATATTCATTCCAGTAATACATTATCTCTATCCCTATTATCATAGTGGGAGAGATAGAATATAGTGATAATTATCTAATAGAACAATGGTAGTACCCTTCTATATTTTGAAAAATATAAATTTTTGTGACCATAGTGGGTCTCATCCTTGCCTTTATTTTTTTTTCATTGAAGGTTCCAAAACAATTTCCTCACATGAGAAAATGTACCATAAGATTATCACATGAAATATACTAAAGTATCATTTTCATAACATATACTATATGTTATCATTCCTTAATGTCGACAGAATAATCCTTATATGCTCATCACATTCCTCTATTCTCATGGAGTAAAAGAGAAAAATTTTATTTAAAATACCAAAAAATTTTAAGGAAGTATCTAAATAAAATATTCATTAAATCCAATAATAAAATAGTTTAATTATTAGATACCAAGAGATTCACAATGAACTCACAATGCTCATACATTGTACATAAGTCTACCTTTAACATATCATCATTATTCACCATTAGTAGTTGATATTTGAAAAAAGATCCACATTAGAGAATCAATGTGCTAATCATAGTTGATTGAACAATCATTAGTTCTTGGTAGGTTATACTTGTTCTTTATAATGATATTATGATCACCCATTAATTTCAACGTAGCTAAATTTATCTATACTTTTTCTTCTAAAAGATTACTGGTTCACCCCATGGTGGTGTAGTAGTGCGCATGAATTTTTTTTCGAAATATTCATCCAGTTACTTCACTAAAACCTTTGATTCGATTGGGGCCATCCTTTATGGACATTTAATGATAGGATTAGATATAGGTATACTTTATAATGAAAAATATACATCAAAATCAAGCGAATTATGAGTAATTAATCAAGAATTAAATTATTGCATTCCCAAAAAATAGAAATTCAATTGAGGGAGATGCATTATTTTTAATAATACATATGAATAATATATAATTATTCATAGGGTATCATTAACCACATTGTTTATGTTATTAAGAAAGAGATTAATGATCTACCTTAAATTTTTATAGGAGCATGGGATGATTCAAAATATAAAACGCGATTTATTTCTCTAAATAGTTGATTTGTTATTTTCATAATGTATTCCCATCCTTTTCCATTATAGAAATAAATTACACACATTGAAGGATTTTGATATTTATTGGAATTTTCTAGCCACACATGATAATAAGGGAAGATTCCAACACATAGGTTGTAATGATCTCACTACTAGGTGTCTTTACAAATATATCTACATTAAGGAATCCAAGATTCAATTGAACAGTTCCATAAAACATATGGATATAAAAATATGTGATTTTTTTTGAACCACTTATGTATTTCTAATGTTACTATATTTCACATAATCCATTGTATTTTTTTATGGATTTTAATTACCCTCATGTACCCATGGTTTATCGCACAATATTATATTGATCCCTTACTCCATAAAATTGACGAATAGAACTATGGGTGGTGAATAAAAATTTTCCTTCAATTCATCCATAATAATATCAGTATTCTTCATATCTGTTTGAAATTACTGTGTTTGGATGCCTTATATAACAAACATGATGAGTTTTCCTTTTCCTTTAAGATATTTCAAAATATTCTTCTTCCCATATTTTTGACACGTGAGTGTTTTGATCATATTTCCTTCCTTGTCATTCGACACCATATCATGATACTTCATTCTTATATTATTATCCCTATGTCTAAGGGGAAAATATCTAAACTCATTTTCTACTATGAGAGAAAATTTAAATTATTCTATATAAATCATTATGTCCAGGATAGTTATATCCATTTGAAGGTGTGGCTATAGAAAACTGAAGAATATATATATTTTTCATCATTATTTATTACAAATACTGAAGCGTATATTGTATGAAATAGAATGTATTCATCATATGTTGCTGCATATTCACCATTTCTTCATCTAAAATATGAATTCTATCTCCACGATTATTCAATGTTTTAGAGGGTAATACTTATTCATAAATATTGTCTTAAAAACTTCCCACTCTATATCATCCATTTATCCTTTATCATGGTGCTATATTTTAAAACCCACCATTTTCCATATTCTATATATAATTGTGAGACATCTGAATTCACCTTTTCTTACATAGCATATAGAGAAAAAATTGAAAATCATTGTTTAGTCATCATAATATTCATTGCCAAGTGGAACAAAGGATCCATTAAATATTTTTGTTCATCACCGCATAAAAGGATTAATGGTTAGTTTCTCTTTCTTGGGAGAAGGAGGATGTTCTAAAAGGTTCAGTTTATTTTTTATAGCCTCTGACAGCGGGGTTTGAATTTACAAAACATGGAGTTACTCAACCCAATGGAATTGAGGATGTCGTTCAGACAATCATTAAATTTTCTCCCACATAGGTTGCCATTTTTGTTTCTCATGGTTTTTAAATCATTCATAAAGAGAAATAGTTTGGAAAAAAATTAGTCAGTAGATTTTTGAATAATTTATTCATACTCACAAATTAAATCTATTAATATATCATGGTAAACCAAATGTTTATTTTTTTTTTTAAAAAAGTGTCCCTTGATTGTTTAAATATATAGGTAGTCATCAAAAGTGTTTTCTATAATGTTTTCTAATCGTAATTCACAATAAAAAAATCTTTTGACACAAAATATTGAGGCCCTATTTTTTCATACATTACATTACATTATTTTAAGGATTAAAAAATAATGGTTATCCATTCAAGGTTTGAAAGGCATAATATATTGGTGAACTTATTATCATAAATCACTTATTCAAAATAAATATTAATCATTTATTTAAATATATCATCATTATCCTTCTAAAATATCACATTCTCCGTAGAACAAGTAGTCATGTAAGGATATACATTATTGATTCTGGGGAGCAAAAAACCTAGAAAAACAGGAATATGGGACATGAAGCAATATAACACAGACGAGAATAATCATAATAATCACAACATATAATTAGGATCATTATCATAATAATTATTGAAATATTTGATAAAGTATTGAAATATGGTCATGCATAGAAATGATATGTCATGTAATAGTGTTGAAATACCACACATAGTTGTGAATAAGGCATGCATCATGTTTACTCATAATATGTATGAAAAATCGAAATAGAATCACTCTGAAAAAACATTTCATCATGTTCATGAATTATTAAAATTATCACGTGAGATACATCACATCACCCAATGCATTATAGGTATATATAATTTCATGTCCACTAATCACATCATAATATTTACATAAACATTTATCCCCTATAGAACACAAAAAAAATCATAATATTGAAATAACCAATGGAAATAAGTGGGATTCATATGCATTTAATTAAGAATGATTTCATGAATAAAAATGGGGTTCCTAATTGAGCAATGGAAAAATATTTGGCATAACCAAGATCATTCATATTTGAAGAATAAAAAACTCATGAGGGGTAACTGATGTGTTTTTGAAGGAAATGTTTTATTTCAAAATCAATGTATTTGGATTTTAAATCATCATAGATACACATATATACCTGAAAATAACATTTTATAATAATGAAATTATATTTATTTAATAATAGTGGAATATTTATACATAATATTTCATGAATTATGGATATCCCAAAAAAATGAGTTGGGTTAGAGAATACCCAAATCATAAATGATTTTAAATTTCATCACTTTTCTATGAACTTAAAAATAATCATAGTAATATCAAAAAATTAATAAGGAAGTGAATTATTTTAATTTTTTAAAATATTTACCAATTATTAAATTTTTATTATATTGATTAATTATGTTTTGTAAATGAGTAGTCATTTTGATATCCAGTTTTCATTAAAACATTCCTAGCTTTCATTGACTGTGCACTTTTTGTTCATGGTGATTTTGAAATTATTTTATTTAGTTAAAAAATCATTAAAAAATATTAATTAATAATCTTATATATGATTAATTATTAATTTATTACATACATGGGTTTGGAGACAACAAAAGTATTAGAAATGACCCTATTGTCCATTAACAGACCGTAGGTGGTATATTGTTGATATAGCTGAAAAGGGATGTTTGAAATTTATATATTTTATAATTATTTTATAAATAGTAGTTTAACATCAACAGTATCATTTTAAAATAGTAACATATTAATTTTAATATATTTTTATGATTTAATTGAGAAAAAATAAATAGAATAATATAAATAGAGAAGGGATAAATGAAATGTAATTTTCCCCGATGAAACAATACTTGTATGAAACTAAAAATACCTTGATGTTTGGAATTTGTTTACTGAATAATTTACCAAATGATTATAAGGGTATAATATAATAGATTTTGTATGAACATTTTCTTTTTATTTTAATGGTGGAGTTTTCTACCATGATGTGGGAGATGGGTTATTTATACTTGAGGAGAGTGGTAGTTTTAGAATAAATATTTAATTGGTAATTATTATGAAGGTAAAACAAGTAATAGTAAATTTTTTAAAATAAAAATAATATTTTAATATAATATAATGGTTTTATGAGATTAAATCACTTTTTAATATTAATTCCATTATCATATTAAAGAGGAATGTGGGGAAAAGAGAAATAGTTATTTTAAGGGATCCTATGTGAATTTAGTTTTAGGAAATGGTAGTAGCGTTGGAAAGTAATTTTATTGTATTTTATAGACTAATTTATGAACTAATATGTATATATATATATTTTAATATAAGGTTTTATAAATTATAATATCCTTATTACATTATAAATTATGTTATTTAAGATAAACATGTAACTTGAAAACTGAATATTTATAAATCACCTAAAAATTACGGTATTTTAGAAAATTATGAAAGAGTAACCCTTGTAAAATTATTATATTCCTATTTCAAAAATTATATTCACTTTATAAAAGTAAATATTTATCACATTTAATTGAAAATTATAATATAATAATTATATTTTTATAATATATATTTTAATAAAGTTTATTAGAAATATGTTTGCATTTTTTAATCATGATATATATTTTAGTGAGTTATCATCTTTATATTTACATATATTACTCAGGCTATATATTATTTAGATCACATTTTATTATTTTTATCATAAGTTATTGTTCACAATAGTAATGATATTCTTCCAATTGTAACATTACTATTCAATCGATCGTGTTATCTCCTATAAATACCACTAGATTTTTTCGGTAAACATATAACAAAATTTAAACCAGGGTTATATATATTAAGTATATAAGATTTTTAGTATTTCTTTATCATTAGTTTCATTTTATATTTTTGGTCTTGGGGTGATGATTCTAGATTATTAGGGAGATCGATATTTTCCGATTTTATATTTTTTCCCAATAGTAATGTATTAAATTTTAATTCATTTCATAGTTTACTAATTTTTTAATATTTATTAATGACTTAATGTATCACTCGATTTTATATCTCTTATATGTATATAATATATATGTAAAATAATATTACACATATTAATTTATAAAAAAATGTCATTTAAAAATTATATGTCAATTCATAAACCATCTATAGAAATAATAAGGATAGAATCATTGGATCAAATTCCCAATAAATAATATGTGATTTCAAGGGATTTTTTCTTTTAGGAATACTAATATCATTAAAATATCATTAAAATATCATTTATTCATCCTCATGTAATATAACCATTCCATTTTTAAATCACTACTTTAAAATATAAAAACTTCCAAACTATTATGGAAAAATATTTCTTTTAAAATATCCACGGGAAAATATAAAGGATTATTTAAATCATTGAGTGGCCATTATGGCATGAAATTTCACTCATTTAATATAATCTAAAACAAAAATTATTCCATTTACACTTTGGTAAAAGTTCATTATTCATAAAATGAAAATATGTTAACATGTGATCCATTTCATAAGAAGTAAGACATGGATAATAATAACATTAAAAAATTATAGTTGAATTGTAAAACAAAATATTTAAATAATTTCATATTACATGTATTGGGAATACATGATTTTTCAGAAAATGATAGAAATACATTGAAACTTCATTAAAATCATATTTTGGCCTCTTGAGTAATCAATGTTAGAAAAAATTAAAAAAACATGTATTTTAATTAAATAACCACAGCGGAAAAAATTTCTAGATTTTTATGAGAGTTACATTATAGTATTTCCATAATATAACTTAACTATAATCAATCTAGATAAATATTTATATTTTAACATAAAACCCTTACTTCATTGGTAACGTATGAATGATAATTTTCATAAAATAGGGATACCTGGATGGATATGTAAAACCATATAATATTTATAAGAAACATGATAAGATAAATTACTAAGAAATATGTACCCCACAAAATA
The DNA here is from genome assembly GCA_963277665.1 of Viscum album. Classification (NCBI taxonomy): domain Eukaryota; kingdom Viridiplantae; phylum Streptophyta; class Magnoliopsida; order Santalales; family Viscaceae; genus Viscum; species Viscum album. The sequence continues at coordinate 540,932,854 of OY728123.1, forward strand.
TTCCAGTGGGTTATATTTAATGTGTCCTTATGAAATAAAATTGAGATCAACATCATTTACCTTAGGAATAAATTTCATTATGTGTATTAGAACCTTATAATGTTTGAAATAACTCCATTAGATATCCAATTTAGTGTTCAATTTTTGGTCGTTAGGGAATAATAGAACCTCTAAAATGTTTCTATGGGACTAGAGATGATAAAATTTTAAATTTGTTTCATGAATGGTGGCTCAATGTGATGTATGAACATAATGGTGGAGTGCCCTTAAATAACTGATTGAAAGGAAACCATTGGTATTTAAGAAAATTAAAAAATATTAATATAATTATAATATTTTCTTCCAAATGGTGTATAAATGGTTAAGGGATGATGTGTTGACCAAAAGTTTCCACATTTTTTCCTTTCAATATAGTTCTGATTTCATTTATAATTTTATAATATATTATTTTTCAAAAATATCATTATTTTGACTCTAGAATCTCCACATTTAATATTACTTAAAAGAAAAAAAATAAAAAGGAATAACTATAATTTAATACGTAAAAATGATACATCTATTTATTATTCAAATAAAAATTTAAAGGAACACATTATGTCACTAAAATAATAATAATTTCTATATTTTTGTTAAAAAATTTACTATTATTATGAGAAATACTTTATTTTTGATTCATAAGATTTTATTATCAGTTTATAATTAAAAAATATTATGAATAAATTTTCATCATGAATTTTTATTATTATTTCCAATATAGACACTTAGATTCATTCATAACTTACTTATTTCATATTAGGAAAAATATGAGATATTTAATAGTGTGATAAGACATTTTGAAACATTCTATTCTTTAGATACTATAAAGATCATTTGTATGGATAACTGTCCATTAAAACTACATTTAGAGACTAAGGTGATATATGTATAATTTACATCATCCAATATAAATTTGGATAAAAGATAATGGCCTTGTAACTTAGTTCTATCATTGATTAACTTGATTCATCCTTTATCAAGGTGATAAATTTTCCCACAGTTTCTCTTCATGTTGACCAAATATAAAAGTGTCATATTTAAAAAATATTAATAAAATTATTTCAAATATTTAATCCATTTTATCAAATTAAATAATTATAACTTGGCTCAATTAGTTTGAAAATATGTCTGAAAAATGTGAAAAAATACCTTTTTAGTAAAATAAATTTTTTTTAACATAAAATAATATTTATTCTTAACCCAGGGATAAAATAACAAGATATGAATGGTAAAAATATTTTATTTATTATATATTATATAAATTTCATTAAAACAAGTCACAAATATTTAGTAACTAAAAATATTTTGATAAAAATACATTGCTCACATAAAACAAATTATTCATGAAAATTGGATTTTACCTATAATTGTTTTTAATAAAGTCAAAAATTATCTTATTTTTGTGGAATTAATTGTATTATTTAAATTATTTTAAACGTAATTTTAACTTAAACTATATTTTTTTTAAAAATTAACCTTGCACATATTTCATTCAATTAAACTAATATTCATTTACTATTTATTAGAAAATAAATATTCTCTAAAAAATCTAAAATTAATTCCAAAATAATTTAAAATTATTTATTTCAGTAATTTATTTCATGTTATAAAATTATAAATCTAAAATTAATTGAAATTTATTATAATTTTTATTCAGAAAAACCAAATTTGGTTATTTTTTCTAAGAAAATTTATTTTTGAAGAATAAAATTCCTTTACGATAAATAATATTAATGTTTACTAAGAATATAAAAATATGTTTATGTTAAATATGAAATTATTAAATGTTTCGTACTTTATTTAATTCCACTCATACACTATAATTTAATGTATATCTTATAATTATCACAAATATTAATATTTTAATATTATATCATGGTTTGTTTAAATATGGTATTTCATGTAACACAAGATGAAAAACATTATATAAAATTGAATTAATTTCTATAATCTCAGTGTGTTACAAGTAGTGTCTGTAACATGAACAAAAATATGTCATAGGGATATCTTCCTTGATATCCTTTACAAGATAACATCATGACCAAAGAACCACCTTGGAGAAGTACTGGTCTCCCCATAGCTCATTGAATAAGTCATCAATTCAGGTTCTATGATAAATTTTCATTACCAAGAACTTTTTCAGCTAATGATAATCAATTATGAGGCCCATTGACCCATCCTCCTTGTAGAAACAGATAGTTTCACCTCATGATAATGAACATAGGTTTATAATTCCATTTTCAAAATTCACTTCTAATTTCATTTTCATTTCTTTAATATCAATAGTGGAAATTGTATTTGAAGTTAGGGATATATGTAAATCTCTTTGTATAATTTCGATCGAGGTATCAACCATAGTTGAAAGAGAAAGAAAGAATAATTCTTGGGAAGATATCACCACATTCAATTTTAATGGGAATGTCATTAGTATGATATTATTGGTAGTTTCAATCATTTGAGCTTGATATTATTTATCAAAAGTCAATTATATCCATACATGAGATGATGATACCAAATAAGCTTCATCCTCTTGCTTGAAAATTATAGAATCATATATAGATTTGTGAGATTAAAGATGATTTCATCAAGGGAGTTATTTTTTATTTCAATGTTCAATGACAGCTTATCGAGACCTAGAATTCTGTCAAGTTCCAATGAAGGTTTAATCATAGGGATCACAGAGAAATTCAGCATAAATAATTTGTTCTGGGAGGATTTATATTATTAGGATGAAATTATAAATCCATTTTCTATTTTCACAGGTAGTGCAACATCCATGTTTTGAGGTGGTCTAGAAAGAATTCTACTAAACTTTTGTTATATGAATGAATGTGTAGAAACAAGGATGATAAGCCATTATTTAACTCTTTGATTTTTGTTTTAATCATTTTACACTTCCAAACAAGCCTTATTGAAAAAAAATTTAAAATGAATTAATATAGAAAAAATAAAAATTTAAAACTAAATGGATAAAATATTTATTACATAAATTTTTTGACTAATAAATATCTAGGTTTCCATTTATTTTATGCATGGTCTCTTTCCTAACATATAATTTTATGGAATTTTTTCCACGCGTAATGGTTTGAAGGTATCGTTTAAATGTTCGCAAGAATATCCCATGATATTATCAAAATATATGTCCTAGAAGGCCTCCATTCCACAACACATGTGACGATTGGGTGAATTCCCATTTCAAACTTTTCAAGATTATTACCCATAAGTACAATTATACTAAATCCATATGTAGTTCTTCTATCTAGATGTGGTTTTTTTTCATGGAGACCGTTTAAAAATAATTTTACATAATTTATGGATTTCATGTCTGTTTAGTCCTATCCCTAATTGTTGACTATGATTTTCATATCCTAATCCCCAAAAATAAAATGACATTATACTAATACCAACTATGAAAAAATAAGATTAATATACATCAATTAATTATATATTATATAAATATAATCATTACATAATTATAGAACACTACGAGGAATTATGTACATAGCATATTAAATTTAATCATAGGCACCCAAATATTTTGTCAAAACTGAAAAACATTCCCTTATATTAGATCAACCATATAATAATGTATGAGATATCCTTGGTAGGTATATAAGGAAAAAGTTATACATAAAGCCCAATAATGAAATAATCAATGAATAATATGAAAAATTTAATATATGTTGATAATATGAATATTAATTTGATAGAATGGGGGTGAGAATAAGAAACATGAACATCATTGTGTGATATTAGATGAAACAATTAATGCAACGTATGAATGTGAAAACTGTTTCAAACATCACATTATAAAAATAAGTGAAGGATATCCTCAAATAAAGTGTAAAATAGTATTATTATGATAACCTAATTTGCTGTATACACATAATTTCAAGACACAAAATTATAACTGAATGCATTAATGGGATATATAATTCTGGTCCCACCCATCACATTCATATCATGTTCATTGATTTTTGTTCCATATAGGTCATAAAACATTATAAAACCATTTATAACCTGTATCCCCATGATTTAGGATTTATGGTTACACACACATATTTCCCTACCAATGAAGTATATTAAAAACATGGTGAATACCATTGAGGGGAACTTGTAACAGGTATTCACAACATAAATGCTTAGCATGGAAATTTTATGGATACTTTTGGTAGCATATTGGGTATACAAAAGGATTTAAGGATGTTGTAAGTCAAAGTCATATGTGGTATATAAATACATGAAAATAATAAGTACAATAATTTAAATTGTAAAAATACATTACATAATGGTCCATTTCAAAATAAAAGGGATTAGAAGAATGAATGTTCATGAAATTAAAAGAAGTGCATAAAGTCCCTTTCCATCAGAGGGTACCTCTAAAAGATTGGTAGGTTCTTCTTAAGAGATTGGTAATGGAATTGGAGGCCTTTGTAGTGGGACAATACATTATGTTCACACTGAATGGGTTTTTAGTGAAGGGATGTGGGATGATGGGTGAGTATTTATAGTAATATAGAGGATAACTGTTTTCTATTAATTTAATATCATATGTTTTGCAATATATCTAGTCAAATATTATAATCCAAAAACCATAACATTGGTCTGAACATGTTTTTAACAAAATTATAGTGTTTTTTTATATTTGATACATAATAAAATCAATTTTCTTAAAAAACATCTCTTGGTAATGTACATGTGAGTGATTTCTATAAATTATTGACTTCAAAACCACAAAATATTCTATTCTTTTTAAAGGATTGATTATTTGTTTCTAAGAATAATCTAATAACATACAAAAATATTTTAAAAATGAAAGGAAATTTTTTTCATGGATAGAATTTATATATTTTATTAGAATAATTTTGATATTCTATGATGTCATTATACATCAATATAAATAATAATTATATAATTTTTACAGAACAATTGACTATCTTCTAAATTTTAAAAAAAATCACCATATCTATTATTTAAATAATGATTAAAAATAATAATAAATTTATCAAAATTAATTTCCAAATATGGGAATTTCTAATTTAGAATCAGAATCCAAATTTAAAAAAATACAAGTTTTAAATATATTTAATACTTTGTGGTACTTACAAAAATTACATCAGAAAACTGTAAATTATATGAAAAACTATATTTAAATATTTATTTTGTAATAATAACATGTTATTAAATTATCATATATTTCAAATATGATCAAAATTAGTAAAAATTTTCATTAAATATATGTATATATATTTCTAAAACATATTTATAATTTTGATTTCTTCGTGTCAATTTTTTTTTATCAAACTCATTATATATTTATTTATAATTTAATATTAAAAATGTATAAATATAATACAATATTTATTAAAATAGAAAATATAAAAAATAATACTATTGGGGTATAGGTATATAAAAAATTATTACACTAACATACCCCCTAATGGTAATGTGTGCCATGATGGATCTTTTTTTTGTTGTACAAAAAACGTTGTTTTTTTCAATCCCGATAAGTGTAATCTTTTTCAATAATTTTTTTCGCAAGATTTAATTGTTGAATCTTAGAATTTATTTTTCATGAGAAAATAAAATTTATTCCATCTCCACAAGAATATCTGATAAATGGAATTTATAGTGCATGACCTTACTTGTTGAGGACATTGTTCTTTGAATAATTTAAAATGGAAATTATCATCACACTTAATAATAATTAATAATAATGGTAACCATAAAATATGAATAATTTCAACGGTTAATATTCTTAATGTTGTTTTAAATATGAAAATCTATATTTTAATGTGTTGAAAAATAGTCACTGATGTGGATATTTTTTTAATAAACATGTTACATGAAAAAATTAATTTATTCATTTAAAATTTAATTTCATTTAAAAATTTTGGGGTTATTAATTTCATTGAAATTCTATCACATGTACTATAAAATTACGTAAACCAGGTTTTGCTCTTAAATATACCAAATATTTTTTAAATTTCAACTAATACTTTCATTCGTCAATAACTATTATTCTTTAGTAACTTTTTGAACCATTTATTTGATAGTCATTTCATTAAAATGACAAAGATAATAATTGTTTTCTCCAGAGATCAGATAGTGAAATGGTTAGTTCTTATATTTATCATTTAAAATGTGATGATCAATGGTTATTCATATTCATGAACAAAATTCAAGAATAATAAATCTAATCCACGAAATACTAGGAGTGTAAGGAGTTATATTTCAATCAATATGTTTATAAAACACTTTATGATAAAATTTAAATAACATTCATTAACATACAATTAAAAATGATAAAATAATGGTGATTAATATTAGAAATAAAAAATACATGAAATGGTTCATTTTTTATTTTACTATTACCCTCAAATATAGATCAAATGATTCTTTAGTTTCAAAAAATAAGGTCTATGGAAAAAATTATCCACATGAATCATTTATAGGTACGAATAAATTCATAATATTAAAAATATGATGAAAATAGAATCTATAAAATCTCAATATTCTTATTTATTTTTCATATATATATATATAGTTTTAGGAAAAAATAAAATTATAAATAAAATGGAATAAATATAATAAAACAACCAACATGCTAAAAACATGGGTAGAATCCCATGAGAAAATTTCTTTAATGTAATATGAAAATGTTACAAGTGAGGAAGGATTATCCCAAGATCCCATCATTGTTGAAAATAAATGAATTTGATGGTAAATAAAATATATGATATGAATCCCACAACTAATTCCCCACCCAATCTTCAATGCCTCAAATGAATGATTTTTATGTATTATAGAGATCAATTCCCTTAACAAAATGTCTAAAAATGATAGTAGATATCTTTAAACATGTTCTCTTATCAAAAAATGGAATGTTGAAAAATTAAAGACTATTGAACTAGGTCATAGAGATAAAGTCCAAATGTTGTTCACGTAATCAACTCTTGAACTAAAATTATTTTATTTTTTCAATTATATCGAATCCTTAATATACAAAATGTTTTATTTTAGGGTGAAATAATAATTATAATGATTAAGTATTAAATTATAAATGGTGAATTATTGTTCTTTGACTATTTAAACCCAAGAATATAATTATATATTGATAAGTGTTTTTGGAAATTAAATTACTTGAAATCTTATTATTAATCATTTTTTTGGAATTTGATGTGACATCTATCTTGAATTTATTATCCCTATCTATAGGGCATATACAAATTTCAAAGATAGGAAAATCGAATTCTATATTTCAAATCTATAAAATATCATCAATCATGTCATGGTTTACAATAAACTCTATATAAATTTCATCCATTATTTGTGTTTAAATATATAGTCAATATATGTATTTAGATCCAATGATTTGTAAGAAAATAACTACTGAGGATATACTAATTTGGTATAAATATATGGATATTTTATTTCTAAGTAGTTTTCTAGTCATCACCAAGATATTTGGGATGATTTAAAATTAAAATTTGTTCCATAATTAATGATAATTATATAAATACCCTCTTTTATTTTCCAATAATGAGAGATAAGTAAAACATAGGGGATGTATTTTATTTAAGGGGTATAATCTTACATTGCATATTTTGGGATAGATTATCATTCCTTATGAAATGTATATATCAATCAAAAATATGATTTTCAATTCTATTAAACGATTTTAAAATGATTAAGAAGTATGTTATATAGAATATGAATAAAAATAAAAATATTATATTCACACATAATGGACAATTGGAAGAAAATTACATGATATAAATTATTTCATACCAGAGGCAATTTCATGCCATGGATGATTATATTCATTATATTTTCATAAATTTATACTTTACATTAAATAGAAATGAATAATATTATTACAATATAGAAATCTTATAGAGTACCTTCACACCAGAGAATAACTATTATTTGAAATAAACCAACAATTCAGAAAACATTATGAATTGATTTATCATTTTCCTATATCCTGAATAAAAACAATAAGAATGGAATTTATTAATTTATTAATTTTTAATAGAATGAATTTAAATGATGTAATGTATGTAATATATTTTTAATATGATATGTAAGGTGTATATTTTAATTTATTTCAACAGGAGTAAACATCTTTGATACAAAGAGTAAAGATATATAAAAAACATATATTAAAATTATAGAAATGTTAAAAAATATATGTTTTATATAAAAATAATTTCTTTGAAATAAGATAATTTTCTTGAATAGAATTATATTATTAATTTTTTTTGAAAAATAAAATTATTCAAAATAAATGTTTTTATAATGTATTTATTTTTTGAATCCTTATTAAATAATATAATGATAAAAATAATTGTATTGATTAAAATTAATTATTGTTGTATTATATAAATAACTTCTTTGAAATAATTAAAGAACATAAAAGAATTAAATGTTTATTATTTATCCCCAAAAGAACTATAAATTATTAATAATCATTATTTAATTATATAACATACATATTTATTCAAAAGAATAATTTATCCCTTTTGAGTAATTATTTTGTTAAATTTATTTTTGTAAATAAAATATATAAATTAATTAATAAATATAAAATTATTACTAATTTCATAAAAATATAAATTCATTAATTTATTATTATAAGTAGTTACTTTTCACCCAATTATTTTATACGTTTATTGTATTTTTTATCAAAAATTAAATTTATCTATATATAAAAATTTATTTAATAAATATATATACAATATAAATAAACTAATATACAATTAATTTTTATTAAAAGTAAATGTAATAATAATATCATCATTTTATACGAAAAAAATATTTGTTTATATCAAAGAATATATTTTCTCTATTTTTTTTTCTTATATTAAACATATTTTTTTTTATCAAATTCTATATTTGATTATAAAATAATGTATCTATTATTTGGAATCAGACTATGAATATTATTGAATATGATTAATTATAGATATTTTCATAAAAATAAGTCATAAACTCAAAATTAAGTTACCTTGGTAAACATAAAATGATGTAAATGGTTTTAACTATGGCTAATAACTAAAATATCATAAAAACATAAAATTTAATTGGTTTATAAGGGAACGATTAAAATCCCCTTGTACGTTATCTATTATATTTTTATTTGTGTCTATCTCCCATCTTAAAATGACAACCTTATACAATGAAAATGGTTATTTGAACAAATTCCACTCAAAAATTAGTTCTTAAATGATCTCTCCTTGAATCATTCCCAATAACTCCTCGCATAAATTTATACCATATATACTGACCCAATTTTCGCATCGTAATGTGTTCTTAATAATTTTATTGTTCATTTTTCCAAAGGGGAGGTTTAAATATGTTATATTGAAGGAACCTATTTTGAGAATGAGCACATTCATCAAAGAGGATAATGTGCCTACGTGGAATTCATGACTATATGAAAGGGTTTTACTATTTATATTTCCCTTCATTGAGTTATGATTTATATTCAACCATTTTATTTTAATTTTAAGGTGATTTTAATTCAGCATTAATTTATTTAAAGATACTTTTCAATAAATTAAATCGACATTAAAATACATCTCATTTTTTCTCACACAATATCCATTAAATAATATGTTACCTAACAAACATGCTTTATTTAAAGAAATCACATTGAAATATATATATTTTATTTATAAATTTTTATTTAATGAAATTGTTTGTTATTTTTTTTGGAAAAAACCGCATCCGTTGTTTAATCTTATGGTTATTTTATACATTTACATTTCATCTTACAATTTCACCTATGTTTTTTCAAAATATAATTTTAATGATTTTTCTATATGAAACCAAAAAATAAATCATCTTCTTGATAATGAATATTTCATCCTAATTTCATAATTGTTAAGTAAATTGTATTAAATTTTTATCCATTCATATATGAATTTTGATGGTCATTATCTACTATTTTTTATTTTATTTCAACGATATGAATAGAAAATATTTTTATACTTTTACTAATCTATTAATATTTATTTGATATCATTAAAAATCATAAATGTTATATTTTTAACACATTTCATTGAATTCGTTTTCAAGATATATTCTATTTATTTATTAAGGTGACTTAAATCTATGTTTTCCATTTTTTCAAAGTAATTTCTATTCACATTTTAATTAAAATAAAATATTTTAAAATAAATGTTTTAACAAATATAAAAAAATCGTTTTTTATAATTTAATTTTTATTCTATTAAAACAATTTTAATCATTTTATACATAATTTAATGTTTCATTTAATTTTATGATGACATTACCTAAAAATACAAACTATATTTTTCTCTAAATGGAATTTGACAACATATTTTGAAAATTCACTTTAAAGTTATTTTTTTTCTGAAATGTTAATTATCCAAACCCATATATTTATATTTTTAAAATCCAAATTATGGATATCTGTGAAGAAAAAATATAGTATAAATAAAACAAAACTCCATTTCAATGAAAACACCACATATTCTGAATACAACATCTATATAAAAATTTGGGATCCAAATCACTACACGGTTGGAACCATGAGGTGTGAACCTCTCCTAACAGACCACACATAAATCAAGGTGACATTGCATTACCAAAATAATGAAATTATTTCCTCATCACTAGAATAAGTCTATAGTCATCATCATCATCTACAACACCACAGGAATCAATATTTTCTCACATCTAAGTCCATCATTTTTCTTTTCATCAATCTCTATGACACATAATGAAAAAATTATGATTGATTGAACATTTAGTACCACTAAAAATCACCCCCAAAAAACTAGTATAAGAAAACCCATGTAAGGAATCAATAATGAAACCAGAAAACAATGACTTCAAGGATTAAACAACTTTAGAGACAAAAATCAGACTACTAAAAATAGTTGCACATAAAAAAATAACTATAAAAACCTAATTTAAAATAAAACTAAAACCACTATCATTTTTTAAAATGAATCACCTCATACTACACACCAATATAATAATACTTAAGGTATAATAAGTAAAAAATCAAAATTAATTTAATGAAGAATGTGGAACATGGTTAATTGTTGACTTCCTGAAAAACCACATATAAAAACAACCATAATAACCACTACACGAGACCAAAATGAGTAGGGGATATGGATTTCAAATCCAGATTAATGTTCAAAATAGGATGAGGCACCATCAGTAAACCACATCATTTTCAATAAAGTAAAACCATTACCTATAAAATCATAAAAATATAAAATGAAATCCTCTACCATAAAACCTATATTAATGAACTCTATAAAGAATTATATTACTAGAAAAACCAAAAAAATCCTTGTCAGATCAGGGGACACTCCTCCATATTAACTGACTATACCTCAATTAGCACCTCCCAAACTATATTGACCAAACTAAAATCTTGAGTAGGACAGTTATAAGATGGAATCAAAATATAAGATAAGATTATGAAATATGGAAGAAATCATCTAGTATATGAAACCACACATGATAAACATGAGATCCAATATACCAGGTCCTGAAGCACCTCATCAATAGAAACCATCCTATAAAGATTGTTAACAATAATAAAGAACAAGATAAATTAAATAAAGAAATGAAATATGGCAGATATAAACTTAGAATCAATTAGATATTTTATAAATGGGTCCATCATGATGAGGAATTAGTGGAAAATGTAGGAGAGGATATGGTTGTCATCTTTTTTCCATTGTGATATAATCACATTTCTGGTTAATATTGAAAAATGATATAATATTTATTCTTATATCAATTCCAAACTCATTTGTTATGAACTATTCCTTTGTTATGTTGATATAGAAAATAGTGACTGAATCATGTTTTGGCACTCTAAGGAATCAATTCTTATGAAATTTCAAAATCATTCTTTAATGACTCTTTATTTTTTATATTTGTTTTGTTTCATATGATTTAGGTACACTAAGTTCACAAAAATGGAATATGTTATCCTACCCACATGAATAAATTTTTTAACCTATGATATTTTATTGATATATATTATAAATAAACATTACTAAGGACCTGAGTTGGATACATTCATGGGTTTTCATTTCCAAGGTTTTGAAAAATTGTATAACATCTGATACATCAGTAAGGGTAGTCTTATATCATGAAGCTATAGATAAATGTCCACGATTTTATAATATATTGTTTTATGTTTCTAATATATAAATACAATAAACCTATAGGATTTGGGTATGATTTATTATATGTTTTAATATATATTATTTTAAAATGAGATTATTTTTATGAAGATTGTTCTTGAGATGTCTCACAACAACATCATCTTTGATTTTTTATTTTTTGATGGCTTAATTTATATATCATCCATTAAAAACTTATTCAATTTTTGTTACATTATTTTCCATTATAAAAAAATTATATTAAATTTATCACGATATAAATCATTTATATCCTATAATGTATAAATTTTATGATCAAGCATGATTGAGATGTTCCTCATCAAAATTTTGAAAATATTTAATTCTTCTAATTATCTTGAATACACAATGATTATTTTGATAATTTGTATAACTCTTTTGATGTATCTATAGATGGTTTAATTAGAATAAATACCATATCATCAAAGTTATTTCTTAATATTTTCAATTTCCATCCATAACATTTACATTCCCTTAAAATTTTATTTCAATTTTTAAAAAAATATTTAATCTCATTTGAAGCCTCATTACATTTGTTTAGGATTTATTTAATATGTAGAAAAGAATATAATTTAATACCTTTTCATATATCTTTATGATTCAATTATATGTAATTTAAACTAATTAATCATTATCAATCAATAGGAATCCCATTATATATAGATCAATAACATTCATGAAGAAAAAAAGGAATATAGGGAATCATCCTAATCCTCAATTACTAAATATTTTATATATCACAAGTTAAAAACCCTCTAATATTAATATAATATATATTTCCAATAGAGTAAATGATTTTATACTCCTCTAAAATCATAACATCATTGATACCGGTTGAAGATATCAGGAATAGGTTGTTTCACCGATATGAGGTGGGATTAGATTTGTTGTTATCATATTACAATTTATCCCAGAGAAATTTATCACAATGTCTAGTTAGAGATCAATCTCCTAAAATATAATTTCTATTCCTTACAAAATTAAAAAAATACCATAAGGGAAGAAATGATTTTAAGAGTTCTCTCATAAAGAGGATGATTGCAAACTTTTTATGATTTGGTTTGCATTGTGTTATAGTTTTTACACTAACATTAAATGTTATAACAAGTACTTTGAGAATGTATAATCCTAAAACCATTGGTGACTATTAAAACTTTTTAGTCTAGTATTATTTATATTGTTTCTCAATTATTGATAAACTCAATCATTTAACACATTGTATAAGATCACCAAATGAAATCCAGAGGGTCACAATATCTCCATATGGGATCTTCTTATTCAAATTCAAGGACATCATATTCTAGTATATGATCAGAAGAACTATATTTATTTTTTCTTTCTTCTAATTCATCCTTTTAGATATTGAAAAAATATCCTTAACCTATCCATAAATAACCCTAATAATTCAGAATATTCAATATTTTTTGATTTATCTCTATATTCTAGGAATACAAAATTATGGTCTTGATACCTCTATTCGATACAAATAAATATTCAATGAATTCATTACCAGATTATTTTCCCCATATTCGATACATATATATCTCTCAATAATAAATTATATAATCACCATTATCCATGTTATTCTTCTAATTATTTATATTATGAACCCCATGAAGATATTTCCATATTTATATATGGAAATCATCCTTTATTTATTATCCAATGATTATCACCGTGTGTAAGATGGTCAATAATATCAGGAAATTTTAATATTATTTAATCTTAATAAATAATATTCACATATTCACCAAATAAGAATCATGATAATTTTGTTATCCTAAAAAACATTAACATTAAATTTCGATATATTTAGGGGATTATCTATTTCATATTTACCATTTTTATTCCAACATGGAATATAATATAATTCCCTTGAAATAATGAATTTTTTAATTCTATAATCTCACTATAATTTATATTAACCCACATTGCATGATTCCACTATAAGTAAATAGATCCATCTCCATTTACTATTTTATCTATAGATTGCTTCACATAATGAACTTATTCTTCTCGAAAATAATATAATCATTTATCTTTAATCACAATCAAATTGAGTAACTATGGTTTTAATATTCATCTATTAAAATATTAATACTCTTATATATTAATTTTTTAAAAATGTGAAATTCTCTAAATATAATGGGTTTTTAATTTAATGAAGTAATTTTAATGAAAAAATGACCCTTCTAAATACAGGTAAAGATTATTTCCTTTATCAAATTTCTAATTCATAATATTATAATCTTATATATAATTTTATTAAAATTTAATATCTCACATCAATTGTGGAATTCGTTAATGTTTTTTAGATACAATTTTAACGACTATTACCTATCTACATTCTAATTTACACAACCAAAATTCTCAAAATTGTTTCAATTTTTTCATTATTCTATCTGAACTACTTTTTTGTATTCCAATGTCCAAAGTGGTAATTTAATTAAATTATAAAATTTATAATCGAACGTATGGATAACACTTTTTTATGAACATAACATACATCAATGTATTTAGTTATTTGGTAAATTCTTTTATTTTTCTCAAATGTAAATTTAACATATACTTAAGTTACAATTTTCATGAACATTCATTTGTCGAATTTATTTCATCTTACAATTTCAAAAAATAATCCAAAAAACATATTATATTCATTTAACACCATTCACACCTGTTTAATAACTTAAAAAAATTGGATAGTCATCCTAATATGTTCAGTAAACATCAATAAAGGAGAAAAAATATATTAATATTAAAAAGATTCTTTTGGGCTATGTAAACACCGGTTATATAACTATGGATTATGGTCCCATTATTTGGTACAAAAATAGAGTTTAGTTAATTTTAATAACATTGATTAAAACTATTTGGTGAATAAATTTGATTATTCTTAAATCGTTTTTGTATTGTACAAAATAATGTACATGTTTGTAATTAAAATTTACTTATATTAGAACTTATTATATAATGAGCGACACACTTCTAGATAATTACAATATATTTTATAATTTTACTAAATATATATATTATTTAGGAATATTATCTTAATTTGAAAAATAATAAATATCAAGATAATGGTTTAAATTATAGCAACCATGATAAAAAATAAAATTTATGGATGTTCTGGTTGGAAAATTCAAGAAGTAGTGACTCATATAACTCATGGTATGTAAAATTATGTTAATGATGTTTTTCACATGGTTTCTAAATTTCATTATTCTTTGAAAATTATGAAATGTATATTGATTTGAAATCTATAATTTTGAATTTCCAACAGCACAGTTGTAATTAAAATATTCAAATCTATTACAAAATATATATTGTATATGGAATTTGTTGTTAATAATTGTTCGAAAATGAATGATAATAAAAGTAATAAATTAGTTGAATTATTTAAAATCATTTATGTTGAATATGTTTTTTTATAATTTTTTTTATTTGTTTAAAATGGTAATGAATTTATTTATATTTATTATATTGGAAGGAAAACTATTATTATTGATATGGATGACTGATTTCTAAAAAGAGGATGGAAAGACTGTTGAATATTGTGTATGGAGTATTCAAGAAATATGATTCGTTTTGTTGATGATTAGATGTCCAGTAAAAATGTTTTAAGTATCAATAATGTGCATCTTTAATTATTTAGAATAAAACCTATTTATATTCTGGTATTTTAAAAATGATTTTATCTATCTGAAAAAGAAAATTCCTCTTATATATTACATAATTTTGGTGTATAAAAAATATAAATGATCTACATGTGTGATAAAGTGGATTAGTGAAGTAATAATTCACCATTCCATTCAACACCTCCTGATAAATTTTGATAAGTTATAGTGTTTTATGGAATTCATGGAGTTAAAAATTATGGGTGAGTTTTGTATACTTTTTAAAAGAAAAAATCATTATATGAGAGGCCCATAATGAAAATGATATGTTGGTATGTGTTTTGGTTGGGAAATATGTTTGTCCGAAATAGTTATTCA
This sequence comes from Viscum album, assembly GCA_963277665.1. Classification (NCBI taxonomy): domain Eukaryota; kingdom Viridiplantae; phylum Streptophyta; class Magnoliopsida; order Santalales; family Viscaceae; genus Viscum; species Viscum album. Next base: position 540,949,082 of record OY728123.1, read on the forward strand.
TTTACATGTTATGTTTGATATTATTTCATGTGATAGGAAGAATAAAGTAAAAATAAAGAGATGGTTATTGGGAAATGTGCAGATGGTTCATACCACACTATGCCAACAGGGAGTTTTGCAATAAAAAATCCAAATATAATATGGGTAGGGAAATAATTGGATTTATGGATTTCAACATTGTAGAGGTAGACATATGAAATTATGGATGACTAGAAAATGTTGAATTGACATGAAATTTATTCATTTTGAATTTAAAATACAATGGTGGTGAAGGATAAAGAGAAAAACAAAAGATATAGTGACCACACAAATATTGGTGCCATTTTGGTGTAACAAAATTAGTCTATAAATAGATTATACAAAAAACTAGTGTTTCGAATGTAATTTGGGTAACTATAAAAGACCAAATCACCTCTGTGATAGTTATTAATATATGGTTTCAAAAGGTGAATTTCAATATAGTAGTCTGATAATTGATTCATTCATTTTATGTTCTTCACTAAATGGTATTTTGGGAAGGTGAACACCATGGATTTTAAAAACCTAGATATTATTTCAATATTTTAAGGTTTATAGACTCTAAAACTACGTGGATGATTTGGTTTGAAAATCCATAAACGAAATTGAGTCCAATGGTGATTATTTGATAGAACATGATAAAATGGTAATTTTATTGGAATTTGAACTTTTATATTTAATTTTTCTTTTAATTGTGAATATGAAATTAAAAATTATTATGATATACTATAATAATCTATTAATATCTTAGAATATAAAAGAATAAAATATAGATAATATATATGGAGAGGATAGTTTAGGAAAAAATTTCTCTTAAGGAGTGTGAAATAAATTTATGATCATGGGCCTTAAAGAAAATTAAAAATAAAGATATTTGTTTATAAATAATATATTTCTAAATATCATATATGAAAATTACTATACAAATAATTATAGGTCATATATAAAGGATCTAACTATTTTTTATAAGTTTTTTTAATATGAATTGGTTTTATGAATATATTTCAAGATCATATTCATCATATATAATGGATGAAATATTTTCATTGTTCTAAGGAGGGAATATCATTTGGGAAAATAGTACCTATAATGAAATAATTATATGAACTTTTGATGTTGATTGAATGTTTATAAAATTATACACACACATCACATATCATAAGGAGGTGATTATATTATACAGTGGAAATTATACTATCACTTAAATACAATTAGTGTATCTATATATTAAATTAATGAATCAATTTATATTAAAACTACATGATGTAGATTGAGTTACCTTCATGACATTAATCTCAGAAGAGAGTAAAAATATATACAAACAAATACCTTCGCTAATGTAGTGAATAAAGGAGAATAATAGGTAGGGATCCTTAGGTAGCAACGATATTTCCATAAAATATTTACAGGCAATGAGCCTTGGGAGGCTATGGGTATGATCCTGAGATTTTAATAAGGAAACCCCATGTTTGATCACGTACATGATTCGCCACATCGATTTTAAATGAAGAACTAAATATTATTATTTAAATTAATTTGTACGACATTATATTTTATGGTATAAACTACATTATTAAATTATACAAAATATGGTTTACAAATTTATATATAAATAATTTTTTGGTGACCAAAACAATTATAAATGAAAATATTCCCTTTTGAAGATAAAATGATATATTTTTCTGAAAAAATAATTTAGCTCAAAATTATTTGTTTTATACATGTAAAATTATTAAAAAAACTCTTTTTGGATTATATTATTGATATATATATATATATATAATATTCAATATATTTTTAAAAATTTCTCATAATTTTTTATAGACATGATAAATCAATTGTTATTTCTTCTATCATAATTTTTTTATCATAGTTTTTTATAGACGTTATTTCTTATATAGGCACTTATGTCACATTTTGATGGCCCAATTGGACTAAAACTAAATTTTTACAATTTAATAAATTTAATACGGAAAATTTAACTTCATTTTTAAAATTTTAATTTCATAATTTTCATATATAATTTTTATTATAGTTTTCTAAAAAATTTGATGTTTCTATAAAATTTAAAAAATAACAATTTTTTTATAAATTCTATTTTCATATAATGAGTTAAAATTTTTATAATTATATTAGTTCCAACATATAATTTTATCACTTTTATTTTATGTAATAAAATCAAATTTTTTTAAGTATATTAATACTTGAATTTAGTAAAAATATATCAAAATGGAAAATTTTTATTAGAAACTATTTTTCCATGCGCTTAGTCAGTTAAATATTAAAATAAAAGATTCTAACTTTTTTTTAATTTTGAAAAAATTATTCCATATTTGTAATCATAATGTACCACTTTAAATCATAGTCCTCCTTTAATTTTGTAAAATATTAATATTAATTTTTGTAATTTTTATTACCATAGATAGGGGAAAATCATGTAATTTTCGGTATATATAATATGATAATGATCAAATAATAGATGTAAAAACATTTCCCAATTTTATTTCATAATTTTTATGAATCCATTAACAACCATGGTTCTAATTTTAGTTATTTAATGGACACATTTACCTGATAATGACTTTGATATTTTTTAAATAATCAAAATCACAAAATATCTATTTCTTTTTCTTAAACATATATTATGTTTCTCCATGGGGATATAGGTTGGTTATGAATGATTCTTAATGTCCATGTGGTAATTAATAAAATTATTTTCATTATATAAATTTATTTATGAATTTAAGGGATTTTTGGATGAGGTTATTATATTTATAATTATTTTTTATGAAATAAAAGATGTCACATTCCTATTTTTTTAATAACTATAATAGACTTAATGTGGATTTATTAAAAATATATATTAATTTATATATTTTATTTGGAAATATAATATAACTTTCTACAGTGAAGTCTTTTATTTTTAATTAAAGTAAAAAAATAATTACCACAAATAATTATATAACGACGATTGAGCAATTATTATATTAAGGAAATAAATAAATAAATGATATTAAAAAGTTATAATATATATAATTTTCATTAATTATGTCTATCAACTGAATTTTTATATTATTATGATTTATTAGTGATTAAATTATTGTTTTTATTCAATGTTTTATTTTTAACTTTTTTTATTAATGTAAATGTAATAGAAAATGTCAAAATTTATAGTAATGTTATTTTTTCTAAATAATAGAATTTAAAATTATCAATAAATAATAAAAAATATTTAAAAATAAAATGTAATAATAATTATGTGTAATATGAAATAAATTATTGTTTTATTGTTCAATTTATATAAGATAATTTAAAATTTCCAACGTTTATAAATAGATAAATTATTACAATAATAAAAATTAAAATAGGTAAAAAAAAGTTAATCAGAATGATAATGTTAAAAATAAAACCAAAACTAGTTTAAATATTTTCTTATGTTGAGATTAAAAAGATATATAATATTATATTTGTATAAATTTCCATTTATTGGTAGTTTTCTGGAAATTTAATGTTTTATAATTTAATATTCTGGAAATTTTGAAAAGATCCCCACACCTATATTATAAAAGGAGACAACTCGCTTCAATTATTTCACCAAATTGAACATTCAATATCCACCAAAATAAATCTATTTGTCCTCTAAAAATAATTTTTTAATTTCATGAGGATTAAGTACATTCAAAATACCAACCCTAAATCCCTTAAGATGAGAATAATGGAAGTCCTCCTATGAAGATGTATTCATCTTTATTGACCATTTCTCGATTATTTCTACTTCCACATCATCTTCATTTGAATTTTCCATGATAACATAATAACTATGGTGTCATATATATTCTCATATTTTACTATGATAATGGGAATACCATATTTCCCATTTTATTATCATATAAAAAAACATTGTGTGTGAATACTTATGACATAAAGACTCCGCGCGATGGTGCGATTGTTTTCATCACCGCATTACTTGGAAGGTTATAATGATGGAGATAATTGATATATATATATATATATTATATGTTTTAAATTATAAAAAATATGTAAATTAAGTATATCATCCAATTATTTATCTTTTCACCCATTAATGGAATTATATCGTCTATCATGTGTGCTTATTACCTACCGTATCCATGATGTGATGTGATTCATTTTAGTTATTCTACATTCATGAATTCATATAAAATTGTATTAGGTTTTTATGAGTTATATTCAAAATATTAACATAATTATTTAAATTATAGATTAATATACATTGAAAAATAATTATGAGATTCCAAACATATTGAACATGTGAGAATAAGGAAATCAACAACATGAAATATGGGAAATAATTAATTAATACCAACAAATGGTTTATAAGATATTACAACATGATCATATATGATTTCATAATTATGAATATATTTATTAAATAAATTCATAACATTCATTATAAAAATACATTAGATATTTTAACCCATTTGAAGGAATTCATTCTTGAGGTTAGAGACTCTTTAACTCAAATATCCATTTAAATATTTTTATTATTTTTGTAATTATTTCAATTTGGTATCCATTATTTCAAAATTGTTTTTATGAATATAATTACATGTAAATTATTTTCATAAAGGGTAATTTTCAATTTTTTTTAAAAAAACTAATTTTTTATGGATTTATAAAATGTGCATTCATTTAAAACTCCTCTATTAAATTTATTATTCCAATTAATTTTACAAAATATTAAATGAATTTTTTTTGAAATATAGGACATTAATAACATTCAATCACTCTTGACTCTTTCAGATTTGGATGTTATGGTTGTGGCCCCAATAGGGGATTTGGACCACTTATGTCATTTGAGAGATTAATTGGTGTGAAATCACTAGTGTAAGTTCTAACATCTTCGATGGTCTCCAACAAGATTGTTTGTGGATCTAAAAATAAAAAAATGGATCTCATATCCCTACTTAATGTGCCTAAATTTTGAAGGCATGTTCTCATTAGATTATTTGGATATTTACACTTTGAGAACTCACATTGGTTTGGAGGATGTGAAATAAGTATCAAATCACATTTTTATGGGAAATAATTCTTATTCTGGTAATCAAATATATAATTAATCCATGTTCATATGATTATGAATCCTCATTTTTTTCCAAATAATTTTTCCACATCATATTATTGAGGTACAAATTAATCAGGATTACAAATGAATTTGGTATCATATATAGGTGTATGAGTTTCACCATTAATAGAAGGATCTATTGGTAATTAAGGATCTCCACCAATGATACCATTTTGGGGAAAAATTAGAGATGATTTGATCTTTCTCAAAGAAAATTATATTTTGGATCCATAAGGGATGGAGATCGTGAGTTTATCGACACCCATGGGGATGGGAGCAATTTTAGGTCGGGATGGAGGCCATAATATGAGATTCGTAGGTAAGAATATGAGAGGAATTATAACCCACATAGTTTAGTGTCATTTTACTAGAAACATCACCTTTTATTGTCATGTACATGGAAACATCCATTCTATTTAATGTTTTATGACAAGGTCATAAAGGTGGAAGGTATCATAGTAAAGGACGGTGTAGGACATAAGCTAAGGGAACCTAATATTCCCATAAGAGATATGGTCTCCTCGGATGATAGGATCTTACCATGTATGTGGCCCAAAAACATTATGGGGATTTGGGTGTGGGTTTGGATCTCCATGAGGCATTCTACATATCCCAAATAGTTAGGAATCAATTACCCCTTAGTTTGTATGGGTTTGGACATACAATCTAGAGGAGGCCCAAAAATGGGGCATGATCATAGTCTACCAAAGGGATATTCTAATTTGAGGATATTTTATTTGGGCTTAAAAAATCTATGATACACATCTTCTTTATTGAAATTTGGACTTACAAAAACGAATAAGGCCCATTAAGGGTGAAATTAATTTGACTGGGGATTACACCTTCTAGGAGGACCATACATTCAGATGATGTAGATTTCATGATATACACCCACCTCTAATCCCAAATGAGTACTACTTGGTATGAGAAACAAGTTGAGGATGTGGAATTTAAGATCACATGTCCCAGCACATCTACTGATAGATGGTACCATAACCAAAAGGTATAGAGAGAAAAGGATTCGGCTATTCCTATCACCACTTTTATTTTCATACCCTGGATAGGCAGATTGACTTTTCCATATATGTCCTGAGCGGAGGTAGAGAGGAGCATAGATGAAACCTCCTACAAGGAAGTATATTGGATTATCTAAATTAGAGATACCCATGATGTTCAATTTTTTTTTGGGGGGGGGGGGGGTAGGTGTGATATCATTCCTTGTTAAAGGGAAATTCAATTCTGATCCCCTATGTTCATGCCTGAAATGGGGAGGTATCTGTGAGTATCCCATGGACTATCTCTATGTTACAATGGGATTGTAAACTTATGGAAATTCTCGGGATCGTTCCAACTGTGGGGATAATCAACATGGATCTGATTACCATGTTTATGTCAACACAAAAGGGTGAAATGTTGTTCAAGGTGGTTTTATCATATGTGTTTGGAGGATTCAGAAGAGGAATTTATGTGGCACCATTGTACTAGTTTGTGGAGAAGTCAACACAACAGGTTATGACGTGACAGAAGGGAATGGTTGGGGGTTGGAAGATGGAATTCCTTGGGGCACCCCTTTCACATGTCAGGTCATCACATATAATGGGGGATTATCTGTAAAGTAAAATCAAATGTGGGAAGGGGGTTGTCTTTTAACAATGGTGGTGCTCAGACCTATGTCGAGTCCAAATTGAATTCAGCTATGTTGGATTGGGTCCCATCCATGTAGTGTGGTCCTGTATGGGGTCGACTTCCTCCAACATTAGGGTCTGTTATGCACGTAAAACAACATCCCACATAGAGAATTACTACATGGGCTTGGGTTCTATCTGCATATCATAATGCTTTATGGGGTGGTTGGTCAGAAAGGGAGCATTGGTTTGATGCCTCCTGAGGATTATACAAATAAGGGATTCATGGATCACAAATTACCAATATCAATTTATAGTTCTTCTTAAAACAATGATGCATGGTTTTACAAGTGAGGAAATGTTACGTGAGTCTATATTTCTTGTATCTCTATGTATTCTTAAACCACTTATCCTTGAATCCTTAAAATTATGATTTTCTTCTTGGCTCCCCAAATGATATATTTATAGTGAAGACAGATACTAGGTACTAGTGTCACCAGTTCCATATAATGAGGTCGTGAACCACCTTTTTCAGAATTCCATGTCCTTTACCCATCCTACGGATGACGTGGTCATTGGAGGCCTATAGTGTTGTGGTTCACAGGGGAGAAAATCAATATCTCAACCTTGAGAATCAATTTTTTTCATTTGTGGGGTGATCTCTACTTCACCTTTCACACAGAATGTTTGATTCCATAGAAAATGTATAACTTGGGGTGAATATTTCTTCTTTAATACAATGAAGGACAGTGTTCATGGAGCTAGTGCTACTATCTGTCTCACAAAAAACATTTTTTTCAACAACGAAATTGTGAACAGAAATCACCATGTGGATCGGTGATCCGAGGCAAATGTATCCCTTTGGGGTTTTTATTTTTCTTTGTTTATATTTCTCCATTTAATATTTTTCCTTTAATTCTTTCACTAATATAATTTCAATAATTTTATTAATTTATTAAATCATTCCCACACTCATTATATTCCTTCAAGAACCAAAAAATTCCCACTATCGTAATGGCATATGATTAGGATGATGTCAAGGATATTTCTATGTAGAAATTATTATTGACAAAAGTTGGTTTGATGTGTGTGGGTATACCCATAATAGGGGACCGCTCCTATAAAAAGGGGAAAACATAATTTTTCACTACTATTTTTTTCAATGAAAAGGTGTTATATGAATCCCTCTAACTCAGTTGATCCCATGTACTATATAACATTCATGGAAACATCCATCCACAAACTGAACATTGAATTTGAAAATTGACCTTTGTATCTAAAAAATGTGAGTTTGGATTTTGGCATAGTTAGAGTCAGCGTGAAACATGCCTTTTCTATAAACTAATGGTTCGGTACCCAATGCTTTGCAGAATAATTCCACACAAGTCTTCTGTGAACTCTCAGTTCATGGGTTGTATTTCATACAGTCCATTCGTATGCATGTCCTTCAATAGGAAAAAATTTATCAACATTGTTTCAATTTTTTTCATGATATTCCATTTATTATAATTTATCTCTATTTCTTGAATGGACTTTTGGATCATGAATAAGATGTATTTGATTTCTCCTTTAATTAATGCAGCTAGAATAAGGGATTCTATGGATGACAATGTTGCAAATGGTCATTGGTCCCCAATTATCCCTCAAGAGTGTATTATGAATTGTCTTCTTTCTCTAGATATCATCACAAACCCATTATTTAGTTACCTTCCTATTATAAATTTATAATACAAGATGTTTCCCCTATATTGATGGTTGATCGGAACACAACTATCGCTCAGCTTCAGATGTCCATGGGACGTGATAGACACTTTATATATTATATTGGGAAATCAAATCTGAATTAGGTAGAAAGGAAATATTCATCTTGAATGGATCCATGTGCAATCATATTAACCATCGTAATTGGAATATATCATTGGAATGAATTTTTTATGACTGCATATACACTTCCAACCATTTGTAGAATGATCCTAGTCGATGGTGGTACACCTAATTTGATTTGTGGCCAAGAAGGTTCTTTTTCATTGAGTGGTAATGTGTATTCAATGTTTAGGAGAACAGTGTGGAAGTCCCTAAGGCATTGGATGTCGTCAACCTATACCAAGTGTTATGGGTCTTACAATTCACCATTTCTTCATCAAGAGAGACACTTCCTATTCTTATTAGTCACTAATGATCAAGAACCATCATAATTAACTATTCCAACCGTGAAGTGGGGATCCGTTTGTGGGATATCTACAAGATAGTGGGAATCCCACAATCAAAAAATTTATGATGAATTTTTACTAATGACTAGTACATAGGTGAATGTTAAACATGTATTAATATTGGAGAGGGGAATTATTGATCATGGTGGATATACTACTTGGTCAGCCACATCAAGCAGGACACTTATTACATTATAGGATTGGATAGAAATATTCTTCTATGTCAACAGGCCAGGCCCAAGAGTTCATTGTAACCGAGCCAATCCTACCCAACTATCATGGCTCATTCATGGTTCATTATGTGGTACCTCAAGGTGGGATGATACACCACATAGGGTTATTTATTACAAAAAGATTTATCTCCTACACTCATGTTGGAATATTTCATTTCCATCTTCTTAAGCAGGTGAATCTTCCCTTCCCATAGTGTTTATACTGATGTTCGGTTATTCAATTTAATGATGGAAGCCACGTTTGAAGAGGGAAAAGCTGTTAATTTATCTATCACCACCCTTACCAAAATTTATGATATATGGGGGTATAAAAAGGATGGTACCCCTCCACAAATTCTTAGCTGGACATTTAAATATTTAATAGTGGGATTGCATTGAATTTCCACTGATATAGGTATCAATATACCAAAATTGTTACCCCTTATACCTTCTTCCTGACATTACCTAATTATATCTTTGTCCATCCAAATTCCTCGGGTGTTGACACTATGATTAAATTGTTTTTTTCACATTTTTACATTACAACCACCTATGATCCTCTGGGTGTGATGGTGTATTATAGGAATGATCCATTAGATTAAGTTTCTTAAATTATTATGCTATGGGTTGGAATATTTACCTCCCATATTGACAGAGTAGCCATCATTGATCCATTCACTCTATATAGGTTCATCATGAAATTTGGTTCCCTACAACAAGTCACACTACTCCCACTCAACTAGGTCAAGAGGGAATCTCATCTCGTAATTCATCACCAACTATTGTAGATGATGATGTGGGATGAATCTGGCATGAAAGACCTTATTTTTCCCATAGTAGAATCCACTCACATATCATTAGAGTATGCCCAAATATCGGTGACCTGTTACTCTAACAGAATTATGGCCAGACTAGCTCGACGTTGTAATGACCCTTGGTTGCTTCAAATCCTATAACAAATGTAGTAACCCCCCTATTCCAGATTTGAGGAGTCAATACTTCCCCATACACAATATTTCTGAGGGGAGTACATTCTTGCGCCAAATATCTATATAGAGAAATTCAGAACCCATAATTTTGGTAGACCATTTTAGCGGCCCTACTGAGGGTCGCCCCAACAGAACATCACCGAGAATTCGTAAAGTTGTGCGCATTCCACCACAACTGGCTTCTGGTGGTGAGTCATCTATTGGGATGGAAAATATACCTACCGTGGCATCACAACTTTGAGTGATTCCTTTGGATACATTGCTGCATTCAGATTATGTCCCTATGACAGCACCATAGCATAACCAGACTCAAGATGCTATTCGAGGTCACTATGTTATGTGGGAATGGGAATGACATCAAATTTGTACTGTTGTCACTAAAAATCCTTTGGTATAACATACTGTGTAGGTGGGATATCTTGGATGACTATTTACTGGTTTGGGATCTTGCGGATTTAAATATTGGCATCTACACTTTCTTATATATCAAATTATGAAATATTGATAGAACTTATAATCTCGCAATTAAAAACATTCTAAATTAAACACCTCCCATCATAATTAAAAGGCATTTTAGGATATTACCATAGGGTTTCATCACATTTTGAATGAGGAGTAATATTCTTATGACCATGTGATGGTGAAAATGAGGAATTATAGGAGATTTTAGCTCACATTTCAAGGTTGAAGGCCATACTATGATCAAAAACATCAAATCATTAAAATATCGGGAATATCAGTAAGGATCTAAATGACAATTTTAGATATATATTCCAAATAGATGAGGTTGAGGCTAAAAAAATAAAGTATTTGGAGTGGGAGATTGATGTTCCAAATCAAATACTGGTCGATTTGCTTACTAGAGCGAGTCAGGCTCCATTGTAACCATTTTGTTGGTATGATGCATTTTTTCATCCATTTTTATAAATAGAATTATACATATAATCCAATGAATGTATTATCTTTTAACTTTATGGAATGAAATACAATTTCTTCACTCTATGGATTTACCTTTATCTTCTCCTACTTTGATAATCTTCACTTGATATCAATTTGAATCACGATCCAGAGTTATTAAACTGAAATAATCAAATCATGCTCTAATTTTTTTCCAGATCCATGCGACATAGTGAGTTTTACTTGACTATTTATAAGGTCGCATTAATGACTCAACAAGCATTATGGGTTTTTCTATTACAACCCTAATATTTTCCTAATCCTTTTATGATGTGGTGTTATAGGGTATAACATGACTTTCACTTAGGATTCCCCTTACGGTATTTTGACCTAACATGATTTTTATCTCTTTTCGTGTTTTGGTAACTCTATATTTTTTCCTCATCCATATAAAGTGTAGGTTTTGGTGAGCTTGTACTTGACTTTTCATAGGTTTCCCATTATGGATTTTTATTCTGGTGGGTCTTGTGTCTCTTGGCATGGGTAGTTTAAAGTCATGAAAACCAGACTATCATTACTGATGTTTTAGCTTCATCCTCGTTTTCCATAATTTATGGGATAGGGTCCCAATTATGAATCATTGACCAATGATGTCCCAATACTTTTTCAGTCATGAATATGGCATTTTTCATCACCCTAGGTCTATGTTTTTTTGATGTAGGATCCAGTATGTGGAATGTGATCCATGATTCATACTAAAGTAGGAACATCATCTCATGAGGTCAATTTTTTTATTGTTTGATAGTCCGTTTTTGTGGGAAATATATTTATATCAATCGATGAATTGTGCACATAGTCAAGAAGAGGTATTCTCATGACACAGAATTTCCCATTCTGAGGACCATCCAGATTTTATAGGATATTATATTCCTTACGAACATGAGGGGTGGCTTGTCCAAAATGGGGTGCCTGGAAATGATGAAGGTACTCAAGTGAACCACAATCATGAATTGAGGCACCTCCAACCATAATTTGTCTTGTGTAATGAATTGTTGAAGCATGTTCATGTTTAACTCCATGTAACCAAGGCATGTGTGGGTTACCAAGTCGTTTTTGATCAAGCGAGGGGAAACTGCTCACCCTTTCCCTTGTAGTATGACTAGAAATGTTCTAACATATTCAAGAATGAAAGGAGGAGAAGATTTGAGCTATAAACCAGGGGTTTCGAATCCAAGGAATGGTATTGGTAATGGAATCACATAGGGATTGAAGAGGTATGAAATGCCTCTCATGATTATGAATTTGGATTTATTTGACATGTCTTTTATGGGTGAAAAATATGAATATCTTCAAGGGAATTGTGTGAAGTGTCTTGAAATGGTATCCTCAAGACACTAAGTATCTATTTTCGATTTTTGTGGAAGGTTATGTGGATTAAAATGTTTCCAATCATATAGTGTTATTCATGAATGGGAGGTGCATAAACCTAAAAGTGCCTTGCAAGTCAGGATTTCATGGTTAAAATGATTTTTATTTTTCCCTATTATGGTTAGGGGAGGTTCCCTTACACATGATAGACCAATGTATATCGATAGAACATTGGCCATGTAGTTTTATATCTTTTGTTAAGGACATACCTTATATTTCCCCAAGCAGATCTAGCCCAGGAATTAGAATGTGGAATTGCTTGATTACGAACTCACTAGTGGGGAAAATCACATAATGGACTCCACCATGATGATTTATTTCATTCATGGAAGTATGAGGAAAACCAATTTTATAATTCATGAATCCCCTTCTATAGATTTGGATTGTACACAGTAATGGTGGTGATATTTAGGTTTCCTAGCAAAACCCGAACTATGATGTAACTATGTGATTTTTCATCCCTTATTAATGTGGGATTATCCAAAAATAGGAATTTAATTAAAAACATGCTTCATGAGTCTTATCCACACCTAGAGTAGGTGAATTTATAATTTTTGGGTGGCTAGACCAAGATGTGAGGATTTCAGTCATTGCTTCCAACTTCAACCACCTTTGGCATTGTTGATATCTGCAGTTTAATATTATATTTTTAGGATGATGGGGTCGTTGTATAGTGTAATGTTGTAGGGAATAAATTATATGGACATGAGGAGTAACATGATGGAAAATAGAGCCAGAATATTCTAGTATGCTCTTGGAATAAAGGGTGAGGCCGCTATAAACTGTGATCCAAGAGATTCTCATATTAGAACGAATGATGTGGGGTATATAATCGATTAGTGCATTTGCAGGATTGGAAATACTCTTATTTTGGAAAATTTTTTCCTACATGAGAATCCTTTTTTGTGGGAAAAAATGCAGAAAAGCTAGGGAATTTTGTATACAGTCAAGTAGGGGAATTATCATGACAAGGACCTTCCCTTTATGATGACCATGGAGGTTTATGGATATCTTATTTTCCCAAGGTGTAGAGTCATGGGAATGGAAGTTATGTGTATGGATAGATAAGAGAAACCTAAAAAATAAAATCAGTGATGATGTATGGATCTCCCCCACAATGATCAGGCTCATATGTAGGGGCATTTTGATTTCATGGAATAATCATGATGTTTAATCCAAATTTGACAACTTCTACATGGATCATTTTTCATGCATAGAAGATAGGGGAATGTTTTTTCATTTATGTATGTGCCAATGGTATAAGGTTAATATGTCACTATGTATCTCATCCGGATTAGAATCATTCCAGACATAGTTATGAAGATCCCATGTCACATAACGTCATACAATTAAGACAAAGGTGAACTGATGTAAATGTGTGGGGATGTTGTGTCTGGGACCGAATAAAGAGACTTAGTCATTGTTACATATCTCAATAGTATGATTATGATTCTAAATGTTCTTTTCAATGGATTGTCTTTCACAGGGCTTTTCCATTCTCAAGGAGGGAGTATCTAATGCCTGTTTGTTTTGAAGGGTCTGGACCTGATTTATGACACCCTAGAATCACTATGTATACATTCAGGGTAAGAATAATGTTTTACATAATTATTCGGAGGGGATTTTCCACATATCTTTGAACTATATGAGATGGATGGAATTTTTTCCATTACTCACATCTAATCCCAGTAGATAGGTTCAAGGAGTCACAATGTATCACATTAGGATGAGAATCATGCCATACATTGTTCTTGTAAATCCTCCCATGAAGTTATAGCCCATGCAAGGGAAATGGAAATATTTACTTCCGGGGGGGATGAACTAGGACATAATAATCTAGGTATCACTACATATACTATATATACAGGAATCCATCCATACATAGTTCTTGGAGTTCCATGAATTTTAATGTAATGTGGTGAGTACATGTGTTATTCTATTTATGGTATTGAATTTATGACCCCATGGACCTATTTCATACTTTTATGCCTTGAATTTTAGGATAGGCATGGGTATCTAGAATATAGAGATAGTTGGGTGTATGAAATGTGTGATTTTTATCATGGTGTGGCTAGAGAAGGATATAGAATTAGAGCATCACTATATATCTTGTATGTACCATAATCAAACCGAACATAGTTATATAAAGAAAAAAACCCACGTTGGTCATGTCCATTCAAAATGATGAATGAATTTTTTTAGGGTGGTGTTTGTTGGGCTTTAAAAATGGAGTTTAGGAATCACTACATTTCCCATATAAATGATAATAAATCATTATGTAGTTATAAATGGACCTTGCGGTTTAAAAACATGTTGTGCAGATGAAGGATGTTGCTCATTTTAATGTCTTTCAACCATGGTCTGTTTGTTGAATTTAACCTTAGGTTTCTAGAACAAATGAATCATGCTGATTAATGTCATATAAAAAATATTTTTTTTCATTCAGTTTACATATTGTGATTGTGATTAACTCTATATTGTTTAGCATCATGTGGAAAGCGCGACTTTTTCTATTGGCTAAATTAAATATTTCTTCAGGAGCATTTATATGGGAGACACTGTGATTATATGGACATCCATTAAAATCATAAAATATGATCCATTAGAGTATAATATATGTATTACATATGGTCATTCCCATTTTGGTTCTATATTCAGAGGTTTCTTTCATGTTATCATTGGAGTTCTGAGGACAAACATAATTTCTCCATTGAAGAAGGACATGAGGCACACCTTTTTGTTGAAGGCATATGCAATCCAATTTTGGTAAATTTCCAAATAGTGCATGGTTTTCATTCTATTCATAGAGAGATATTCTTATTCATCATGTCTCTTTTGAGATTTTTCATCTGTGGATAATTAATCCCAAATGGAAACACAATGTCTGGGTAATTGACCTTCAATTGGTTGGGCCACTTCTATCTTGGGAAAAAATGAATACGGGTTTTCCGGAGTAGCAGTTCATGAGATAGTTTCCTAAGCCCATAAATCATGAAGAATATACTCTGACCACAAATTCTTATCCATATATTCAATTTGTTGGATTATATTGGATATAGTATTATTGAAGGCATCTATCTATCTGTTAACAACTTCATGATAGTAGGATGAACGCATGGTTGTGATAGAAAATTCATGGTATAACCAATCCATCTAGGTTGAATATAAGATGGTTCCATTTTCCATTAGTATATGTGAGGGACCGTAATTTTGTTGATTATGTTGGCCTTCACAGTGTTAATGATGTATCTCTCTCTAACATCTTTAAGGGTACAACTTCTACACATTTTGAAAAGTATTCATGTTCTATGATTATGAATTTGAAAAACATGTTCGTAGAGGGTTGGCATGGTCCTTTTAAATCCATTCCCCATATGTAAAATGGCCAAGAGTACTAGGCTATGTGAAGTAACTCGAAGGGATGGTGGATGAAATTTTCATTCACATGATAGGAATGGCACTTCAATGTATATTTAGTGCATTCCTACATCGTAGTGGGACTATAGATTCCAAGACATAACATTTTGTTGGAAATCATGGATCCTTATTGATGTGCCCCACAAGATTGATGGAGTACTTCTTTAATGATGACAATGATCGCTTATCCATC
This sequence comes from Viscum album, assembly GCA_963277665.1. NCBI lineage: Eukaryota > Viridiplantae > Streptophyta > Magnoliopsida > Santalales > Viscaceae > Viscum > Viscum album. The sequence goes on from OY728123.1 coordinate 540,965,175, forward strand.
AATGCACCCAAGAAGGACCCCATAAAAGCCTCACATATAGATAATATTTTGTTGATTTGGGCCATTAAATATAACAAAGTTAATTTATTTTCCCCTGATTTTCTCCCTCCTAGAAATTTATGGTTGGAGTTATCCATATTGGAGATAGTTAATGTGGGATTCATACAACCATGTGTAGGAAAATACAACATAGGGACATGGCTGATTTAATTCATTTCTTCAATTTCCACCAACATGAATGGTGAGTCCATCCTACAATAGATGATGTTGATGATTATTTCATCCTAATATGGGCCATCTATAGTTGTGGGTAAATTTTCCAATACATCGACTTGAGCATTTTGTGGTTGGGGGACATAGGTTAACATAGGCTCTAAGGGGATATCTACCATCATTCCTCATACATGATCAAAAAAAGGGACGACACCCCCCTTTTTATGGTGTAATCATTGTTATAAATCTTGATATGCAACATTGAATCTAATTTTATCATCTAGTGTTCTAATGTTTCTAGAAGTTCTTTCTCTATCCTTACAATTTGACCATGGAATTCTTCTTCAGTGTTTTTACACCCATATAACAACAAGAATGAGTAGTGAATTACTGAATTTTTTGAAGATATGAGTATAATTGTAAGCCCCACATTATTGATCTTAGGACCCACTATCCTTTTTACTGCTTCGCTTCATTATTTTCCATCAAATTTCTCCTTCCATATAGGGGAATTTTATTTTGTAAAGAAACCATATTCATCAGGTAGTTCATATTCCCATTACATTATATCCATTTAGGGTTCTCTAGAAAAAAATATGCTAGTTCATGGACATTGACGGTTTTCTAAGGCAGTAACTGGATGTAAACATTGGGACCCAAAATATCAGTTCCAAATTGCTTTTAGTAATACTTGAGTAGAGAGTCTAAACATCAATCATGGGTTGGCTGAGATATTAGATTCTTTTCACTGCTATCATCATTATTCTATGTGATGGTGGAACCCAAGGATTTCATTAAGGGTGACACATTAAAATGAGTGGTCAACCTTCGATGGGTGGCATTAGCAAAAGCAAATTTAAGGGATATTTCTTGAGATTTTTGAACGCCTATGGAAAATCATCCCTACACCGATGTGCTACCCCCTTCTTCATTAACATGGTACAGGGTAAACTTTTTTCCAAAAATATTTCTATAATGTTCTAGATATAGGCCAAGTGTCCATGGAGAATTCTTAACATAGTGGGATTACAATGTGGTGATATATCATGAATGCCATTTTTCATCTGGGGGACATCTTCTATTCCATGATGGCATACGAAAAATCTAATGAAGTTCCCTATGGTAACACCAAAATCACTATTCAATGGAATCATTTTTAGGATATGTTGTTGCAATTTTTCGAATACTATTTAATGATATGGAGTGAGTTATAGATATTGTTGTGGTATTACCAGAGGTCATCATCATATCATTTGATGAAAATTTCCATGATGGGATTGAAGATGCAATGGATGATGTGTTGGTATGTGGCACCATAATTCTTCTAATCGAAGGGAATTTCCTTATAACAATGTACCCCTACGGTTCCATGAATGTAGTGCCTCTTCATCTTCATTGACCATTAAGATTTAGTTGTATCATTAATTTCCTTCCATGAATGGGAGGTCCAGCTTTCTTTCATATTCATCTATCATCAATTCTATAACTAGGCCATGTAAATCCTATTTTGGAAAGTGTATGTTAACATCTTGGAAATAGATGAAGACATATATTTTTACCTTCTTCATTTTAAAAGGGGATATATTTTCATTCCAGATAGGTTATTTGAATTCCAGAATGATGTTGGCTCTAATGAGCTTGTTGACATCAACATCAATTTTCACAACTTGTTTTAAGTCAATTATTATGGCTCCTTGTTCGGATCCCCAGTGATATTTTGGAAGGACTAAGTAGTTATTTCCCACTTAAGTATAATGTCCTTGAATTTATATGTGGTTATAAGGAAAAAAATTTATTCATTTTTAGGATGGAGTTGAATACCTATTTCCCTTCATAAAGGATGGTCACACTGATCATTGTTGGTCATGGATCTTCTTCTATACCCAGATTATTTTCACTGAGTTCATCAATTGTGGTAGAGAAGCCTTCCTCAAATGTTGGAGGGGCTTTCCTGAGATCATATTCTACTTCATCCTCTTCATCATTGACATCTTATTAATCTTATGATGAGGAATCAATCCTTGATATGAGCTCCCTATAATTAGGATCAATGTCAAGATCTTGAACCCCATGGAATGAATAAACTTCTTCTGACCCAACTAATGGGGGGGAACATTCCGAAGAGGATAGATTAATGTATTTAAGGGTGAGTTTCCCATTTTCAACCGTAGTGGGTAAGGCAGGGATTTTCTTGTGCTCAAAGCATATATCGAAGGAATTTTTATTTGATCATTCATCATGATCTCTGGTTTTAACACATTCCTCCACACTAATGGATTCAGTAGTTATGATTGAATTTTTGAGGACTATTAAACATGCCTATCAAAATGGACATGTGAACCAGGCCTGATAAATGGGTAGTACATTTTTTTCACTGATATGTTTGAGGGGATTTTATGGGATCTTTTCGAGACTATTTAGGGATGTTAATATGTCAATAAAATCATATGAGGGGTTCCACTCTTTCCATTTATAGAATCCCGAAACAATGAAATGTAATTTAATAGAAAGGGAATTTATCATCTCATAACACACAATTTTTTTCATTAATAATGTAGTTTTTGCACTGATGGTTTGATGAGGGGGTTGTTATATGTTGCTGCAACCAGGGCTTTCCATGTAGGAAATTTAAGGTTGTTTTTTTCATATGAACAATAATTCATAGTCAGTGATGAAATATCTGAACTTCGTCTGGAGCCCAATTTTTAAATATCTTTTCATCAGTGTTATCATACCATGGACAATTTATAGAGGAAGGTGCAAGATTTCACTCATTTCAACCCAATCAGAAAATATTTTTCACTGGGAAAAGATTATCTTCAGATCCATTGTAGATAAATACTTTGAAGACATACACACGATTTACTTTACTAGACACATACAAAGGCCTGATGTGTCTGTGGACAATGAAATCTACATCTATATTTGTTAATGAGACCACTGGATGGCAATTTTTTGGATCAGTCTTTGTTCGATAAACATATTCAGTGGAAACAACAACTTTGAACTTCAGGGGGATTATTATAGTTGTTATGAGTGCTTCCCTAAGATTTTCTTATAATCTCGGAGCTTCCAGGATTGACAGTTTCAGTGGAACTGAGCAGATTTGCTTTAGGATGTCATACATCTGCTCTAATATCTGGAAATTCCTAGAATGGGGATACTCTTTCTCAAGTTCTATATGAGATAGATCATCTGATGATTATGGGTTGGCCATTGGGACTTGATCTAAATGATCTTGAGCATTTAATGTTTATGGGTTGGCTCTTGGGATCATATCTCGAGGAGCATGAACATTTTTATGATTACTGGTCTACCCTTGGGAATAGAGTTGGAGGATCATTTATCATTTGTGGATCGGTCTTGGTAGGTCTTCCAATATGCCAACGGAAATTAGTCACCGTTTTATTTATGGATATTCTAGAATGGTTTGGCGAGATTGGATTTTTGCAGGAATGGAGGAATTTCCATGTTCTTTTTACATTCGTTGGAGTGTTATAACCCAAATTTCTACAGCATTCATGGTTCAGTAGGTGTTTGTCCATCATCTTGATTTCTACCACATAAGTGTCTCTCATGATATCCCCAACTCCCACGACCTATTCCTACATTTCCCTGATAAGGTGTGTGATACTCATGTCCATAGCTATAATCATAATCAAAGAATGGATCCACTAAGTGGATGACAATAAAAAATCAAAATATCAAATTCTCCTTTGATTATGAGTCCGAATCAACAACATCTTTTTGTGGTTCCAACTGGGAGGATGGTTCATGTTCATTTGGTTTTGATGGAATAAATTTTGATTGGGTGAAGACTCATTTTTCCTCAACATGAATTAATCTTCTGGAACCCTCTTCAATCGTTCATTATCAGATTGTCTACTATATGATCTACTACTAGGAGCTTGCAATGATGATTATTTTCCCAGTATTTCCATAGGAGAAATTAGAGATACATTTTTTTCATCAAATATACTGAAAGGAATCCATGAGATCATTTGGTCATCTTTGGTGTCATCCAACTATCGAAAGGTTTTTCTCTGTTTCTCTCATGTTCTTTCCAATCATCTCCCTCATTAGGGGAAGTGGTGGATATGCATGCCACTTGGGCTTGAGCTTGACCGAATTTTACATTCCCAAAACCTATCATTCTCTACATGAGTATTCGAAGTCAAAAAACAGATAGATTGTGGTTCCTTGTATCTTATTAAAGGGACAATAATCTGGTCGGTCATTGAGACCAAATTCATTTGCTCATTTTGGGTTAGGTAGATGCAAAAATTTGTAGTTCATTGCGACTATGAAATATTGACCACGGTGTCATGACACGTCAAATTGATTATATTTTTAAGGTTGATTTATAGTATAGGGAAGACCCTAGTGCGTCTCTCATGGAGCGTTGGTAGGTTTAGTGTGTGTATTTTTAATAAAAATGACTAAGAGAGGGGGTGGTTTTGAAAACAGTTTAAAACAATGACTTAGTTGAAATAGCATAAAAGATGAGTGACCTAGTGGATTTTGAAAAATATGAGATAAAAGGGTCGATGTGATTTCACTACACACTTATCAATTTCATTTTTCATATAAATTCATCTTAGGTTTAGAGTAATACTTTGGTTGGAGTTAATTGGAATCAAGATTAATTCCTATGGTTTTATTTAATGCTTTAAGGACCAAACCTTGACGTGAAAATCGTATTGTCAAGGTCCAGTACTTATGCATGGAATAAGAGCCTCCAAATCATATTGAAATCTCAATAAGTTGGGTATGAAAAGGATTCCTGTGATTTCCAATCGGAACAACACAAGTCACACACTCAAAACCTCACACCGATCAGCTATAAATTAAGAGAATAACACTCACATGCATCAAATCAAGCATTCAAATCTGATATAACATAAGATACATGGAATAAAATGTTTAAAAACCCAAATTTATCCAAACCAGTGGCTATTATATGCATCGGAACTCCCTTGACATGTGTGTAGCTCCCTCACAATGAACACCCAACATTTAGCTCGACATCGGGAGGAGGAGGAAGCTCGGGTGGAACTCCTTCTTCATCCTTGATTCCCCTATGAGGATAGGGGCCTCCAGATCCTCCAAGGTGATTCAGATACTCCTCTAGGACTCCAAATCGGCAGCACTTCACTCCTTGGCCGAACTTGCTAATGAGGTTCCCTTGGTTCCCTTTTATAGGAAAATTGGCAGGTGGTTTTAGGCACACATATTTCATCAATCCACTTGAACAACGTGTTTCAGCCTTCATACAGTCATATCTCGCTTTGGAGAAAATATAAAAGTTGTATCCCTACCTCTTTAATGTCTCCACCGAAGGTTTGGAACCAATTGGACAACTACATCTCATGATATTGATAAAATACAAAACACCGCATTTGACTTGGTCCAAATTCGGTGGCATGGAAAGATCTGTTCAGATGGGCCCCATAGAAGCCGATTCAAGATTGGGTTCCTTTTATGAAATGTATCATATTAAATTTTGGACAGGCCAACAAAATTCATCCCATTTGGATGAACAGATTTCATGTACTATGAAAAACAGTGGACATATGTCCATGGATCCATTCAATTTTGGCCCACTTTTCTTTCACTTCATCAAGGGCCCTCCAAATCACCTCCGCCTACATTGAAACAATAAAAACAAGTAACATTTCTCATTCTAATATTGATGAACATTTATTGATTTATTCAAACATATAGTGCAATTTTTTATTATATTTGGAATATTCATTACAAAACTAGTTTAAAACTGTTGTGTAAGGGTGGAATAAAACAGTTAATCGTGGTACGATCACACCCCACATCTAAGAATTTGAACTCCTGGGAAAAGTCACATATCCAAATAAAATGATGCACATATATATATATATATATTTCCATCATCCTGATGATTTATCATTTGAGGAAATTTTATTTAAAGTAAAGTGATCAATGAACGAACCACACCAAGGAGTTCTTCCCAGGGAAAATGGAAAAAGATGTCTCATAAATCATATCACAATAAAATTCAAAGTGATTTATGATACCAATATGAGTAAAGAATTCAAAGATCAACCATTACACTAAATCTCCATGTGTGTGTGTTAAAACCATTCCATGCTATTTTTTCCACTTTCAATCAAATAAATATAGGATATTTTAACATTATTCAGCTTTAAATTATTTTTCACCGAACATGTCCTACATCTATTGAAATGATATTTCAAGACCCACTCATTTAAGCATTCCTAGAAGTCAAACCATAAGCTCCTGACCTAGATATCCCCATATGTTGCACATTTCATCACTCCCATCATTTATTATTTTTTTTAAGTTGCAATTGGAACAAATCTCACACTCATATTTCAACCCTTTTTTGATATCCTCACGACACTAATTGAAATAGTTAAAACAAGTTCAAAGGTTGAGGAGGAGTGGTTTTTGACCTTCCCAAGCCACAACAATTTTTTTAGGGCGTACAATAGTCGGACATTAGGTACACACGCATATGTCAATCTGGTACAGTAATGAAAGAGAACGGATATGGAATGAACGTATGGGAATATCATTTAAAGATGAAAAATATTAACCCAACATATATTTACCATATATTAAGTTTGAAATAATCACACATTGTGGTTTGGTGCAAAAATTAGTGGAGATATTAGTGACACAATTTTCCCAAAAAATACTCACACAATGGGCGTCAATCATCTCAAAGGTTTCACATAGATATGACCATTTATATAATTAACATAAACCCAATTCACTAAAAATCACTCATTGATGTTAAATTCTTACAAATACTCCTTTTAGCCCTTGTTATGGTATATGTACTTTCCCCACATTATGGTCGCCAAAACATGGAACTTCGAAATTATTGATGAGGAAAAATGAAAATACCATAAAGAAGGCCAAAAAGAGAAAAAAAGGGGAAAACAATGAAAATTACTAACTATCCCAGGTATGTATCGACCCCTCCCCCCACACCTACAGTATGTAGTTTCCTCACTATAGTAAAAGAGAATGTGGGAAGGAAGGATAAAACCTGATGGATTTCATTCATAGTGTGCTTCTTGAACTTGGAGTTCCTCCATCAGGGACTCCAGAATGGGTTCATGAAAGTGCTTCAGCCGCTGCCCGTTGATAGTGAAGGTTTTCTTGGTTTCTTCATTTCGAACCTGAACAACACCAAATGGAGAGACATTAGTAACAATGTATGGTCCAAACCAGTGGGAACAATGCTTATGAGGATGCAGCTTCAGCCTTGCATTATAAAGTAGGACCTTCTACCAAATATGGAACTGACGATGAAGGATAAGACAGTCATGGGCATCCTTGGTTCTCTCCTTATAAATCGTATAGTTTTCATTTCCATTAATTCTCATTTCCTCTAGCTCTTGAATCTGCAACTTCCTTTGAGCACCTTCACGAGAATGATTATAATTGCATTGTTTGATGGCCTAGTAGGCCCGATACTCAATCTAAATAGGGAGGTGACAACTCTTTCCTAACACAAGATGATAAGGTGACAGTCCAATGGGAGTTTTGAAAGCAGTACGGTAATCCCACAATGAATCATCAAGTCTAAGACTCCAATCATTCCTATTGGGTTGAAACGTTTTTTCAAGAATTTTTTTTACCTCTCTATTTGACACCTCAGCTTGACCATTGGTCTGTGGAAGATATGCAGTATAAACTCGACGACCGAACCCATACTGATGCAAAAGTGATTGCACTGTTCAGTTACAAAAATGAGACCCTGGTCACTAATAATGAACCTAGGTAATCCAAACCTACAAATGATCTGAGTTCTCAAAAATTCTATAACTGTTTTGGAATCATTTATCCCTGTGGCCCGTGCCTCTACACATTTTGATACATAATCAACGGCCAAAAGAATGTACAAGTTGCCAAAAGAATTGGGAAATGTCCCCATAAAGTCATTGCCCCAAACATAAAAAATATCATGAAAGAGCAAGGATTGTTGTGGCATTTAATTCCTTTTAGAGACATTCCCCATTCTTTGACAATGAGGACAAGATTTACAAAATTCATGGGCATACCGAAAAAGTGTTGGCCAAAAGAGATGAAAATCAAGAACATTGTGAGCCGTCCATTGGGGATTAATGTGGCCCCCACAAGAAAGAGTGTCACAGAATCTATGGACAAACAAAAACTTACTATCGGTAACACAGCACCTAAGGACCTAATCGCTACATGTTCGCCAAATGTAGGGGTCATCCCAAATGTACCAACGAGACTCATGTTTTAGATGACTGGCTTGGTTTTTGTTGAAATCATTATGAATGAAAGATGCTACCAAATAATTTACAATTTTAGCATTCCAGGGAATAGCATCGTGCACATTTTACAATTCCTTATCCGGAAACATGCCATTAATGGGAGTACAGGGGGATGAGACAATTTCTGAGGTTGGGAGCATCCTACAGATATGGTCTGCCACCACATTCTCTGCTCCTTTTTTATCTCTAATTTCTATATTGAATTCCTGAAGGAGGAGCATCCAATGAATGATATGTGGTTTAGCTTCAGGTTTTTTTAGGAGATACCGGAGGGTTTCATGGTCTGAGAACACAATGTCTTTGGACCCCAAATGATATGACCTGAATTTTTTCAAGGAAAAAAAATGGAAAGGAATTATTTTTCAGTTGTGGTGTAGTTTGCTTGGTCAGGGTCCAAATTACATGAGGCATAGGCTATGACATGTGGAGCTCGGTCAACCCTTTGTAATAAGACTGCCCCAACTACATAGTTAGAGGCGTCACACATGAGCTCAAATGGTAAATCCCACCGAGGTGGTTGGATTAGCGGGGGTGATGTGAGACTCCATTTTAATTTATTAAAAGCTTCTTCACATTCTTTATCAAAAACAAAATATTTTTCTTTTTGGAGTAAGTAGGAGAGGGGAAGTGCAATATTACTAAAATCACGAATGAAACGACGGTAAAATCCAGAATGACCTAGGAAAGACCACACATCACGTACATTTTTAGGGAATGGTAGGGAAGAAATGACATCCACTTTCTATTTATCTACTTGGATACCATCCCTAGAAATGACATGTCCCAAAACTATACCTTGTCGCACCATGAAATGGAATTTATCATAATTTAATACAATATTCTTTTCAATACAGCGATGTAGGATGGAACCAAGACTACTTAAGAATTCACCAAAATAGGATCCATAAATAGTAAAATCATCCATGAAAAACTTCCATGCAATTCTCCAAGTAATCTGAAAAAATACTAATCATACATCACTGGAATGTACCTGGAGAATTGCACGGAACAAATGGAATCCTTCTATAGGGAAATTTGCCAAAGGGGCAAGTGAAGGTTGTCTTTTCCTAATCCTCAGGGGCAATATGGATCTAAAAGTATCCAGAATACCCATCAAAAAAACAATAATGGGACTTCCCCGCTAGCCTCTCTAGAATTTGGTCAATGAATGGTAATGGGAAATGGTCCTTCTTAGTGTGTTGGTTTAGTCGGCAATAATATATACAGACACACCAATTATTATGCACAGGAGTTGGAACCAATTCATTGTTTTAATTTTCAATTACCATTAGGCCTGTTTTTTTTGGAACTACATGAACGAGACTGACCCATTGGCTGTCAAAGATGGGGTAAATGATTCCAGCAGCCAATAATTTTGTTACATACTTTTTAACTACTTCTAAGAGGTTTGGTTTCAGTCGACGTTATGTCGGCCTCACTAGTTTAGCCTCATCGGTTAATAAAATATGATGTGTACAAATTGATGGGATAATACCAGGAATTTCTGCAAGTGTCCATCCCAATTCTTGTTTATGCTTTGTCAAACGTTCAAGCAGTCGAAATTCATGCTCAGGAGGGAGTGAACTAGCAATTATGATGGGCAACTTGTTTCCATTATCAATATATGAATATTTTAAATCTTGAGGCAGTTTCATTAGTTCTAATTCAGGTGGATTTTGGATTTATGGGAGTGTGTGTGAAAGTGAGAGGTCACTAATCTCATCTAACTGCTCAATGGTATCATCCTCAGATGAGGAATTAGATTTTACAAGAGTAGCAATATCATTGATGGTCATTTGATCCTTCATGTTCAATAAATAATCAATTAATAAACACACATGACACTTTTCTAAACCACTACAACAATCAAAACACGATTCATTTCCAAGAAATTCAATCAAATAGAAAAATTCAGAAAGGGGATTAGGGGAAAGAAATGAAGCGATTTTTGGGGAAGGGAGTACATCAATTGAATTTACTGAGAGAGAGGAATGTTCTTCTGAGGGGTGCTTCGTGGCATCAAGGCTGTTGAAATTGACTATGTCACCCCAAAATTCCATAGATAATGTACCATTATGGACATTAATTATGGCTTTGGCAGTTTTCAAGAAAGGTCTCCCCAATATAATTGGGGAATGTCCATTCATCCTATCATATTCCATTTTTAGCACATAAAAATCAGCAAGAAATATTAAATTTTGATACCTCGGAAGAACATCCTCTAACACACCAGAAGGGTGTGTCGTACTCCGATTGTCTAGCTGAACAACTATTCCTGTTGGATTTAGTTCACCGGCCTGGAAAGAAGAGTAAATGGAGTGAGGAATCACATTAATAGAAGCACCCAAATCAATCATAGCATTGGAGAAAGAATACTCTCCTATGGTGCACGGAATCGAGAATGTTCCAAGATAGTTGCACTTGGTGGGAAGTGATGGTTGTATCAATGCTGAGACGTTCCTCCCCAGGATCACCTTCTCATCCCCTCTAAGTCACCTTCGGTGGGTGCACATATCCTTTAGAAAATTTTCATATCTCTGAATTTTCTTGACGACGTCAATCAATGGAATGTTTACCTGAACTTTTTTGAATGTCTACAATATTTCTTTATCATGTTTAGTTTCATTTTGCTTCCTTGGTTGGGTGGATCTTTGGGGAAATGGAAGAGGAATGCTTGGGCTTGGTAACTCATCAATAGACACACTATTTCCTTTGGTAGTACTTCTCTGAAGACAAGGTTCCATCTCATTTGAACCTTTTTCAGTGGTTGGGATGGTGGTATCCTTAGGAAAGGATGACTGTAGTGGAGGGTTCATTTGGCTTTTAATTTGAGTTCCACTCCTAAGTGTGATGGCACTAACATTTCCCTTATCCCTAGGGTTGACAAGTGGTTAACATGGTAGTTTACCAGACCCATGGCTTTGGATCTCACCCACCGAGTTAGCTAGTTGGGATAATTGGGGTTTGAGGTCTTGTGTGGCTGCCTGAGTGGTTTGTGGGAATTGGAGATTATTGGCAGCCATTTGTTTCCTCATATCTTCTAGGCTAGGTTCGATTTTTGGAGGGGGTTGTTGGAAAGGCATTTGGGATGGTTGAAAATTTCTGGGAGGTGGTGGTTGATGACTACTTTTCCCTGGTTGGTTCCATGGTTGATGAGGCTAGTTTGATTACCCCGTTGCTTATATGATTGGTTGTATTTCCACCCAGGGATGAATGGATATTAAGGTTCTTGCCTAATGGGTTGGTTATAGGGGAATCCTGGGACTATTGCCTCACAACTCTTAGAATTTTCTCTCAATTGGGGGCATTGGTTAGAGTAGTTTGTATCAGATGTTCATATACCACAATGTATGGGAGGAGGAGATTGGAATTTCCCTTGGTAAAGAGAAAGTTGTCATAGAAGGGTACTCACCTCTTCAAACTTTGTGTCTACCTTTTTCTCGAATTCAGTACTTTTCACCTCATGGACACCTCAAATGGGTACACTGGACCTTGAACTGAATTGTTGAGTGTTCTTTTCTGTGGTCTCAATTAGGGTCCTTGCTGCGATTGGGGTTTTATCCACTAGTGCACCACCTACAGCAGAATCAATCATGCTACGATCTCTAGGATTTAAAGCTTCATAAAAATATTGTATTAAATTTGATCGCTTATTTGGTGGTGTGGACAACTTGAACATAATCTTTTAAAGAGTTCCCAATATTCATGAAGGGTTTCTCCTTGAGCCCGTCTTATCCTACATATTTTATTCCTTATTGTTGCAGTTTTAGAGGCTGGGATGTATTTTTCAAGAAAAAGTTGTTTCATGTCCGCCCAACCTCTAATAGGTGAATTTACATAATACAACCAATATTTAGTCGTGTCTTCTAATGAAAAAGGAAATTCCCTAAGTTTTAATTGTTCTTCATCCACATTATCAGGTTTTAATGTTGAACACACATTATTAAATTCTTCTAAATGCTTATGTGGATCTTTTCCAAGAAGTCCATGAAATCTTGGTAATAAATGAATTAAACCAGATTTTAGTTCAAAATTGGGTGCCTCGCCTTGTAATTGAATGTAAGTGGGTCAGATATCAACATCAAGTGAGGTTAGTTATTTTATTGTTCTATTATTTTCATCCATGTTATACATGTTATGTTCAGTTTTATCTTTGGTTTTAGAAGAAAAAGATGGATCAAGAAAAATTTTAAGATGTGATGACTCCTCCTTCAAAGTGTTGTCTTGTGTGTCATGGTTTCGTTGATGTTGGATCCCCTCCGATTCGGCTTCAAAATTTTGTAGGTCTCCTAGAGTAAAACACGTCATACACAGAACCTACACAATAAATAAATTAGAACACAAAAATAAATGCTATGTTAAAGACAAAACAAACATATATTCACAAATATTACAAATATTTTATCAAAAACACACACAAAAAACCAAAGCGCTCCCCGGCAGCGGCGCCAAAATTTGACCGTGGTGTCATGACACGTCAAATTGATTATATTTTAAGGTTGATTTATAGTGTAGGGAAGACCCTAGGTCGTCTCTCAAGGAGTGATGGTAGGTTTAGAGGGTGAATTTTTAATAAAAATGACTAAGAGAGGGGGCGGTTTTGAAAACAGTTTAAAAAAATGACTTAGTTGAAATAGCTTAAAAGATGAGTGACCTAGTGGATTTTGAAAAATATGAGATTAAAGGGTCGATGTGATTTCACTACACACTTATCAAGTTCATTGTTCATAGATATTCATCTTAGGTTTAGAGTAATTCTTTGGTTGGAGTTAATTGGAATCCTGATTAATTCCTAAGCTTTTATTTCAATGCTTTAAGGACCAAACATTGATGTGACCATCGTATTGTCATGTTTTAGTACTTATTTATGGAATAAGAGCTTCCAATGCATATTAAAATCTCAATAAGGTGGGTATGAAATGGATTCTTGTGATTTCCAATTGGAACAACACAAGTTAGGCACTCAAAACCTCACACTGATCGGTTAGAAATTAAGAGCATAACACTCACATGCATCAAATCAATCATTCAAATCAGAAATAAAATATGATACATGGAATTAAACGTTTAAACACCCAAATTACTCCAAACCAGTAGCTATTTATGCCTCAGAACTCCCTTGACATGTGTGTAGCTCCCTCACAACGAACACCCACCTTTTAGCTCGACATCAGGAGGAGGAGGACGTTCGGGTGGAACTCTTTCTTCATCCTTGATTCCCCTATGATGATAGGGGCCTCTAGAACCTCCAAGGAGATTAGGAGACTCTTCTAGGAATCCAAATCAGCAGTACTTCACTCCTTGGCAGAACTTGAAAATGAGGTTCCCTTGGTGCCCTTTTATATGAAAATTGGAAGGTAGTTTTAGACACACAGATTTCATTAATCCACTTGCACAACGTGTTTCACCTTTGGAAAGTCTTATCTCACTTTGGATAAAATAGACAAGTTGTCTCCCTACCTCTTGACTGTCTCCACCGAAAGATTGGCACCATTTGGACAACTACATCTCATGATATTGATAAAATACAGAACACCAAATTTCACTTTGTCCAAATTCGGTGGCTTGGACAGATCAGTTCGGATGGGCCCCATATAAGCCGAATTAGGATTGGTTTCCTTAATATGAAATGTATCCTATTAATTTTTTTACAGGCCAAAAAAATTCATCCCATTTGGATGCACAGATTTCGTGTACTATGAAAAACATTGGACAGATGTCCATGTATCCATGCAATTTTGGCCCATATTTCTTTCACTTTATCAAGGGCCCTCCAAATCACCTCCACCTACATTGAAACAATAAAAATAATAAAAATTTCTTATTATAATATTGATTAAAATTAATTAAATGATTCAAAAATAAAGTGAAATTTATTATTATATTTGGAATATTCATTACAAAACTAGTTTAAAACTGCGGTGTAAGGGTGGAATAAAACAATGAATCGTGGTACGATCAAATATCTACAGACAAGGTTATTAAAGAATAAGTAATCATTATTCATTCATTCCTAAAACATATTTCACTCATTCCCCTTTCACTAGTATTGTCACGTTAGGGGTTTCGGTTCACATCCAGGGGGTCCTAAACAATTCGGTATAAGAATCAGAGTTGGAACATGTGTCGGGATGGGTTAGAGATAACATAAGCTATTTTAATTTTTCACAACCCCTTTCTAGGGGTCAGTGGGGTTTCGTGGGACTTGATCATGGTCCGATGTATGGAATAATCAATTTTATAGGCTATTTAAGACAAATCTATGAATCCTTTTATTTATTTCATCGGGATGAGTGGTGTTTGCAACTCATCAAAGAAACATTTTATGCACATAGAAAGAAGGCCATCTTGAGGGAGTGACCAATTCAAGTATTAGGTTACTAATTTCCAATACTCAATGATTCCTATGACTGTCTCATTCTCCCATTATTTTCAATTCATGAGGTCACTGACTATTGTCTATGGTAGTGATTAATTGAACTGGAAAAGGAACAACTCCCAGACATCATCCCATTATATTTACCAATGAGAATGTAGATAGGTGTACTATAAAAATGCTAAGACTTGTAGGGTTCTCATGATGAATATGTGTTTACTACTTCATGGTGTTCCATGTTTCCCATAATGTGATCACAATAAGATGTGTAATGCATCAGTTGTTGTTTTGGTTCACTTAATCCATTTAATATTTGGAATATGGGGTTCTTGTAGTTTGGTAGCGATGTAGATTTACTCAACCAATTGAGATAAGGTTTATGTTCTATTTGAATCGGCCTGCACTGTCCTTCAATTCCTTATAATTTGTGTGCCAATGACTCGATGGTATTCATTATCCCTTGATGGGTGTCATGTTGGACATGTTCATGTGTTGGTACAATGTTTGGAAAATGTGGTAGTGCCAATGTTGTTGGAATATTAGGGGGTTATCCACTTGAGGGTATCCTTTGTGGAATTACCGGAAGCAGTTTTAGTTTTTTCCTCAATGGGGGAAAATAATTATTTCCCTTGTGGATTGTATTCTAGTAGACCGATGGTCTTGGTGTTGGGCTAGAAAACCCTCCCAATTGTTCTTTATTCACTGGTATAAAACATTTTGAATGAATCACACATGTTAGGAGTGCACATTGGGGTTCTTAAAAAGGATGATGAGGATCACATTCCATAGAGTGGCTTCCTTGGAGTAGCTCAACATTGATTTTCGTGAAATCATTTAAATCATCATTTTTCCCAGTGAATATATCCCCTACCATAAGGGGAACATTCTAATTGATAGGAGGAGGTGGGTCATATGTGAAATGGATTTTATACTTCTCCCTGGTGGTGATTGGAAATTTTTGTAATGAGGGATTGGATAAGGGAGCTCCCAAATTTATGGAGTCCCTATGGTTCCGAGTATACACACTATCCAGCTTTGTGTGGATCAGGTGCTGGACAGAACCATCCATCAATTACTCTTCTACTAATTTATAATACTTGGTGTGGTCTATGGGGATGATTTACGTAATGTTCATCGATGTTTAACACATTTCAGGTGGTGTGATGGTTATTGAATGGTAGGAGAGTTTCATGCGTCCTTTGTTGGATCATCTACTCCTGCCCTGAAATTCATTTGACATTTCTTGGTGAAGAGTACCTCTGATATAACTATGTTGATATCATCTCATACACCCGCCTTGTGGGTGGACTGAATCTTTATATAGGATGAATGGGTTGACCTATTTATTTTTTATCCTCCAAAGGAGGGAAAATACTGATATCTATTGTGTAGTTAATTTAGGTAAAATTTACCCAAGCCCTGTAGACCATGGTTTCTCACATAACTTTATCTATATTCCATGACTTGTAATTTCTGAACATACGAGGCAATTTTTTTTGAAAATTCATCCAATCCTTTGGGATGGGGCTAATCTTTTATTGTGGACTGTTCTATTGTTTTGGCTTCTTTCTGGATCTCGTGCATTCTAGTTTAGGTTAAATACAGATATGGTGTCAGGCCTGCACTTTATTTATTGACCTATGATGACATTATAAATAATTTTTTATTTTCCTCCAATAAATTATTGTTCTATTGAATGTTCTCAGTTTCCTTATTCAAGTGTTTTGGAATGGCACACTCTCATTTGGCAGGAAACTTTTGATACATATTTGAGAATTGTTCATGTCTTCGTTATCACATTTCCTAAAAGAGAATTTTATCAGATTTTTGTCTTGGGATACAGTAATTACAGTGTTCCATTTTTGGTGGGTTCTACTAGATGTGATGTAGGGTGAAGTGCAACACTCCATGTTCTCCCCATCCCCAGATGTGAACATCTTATTGTGAAACACTGATTAGATGAAAACACTAGTACATCGCACAGAGGAAGGATTGTTCAAGATCATTCTATAGTCTCTCTAATCGTGGTACCCATATAGATAATGGGGATTCTAGATAGATATGACAATCAATCTCCTTCAATATATGGACATAGTCTTCATACCCATTGTTGGGTAGGACATTTTTTAATGTGGAAGAAGGATTCTGAAATATTGAGGCGAATGTTATGCATGATTCAATCATATGATAGCCTTGGTATGTTAAACTAAGAGGTAGCTATGCTTAAAAACATAACTAGCTTGCTAGACTTGCCTGATTGTCTTCTCATAAGAAACACATACATTTATTCTCTAGATATAGAATCCTCTTCAACATTGGCCCAATTTGGAATATTCGTGTAAATTTCATCAAAAGACATTAGGATAGTAGGGATCTCATTGTAATGAGAGTTTTAGAGGGGTGGAACTAGGGATGACCATGGATCTACACTGTTATCTGGTTGGGAAAGAATATCACTTTTCATTGATAGGGTATCTGACATATCTACCCCTATTATTCTAAGAACCCCAGAATATGAGGGCTTTCTGATGTTTTAGTATAAAATGGGAGGACCATCTTGCCAGTGTGAATTTTGACCTCAGGGAAGACCTTGACAACTGGTGTTGTGATGATCAGGCGTACCGTCATGTTTTGGTATTTGTCCACATGGACAATATATATAGTGGTTATCATGGGGAGGACCATCAGGATAGACTTCAACATGAGGCGGGAATTATTTCTACATGATTTTATTGCAGGGAGGACTTTTATAGTAAATACCATCATGGGGAGGACCACCATTATGAATTTGTAAAGGGTCCCTATCCTTTTATATATAACATTACATGATTTTAAGAATAATTATATGTCAATGTACAATACAAGGATTGTAAAGTCTAGTGACTTGGAGGACAAGGTACATAAAACTGAACACATGGAAGTAACATAAAAATTTCATTATTTAATATTCAAATAGGGAACCTAAATTCCCTTATGCTGAAACATTTCCATAGGGTACCCTAGGGAATACATGAATAGTGGGGTGAGATAAATTGACCAATAAGGGATCAAAAATTATAATAAGTCTTTAACACAATGGATAGATTGCATAACATGAGGACATAAAAAGGCATGTAACATATAGAATCATAACATATGAATATGAAACATGTAAACATGGAGTCAAAGTAATGTGGAAGCAACATAAGACATGTATTTAATAGGATTCAATGTAATACACCGTGAATATTGCACAAGGTAGCACAAGCCAGGGAAAACCACCATGATCGTCACAGATGTTAGTAGAAGCCAAGGATAACAGCAAAGATCGTCGCACATAACATCTCATGAAACTCAACATTACCGATTTAATTGGGGAGCTATCTGGGTGAACTTGTCTTAAATTTTCATTAATATATTTCTCACATTAAAAATATTACATAATCAATCATTCATAAACATAAGGGTACCGATGGAATGAAATGTGTGTCACAATCAGGACATAAATCATAATGAATGGGTGTATCCTACATATGTCCTTGAATTTAAGGATTTAAAAAATAAATGGAAATTAATAATGTAAAATAATCATATATCAGGATTGTTTGTCATATATAATTTACTACATGAAAGAAGAGTATTTCAAAAAATATAGCGTTAAATCATTTTTTTTCTTTTTAAGGAAAATACTATAGAGACATTAAAATTGAAAGGGGGATAATATTTTATATAAAACCATATTTGAACCTAGAAGGTTTTAATAATAAAAATAATTCTTTTATAAATTCCATGGTGGCTTAAAATAGAAGATAAATTGCACATGAAATTGGGTAAAAATTTGGTAATTTCCCTTAAATTTTTTTTCATATCAGGAATTAATGAAGAGGGAATCACATAAAAACATTTATATCCCTGAAATAAAATGATAAAGGATTTAGATAAATTAATTTTGTACATGTAAAGGAGGATCGTGTTGAATCCCTTATATATTATCGGCATGGTATCAGGTGTACTTAAGAGTAATTAATGAGAGATACATGGGTTTCTGATCACATATATATAATGATCGAAGTATGGGAGAGGTGATACATCATACCCCATAAATAGGGATTATACATAAAAGGCAATAACATAGAGAACATTATCAAATAAGAGTGAAATAGAGAGGATCCCTTACCTTAAGTCGGATTTTGATCTCCACTTCATATTAATGACCCGAACAAGCAAATTATGTTCATTGATTAAAAATTAAAGAATCTATTCTATATTTAAAATATTTATTAAAATGTTTTTATATTTTTTCATGACCAATTTTTAGGTTATGAGGTTCAATTTCATTGTTCTGGTTCGCTTGCTTCATTGGTTTTAATGATCAGTTATCTTATATTCATGAACGGAGAATCAAGTGAAATAAGAATTTTTGTCCAGAATTGAAGATATAAGTTGTTATTTAACATTTGTAAGATTAAATGGTTTTAAAATTCATTTATTTCGTTGGAGTTATGGTGAATAATTATATAATACATTAATGATAAACGCTTGAATTAATTTTAGCGATATTTCTCACAATTAAGTTATATTGCATGATTATTTTACATCACGAGTTCCTAAGTATTACATAACATAAAAAAAGTGAAAATTCAAATATAATAGTATGTTTCAAACATAATAAATGGGTTCATGACCATAATTGATTATTGTAATAGAAATTGTTAAATATCGTCTTTGGTTGGGATAAATTGACACATCTCAAATGGTGTTTTCATTTCATTGAAATTAAAGGTTGGAAAGCGAGTGATGATAATTATTATCCCATTAGCATAAAAAATTCCATTATATGTATGTTACTAGAGTTTTCATACTATTTCAATGAGTATAGGTTCCTAAATAAAATATAACCACAGATCATTTAAAAAGAAACAAAAGGAAAGGGTAATTTTACCTCTTGATCAACCTTCCTTGAGAGCCTCTTAAGGGTAGAGGATTTTCTCATTTGAAGAGACTAATGAATGTTAGAAGTTTCGGAGGATATTGAGGAGTGATTTTAGTAGAATACAGGTATTGTAAAAGGATAGACTAGAGTTAATAGAAGATGTAAGGAGGGGATGTATTTTTGGTGGAGGAGATGATGGTTTTTCATAATATTTAATTTTTTAGATTATTATTTTCCCTCAAGATCAGAAATTCTGATGATTCCATGACAAAAAAATAGTAATTAGTGCATGTGAGTTTGAACCAATTGGGCTAACATCCACATTCCATCAAAAATAACATAATGAATCCATTATTTATCATTTATCATTACTTATTGTATTTTATTACTCATCAAGAATCCATGTATTTTAGAAAAAACATAAAAATTCACCCAACCAATTTTTCAATGTGTAGATTATAAAAGGAAACACCATTTTTCATAAATAATTTACTAAATATGATTAATTTATTTTTTTATTTAAACCACATGTTACTTCAAAAATAACAATTTTAAAACATTTATTTTCTTATTCAGAAATATATTTATATAGTAATTCCACTTTAATATTATTTATATTCTATCTAAGGTAAGGTTAATATTTATTATGGAATGTAACTATTTATAAGGGTAGAATTACACTTCATAAGGTTATTTTAATATTCACTAAAAATTAAGTTGGTCATATTAGACTCCAAATGACTAACTGATTGCGATAATGTATGTCCGATTTTTGAAATCCAAAGCACAGAACTGTAAAAACTATGTTCAAAGGCCCCACAGTACTTATTAGTTTATTTTGTTTCGAATTAATGTGATTATATGATATATTTATAATGATGGAATTTCGATTGAAATCTCAGGGGATTTACAATATCCACCACTTATTATGTTTTGACCTTGAAATTATACATTAAATTATTATACACAAATAGGTATGAGTACTTTTCCATCATTGCCTCCTCCAGTTACCATGGTACCTCTTCGTACTTAAGGTTCCTACATAGTACTTTGATTAGGTGAGTGGTCTTGTTACTTAGAACATTATCACTATGATCCAAGATCTTCACTGGATACTCCTCATAAGAAAGATAATTCACTATCTATAGCACCTCTGATAAGAGTACATGTGATGGATCGTCTATATATGTCCTTAAGAGGGATGCAAGAAAGATATTGTGTACATTAGACATGGTAGGCCCATGTTCCAATCGACATGCCATAGTGCAGACATGATCAAGAATATAGAAGGGGCCGATGTACCTGGGACCAATCTTTTCTTTCTTCCCAACCCTCTAGGCCTTCATTCATGGAAATATGCATAGAAATACCGTGACTCCAACTTTAAACTCAAGTTCATGACAATGATTGTCTGCATAATTCTTCTGTCGTCTTTGGGATTCCTTGATATGCATCTGAATTGTTTTCACCTTCTCCACCATTTCTTCTACCATTTTAGGTCCTAGCAGCTTACACAAAGTTACTTCATCCCAACACACCATTTTTCTGCAGCTTTTCCCACAAAGGGATTCTTATGGATCCATTCTAATGCTTGAGTGGAAGGTTTTATTGTAGGAGAATTAAACTAGAGGAAGATGATGGTAACATCTTCCATTGAAGTCCATAGAAATGGCCCTCAACATATATTCTAGTGTTTGAATAGTTCACTCTTATTGTCCTTAACCTTGAGGATGATAGGGTATATTTAAGTCCATTACAATTCTTAGAGAATGTTGGAGAATTTTCCAAAACATCGAGGTGATTCTACGATCTCAATCAAATACAATAGATAGAGGTAATCCATGATTAATTAAAACTACTTTGATATATATCTTTGAAATTTGATCTAATGAGAATTCCATTCGAAATGAAATAATGTGAGATGTATTTTTAAAACGATCCAAAATGACCCATATAGCATTACTTCCTATAGATGTCCTTGGATGTCCAGTGACAATGTCATTGGTGATGGTCTCCAACATCCATGTTGGTATGGGTAGGGGTGCATCATCTCTTTAGACTTCATTCATTCAGCCTTCACTTTTTGACCTAACAGGCACATTGATGTATACTCAGTAATTATACTTCATTATATTGACCCACAAAAAATTAACTCGGAGATGTCGATACATATTTGTGCTCCCTAGGTGAATAGAGATGGTTGAGCTATATGCATCCTTGAAATTATACTTCTTTGACTCTTTATTAAATAATACACATAATTGTGACCCAAATCAAACAACACCGTCCTCATCAATAAAGAACTCAAATATTTCCCATTTTTAATGGCTTCCACCCTTTTCAAAATTTCCACATATTTTCTTTTAGTATCCTTTATTTTCTCCATCAGGGATGGATGAGAAATCATTTGAGAATGGAATGATTATGTTCTTCCCATTATAATCCCCTATCCATCCTATACAAATCTAATATGATATGATCCTTTTCAATTCACATCATTGATAAAGATGTAAAATAATTTCTACTCATATCATCCACCACCTTTATGGCCTTATTATGATGCATGTGGATTGAGCATTCATAATCCTTGATGAGATCTATCCATCTTCTCTGGCTCATAATAATATCTTTTTGTGTGAATATATATTTTAGACTATATTGATCATTATATATCACACACTTCTCCACATAGTGATAATTCCACTTTATGTTTACTGCAAAGATCACATGAAACAACTCTATATCATGCATACGATAGTTTTTCACATTGATTTTTATCTTCTTTGAGGCATAGGCAATCACTTTATCAATTTTCATCTGCCCATATCTTACTCCCTTCCTTGAAGCATCTTTATACACCACATAGTGTTCTCCACTTTTGGGAGAGTGAGTACTGCAACCGGGATTATCCATTTTCCAACTCCTTAAAACAATCGTCACAATATTGATTTCAGACAAAGATTACTCCTATCCATGTCAGATTGGTCGTTGTTTTTGTTAATATGGAAAAGTTATTCAAAATTTTCGATAATACCCATCTTCACCTAGAATGATAGAGATCTTCATTACAGATGTTGGCCTAGGCCACTCTTCAATCACCTATGTCATTAAAGGGTCCATATATTTCCCTTTACTAGTGACAACATTCCCCAAGAATGGTACATCTCCATCCAGAGATCACATTTATTGTACATTGAATACAACTACACCAATCGAAAATTCATTAACATAGTATCAAAATGATTCCAATTATCTCCTTTCTCTTGAAGTATATCACAATATCGTCGATAAAGACATCCCAATTTTTTTTCAGGTAATATCAAAAGAATCTATTAATTAAATCAATAAAATTTCTATATCATTAGTGAGTATAAAGGGAATCACTATGAACTCATTGTTCCTATACATTGATCGAAAGCCTATCTTGGAAATATCTTCCTTCCTCACATTTAATTGGTTATATCCCAATCATAAGTCCATCTTAGATAAATAACTGGACCAAAAAAGTTGATCAAAAAATTCATCAATCTGATATAGGGGATAGTTGATCTTTATCATGATTTTATTGAGCTAATGATAATCAATTCATAGTCACATTTAACAATCCTTTATATTGATGAATAGTAACGTCACTCCCGATAGTAAATCACTTGGGCATATAAAACCCTTATCCGGATTCTCTTATAATTATTTCATCATATCTTCTAGCTCTACGGTGCCCATTATATAAGGTGTTTTTGATATTTTAAGAGATATATGAATAAGTTAAATTGAGAACTCAACCTCTCGTTCAGGAGGACAACTAGGAAAGTATTCACAGAATGCATCAGTGTAATCCCTTAGGATGGGCCTTCCTTTAGGCATGTTTCTCTCCAATTACTCAATAATTTGACCTAGATATGATATATCATAAGGAATAAATATCCACATTTGAGAAGATGATTATAATGGAGATTCATCTTCCTCCTTGCAGTTGTAAATAATTGGAGGATGCTTTGGGAAGTGAAGGGTGATCTCCCTTTCCGGAATGTTTATATTGGATTTTTATAATGATAGCCAAACCATGCCCAATATAACATCAAACTCCACTAAAGGAAGTATGATACGATTTGATGTAAGTTTCAGTTCGAAACAAATTACATGGGAGGCGTTATAAATCATGGATGAAATAATTCCCCTATTTTTTTGTCACAGTTAATTTTTTCTCCAAATAAAGAGGTGCTGTATGAATAGTTCCCCTGAACATGAAAATTATGAATGAATATTTTGAACTAGAATCAAATAGTATAGTCACTATTCTTGAATGAATAATTAGTGTACATGCCACCACATCATAGTACATCTCCACCTCACACGTATTGATAGCATAATACCTACCATGTTGTCAGAGAATTTGTCAATTGCCTCTGAATACCCTTGGCATTGGGAAATTTTTCGCATAATGACCTTGCTCATTGTAGTTGTAACAATGAAATTCTGGATGACTGTGGATCTGATGATCCCTTTCTTCTTCCACGTTAGTGGGATTCATCATATACAGTCTCCAGTTTTTGTATAAATGTCCATGAATTCCACAATGGAAGTAATTCCTAGTTCCTTATAGACAATTCTCAGGATGCTTCCTCCCACATTTTTTACACTTGAGATGATCGAGATTCATTCCATCATTGAATTTATTTGCAAAACCACCCACATTAGATTCCATTTTCCTCTTTTTATTATTGGGCCCATGATACTGTTATGAGTATCTGATCTCCATTTCACCATTAAGAGAATAATGGAAAATCTCATCTTAACTGTTGAAGTCTCGAATCGCCAATGATTTTCAAGGACACAGATTTAGTATACTAAAACTCTTTTCATCTATCTTTTGTTGATCATGAAAAATCTAGAGGAATACCTTGCTATCCTTGTAAATGTTTCTTAATACACCCTGATTGACTCATATTCCATTTTCCAGAGTCCGTGGAACCCTCTTTCCATCTTGATACTTGGGTTTTGTAGAAAATATTAATTTAAAAAAATCATTTAAAAATTCCTCCCAATTCTTGTAGTCAATTTCATCCTGGGGAATCATATTGTTGATCATTTACCACCCCCCATATTCCCCATCAAAATAATAGAACACTAACAAAACATTATCTTCTTTGATGCACATGATGATAGAGACTATATTTTCAATGGAGTTAATCCACTATTCTGGATGTTTGGAATCAGAATATCAACTAAACATGGGAGGCCTTTTCTTCGTAAAGGATTGAATGGAAACATGATATTTTCTTGGAGGTGGAGGGTGTTCCCCATGATTCAATTTATTATTCATAACTTGATCCAACTAAGAAAGTACTATCATGATGTTGTGAGAACCCATTCCCATCATATCTAGAATATCGTTAGGGAAATATTCACATTCCATATCTCATTGATTGTTGGAATGTGTTATTCTATATCTCAACGTTAGTTATGAAAAATAAGATACAATTAGAGTTCTTGAATACTTATCCATTTAGCATAAACAGAATCATTGAACATATATTGATATTTTTTTAATGGAGAATTATCTCCTAACTTTTTATTACCAATTATTCAATCTAGGTTATCCTTGATATATTTAATTACATATATTCTTTTGGTAAATTTTTATTCCCTTAGTAATGGTTTGTTATAAGCTTCTGAATTCACAAAGCATATCCCTGAGGATTGGAAAAATATGAGTGCAGTATAAACCATTAGTGTGTACCATGATACCTTGGGATAGGACCAAAACTCATAGTCGGAGTTTTAACACCATGATACATCTGTACCTGAGCCACCTATACCTATTTATATCCTAAATAGATATATTTTCTTGACAAACCACTTAATCTATACTTACCTAAATTTAGTAATGTTTTCTTATACATAGTCACATTCTTATGGTTCATAATAAAGTGTTCTATTCCTTCTCTCTAGAAATGAATACAGAATAATCTAATACCAACTATGTTGACCCTATTATTTTACAAAAAAAACATTAAATGATTTTAAGCATTATTCTACATCAGATTTCAATTCAGGAATAATAAATTATAGTGTCTTGGAAGACTAGTCACATAAAACTAAAAACATGTAACTAAATGAAACATTTCTTTATATAATCATCAAATTGGGATCCTTACATAAATTGTTCTAAAACACTTGCATAGGGTACAATAGGGAACAAATAAATAATGTCATGATCTAAATATCCCAGAAAGGGAATAAACATAAGAATAATGCTTTAGCACATGGGTAAGAACGCATAACATGATGACATAAAAGGAATGAAACACATCGAATCAGAAAATATACACCTGGAATCATATGAAAATGGAGTCATAGTAATGTGGAAGCAACATAAAACATTTCATTAGCACGATTAAAGGATAAACTCCAAGACAATTTCACATGGTAGCACAATCTTAGGATAACATGCAAGACTGCCACCAATGGTAGCACAAGCCAAGGATAACCAGTAAGACTATCGCACATGAAGCCTTGTGAGACTCATCATTATACAATGAATTGGAGTGTTATCTAGGCACACCCATCGTCTATTTTCATTAATATTATTTCCACATTATGAATCATACATAATCTATAATATATTAATATAAGGGTGCCCACGAAATGAAATTGGTGTCATAATCATGTAATAAGTATAATGCATGGTTGTCTAAAACAAGGGTCCAAGAAAGAAAAGAATTAAAACATATATGGAAAAAATAAGTTAAAAGAAGAATAAATTATGATAAGTTATTTTAAAAATATTTTAACACATGAAAGAATAGTATTTAAGATGTTTTATCATTAAATCATTTTTCTGCGGTTTTATGGAAAATACTATAGAGCCTTTAAAATAAAAATGGGAAAAATATTTTATATAAAAATAGAAGTGAACAAATAAGGATTTCATAATAAAAATACTGATTTTATGATGAAAATTATTTCTTAAAATATAATATAGAGTGAATTTGAAATTCGGTAAGAATTCAGGAAGTTCCCTTAAAACAAGTTTTCTTATCAGGAAGTATTTAGGAGGGAATCACTTAAAAACATGAATATCCCAGAAAGAGAATGATGAATGGTATTGATAAATTAATTTTTTATATAGACAGACAATTTATAATATTCTTATAAATAGATAATATAAGTTTGATTTGGTGATAATAAATATGAAGTGACCCGAAGGAATAAAGGTGGTTCAGGTAGAATCACAAAAGGATTATCAGTATGGTATCAGGAGTACTTAAGAGAGATTAATGAGAGGGGAATGGTTTTCTCATTAAGAATAAAAAATGAAGGAAATATGGGGGAGTTGTGAAGTCATTCCCCATTATTAGAAATTATACATTAAAAAATCACATAGAGGACAATATTGAATAAGATTGAAATAGAGAGGATCACATACATTAAATTTGATTGTGTTCTCTACATGATATTAAGGACCTAAAAATAAAATTATGTTATGTAATTAATAGATCTCGATCCTATTTTATATTTAAAATATTTTTAAAAACTTTTTTATTTTTATTCATTACATTTTTATTGGTTATTATGTTCAATTTCATTGTTCAGATATGTTTGCTTCCTTAGTGTTAATGATCAGTTTACTTATGTTCAAGAACGGAGAATCTTGTGAAAAAGAAAATGTTTTCCCAAAATTGAAGTTATATTTTTTAATTGATCATCCATAATATTATATGGTTATAAAATTTATTTGGTTTTTTGGAGTTTAGTTGAATCATTGTATAAAACATTAATCGTAAACACATGAATTAATTTAGCGATTTTTCACACAATTGACTTGATTTGTATTTTTATTTTACATAGTGAGTGAATAAGGATTAAAAACATAAAAAAATATAAAAACACATATAATAGTCTAGATCAACCATAAAAATGGTTTCATTACCAGAATTAAGGATAGTAATAGAAATTCATAAGTATCTTCCTTGATTATAAAAATTAACACATATAAAATAGTGTTTTCATTTCATCCAAATAAAAGGTGGGTAAAGGAGAGATGATAATGAATTATCAAATTATCAGAACAAAATTCCATTAAATGTATTTTACTATAGTTTTCAAAACATTTCGATGATTATAGGATATGAAATAAGAGAGAATAATGGAATATAAAAACTGAAAGAAAAGAAAATAGGAAATTTACCTCTTGAATCCAATTCCTTAAGAGCCTAATAATGGGAGAGGATTTGTTATTTTGAAAAGAATAAGAGATTTTATACAAGATTTGTGATATTGAAGACAGATTTGTGTATAATATAGGTAGGGAACATGGATTTAGTGGAGTGAAGTGAAGAGGTATGGTGGTGTGGTATTTATAGTAGGGGGAGGAGGGTTTTCATAATATTTAATTCCTTTGATTATTATTTTTCCTCAAGACCATAAATTGTGATTAATACATGAAAAAAATAGTAATAAGTGTTTGTGATTTTTATCCATTAGATCTTACATCGCCAAATCATTAAAATTCACTCAATAAATCCATTATTTATCATTTATCGTTAATTATCGTATTTTACTATTCATTAAAAATAATCTATTTTAGAAAAATCCAAAAAATATAGACTAACCATATTTTGACTTCTAGTATCCAAGAATAAAAAATATATTTTAAAAATAATTATTTAAATATGATTAATTTCATTTTTAATTAAAATAACAATTTACTCGAAAAACAACTATTTTAAAACAGTTATTTTATTATTTATAGATATTAGTATATCATACATCCACTTGAATCTGATTTATATACTATATTGGTTAAGGATACAATTTATTATGGTATGTAACTATATATAAGGGTAACATTACTATTCTTATGGGTATATTACTATTCATGAAAAACTATGTTGGTCACGAAAGTCTCCAAATAACTTACTAATTGAAACCGTTTATATATGATTTATGAAATTCCAAACACAAAAGTGCCAAAATTAAGATAAAAAGTAACATAGTGCATAGTAGTTCATTGGGTTGTGATTTCATGTGATTATATGAAATATTTTTAAGAATGAAATTTCCTTTGAAAAATTTGGGTCGTTACACTTGATGTCAAATTATTGGTTGAATTTTTACTGTATATACCCTTGGAAGGACAATCTAGGGTGATGATAACAAAGAGTGAATCATCTCACTATTCGATCTTCTAGTCAAATAGAGGGATACATGGATGCTCATCAGGAGATAGGTTGTGAGGATCGATCATTCCTTTACCATGGAGTATTCCACAATGGTGCGTGATCTAGGGATGACCATTAGTGCTACTAGTAAAAATGTTAAGGGAGGAACTTCGTAATAGCTACATTAAACTCCAAAATATAATAATAGATCAACATGATCGTGATCATCTATTGATTAATGTTTCCTAAAATAAATAACTCTAACTTCTAGCATAGTATTGTCATGATTGTGATCATTATTTTCAATATCAGCATATGGTGAATTTCATTGTTGGGAATTCTCTTACAGTACCCCTGGGTGGATTCTTATGGGTAATAGAATTCATTTATGCGTTATTTTTGGAGATGTTTCTATGATGTCACCTAGATATGCCAATGAGAATCATGAGTTTTTGAATGGATATATTTCTACCCGAGAACATCCACAATGGTGGAACGGTGTCCCCCAGTTAAAACTGGTATTTTTTCTTGATCTGACAGTCCTTTTATTGTGGAATATGGGTAAAGAACCTCATGTACTTTAGCCGGGATACATGTAGGATCCAAGGTGAAATCGTATTTTTTGGTTGGGTCATACCACATGGGGAGATGTCATTGTGGTCCCAATTCCTTTCTATTGATTTGAAAGTGATTATGTCTTGACAGGTTTGGAGGATATGGTCAGGAATTGACGTCTCATCCTCTTTAATTGTCACGATGTGTTGACATATTTGTATGGAACAATTATGCATCCAAATTTTGAGGTAAGATCAAAAATATGTCACTTCCTTAGTCATCTATATTATTCTAGTTGATACCATCAGTACTCTTATGTCAGGGTATAGGAATGAATCTTCCCATTATGTATGGCTTGGATACACCATCTATTTTCTCCGATTTCCACCATATATGACTAATGGGCTTTATATTTTTGAGGATCAATTTGAATCTACTAATTTTAACTATATTTTTTCAAATGTATTTGTACACATCCACTTGAATTTAAATCTTCATTTATTTTCATGCCAATATGTTTGACTGGTGGGCTTCATTGTTGTCGATCAAAATTTTCATCTACCTATTGATTTCCAAATTATTTGTCTTGTGGGATTCATATGCATTTTTAGTATTGTAAGTAAAAAAATAATATTTTTCCCAATTTATATGGAAGGATTGGTGTGAATTATCAGGAGGTTTTCCAACATGTAGTTGGTTTCTACCTTATTTGGAAGATTGGATTCTAGCATATCGATCGAGATTTTCATCTACCTATAATTTTTCACTCAACCTGTGTTGCAGGACCAGAGAGCATTGACTTGAATATGAATTTACAAAAAAAATTCAACATATATGCATGAAATTATTTAGTGGAGGCAGTAGAAATACAGACCTACTCATAGTGTTCAAAGGTGTTTGTTTGGTAGATCTCCACCCAGGAACTTGGGTGATTAACTCATTCAATTTATTTGTTCATTTCTCTTGGTGGGAAGCCCAAGAACCTATGTCTTTCCCCCTTCAATGGGGTCCCATGGATCAGTCTCCTCCACAAATCTATGATACTCGGTCACATGGCATTGGTAGTAATGTCTCTAGAAGGGGCCCTCAATTGGGGATCTTTTGCAATAGAGACGATTTCATTGATGTTGTCCTCGTCAATCTCCCTAAGGTA
This sequence comes from Viscum album, assembly GCA_963277665.1. Taxonomy (NCBI): domain Eukaryota; kingdom Viridiplantae; phylum Streptophyta; class Magnoliopsida; order Santalales; family Viscaceae; genus Viscum; species Viscum album. Next base: position 540,995,857 of record OY728123.1, read on the forward strand.
AGTGATTTATTAATTGTCACACACTGGAGATAGGCTCCCAAAACAATTGGAGAGGTCATGGGAGGCCACCCTATTCATGAAATCTAGCCACAAATGAAGCAACAGTGGGAAAACATTCACTTATTAGAGGGATGGACTTCAACCCTCCGCAATGGGTGGAGTACTCATCTAGTCGTACTCCCATATTAGTGCGTTTGAAACCAAGAATTAATGATTTTGGTTGGGTGATGGGGTCATTTTCATTGTGTAATACTTGGATGGTGTTTCATGAACCATCCCTCGAGGCTCAGGTCGTGACTACCCCATCCCCACCTCCCGAATGTACAGGGATGGATTATAGTGACGATGGTGTAAACCTACAAATCAGATGAATTTTCCTAAGTACCTATATGCACACACACTCCCAACCAAGTCCCACCCAATGAAAATAAAACAAGTATCACTAAAACAAGGCTGACTACACGTAAAACTAAAATAAGTGGGCCAGAATAAAAACCCAACAAGTGAAACTACAAACATCATTGTAAAAAAAAGAAACTATGCAGCCCGTCAATGGAAAACCCCACATGATCATGATAGTTGTGTTGCTACAGGAATTCAAAGTAGAATATCTTGTCCTCCTGATCCTACTAGGTCGTTCCTCGTCCTAGGCCTCCACGTCCACCATCGTAGCATCCGTCGGTCCTCTCTCCCTATGCACCTCTGGGTCCTGGTCCACTAATTTCTCAATTGAAATGCCGATATTCTACACTAGAAACAACATGTATGGGAGAAGCCCGTATAGGGGTGAGTAACAAAATACTCAGTAGGCACCAAAAGACAAAAATGAAATACCACACAACTATCCTCAAAGTAGATCCCTAAGAATAAGATAGATCACACCATGTATACATTTTTGGTGGTGATATAAGAATCATTAGTCACATAATCGCACACCTCAACTACTGGAGAAATGTTACTCTATAAAATAGTGTGGGCCTACCAAGCCACACACATGTACTTCCCACTAACATTTTACTACTTAGGGACACATACTCATCACATATCGTGGCCGTCCAATGTATTAAAGTAGTTCATCCCACTAAAATTATCCAACTAAGGTACTCCTCCATATCACATACCATGGGACTCCAAAGTCACACAGAAATGATTCCCACCATGGGCATGAAAATTGTCAAAGCTGTGATTTCCATTGAGCTATATTTGAGTCTAACATAGTCAGTTCCAGCTATCTTCATGTCTCATCCAACCATAGGTCTCCATATGTAGTGAACCTAGGACAAATGAATCTAAAACCAATAGTTGTCTCTCATAATACTTGGAATAATACTTTGGGAATGTTAAAATATTTGGCTCATTTAGAGGGTCTGAACACCACAAACGGCTCATCAATCAGATGCTCGGTTAGCATGTTATTAGTTTTTCAGTAAACAAGGTCCAGTTGCATCTAGGTCCAGTCCGACCTGGTCAAACTGATCCATCCTACCCAGCTTGGGGACCCCACATACCCTCGGTTAATTCGAACAAATCGACCAAACCCAGTTCGATTCTTGTATGGTCTTGTCTGGCAAGGCCAGTGGGCGAGGCCCAAAGGGCTTCACTGGACCTAGCCTGGTTTGGCTGAGGGTCCAGCCCACCGAGTCTCCCAATGACCCAATCTAGTCAAGCACGGACCAAAGGGTGCAGGTCAGCATGGGTTTGGCCCGCCTGCAAGGTTCTAGCCCACTAGATGGGGGTGCAGCCTGCCAGCCCGAAGCTCGACCCACACTGTGTGGCCCTGTGAACGCGGTCGTGCCAGGATGCGGGGGGGGGGGTGGAAGATGCAGCCGGCTGCCACATCCAGCATTCATATACCTCATAAATGAACATGGACCTCCTACAACAGTTGGGAAACCATAGTTCATCAATCCACCCAAATATCCTGGATGAGGGACATCACTCTATGTGGAACTCTCCTGGTGTCGCATCCCCCCATGGTTGTCACTACTAGTCAGAAGGGGCATCCTATCGGTGTTGTGCACCGACGGGAAGGCCGCTGCCCCTCCAGCACGCCACTATCCTCTTGTGTGGCCAACGTGGTCTGCTCCCCACCTCTGCAGTGGAACTTGTTTGCACTGAACCATCCATGTGGACAACATGGGCTGACCACCGCCACCGACCGCCAGTGAAACCACACAGGCGGTGTCGCACGGGCTGCATGTTCCACAGGACACCATAGTTTCTCTCTTAGTCTATTTTCTGATCTGGCTCTTCCTATGATCCTGTTGGGTCTCCGACATAACCGTTATGTTCTCTGATGCACCATGCTTCCATTTTGGACTATCCGTTCAGAAGGAGAACATATGTGGTGGGTTCCAGGCCTTTGGTTGTGTCATCCCTTCCGTCCACATTATAATTTTTAAAATCAGGTAGGATCTAAGGAGACGATCAATCATACGAAATACTAAAATAATCCCAGATAGCGAATCCCCAAAAAAATTTACCATCCCAAATAATCACGAATTAATGGATCAATATATTCATGGATTGATCTACATTTGTCGTTTCTAGAGAAGAATGTGGGAAAAAATTTAAATAAGACTACCCAAACACTTTGAAATGCGTTGTTGTAGCATCATTTCATCACGGTTTCAAAAAATAAACAATGTTCTTTTCATACAGCTATGTTCATCATTGTGTGTCTAAAATGTTTCACATTTTTTGGTTATTGTCATTCGTCATTAGAGACGACATTCATTAGAGGTTAATTAGTGAATCCAAGTAGTTTAATCCTCATTTCACCAATGCAAATAACTATTAAATAAGAAAACATGTCGCAATGTTTTTGTTACGCAACAACGTCAAGTCATTCCACTGTCTCCTTTATGAAACAACATTGCTATTAATCATCATTAAATCATCATTAAGTTGTGTTGTTTCAAGACATTAATGAGTTCCATTAATGAGCCTCATTGGTTCCTTGTCACCGCACCGCAGCACCACCATCTGCGGCTCAACAATGAGAAAATGAAACAAAATATCTTTTTAAGCTAGTTTTTTCTATTTTCTGAAAAAATGAAAATTAACATTTCCATACGTCCCTTTCTGGTTAAAGATAAGACTTTTCAAAATGAATCCCGACATTCTGAGTTCAACAGTTCCCAATGATTTTTAATCCGAGCATGGGTTCAAAATATTGAAAAATATGTTCACACATTTACTAAACACACCATTAAAAAAGATAAAAAAAATTGACATGGACCCTCGATCCACACCAGTCATGGTTAGGCTCTACTTAAGGGGAACATACCCTCACGAGCTTAAAAATACTATCAGATTATTATTCCCACTGACCGTTTAGGAGTTATAAGGATTTTAAAATAAAATAATTGTTACATAATTATTGTATTTAGGGGCAAAAACTAAAATCCACTATTGGCATGTGATGAACAACGTAAGGATTTTCCTATGGAAAGAATACCCTCATGAGCACAGTGGTTCAGTTAGATATTTAATCTAATTCCCAGTTCATGAGTTATAAGAATTTTTAAAATAAAACAGTTTTATTTAATAATTTTACTTACATTTATTCCATTTTCATGTTTTCCCATTAGAGAGTTGTACTGACAATACATTTGTCATGCATAGGGTTAAACCTACATCCAAAACATAGTAGTACCCTATGATTTCTGATATGGGCACCTATTTAAGAGTTATTAAACTTTTTCTGGTAAAATGGTCATGAGTTCTATTTAAGGATTATCATTTTTAGTCGGGTCATTCCAGGAACTCTGGACCTCCGAATAGCATGTTGTATCAACGTCTGGTCTCAAAATAATTCCATATGAAAAAATTATATGGATATTCTATGACATTACTCCACCATAGGGCTTTACATCCCTAAAATAAAAAAAAGGAAAATAAAACAATAGTAAGTACTGATCATGAATATGAGCATCCCAATCCCATGTGATCTCTGGAAGATTCTCATGCTTCCACCGAACACGCACCAGAGGAATCCACCATTCACGAAGTACCCACTCCTATCAATAATTTATCTCCATCGGGAACTCTACAAATTTCATCCCCTCATCAATGTCCTGGTCACCCTAGTCGATGATGTGTGATGGATCATTCACGTACCTCCTGAGCTATGACGCGTGAAAAACATCATGCACCCCATGTACCAGTGGGGGAAGTGTTATGTGGTGCAACACCTCGCCCACTCTGATTAGGATATGAAAAGGTATGTTGAACCTCAAATATAGCTTGATACCCTTTCACAATCCCCACAATCCCCATCGGGGTGAGACCCACAAGAATACATGATCACCCTCATCGAACACCAAGGGTCTCTGTCTTCTATCGACATAAGACATATGTCAACTCTATGAAGTCATCATCTAACCCAAGATGATCTGCACCTTCTCAATTGTCACCCCATACCACCTCTGGAACAATGAGTGTTGACTAACCTGGGTCTGTCTACCATATAAGTGCTATACATGGCTACCCTTACAATACCTCAAACAGTGTCGTTACAATGGAGACGTGATAACAATTGTTGTACACAAACTCCACCAGTTTGTTGGTAATCCCAACAATGACAAGGAAATCCAAGACATAATCCCAAAGCATATCCTCCATGGTCTGTGTGATCTACTCTTTCTTACCATCCATTTCGGTGTGAAGAAATGTGTTCAAGCATATTTTAGACTCAAATGAATCCTTCAACCCATTCCACAATAGGAATATAAATCGTGCATCATGGTCTGAGATGATCTTTGATGGAACCCCGTAAATCTGCACTATATTCTAGACATAGAGGCGTGCCAAGACCTCTGCCAATACCTACTCCTGGATGGGTATAAATTGAGCCTAAATGGTGAGTTCGTCAATGATCACCAAGATAGAGTCATGGACCCTGGACGTGCATGGTAATCCTGTCACATATTCTATAGAGATTCCATTCGATTTCCACTCCAATACCTTGAGTGGCTGGGTTAAGCCAACTGGAACCTGATTCTCAGAGTATACTTTCTAACGAATGAGGCACTGTTAGATGAACTCATCCACCACATTATTCATCTCTATCCACCAGTACTAACGTCAAGGGTCCGGATTCATCATCACCACATCAGTATGTACCACAATTGGGGACGTATGGAACTCCCCCAACACCTCCTCTTCCAACATCATTGGCACTACACTGCGCCCTCTGAAAAGGATGATGTGATCCCAACATTTCAAAAATCAATCAGGAGCCTATCCTGAAGATAACTGAGCACATCAGGCCTCGTTGTCACATCCACCAGTTGTGCCAACTTGCTGTAAGAGTGGCGGAGTAACATTCATCAACTGAAGGTAAGAAGCTCCATCACCATCCACGTAGGATATCTATATCACGACTATATACTCTGTCACCTCACTCATTAGTTGTAAACTAGGCCGCCTATTGAGGGAACTATCCACCATGACCTCCTTCCAAGGATTATAGACTATCTCAAAGTCATTGTCCTGGAGGAACTCCAACCATCTCCGCTGTCTCCACTCCTAAAAATCCTATGGGCACCTTCCCATCCATGGGAAGGGATAAAATTTTTAATTTTTTGATATGCCCATCGACCCATTGGTAGTGTGTACACATTCTCCATATACACTTTCTATGAGTGCTGGTAATCCACACATAATGTCGAAAAGTGGGTCATACTAATCCCTTCTTCTATATGTTCCCAACCTACACCCCTGCCCATGAAGCTCTATAAAAGCCCTCCAATATCCTAATGAATATATCATTTCCCCCTTGGGGTGTGGAATGATTCATAATTCCCTCTCCCTATGGGGATTTAAATCCTAGAAACATCCATTAAAAGGACGTTCCCGTACTCCACCACTATGATAGGTAACGTAGAACTCAAAACATTCATTGCCATGAGGGTAAGGTAGGTCAACTCAAGAGTGATCGGCCGCACCCTCCAGTACATGAGTTTATACCGTGCGGCCTGGGAATAAATTTTACCCAACCATGGAAAACCTCATTCCAATGCTGTAGATATACCACATCCTTTTTCCTAAAATAGTCAATCTAAGCATGAACTTTGGATGACATGTCTATACCAAATGTTATATCGTATTGCCTCAGTGCTACCACGAAGATGATCCAACTGAAATTCTCTCCTCAAGTGTATGATCACACCATCTTAATGAGTGTGATATCAAGTCTCCTACCACATCTATCTAACAATTTAAGGATCAATTCAATAGTTTAAGCAGAAACTCAACGTCATAAACATTATTTTCGAAAAGAATGAATGTTTAATTCCAATGTCTATTAATACGATAACTATTAGTAGACATAGATGGTAACTTGAATCATTTTTGGATCCCTTCATCCATTCTCTTTGACCTCAAGGATCTAATCCATTCATGTATCCCCATCACTCTGAGCCAGGTGGAGACCACATTTGGGAGGTGGTTGTAACATGTCAAAATGAATACCACCTCGTACTACTCTCCTAGATTATCTTCAATGTATGCTACCATGTATATTAATATGTCCCTATTAATTCAACTTTTTGAAACACAATACACGTCCAAGTCTCTGTGGCTAATGTCGTTTTCCTACTTTTCCACTGCTGACATTCACTAGTTGTATCTCCTCAGCCAAAAAACATTCAACCACAATGGTTCTCTCAAGAACCCTATCATTTGTAGAAATTCATAAAAGAATAGTGATTGATCAGATGCCCCTAAAAAAATATTTCTCAGAGTTCAGAGCCCTAAAAAACTGGTCATATAGTATTAGATGACTACATGGAATGGTCTATAAGATTTGATTAATACTCATCTACATAATTGTCATCCTACTGAAGCTGTATATTTTCTTCGGAACACACACCTTATCTTTTTTATGTAATGTGACACATTATTTGAAAAACATTCTCAAGAATTGTCCTATGAAAAGTCACATCTTCATAAGATATTGGTAATCTAAACCCTCCCATCGCCCTTCTAGGCCACGTAGAAGGATCACATCCAAGACTTACATCTAATATAATTTTTCCTGGACTCGATGAAAAATCAACCACCTCAAGCTAGTCCATAGAAACCTGTGAGTTGAGAATGCCTCAGAACCTGAGGGGTATATGTCCCTAAAACATGTGTATGGCACTAAGCCTATATGTGTTCTCTACTAGTAGCACCAGTAGTATATGGTACCAATGAGAAGTGGTATTTCTAGGACACATCATGAAGGTACCAACTCAAGAAATGATCCCTTTAACAAAGTCCCATCACTCAGTGGACAATCGTCATGGTCACACATTGGAATCCTAGATGGATTTCATCGTGGAGTCATCTATAAAGAGAATAAAGATCACCCATGGTCACTAAGTTATACATAGTCAGGAGACTCAAAATTTATTGAGAGAAAAAAATTTCCAAAACAAATGCAATTAGTGTTTTCATATACCGAGTCGAAAAACAGAATTTAGGGTTTCGGTGTATGGATACATTGGCTTCCACACCAACACTGGACTCCACGAATCTCAGAGTCGGACTCTCAGTATTTATCACTACATTCCTAAGCAAAGCAGAACCTCAGTATATGTGGAAGAATCAACCAGCTCTGTTACCACTTCGTAATGACCCGTCCCCAAGAGCCAATTTTGTGACTACCTCATGCCTTCCTCCTAATTTCATGGTGCCCACGATTAGCAACAAAAGCATCATCCAGCAATTGTGAGGCATTTTATTGAGTACCTATAAGAAAACAGATTCCCAACCAAGTCTCACACACTAAAAAAAATCAGTATCACTAAACAAGGATGATTACAAGTACAACTAAAATAAGTGGGCTAGAATACAAACCCCTAAAGGGTACTAAAATAGAAAAGAAAAAAAATGAATCTCTGATAGCCATTAGCAGAATACCCCACCTAATCATGAGAGTAGTGTAGCTACTAGAAGATGAAGTAGAACATCATTTCCTCCTGATATTATTGAGACCCGCATAGTCCATGTCCCCCACGTCCAACGCCGACAAATATGTGAGTCACGCATCCATGATCATATATGGATCTTGGTATCCTAAAGTCTTTATCAAAATTTCGTTCGTCTACACTAGACAAAGCTCGTGTGGGTGAATTTCGTGTTGGGGTGAAAAACAAAATACTCTGTAGGGACCCTAATATAAAAAGGAAATACCACAAAACCATCCTCAACCTAAATCATGAAGCACAATATTTCTCACAACATGTATACATTTAGGGTGGTGAAAGAAGAATCATTATTCACATAATCAAACAACATGGCGGTTATGGAACTGCTCCCATATTGAGTACTATGGTCCCGCCAAGTCACACCGAAGTGCTTCCCACCATCCTGGGACTACTTAGGTACACCTCATCATCACATACTGTGGTCATCGAAACTCAAACAGAAGTGATTCCCAATAGTCATGGCCAAATGGGGTACTCCACCTCATCGCGAACCGTGTGCCTACAAAGTCACACATAAGTGCTTCCCACTACGGTCCTGCAATGTCGCACATAAGTGCATCCCACAGGGCCATAGTTGAGTCTCACAAATTCTAATGTTAGTAGTCTTTAGGTCCTAGCCAACCATATGGTTATGTACATAGAGAAGCAAATAGAACCAAACCTCAATCCATTTTCCACATCTCAATTTGCAGGAAAGCCTCTTCAGGGCATGCCAAAATATTTTCCTCATCAAGAGGGTCCCAAGGCCGAAAAGAGGTCATCAATCAGATGCCAGGTTTGTAGGTTAATAACATTTGAGTAAATAGGGGCTGGTTGCGTCTCTTTCAGGTCGAACCCAGTCAGACCGACCCGACTAACCATGTCTGGGTGTCCCACATACCCTGGTTTAATTCGTCTTACTCGACCTGACCTGATTCTGGTCTGTGAATAAGTATGACTCGCAAATTACGGTCTGGAAAAATGGGATGCGGGTCCAGCCCACATGCATGGGGTGTGGCCCACCAGCCTGATGCTCGACTATCATGGTGCAGGCTGGTGTGCGCCACCTAGCATTGACGGGGCCTGCTTCTGTTCCCATCCTCTGCTGGCCTCACGGATGCCCTGGGCCCTCCTACTGTGGTCAAGAGACCAAGGCTTCTCGGGGCACCTAGATGGACCAGAAGCGGGCTTTCCCTCCACATGGCTCCTGCCTAGCACCACTGTTATCCAGCATGGCCGGTGGGGGCCATCCTCTTCTTCAGGCATGTTTCTGGTTGGTGCATCCTCATCTTCAAGGTCTGTGTGGGCCAACCAATGCCACCGGTCAATAGCTCCACCACGTCGAAGGTGTCATGCCGATTACACCTTCTACTGGCACCGAAGTTGCTATCGTGGTCTATTTTCCAACCCTTCCGCGCTTATAGGCCTCTCAGGTCACCTCCATCATCACAATGGTCTCAGACGAGCCTTTCAACCATTTTTTACAATTTTTTCACAAGGAGCGCAAATGAGGATGGGTTTGGGCCTTTGTTCGGGTCGTCCAGCACCATACTTGTTAGATATTTTAAAACTGGGGAGGCTCAGGGGAAATGTTCAATCATAAGAAATGATTAACTAATCCTTGACATAGAATCCCCCAAATAAAGTTACCCTCCCTCATAAATGCACAATTCGCGGATCATCTTATTTCTGGGTTGATAAACTTTTTTCATTTCTAAAAAATAACATAGAAGAAGTCAAAAATAAAAAAATCCTACATCTCTGACGTTCGTTTCCGCTATGTTACGTCCTCGAGGATTCAAGATGTAGACGTCAATTTTCACATCTATCTTCATTATTCGAGGTACATCAAAAATGTTTAATGGTCATTGATTTTTTAATTTATTCAATGGAGAGGATGTTCGTTGGAGGTTTTTTAGAGAATCTTCATAGTTTAATACTCGTTCCACCAATGCATAAAACTATTACAAAACAAAACATGTCATAGCCTTTCTGTTACGTTGTGGCATCGCGTCATTACACTGTATAATTTATGAAACAATATCGCTATTAAGAATCCTTAAAGGTTCATTACACTACAGGTTTTGGATCCATTAATGAGTTCCATTCATATTTCTAGTTTTCGCCTCATCGCCACACCACAATGCTGATATCCACCGCTCAAGAGTGACAAAATAATATAATATAACATTTTAATCTATTTCATTAATTTTTGAGAAGTATGAAAATTATTTTTTCCATCCCACCCTTTACAATCGATGTTATGTCCTTTCTAGGAGAATCCCAGTGTTCCATGTTCAACAGTGCCCTAAGATTTTCGATCGGAGAACCCGTTCATATGATAGAAAACCTCGTTCACATGTTTACTAAAAATACATTACAAAAAGATCAAACAACATTAACATCCACCGTCGAGCCGTACTGGTCGAGGATCAACTACTCCTAAGGGAAAGACTTCGTCACTAGCTCAACGATACTCGTATATTTTAAATATGAGTAATCTTTTAGGAATTATAGGGATTTTACAACAAAATAGTTGTTACATAATTAATTTATTTACGAAAAAAACTAACATCCAATTTTGGCCCTCGCCAGCCAATGTTAGGATCTGCCTAAGGGAAATATACCCTCACGAGCTAATGGTGGTCTCAGATTTTTAATCAGTGCCATCATTTGAGAATTATATGCAATTGAAAAATAAAATAAAATAGTTTAAATATTTTATTTACTGTTATTCCATTTTCGTGATTTCTCACTGGAGGGCTACGCTGACTAATCATAAGTCATGCATATGTTAAACCCGCTATCCTAAATGCAACAGTGCCCTTGGATTTCAGACGTGGGAACCCATTTAAGTGTTATTCTTCTTTTGCATGAAAACTGCTCATGTGAATTATTTAAAGATTGACCTTTTTTGAAAGATCATTCTGGGCACCCTGGGCCTTAGAATCACTCATCGTCGCAGCACCTGGTTTCGAAATAATTCCATATAAGGAACGATTGTACAGAAAATCTGGGACATTACATGGTGCGTTTTTGTTATGTTTGTCTGTGAGACCATTGTGGATACAATTGGATTTAATTTGACTCTAAACACCTGCAATATATGTAACAAGTACAAAAAACAAAGACCCTTCATAGTATCTTCTAATGATTAAATAAATAATTGATGGTTTTTCATAGACGTATTTAACTTTTTTGATGTGAAAGTGGTTTTGTTGGGGTAATTTGATGTCCATGGTTAAGGATTCATGTCGGGTTCACCATTTTTGTTTCTGACAAGTACGTTTTGGTTTAAGTCTCGATGGGTGGAATTGGCCATTGATGTGACTGTAGGAGGTTAATTGGTATGAATTCACTAGCATAATTATTACATCATTGATGGTTTCCAATTGTTTTGTGGGTGGAGTATGAAATCCCCCAAAGATTTCAAATCCATGATTCATGGACCTAATTCCAAAGGAGGGTGGTCGTTGGATGATTTGGCCAATGAAAGATCAAGAACTGACATTGGATGAGAGGATGGGAACTACATGCCATCTCAAATTTTTGTGGGATGTTGTTTCCAATTTTGTGACTCTCTTATATATATAGGCTATGTTCATATGTTTGTGAATCCTTGATTTATTCCCAAGCATGTTTCCACAGTATATCATGGGGTAGCAATTAATAATGATCAGTACGGGAAAAACGTTATTTGGGATGGGTTGACCGTCCAGTCGCAAAATGTTACGCACACATTGGCGTGTTGTACTCACCAAACCGCGCGAATGTGTATTTTCGACGGTCGGCACCGCCCGTCGCAAATGCGAGGAGGCAGAAAGACCATGTTCCGATGGGGGGGGATCCCCCATCACAAATACGTTGACCCGTAAAGGGTATTTGTGACGGGTCCCATCGCAAATAATAGACGGCGGTAAAAACATATTTTGCGACTGGATGTTGTCCGGTTGCAAAATGTGTGTCGGCAGGTCACTTTTTGCGATGAGGCCCATCGCAAATAACCTTTTAAAGGTATCTATGTTTCATTTAATTTAGTATTTATTTCCTTTCTTTATATTAATTTTAATTATTATTGATTAGTTGTAATTATGGTAGATTAAAATATATTTGTCATCAATATTTATGTGAAATTATAAAATAAAATTTTTAGTATAAATTCTTAGTAATTAGTAATAATTAATCATTATTATCGATAATTAGTAATGTATATAAATAATTAGCAGTAAATAGTATTTAGTAGCTGTATTTTGCAGTAATTAATAGTAATTATAAATAATTAGTAGTAATTATAAAAACAATAGTAATAAATATTAACAAGTAGAAATAAATGTTATTAGTTAGTAATAAGTAATAATAAATACTAATAAATAGTAATAAATACTAATAAATACTAATAAATCGTAATAAATCATAATAAATAGTAATAAATACTAATAATTAGTAATAAATACTAATAATTTGTAACAAAATTACTAATTAATAGTAATAAATACTAATAAGTAGTAAAAAATACTAATAAATACTAATAATTATAAATAAATAGTTATAATTTGTAATAATTACTAAAATATCTTAATAAATATCATAAATAGTTATGAATACAAATAAATAAAAATAAATACTAATAAATACTAATAAATACTAATAAATAGTAATTAATGGAAATAAATAGTAATAAATAGAAATAATTACTAATAAATAGAAATAAATACGAATAAATATAAATAAATACTAATAAATGTTAATAAATAGAAATAAAGACTAATAAATACTAATATATAGTAAAAATTACTATTAAATATTAATAAATAGTAATAAATACAAATAATTAGTAATAAATAGTCATAAATAGAAATAAATACAAATAAATAGAAATAAATAATAATAAATAGTAACAAATAATAATAAATACTAATGAATAGAAATAAATTCTAATAAATAGTAATAAATACTAATAAATAGTAATAAATACTAATAAATACTAAAAAATTTAATAAATACTAACTAATACTAATAAACACTAATAAAATGTAATAAATAGTTATAAAAAGTTAACATTATAAATAATTTGTAATAATTAGTAATAATTAGTAATAATTAGTAATAAATAGTAATAATTAGTAATAATTTATAATAATTATTAATAATTAGTAATAATTAGTAATAATTAGTAATAATTACTAATGATTAGTGATAAATAGTAATAAATTGTAATAAGTAGTAATAAATACTAATAAATAATAATAATTAGTGATAAATTGTAATAAATATTATTAAATAGTAATAAATATTAATAATTAAAAATAATTATTGATAATTATTAATTAATAGTAATAATTTTTAATAATTTTTAATAATTCCTATTAATTAGTAATAAATAGTAATAAATATTAATAAATACTAATAAATACAAATAAATACTAATAATTAGTAATAATGTGTAATAATTTGTAATAATTATTAATAATTATTAATAATTTGTAATAAATAGTAATAAATAGTAATAATTAGTATCAATTAGTAATAATTATAAAAAATAGTAGTAATTAGTAATAATTAGTAATAATTATTAATAATTAGTAATAATTATTAATAATTAGTAATAATTAGTAATAATAATGATAATTAGTAATAATTAGTAACAATTATTAATAATTAGTAATTATTATTAACAATTTGAAATAATTCGTAATAATTAGTAATAATTAACATTAGTTAGTAACAAATAGAAATAATTATAAATAATTAGAAATAAATACTAATAAATATTAATAAATACTAATAATTTTTTAAAGAAAAACAATTAATAGAAATAAGTAGAAATAAATACCAATAAATAGCAATAAATAGCCATAAAATGCAATAAATGGATATAAATTGAAATACATTGTAATAAATCTTAATAAATATCAATAATCAACAATAAAAAGAAATAATTAACAATAATTAGCAACAGGTAGAAATAATTTGCAATAATTAGATATAATTTGAAATTATTTGCAATAATTAGCAATAATTTGCAATAATTTGCAATAATTAGAAATAAGTAGCAATAATTAACAATAATTTCAAATAATTAGAAATAAAATCAATTGTAATAATTTTTTATATGTTTTAATACCTTGGAATAATTTTCAGTAGATTAACGACACTCCTTTTGCTCAATGACTCTTCTCGTTTCAACTATCACCGACTCAAAACATTATGAAAAGTAAGATTCTACATATACATATCCAATTTATTATGCACGAGCTTGAATATGAACTCATAGGACCACATATATCATAATGTTTTTAGGAGGTGAAAGTTGTTAGAATAAGATTCATTGATGAAAAGGGGGGCTCTTTTGTCTGAAAAATCATTTCCTTGCATCTTTTTAACACTAAAATCCCAATGTAGAATCTTGTCGAATGTACGCTTATGCATTATCGTATGCACGAGAATGAAAAAGTACACCTCCAAGTATATTCTTTATTAGGATTTCAGTGTGAGAAAATTGTATATAAATGAGCCTTCGGACAAAAGAGTAACTATCAATCCACTAGAAATTTTGTCACCCATAATTAATGGTAATTATTAAGAAGTAGTTGTAATTATTTATCTATATTATTTGGATAGTGTTTTTATAATTTGAAACTATTCAAAAACAGTAATGATTTTTTATTGTCTAGAAAAATATAGAAAAATGAAGTCAAAAAGGCACAATTAAGTGTCCTTGTAAAAAATGTGCTCTGAGAACGTGTGACACATTTCACAAGGTTGGGGGACATCTCTCAAGGATTGGTTAACAAAGAGATTTTTTTTCTTAGTATCAACATAGTGATCGGAGTTCCAAAGAAGATACCAATAACTTGATTCTGGATCCATCAAGGTTTCAAAATATAGTACATGATGCTGCAGGCCCGTCAGTTCAAAAAACTGAATCTCAGGATGCTATTGATTTAACTCCTGAGTTGGAACCATCAGCCTTTTATGAGTTGTTGATGTCTGCCGAGGGTGAATTGTATCCTAGTTGCAAGATAATAAAATTATAATCGTTTGCAGAATTTAGGGCTATTAAATCAGATAATGTATTGTCAAAAAACAATTTTGGTCAGATATTTTCTTTTGTTAAAATATTGTTACCTGAAGAAAGTGTGTTGCCTTCAAATTACAATGGCATCATTAGGTTGGTTCATAATCCGGGCCTTTGTTATGGGAATATTCATTCATGTGAAAATGATTACATCTTATATTCTATTGAAAATGAGCCATTGGATAGTTTTCCTACATGTGGACAACCGAGGTATAAATAAGTTCAACCGGGGAAGTCTGAATTGATTCCTGTTAAGAAGATGATATTTTCCCCCTTGCACCCAGGTTGCAGTGCTTGTTTATGTCTCAGAACACTAAGTCAATGATGTCATAGCACAAAACAAATATTTCAACCTATAAAAGCATGATTAATCCATATGATGGTGATTTATGGAAAAACATTTACCGATTGCCTTCGTCTTTTGTTTTATAATCCTGAAATGTGTGATTGGGTCTTTCTACGAATGGTTTCGGTCCTTTTGGTCCATACAGTAGTGAGTATTCATGCTGGCATATCATTATAACTCCATACGATTTACCTCCATGGTGTTGCTGAAGGATCCCCATATCTTTTTGACCTTATTAATTCCATGACATCCGAAAAAGTATATTGATTTTTAATTGAATCCATTGATTGATGAGTCAAATTCAATGTTGAGTAATGGTGTTAGTACATATGATGTTTCTCTGAAACAAATTTTCATATTAAAAGCTTCATTGATGTGGATGATTAGGGACTTCTTGGCATATGGCATGTTATCTGGCTAGAGTACACATGGCCCAAAATCTTGTATATACTATATGAAAGAAAACAAATCCTTTATGCTTGTTAATGGAAAAAACCATGCTATTTTGACTGTCATCGTGGATTTCATCCGACCGATCCACTTTTTCAGAGGAACAAATCTCATTTGAAAAAAGGCATAATTGAAAGGGATGATCCTAAAAAATTATTCTCAGTTATATAATTAATGTCATATTTATTTTCATTACCTCCCATCACATTGGGTCCAACTGTAAACGAACATAAAATTCATTACTTTGGGAAAGAGAATAATTTTATAAAATAGTTCATTTTTTCGGAATTTCCATATCAGTCTGATTTTTTTGGACAGCCACATGTTGGATTTCATGCATATTGAGATGAATTATTTTGATAATTTATTTCATAATGTTTTGGATACACCAGGAAAGACCAATGATATTGTAAAGGCACGATTAGAGATTCAAAAAATTTGTAGAATTCTGGAACATGAACTGTTTCAAAATATCAGATCATAGAAGTTAATGAAACCAAAAGAAGCTTATACACTGTACAAAGATAGATGGTTATTATTTTGTCAGTGGCTTACAGATTTTAGACTTCCAGATGTTTATGTTTCCAATTTGGGTAGATGTGTTATTAATTTTTGTATTACCGGATTAAAAGGTCATGATTATCATGTTATAAAGGAAAGAATTATGCCAATTGGATTCAGATATTTGTGTAATTCATTGATTTGGTATTTAATAACAGACATATAATATTTTTTTCGAGAAATTTCTATTGAGATAACATATTATGATACACTATGTAAACTGGAAGAAGATTTTGTTGTCAGTATATGTAAACTAGAAAAAATCTTTCTTCCGAAATTATTTGACTCAATAGAACATCTAATATTTCATTTCCACATGATGCTAAATGGGAGGTCTGGTTCAATTTTGATGGATGTACCCATTCGGGATTTGCATTCCAAAATTGAAGAAAAAAGTATGTAACAAAGCATTAGATGAAGGCTCAATTGTTGAAGCTTATTTGGAAGAGAAAATTTCATTTTTCTACTCTCATTATTTTGAACCTGAATATCCGTCCAAACACAAATTCATGGGACAGAACAATGCGAATGCTAATATATAAATGAACAATCAATAATCATTTTTTAATCATCTAGAGTTTGGCTTCGGTGGAGTTCATAAACAATGTCTTTTAGGTGAAGAACATCACATAGCTCATACATATGTTCTGCTCAATAATGCTGAAATGATATTGTTTGTATTGTGAGTGCTTATATCAATTATTCTATAATTTATGTTATAGTATGTAAAATTATTTTATTTGTAGGTTATATGATAATAATATTAGGAAACTTCTTCCACATATTACAGCAGCTGCTCAGGAAGAATGTTGAAAAAAATATTTTTCTCAATGGTTTCAAAAAATGGTAAAATAAATTAGTGATAGTGTAACATATCAATTCCGTTTATTATTAATTATATTGATAATTGTTTTACCATTTTTCAGGTATCTTAACATGCTAGTAAAATTGATAAGAGACTGTATATTGAGTAAACCACCATCTAATATAGATAAATCTTACAATGCATATGTGGTGAATGTTATTTGATTTCATACATGTGAATATGGGGAATCAAAATAAAAATGAACAGTGGAGTTTTCTTGAGATTATCACATCACATATAAACTATATTTGACATTTACGGTATACTGGATGAAATTATTGAACTGTGTTATCTATGAAAAATTATATAACAATGTTTAAATGTCGGGGTTAGATACTCAGAGAGGCTTGTGTGTTCATCTAATTCATGGATTTTTCGATATTAAATATAAAATAATTATTGCAGTAAATGAACTATTTTTTTCTGGATCAATATGCACATACAATATATTATGAAAAGTATTGTGCTACATCAAGATAAATAACTAATTTGTGGAGCATAATAAAATTTAAATCTCCGAAAAATCAATTTAATCAAACTAAATGATGTTCTAATGAAGTACAAGGAATTGAATTTTTTTAAAAGACTATTCAAAAATACACCCTTTCACAAAGTGACGTGAATATTGGAGAGACGTAAAGCTTGACGTACATGGAAATTACATCACATTTGTGGAATATATAGTACATAACAAAAACAGACACACAAGGACCGTAATAGTTTAGTGTCTTTGGAAACTTGGAACGTAATCTTCTAATCATGGTGAAATATATTCAACATCTCCCATAAAGATCTTCCCTTTTTTTCTTACCTAAAACATTTATTTATATCGTGGGTAAAGGAAAAAATAAAAGGGGTGAGCTCAAATGCCCAGTAAGGGTAAACATAGAGAATATAAAACAATCCATGAACATTTGAATACAAAAACATGAACATAAAATCTAAACATCAAAATCTTGAGCAAAGACATGAATCTTCGAACTACATGAGGCAAATATCATAAGGGAACATCAATCGTGATAAAATATCATGGGAATAAAACATGTAATTGTGGATACCATTAAGAACATGATATGATTTCCATAGTAGCCATGGCATTGCTGCCAAGACCATCTTAGTGGACAAAGTCCCTTTCTGAATCGAGTTCACTCCTCGTTACAATCCTATAACACTGAACCAGATTAACTTACCATTCCAGCCATGTCTATCTCATGAGATATAAATCTTTACCTAATGAATTTGAAGGAGATATAGGTCCCACCCATCTCATAATGAAATCATTCTTACTTGTGCCTCAAAATAAACATACATCATTCATAATAACCCAACGAATAAAATGGGTTTCATAAATATAATCCCATCATCACATAATCCATATAAAAGAAATGGATATCATTTAATAATAATAAAAGTGAAAAAATTTAAATCATAGAGACATTATACTTGAAACATACACATATGAAATAATGTCATCCTAGATTGAAAATGGTTTTGATAAAACACTTGAAATGAATTTTTGAGGAAAATATCCTTTCTTCTTCAAAATCATTTTCTTTTCACAAAAAGTCATCTAATTTTAAAAGAAAGATATTTGGTTGAAAATAGTCATGAAATATTTTGGATTAAGCTTCATGAATATAAGGTTGTATAAAACCACAAAAATTCTTTCATGCCATATATGTTAAAAAACATTCTCCTCATATTTTTGTCAGAAAAGTCAAAAAGTTCCTCGTAACGTAAACAAAAGAAAGATTCCTTACATACCATGTTGTAAAAGTCAAAATGGGTAAAAAGGACATTAAACATAAATAAAAACACTTTTATAAAACATGTACACGGATGATAACAATAACCCCAGTAAATACTTATGTATAAGCAAACTCGGATAAAAATGAGATTTGGAAAATTATCCCTTACCTTAGGTCTGATATGATTTTTACATTTATGAACTTCTTGTATAATGATTTAAATAATTTCATTTACTTATTACAGAATCATATTCATTGTTATGATATCATATATGGTTCACATATGACTTTATATTACCCATTCTTTTGTAAGTTACATGTTAAAGCATCGTTTTGGGTTAAATCTTTTTATTTATCGTACGTGTTTGGACTTGTTGTTCTTGATATTATTAATTATATACTGATTTACATAATTCTAGAATGTAAAACATGATTTATATATAATATATATTCAACAAATACATATATATATTATAGATTGACCAAAGGAATGAAATACAATGTTCATTGAGATGGTAGATCGTACGTATGCATGAACGATGTTTTCGTTTCCTTATTGAATTGAATGAAACTAAATAGATGAAATATATATATATATACATAAATCCAGTAGAATTATTATTTCATAAATTTCATTATTATTCATTATATAAACTTTATGATCATTCATGTATGGTTGACATGGAGAATGAATCTCATCGCATCGTGGAGACGGTAGTCCGTACGTACGCACGAGCGGTGATATCATTCCCATAATTATTGAATAGAATTGGAGTGGATGGTACAGTATATCAGAATCACTATGATGTTATAATAACCATATATAGTTATTATTTACACCATTATACCCATCCATGTAAGCTGTTGGTGGAAAAACAGATTTCACCACGGTGTGGAGACGGTATTCCGTACGTACGCACACATAGTGATTTCATTTTCCGTAGGATGGATAGATGGTGAAATTGGGTTGTTTAATACTTCTAATAACATATCAGTATATGAGTTATAATGATGTTATTACTTCATAATGAAACAATTAATGAAGAATATGTGGAAGAATAAATAGAGTTGAAATAATCGGTAACAGACATTACCTCTTCTTTGAAGCGCCTCTTTGAGACCTCCTCGTAGGGCACTAAAATTGGTATTTGAAGAACAAAAGAATCTCTAAGATGTTTTCATGGAAGTGGAGAAGAGAATTTGGCAGTGGTTGGCAGAGCTTGAAGGCTCAATGTGGTGTGAGGAAGAGAGGGAGGAGGTTCCCTTTTATAAGGGAGGAGAGGGGGAACATTGGAAAAACTTAAAATATTATTTTATTATAAAGTCATATTCGGTTTTTAATAGATCGAAATTGATTTATTTAGAAGCTAATGTGGGGATGGGTCTAAATTATTTCATCCAATATAATTTAAACAAGTTTAGGTTTCTATTTTAACCTTATCATTTAGATTTAACCTTAAGTTAAATAATTTTACTTTTACCGTGTATTCTTGTTTTCTTACACTATAAGGTTAATAAACATACTATAACAAGAAAAACGAACCCAAAGTTGTTTATTATTAATATATATAACCTTATATAAGTCATTTGGCCAAACCATATATTTTTAGGAATAAAATAACAATTAATAATATAATATTTGTTTTAAAAACTATTTTATGTCAATTTTGAAACTATTTGGTAATTGATTTTTGTGAAAATCATAACAGAATGATTAGTTCTACGAAAGTTAATTAAATCAAAACTATCATGTCATATTCACCTTGAAAATTAGTGAAATTTATAAAAATTCTAAAATTACATTTATTTGGGTATTTATAACATCATTTATGTCAATATTTTATTAATAAGATAATTACTGCATCATCTTTGTGTCAAAAATAAATGAAATTATATAATGTCTAAAAATTATAAATAAAATACCATTATGTAGGAAATATTTTTATATTTCTAATGAATATTTATAGTCTAATTCATTTTATGTATATCCCTATATTGAAAATTATTTACTTATTAAACATTGATTTTAACTATTTTAACCCCTCTTTAAATAAATTAATATTAAATGTCGTAATCTAAACCAAGTGGCCCTAAATGGTCATATATTAATACTAAGGTTGTTTTTGGTCTAATTAAATTTATCCAATAGAATTAGGACATGTGTTAGGGTAATAATAATATAATTGTTACCCTTAATTACCCTATTTACTTTTAACCGTGGAAAAAAAGTAAAAAGTTACTATTTTCCAAAAATCATTTTAATCTCATTGAACCAAATTTTAGTCCTTGATATTAACCGTGTCTCTAGGATTTTAAAAATTTCACTCACAGAAGTGGTAAAATTATGTTTTATGTGAATTTACAAATTCTCCTAGGAGGTGGGTAAAAGACGGTGAAAAGTTCAATAAAATTCTTATATATCTAAAATTATTATAAAATGTCTCCAATTAATTAATTTGAACTTATATAGGTAGTATGTATAAATTTTGACCTAAAATAAATTTAAATAAAATAAATAATTATTTAAATAAAAAGTCTGGTTTTAAATAGTAACCTAGTATTTTCACTATTCATCAAAAATTGAATGTTTTCAGAAAAATACCAAAATTTCACACTAGGTTAATTTCGATATTCCGAATCAAAAAATGAAGTCCATTTTGAACGAAAAAATTTATAAAATTTCAAAAATTGGGTATTACTATTCGTAACGGCTAGTTTATATAACATATCGTTGTTTAGCGAAACTCGGTATTGCATACAACACACGCTATCGTGGAAGGTCGCGATTACGTGTAATGCAAGCCAAGTCAGGGATTCATGTTGTGCAAGATCCTTTTGGTGTAGCGTACAACAGAAGACATTAATGATATTAACAAGATTAGTTTTCATAAAATCTCGTGGTGTTACATTCTACCCCCATTAAAATGAATTTCCCCCTCTACATTCGTCGGGGTTATAAATGGTTTACTATTCGAAAGTTTCTTTAATAGAAACCCACATCGTAAAAAGGAATACCAAAACATGACTTTAAAAACTAAATTATGAAATGTAACAGTTTCCAAAATTAACAAATCACTGGTTTTCCACATAAGTCAACATATGTGAAAATATGGATTTGGAAGAGAAATCTAACTGTCATGTTCTGACGGAGAGTGGTAGATAACATGGCTATGAAAAAGACAACAATCACAAAGCCATAAATTTGTGATGGTCTAGTGTACCATCTGATTCATCGGATATAAGAGCACTAGGACAACATTTTTGGATTACAAATTCATTTCCTAAAGATGAAAATTTTGAATTAGAAGAAATACTTGCTTGATTTTGGTACAATCTCACTGTTGTTCATGAATTGAACAATTTCCACTTCATATCTTAATGAAATGAAGTCGAATTTGTTATTCATGAAGTGCTAACAGATCATGTGACAGAATGATGGTTCATTCCATCTATCTCAAAAAAAGGTTAGAAAAAGTTATCGAATACATAAGTCCATGTATGGCGAGGTTAATCAGATATGATTCCAAACATAGACTTATAATTCATCTATTATACCGCTTAATAAAATAAAACTAGTTTCTACTAACCAACGACTTTCTGTAGGCCAGTGGTAGGCGATAAAGGCATGGCACACTTCGGTTGTGGGTTCGATTCCCACATCCTTGTCTGATGCAATGGGATGTCGCCCGTCCTGAAGTTTGTCCTTTTTATAAACTACATTACTATAACATCCCATCAACAATGACGAAAAAACTTCTATCCTTAAATAATACTAACTTATGTCCAACATAATCTATTCCAATATCTAGGCTTATCCATAATACTGCAGTCCACTCTCATATTATAGTGAAAAATATTACCGGATATTTCATATAACAAGCATGTTAATACCATCGTTCATCCCCATATATCATAAGACATTTCTTGTTGGTCAAATTCCAAACATTTGAAGGCCTTAATCTTGTATTCTCTTGAAAAATGAATACACAATGAATCTTAGTGAAAACATGAGTGTTGTAAAATGTTAACTCTTTCCACATAACAAAACCCCAAAATTTTATATACTCAAACCAAGATATAACTATTTCCTTATATCAGTCATGATCTCATGAATACTGTCAAACATTTTATTTTCTCCTTATCCATTCATTATGCGCATATCATCTTCTTTCCAAAAATATCTCAATCACTTTCCATGGTAACTGGTACCATAAAATTATTGAAAACCACAATATACCAGCACATAAATATTCCAATATTCCACAATACTATATACATCATTATTTTGGAATCCCATTACATAAACACTTAATCATTCCACCACATCATTGTCATATTCAACATCGCCATTAGTGATCGCATGTGACATCCCACTGAACTTTTCCTTATGTGGTTCCTCATGTCGATCATCATTAACCCATGGATTAGGGCATTTATTAGCAAAATGCCCCATTTCATTGCACTTGAAGCATTGAAGTGTTGGTGGTGCATTCTCTGTAGTCTTTTCTTTATTCAAATCATTAGCAACCCTTTTTCCATTACTTCAACACTCATCTGCTCAATGAACTTATTTTCCACACTTAAAACATTTTCTAGTACCTTTAACACACTCTCCACCATGATTCTTTCCACACTTTAAGCATAAGGAAACATTCCTCTTCTTTTCACCATTATTCTGAGATTTATCCTTGAACTCCATCTTTTTTTTCTTGTCAAAACCATGAGATGGATAAGTAACACCAACTTCTAGTTCTACCTTGATTGCACAACACACAATTTCTTCATAGCTACTCAAGTATCTTGTAGCTAATTACCTTCGATGACTTGGTTTTAAGCCACTGAAAAATCGATAAACATTACTTTCAGATTGGATGATAAAGCCAGATGCATACCTTGCATGCCTTGTAAAATTCGATTCGCATATACCAACGGATTAATCATCCTTTTTCTTTAGTTCAAGAAACTCCTTCTCCATATTTGTTCAATGAATATGAGGGAAGTAATTATTGAAAAATAAGTTCTTGAACTCGTCCCATTCCATGGACACAATTTCATCTCTTGGCCTCGTATTCTTGATAAGATTCCACCATTGATCAACTTCACCTTCCAAACGATATACTACTAAGATGTCTTTATCAAGTTCAGAACATTGAAGAACTGAAAATATCTTTTTAGTGGTATTGAACCATTGTTCAGCAACAAGTGGATCAGAAGACCCACTAAAAGAAGGTGGATGTTTCCTCATGAAAGACTCAATAGAATATTGTTCCCTTCTCTGCTCATTTGGAAGTCCAGAATGATTCATAGCTTCTGTAAGTATAGAAATAATATTTTGCACTCCATCTCCCATAACATTTATTTATCCAGGAGGAAAATCATTGTATTTTCCATTGCATTGATCAACACGGTTCCATCAGGTTCCAGCCATCATCTAAAACCCAAAAAGAATAGTGTGAGAGGAAAAATCATTCTAGGGAAAACAACATAATAAAGGGGGAGTGCCTTCAATATCTAACATCTTAGGTTTATTTTTAACATTGTTATCGTAATTCTAGGACTATAACCTATACTTATACTTAACCTTAGGGACATCCGTAGACATACCTTAGAAATACCTCTAGGGATCTCACTAATGTTCTCACATTCTAGTTTCCAAATGATGACTAAACCTTTCCTATGGTACCAACTGTAGAGACACAAAGCTTGACATACATGGACATTACATCACTTTTTCGGAATAATTAGTACATAAAAAGAACAGACACAGAAGGACCGTAATAGTTTAGTGTCTTTGGAAACATTGAACGTAATCTTCTAATCGTGGTGAAAGATCTTCAACATCTCCCAAAAAGATCTTCCCTTTTTTTCTTACCTAAAACCATTATTTATATCTTGGGGAATAGAAAACATAAAAGGGATTTTCTCAAATGACCAATAAGGGTAAACATAGAGAACATAAAACAATCCATGAACATTTGAATGAAAAAACTTGAACATAAATTCTAAACATCAAAATCTTGAGAAAAGACATGAATCTTGGAAGTACGAGAGGAATATATCATAAGGGAACATAAATCATGATAAAATAGCATGGGAGTAAAACATGTAATTGTGGAAACCATTATGCACATGATATGATTTCCATAGTAGCCAAGGAATTGCTACCAAGACTATCTTAGTGGACAAATTCCATTTCTGAATCGAGTTCACTCCTTGTTCCAGTCCTGTAACACTAAACCGGATTAACTTACTATTATAGACATGTCAATATCATGAGATATAAATCTTTACCCAATTCATTGGATGGAGATATAGGTCCCACCCATCTCATAATGAAATCATTCTTACTTGTGCCTCAAAATAAACATACATCATTCATAATAACCCAACGAATAAAATGGGTTTCATAAACATAATCCCATCATCACATAATCCATATAAAAAAATGGATATCATTTCATAATAAGAAAAGTGAAACCATATAAATCATAGAGACATTATACTTGAAACATACACATATGAAATAATTTCATCTTAGATGGAAAATGGTTTTGATAAATCCCTTGAAATGAATTCTTGAGGAAAGTATCCTTTCTTCTTCAAAATCAATTTCTTTTCAGAAAACGTCATCTAATTTTAAAAGAAAGATATTTTTTTGAAAATAGTCAAGAAATGTTTTGGAGTAAGCTTCATGAAAATAAGGCTTTATAAAACCACAAAAATCCTTTCATGCCGTATACATTAAAAAAACATTATCCTCATACTTTTGTCGGAAAAGTCAAAAAGTACCTTGTAACATAAAAAAAAGAATGTTTCCTTACATACCATGTAGTAAAAGTAAAAATGGGTAAAAAGGACATTAAAAATACATAAAAACACTTTTTGAATACATGTACATGGTTGAAAACAATAACCCCAGTAAATACTTACGTATAAGAAATCTCGGATAAAAATGAGATTTGAAAAATTATCCCTTACCGTAGGTCTGATATGCATCGTACATTTCCGAACCTCCTGTATAATGATTCAAATAATGTAATTGACTTATTACAGAACCATATTCATTGTTATGATATCATATATGGTTCATTTATGACTTTATATTACCCGTTCTTTTGTAAGTTCCATGTTAAAGCATCGATTTTGGTTAAATCGTTTTATTTATTGTACGTGTTTGGACTTGTTGTTCGTGATATTATTACTTATATTCTGATTTAGTTAATTCCATAATTTAAAACATGATTTATATATAATATATATTCAACATATACATATATATATTATACATCGATAAAAGGAATGAAATACACCGTTCATGGAGACGGTAGGCCGTACGTACGCATGAACGCTGTTTTAGTTTACTTATTGAATTGAATAAAACTAAATAGATGAAATACACATATATATACATAAATCCAGTATAATTATTATTTTATATATTTCATTATTATTCATTATATAAACTTTATGATCATTCATGTATGGTTAACATGGAGAATGAATCTCATCGCGTCGTGGAGACAGTAGTCCGTACTTACGCACGAGCGATGATATCATTCCCATAATTATTGAATAGAATTGGAGTGGATGGTATAATATATCAGAATTAGTATGAAGTTATAATAACCATATATAGTTATTATTTACCCCATTATACCCATCCATGTAAGGTGTTTGTGGAAAAACATATTTCACCACGGTGTGGAGACGGTATGCCATACATACGCACGCGTGGTGATTTTGTTTTCCATACGATGGATAGATGGTGAAATAGGTTTGTTTCATACATATAATAACATGTAAGTATATGAGATATACTTATATTATTACTTCATAATGAAAAAACTAAAGAATAAGAAGTGGAAGAAGAAATAGAGTTGAAAGAATCGGTAATGGACATTACCTCTTCTTTGAAGCACCTCTTTGAGACCTCCTCTTAGTGCGCGAACATTGGCCTTTGAAGAAGACCTGAACCTCTAGGATGTTTCTATGGAAGTGTAGAAGAGAATTGTTCAGGGTTTGGCCGAGCATAAAGGCTCAAAGTGGTGTGAGGAAGAGAGGGAGGAGGTGCTCTTTTATAAGGGAGGAGAGGGGCACCTCTGGAAAAACTAAAAATATTATTTTATTATAAAGTCATATTCGGTTTTTAATATCTCCAAATTGATTTATTTAGAAGCTAATGTGGGGATGGGTCTAAATCCTCTCATCAAATAAAATTTAGACAATTTTAGGTTTCTATTTAAACCATATCATTTAGATTTAACCATAAGTTAAATAATTTTACTTTTACCGTGTCTTCTTGTTTTATTTCACTATAAGGTTATAAAACTTACTATAACAAGACAAAAGAACCCCAAGTTGTTTATAATTAATATATATAACCTTATATAAGTCATTTGGCCAAACCATAGATTTTTAGGAATAAAATAACAATTAATAATATAATATGTTTTTTAAAAACTATTTTATGTCAATTATGACACTATTTGGTAATTGATTTTTGTGAAAATCATAACAGAATAATTAGTTGAAAAAAGTTAATTAAATAAAATCTAACATGTCATATTAACCTAGAAAATTTGGGAACTTTATAAAAAGTCTCAAATTACATTTATTTGGGTATTTATAACATCAATTATGTCAATATTTCATTAATATGATAATTAATGTATCATCATTGTGTCAAAAATAAATTAAATTATTTAATGGCTAAAAATTATAAATAAAATCCCATTATATAGGAAATCTTTATATATTTCTAATGAATATTTATAGTCGAATTAATCTTATGTATAACCCTATATTAAAAATGAATTACTTATTAAACATTGATTTTAAATAATTTAACCCTTCTTTAAATATATTAATATTAAATGTCCTAATCTAATCCACATGGGCCTAAATGGTCATATTTTATTCCTAAGGTTGTTTTCGGTCGAATTACACTTATCCAATACAATTAGGACATGTGTTAGGGTAATAATAATATCATTTTTACCCTTAATTACCATATTTACTTTTAACCATGGTAAATAAAAGTAAAAAGATACTATTCATAAAAAAATATTTTAATCTCATTGAACCACATTTTAGTCGTTGATATTAACTGTGTCTCTCAGATTTTCGAAATTCCACTCACAGAAGTGATAAAATTATGTTTTATGTGAATTTGCAAATTCTCCTAGGAGGTGGGTAAAAGGCGGTGAAAAGTTAAATAAAATTTTTATATATCTAAATTTATTATAAAATGACTCCAATTAATTACATTGAAATTATATAGGTAGTATGTATCAATTTTGACCTAGAATAAATGTATATAAAATAAATAATTATTTAAATAAAATGTCGGGTTTTAAATAGAAACAAAGTGTTTTCACTATTCATCAAAAATTGAAAGTTTTCATAAAAATAACAAAATTTCACCCTAGGCTAATTTCGATATTCCGAATCAAAAAATGAAGTCCGTTTTGAAAGGTAAAATTTATAAAATTTCAAAAAGTGGGTATCACTATTCATAATGGCTAGTTTATATAACATATCGTTGTTTAGAGAAACTCTGTATTGCGTACAACACACGCTATCGTGGAAGGTCGTGATTGCATGTAATGCAAGCCAATTCAGGGATTCGTGTTGTGCAAGATCCTATTGGTGTAGCGTACAAAACAAGACATTAGTGAAATTAAGAAGAATATTTTTCATAAAATCTCGGGGTGATACAAATATAAATGATGACCCCTCATAATTAAGGGTCAATGGTGAAGATGATGTTAATGATGTTACAAATGAATTTTAAATGGAAAAAGATGATGAAACCGAAACTCATATGGATATTGATGATGCCTATAATTAATATGAAGACATTGACATCGTCAGATATGAATACGATGATGAAGGTGAACATTGAAACTGTTAAATTCAGGTTATAATCATAACAAATATATATCTATATATAATAGTAATTTTCAATTATCTGCTAACAATAATCATTTTGGGTTTCAGGAGGACCATGATCTACTTCGGGAGTTGGAGGAGGCTAATATACCTTTGAAAGTGGGGGATTTTGGATCATCTGACCCTTAGGATACATGCAGTTTGTGTGCTATGTGAAGGGGCCATGGTCTTGTGCATCTTAGGATTATTGACCCTATCCCTGAGTGGCATCCACATAATGGTATCTATCCACTCATGAAGAGGTATGATAACCTTGATATTTTACATAGCTTTTAGTAATTTATTTATATACCAATTGATTGATTATTTGTTCTTTTTTTCACAGTTTTGTGCATATAGCTATTAGACATGGGAGCGTTATCTAGCACAATTATTTTTTTTCAGCCATGGATAACATGGTAACAGATTCCTGTTGATGTGTGTCCTAGAATATTCAATCATTGGATAGTATGTAAATAAATAATATTTATTCAGAAATTTATTACATTATTAACTTGATATTATAAATTATTTGCAGTTTTTACTATATCCCATCAATTATATCTTGTGTGGAATAATCCACGGGGCATGGGAGTAGCCTATGCATGAGCGTTTCATCATTTTTTGCAAAATTTGAGATTGAAAACCATTATGAAAGCATGATCGACTATATTTGATAAGTCATGCGATGCCACATACCAGTGTAAATTTCATCCCACATGTGGGAAGGATTATGTTCACACTGATTGAGTAGTGGATTTCAGATGAGATATTCATTAGGATGATAGAACCGGGGGAGACATGAGGTGACACATTGAGATGGTAGCTGTACATTCAGTACTCATAGAGAGAATCTGCTAATTATCTTTTTTAAATATTTTATAAAACATTACATATGAACAACTTATTTTATATTCATATAAGTAGTTGAGCGAAACCAATCATAAGGAGTAAGATGTTTATCGGAGGATGTACAATGATTCAGCCACTGGATAGATTAGAGGTGATCACCAGCGTCAAATTGTGATCATTATTATTTATTTTTCAGTTTGAAAATTAACAGCATATACTATTTTTACTATTTTAATTTATAATTGAAACTGAATGAGTCATATGAGTCCACGACCTCTCAGACACGGGATGTGAGTCATGCTGAGATGGATGATCAGGCTAGTGCCAACTATTTCGATGAGGCGACACAGATGCAGGCAAACCAGTATGACATTGAGATGGGCCGAGTAGTTTCTATTGACTCTCATTTGACTCATAGGACATGTTATGGTACTAATGTGTTGTCGTCATCTAGCTATACAGGAGCTCAGGGAGAGGAATCATATTATGGCACTGCTGCGATGTCGGCGTCTAGCTTGAGAGGAGTACATGGAAGGGCATCATCTTTTGGCTCATTGTGTCAGGAGCAGTTGCAATCTCAAAATGTTCTTATAGAGAGTTTTCAGAAGCAACATGAAGAGATGTGTCAGTAGCAACAGTAGTAGTAGCACGAGGAGGATATTTGTCGATGTCAGTAGCAGTAACACAATCAGATGGAGTACATGCGCCATTTGACTCGTTGATTAGGGATGGATTTTTCTTCATTATCTCCTCCAGTTCCTCCATAAGACTATTCCCCAAGTAATTTTTTTCTGATAAAAACATTTGAATTGAACATTTGTTGTAATATGAACCATTTAAAATTTTTGTACGTCTTTTATATAGGTGTGAATATTGCATAATTTATTTTACTATTTTTATGATTTTAATATTTTATTTATTATTAGTATTATATTTATTAATATTTTTTTAATTTACTAGTAATAATAATATTATTATTTTATGAATTTTTTATATATTTTTCCAGAATATTGAAATATTTAATAATTTTTATATTTTTTAATATTTTTATAATATTAATATTTTTTTATTATTATTAATTTCATTATTTTTTATTTTATTTAGTATTTTCAAATATTGATAATTTTAATATTTTTTATTATTTATATTATTTTAGGTATATTAATATTATTATTTTTTATTTTATTATGTATTTGCGATGGGGCCCTTTGCGGTGAGGGGGCCCGTCACAAATATTACATATATATATTAAATGTTTTTTTGTGACATGTCTCTTTACCATCGCAATAACTTTTTGGTGATGGGCCCATCACAACAGGTTTATAACATATAATCTATCTGTGATAGGCTGGTGTCCTCCTGTCAATACTTTTTGTGATGGGCCCGTCAGAAATACTTTTTGTGACATGCCTATCACTAAATGTTATTGAATATATATAACTTATTTAATCGAACATCTCTTTTCTATCGGCCCGCTTCCCATCGCATGTAATAATTTATGCGACTGGCCCATTGAAAAATATATTAGTTGCAACGACATTTTCTACAATGGGCTATTCGCGATGGGCCCCCATCACAACCATGTTTTTGTGACGGGATCCCGTTGCAAATTGTAAAATTTCTAGTAGCGGATTATTAATGTGTTCGGTATCACCTATTTATATCCTGAGGTCCTCCATTAATGTACAAATCATTATAAATTTGATGTTCTCAATCAATTTTACCCTTTTACTGATTTATGTGGGATGAATTGTTTTTTTTTCTCTAAGAGAATTATGTTTTTGAGGCATATGGGATGGCACTGGGAAGTTTATCTTCACCCATGGGGGGGATGTGGGTTGTTTGTTATTGGGATCGAGCCCTAATGATGGGATGCTTATATATCCTCATGAGAGGAAATAAATACCATGGAGTTAAGTGTCACATTACATGACACATCACCTTTTATTGTCACATGACAAGGACCCATCCATGAAATTTAACACTATTCAGTAAAGAGACAAAGGTTAACAGTGTCATGGTTAAGGATGGTCTTCGACTTTTCACAATTCTTTTTGAGATTCTAGTAGTGCAAAAATTGATTTTTACAGTGGTTATTTTTCATTTTTAATTTGATTTTTAGCCGATGTTAATACAGATGACGTTATAAATATTTTTTTTATGTCAGTTATTTAAAACACGACATAAAAAACATAACATCGCAATGTTTATCATTTCGTTTATTAAATAACTGATGTGATAAACCATTTCCCAGGATTTTATCACGTCAGTTATTTAATAACGGACGTTAAAACCCATGGGGGATGGTTTATCACGTAAGTTATTAAATAACCGACGTGATAAACCATTGTGGTGGTGGTTATCACGTCAGTTATTTAATAACCGACTTGATAAAATCCTAGAAAATGGTTTATCACGTCCGTTATTTAATAAACGACGTGAAAAAACAAGGGGGAGGGTTTATCATGTCGGTTATTAAATAACCGACATGATACACTAGTGCGGGCGAGTGGGGTGTTTATCATGTCGGTTATTAAATAATCGACCTGATAAACCAGTGTTGGGGGTGTTTAAAATGTCGGTTATTAAATAACCAACGTGGAAAACCATTTTTTTAATATAGAAAGCATTCCACTACTCTCTCCAGAAACCAATAGTAACCAAACCATGAATTCGTACCAGAAAAACAGAATAGACCAAAACAAGAACCAAAGAAAAATTAAGCATTTACATTGATAACATTTAAAGCTTACCCCACTGAACATCCCACCAACACGCCCTAGACAGCCCCCCTCACCCCACTGGACAGCCCCCACCACACCCCTGGACACGCCCACACCCCTGTACTGCCCATGACCCCCTGGACAACCCAGAACACCCCTGGACATCCCCACGACCACCTCGACAGCCCCCACACCCCTGGACAACCACCGCCCTCATATTTACCCCCACCCCTAGACAGCACTCCCAAACCACTTGATAGCCCTCCCACACACCTGAAACCGGACCAAAATGTTACCAAAAACAGAACAGAACCCCCTAACCACACCAGACTGCCCCCACCACACCCCTGGACATCCCCACACCCCTGGACATCACCACCACCCCTGGAAATCCCCCACCATCCTTTATACCCACCACCCCATTAATAGAACTCCCACACCCCCAGAAAGCCCTCCCACACCCCTGAAACAGACCAAAAAGTTACTGAAAACTGACCAAAACCCCCTCACCCCACTAGAAAACCCCCACCACACCCCCACACCCCTGGACTGCCCCCACCCCTCGACATGCCCCAACACCCCTGGATGACCCCCAACCTCTTGGACACCCCACACACCCCTAGACTACCCCAACACACCTTGGACACCCCCAAACCCATGGACTGCCCCCACCCCATGGACAGCCCCTAGATAGCCCTTGGACATGTGGTGTTTGGAGAGGAGGTGACACCATCCCTCGGGGGGCATGATACTGGATGGTACTCGTCACTCCCACATGTGATGCTTGAGATCTCAAGATGCTTCACATGTTGGTGTGATGAGTTCCCTCCAGCGGCGTTCTTCCCCTCAAGGGATGTAGGCACCTCCTCTCCCACCCCCTGAACTGCCCCCCCCCCCCCATCCCCATGGAAACCCAGGACCCCCCCCCCCCACCCCATTGGACATCCCTCCCACTCCCCTGGAATCCCCCCTCACCCCACAAGACACCCCCACACCCCGGGACACCCCCTGGACAGCCCCCCACTCCCCTGGACAGCCCTTCCACCATCCTGGAAACGCTTCCACCCCCCTGGACTGCCCCCCACTCTCATGGACCCCCAAGATACCCCCACTCGACCGGAAAGCCCTCCCACACCCCTAGATACCACTACCCAATTAAACACCACCACACCCTTGGAACCCCTCCCCCCATACCAGAATCCATCCATAAAAACCATCATAAGTACAACAAAACAAAAAGTACAGAAAAATTAAACATTCACATATATAACATTAAAAACATATAATGTCAACATTAAAAAAAGTAAATCCAACCTAAATGACTACCAAATACACAATTACAATAAAGGTATTAAAAATACTTTTTTCAATACAAACAACTAAAAATAAATCAAGCCTGTAAAATAATTTAACCATTCCGATTGTAAGACATTGATATCTTCCGCACTATAGGGTTGAGGTTCATCAAATTGCTACAAATTAAAATGATTTTAGTTCATCTGTATAATGAATAAATCAAGTGAAATATTATGGCAATGTTTAAAAGGAAATCTTACAAGGTAAAAGTTCACAACATTCCTTGTTGTTATTATTTCATACATAAATCTTAACATATATTATCTACATTCGATAAGGGAGTGTTGTTATGGAAAATTTTGTTTGAATTAGGGTTAATTAAATATATTATTTGTATGTAATATATCAAATAGTTCAAATTATAAATGGATATTTACCTTTATATTTACATATTGGATCTTCGCACTCCTTTTCTTTGTGTTATTTCAAAATTAGACCCATCCCCTGTTAGAAGATAATATGAATGGGATAAATTTTAAATTCAATATAATATATAAAACAATAGATAAATTGAAACATTATTTTCCAACATTTTCTTAAAACTTTTGCGCACATCACCATGGACATAGCATATTCCATAAAGTGTCTTCTGCCTCGGGCAAAAAACCCCTAACATCTAATGATCACTGATAAAAAAAATTAATGTTACTGGGTTTTAATGATAAAATATAATGGACTCTTTGAGAGAGATGTGTTTCATACCAGTCACAAAACGACATCATCCAACATTGTGTGACTATATTCAATTCATGTCTGTCAACAATATAAACCATTCTTTGTTCCTCATCCAATGAAAATGATAAAGGGGAAATCATATGCGGTTCTACAAACCCATATACATCTGTCCGCTCATTCTTCTCACAAATGATATAATGATACCTAATACAAAACTGAAATAATTATAAATTTTTAATAAATATAACGCAGGGAAAAGGTGTTAAGACTTACATGGAAAACATCTGCACCACGTTGATGCCCAACTTATCTCCAATAACATGCTCCATGATATCAGCTTTCATTATCCACAAATTTGTTGCACGTCCACACACATGAGCTTCCATTGGAAACTCATAATTACAGGCCACCAAATTTGAATATCTTGACAATCTGTCAAGACTACTAGAATATGTATCTGATGTCATAGCCATTTGTCTTTGTTATTTCCTATACAATATTTCTTTACCATTGAAGTATTTCTGTAAAAATAAATAGAAAAATATATCAGTTTTAAAATGATAAGACAACTTTAATAAAAAAAAAATAAAATAGAAGATATAACATACATACCTCTATGGTAATGAGTCGAAGAATAATGGATGTCCAAATTAAAAAATGGTCGATACTATTTCCAATTGTCATCAGCTCATTTTTATGTAATGGTACTTGAGCTGATCTATCTATAATATCCTGTATAGTGACCCTATGATTCTCTACCTCTAATTTTTGATTATGAACTGTATCTCCTATACAATATACCAACCCATATGAATCTATATGATGTTTAGGATCATCAACATACAACTCGTAATAAGTAGGAAGCTCCAGTAGAGGAGTAGGGAAAAAATGGGGTCCACGGGATGAGGTTGGGGAGTGGGAGATACTGGTAGAGGTGGTGGATAAATAATGGGGTCTACAAGGGGAGTAGGAGGAGTGGGAGTTGCAGTCTGAAATTGTCTTTGCATGTGTGAAAACATAGACTGTACCAATGCTCAAATCTTTTCCTCCATCGTCGCATTAATAGAATGATATTCATCCTCCAAGGATTATATTTTTTTAAAAACACCCTCAACGTAAGTAGTTGACGAACGCGGAAACACTTTTCTAACTAATACACCAACTAGATATCCTCATACACGACTATGATGTTCGGGCTTTCCCGATGCTGGAGATAAAATATCTTGCCTCCCGGAAGTTGTATATACCCCCTATGAGCTCTGCTCTTGAATTGAATCTCGTATTAATTAATAAAACATTTCTGAAATGATCGAAATTATATGAAGAAAATAGTTAAATTAAATAAATAAAATTGAAATCTTACAATCCACTTAGCTATGATTCTTGATTCTTCAGCAAGATATTGACCTTTCTTCCCATCTGAGCTCTCTTACATTTTTCATGTCTAGATGGAGGGGATGGAGGCACCACCTCTCCAGAGCTTGAAGACTTAGCTCTTAGTTTTTGTAATTGTTTCTCCATAATTTGTTCTTCCAATAATGTATACCCTCCCTGAGATAAACGATGAGGGTATACATTATTAGATAGGATGTCCTACTGAGATTTCCTTGTTTTTTGTACATTATGAATAATAAATCATTAACAAAACAGAAATAATATCATTTATATAAGAAAACATATAAATGCATACGTTGCCCTTACCACAAATGATTCTTTTCTTCTACTTCCACAAACAGCTGCGTTGTGTCTTCATCTATGAAAGAACATATACGACATGGATTGTCAAGACTCCTATGACCAAAAATGAAATCAGGTGTGAGGGTAGATTTGAAATCCCTCCATCTCTTGGTAGCCATCAATAAGAATTTCTTCCGGAATCCTCCAGTGTCAGGAATATAAAATGTCATCAGATAAATAAGAGGGTAATGATATTTTATATACTAAAAACATTAATATAATAGGCAAAAAATAGAAGATGATCATACCAAAATCGTCTCCCACAACTGAGAGATTATCGCTTTGTCCAGAATTCTCCAGTCATCATAAAGAATTCTCACATTTCTATTACCCTGAGTGGATAAAAAAATCTGAAAATATTTTTCATCTGGACCTCTAGGAATATCATCCTAATCAAACTCAATGTGTATCCTTTGATCAAGCGTACGAGAAAGTGATAATTTTGGTAAACGCGTGCACCCACATTTATGTACTCTGGAACTCTTTGTAGTAATGGGAGCACATGAGGATGAATGGAGAACATCAAGAGGATCATGTGAATGTTCCTCCCCAGAGGTATGACCAATATGCTCATCTCCAGAATCATGTGGTTGATCAATAGATTGATCTTTCATTATCCTTAAAATCAAAAAAACAAACAATAGTTCACAAATATACAAATTCAAATATTTTAATACTATTGTAAGCAGAAAATAGAAAATTGTACTAAGTTACATAATAGTAAACATGGTTATTATGGTAAGCATGTAAAACAATGGTAAAGATGGTAAATATAGTCAAGATGGTAAACATGGTAAACATGGTAAACCTGGTAAACATGGTAAACATGGTAAAGTAATTGTCGCTGAAAATAAAAATAGATATCTAATTTATGTAATGGTAAAAATGATAATGTAAAGTATACAAAATTAAAACATGGTAAACTTGGTAAACATGGTAAACTTTGTAAACTAATTGTCACTAAACAAAAACAATAGAAATATAATTAATGTAATGGTAATCATGATAAATTAAACTAAACAAAAATAACACAAACAAACAGTTATTCTTATTTTGTTTTAATACATGATTTAATGAAGAAAAAACATACAATATCTACGATTTTATGAAAATAATAAATGTAATAAAAAATAAACAAATGTTACCTGTATTTTTTGGAATGTATAATTGGATTGTATTCCCAAATTCCATCACCGTGATCGTTCCTTATGGAACAAATCATGTCTTAAATATAATCATAACTATGATTTGTTAATCTTTCCATGGAAGTAAGGATCTCACATAAATGACCATCTTTATTAAGTTCATCCTCACCAACATATTATTTTTCCCTTGTAAAAAAACATCCCACTACATATCTTATTGATCTATTACATAGAAATTTTTTTTTCATGTGTTTCCATTATAAAAGAATCGGGTGTGTCTTCCAATCTATTCAGATTAACAAATGTCATTCCGAATTCAATGTGTCTAATACTGTTGTTATCAATAAACCATTTACAGTTAAAAACAAGAACATTAATTTTAATGTAATCCACCTCTGATATGTCTTCAATCACTCCATAATATGCACGTGATGGAAAAATTGGGTTTTTGTCCTTAGCACTCGATAAATTCATTGCTTCTGCAAACACCAATACACTACTATTTTGAACTACACTTCTGTTGTCCAGATCATTCGTATGATATGTATAGCCATTAATTTCATAACCTGACCATGTTATCATATTTAAACATGGACCACCCACTATCCAATTTAATGTCTCTAATGCATCTAATCTACCAAGAATGGCCTTTTTAAACCATGAAAAAAATGTTTTGTTGTGGTTATTCAAAATCCACATCTCTTTCTTCATTGGATGACATTGTTTCAACTCATTACTATGCAAATTGATATATGGTTTAGCATCAGCTATGTCATTCACGATGTGTGATTCTAAGTAATTCATCTATTCAATAGACAACGATTTTAATTTCAAACCACGAATCCCCTTTCCATCATTATTAACTCGATCATGGAGAGGTGGAGGCAAACCTATGTGTTGTGCTGCAGCGAAGTTTCTCGTAGAAAACTCTGCAACCTCCTCAGAAATATACATTTCAATAATGGTGGCTTCAGGTCGATTTGGATTCTTAATATACCCCTTCAATATTTTCATATACCATTCAAAAGGATACATCCAATGAAGATATATAGGTCCACAAAGCTTTATTTCTTGAACCAGG
Organism: Viscum album; assembly: GCA_963277665.1. Classification (NCBI taxonomy): domain Eukaryota; kingdom Viridiplantae; phylum Streptophyta; class Magnoliopsida; order Santalales; family Viscaceae; genus Viscum; species Viscum album. The sequence goes on from OY728123.1 coordinate 541,034,362, forward strand.
TGAATCATTAAATGAACCATTATATAAAACAAATTGGAGGAAAATACATTTCCAATTGACAAAGTATAAAAATTTCATCCTTTTCCAAAATGTTCAAAGCATTTACATCAATAACCTTATTACAAATTTAATTGAAAAAATAACAAAACTTCATTAGACTCTTTATGACACTGATGGGAAATATGCCACGCAATGCAACTGGTAGAAGTTGTTGCATCATGACTTGAAAATCATGAGATTTCATACCAATCAACTTCATGCCCTTCAATGAGACAACTATTTTTTACATTTGAAGTATAACCGTGAGGCACTTTGATATCATGAATACACTAATAAAATCTAATTTTCTCCCTCTTCAATAATATATGACTATCATGGGGAAGAAATGTTCTTCATCCATTAGGAGTTGGAGCTAACTACAAACATGTTCCCATTGATAATAAGTCTAATTTTTCATTCAACCAATCTTTTTTTCTTTCCTTTGATATCTAACAACGTTCCAATAAAACTATCATTGATATGCTTCTCCTCATTCATGACATCAATATTATGTTTAACTTCATGATATCTCCAATATGGTAGCTCAAAAAATATTGACCTTTCCTTCCAAATATGTCTATCATTACCAGATTTCTGTGTCTTTCCCAATGTCACATCAAGGTATTTCACCATCACAAAATACAGATAAGCTGATAATTGTTTTAGAGAAATATCAATTTATTATGAGCCCTTGAATGACTTTTTTAGTCTTATATAAGAGTGATCCATAGGAAAAACCTTTCGATGACTATTGTACACTGTTTTCTTCCCATGATGCAATTGACTCTATGACGTCTGTTGTTCGCAAATTGCACAAGCTTTATTCCCTTTAAAAATGTATCCAGACAAATTTCCATATGCTAGGAATTCATTTATAGTGAACAAAAGCACTGCATGTAGTTGAAAATATTCCATTTTATAAGAATCATACACCCTAATACCTTCCTCCCATAAAAGTTTCAAATCATCAATCAACGGTGACAAGAAGACATCAATATCATTGTTGGGTTGCTTTGGACCAGATATCATTATACACAACATGACATATTTTCTCTTTATACAAACTTCAGGAGAGATGTTGTAAATTACCAATAAAACAGGCCATGAACTATGTGTGCTAGTGAGGGTCTGGTATGGATTCATTCCATCTGTGCACAACCCTAGTCTATGATTTCTAATTTCATTTCCAAATGAAGGATACATCTCCTCAATTTTCTTCCATTGTGGAAAATCAGCTGGATGTCGTATTTTTCCATCACATAACCACTCATCATCATTCAATCTTAAAAATTTTTCATCATGTTATTTAGAAAATAAACTTTTGAAATGATGAATTATAGGAAGATACCATAATAAATTTTAAGGGATCTTCGTAATCTCTACATCAGCCTATGATTTTTCTATCACGTTATATCGGGATGTCCCACATTTCGAACACTTTTACAGAAATTCATATTCTTTCTCTATATCATACAGTCATTCAGAAATGCATGTATTTTATTGTATCTCAATCCCATAAGGAATAATATTTTCTTGGACTTATAATGTGAATTTGGAATATATGTATCTTCTGGAAGAAATTATGTCATCAATTGTAGCAGCCCTGTAAATCTTCTGTGAATCCATCCATGTTTCGCCTTTAGTTTAATAAATCTCAACACTGCTGACAAAATAGAAAAATCCGTACAACCAGGATATAATGGTTTTTCAGCATCACCATATAGACGTGAAACTATAGGTTCTATCTCAATTTATTTTTCTGGAATATATCGAATCATTTCATCAATTCCATCAGAGTCACAATTTTTAAAATCATCATCATCAGTGACATTCCATCTAGTTTCACCATGCCAAATCCATGTGCTGTAACTCGGACTAAAACCATGACAAATCAGATGATCTTTTATCACTCTCATTTTCAACATCTTCATATTCAAACATTTCAGGCATGGACAAATAATATGTAACTACTTGGATCATTTAGTTTAGGAAATTCTAAAAAGGAGTTTACACCTTCCTCATACTCATTGCTCATTCGATGTGCTGTAATCCAATTTCGACTCATTTTTACCTATAAAAAAATATCAAAGTTATACATCTTTTTATGATGATACATATATATGTTTATATGAAAAAATCAAAATTTGAATGTAAACAAATTTTGAAATATAAAACAAATCTAGGTGTATTTTAATAAAACATTATTTAATATGATTTTAAAAACAAAACATAGTTAGATATAACCGTTTTAAATTCCATGTAATCAAATAAAATGATGGTTCCTCTAATGGTTGATTGAAAATTGAAGAAAATTGAGTAAAACTGAGAATCAAATCAAATTTAAAATAAAAACTCAGATGGATAAAATCACAATGTAAAGCCAATCATCACAACACAATGGGGTCAGGATAACTACGCATATTGGAAAACCACGACATGGTCTCCCCCATAACCCATAATTTTCTAATAATCCTTGAATGGTCAAAATATATATAACCAAATGGACTCATATTGCAACACTGATATCCATGAAACAATACAATCATCATGTCATAATATCACTAACCACGATGCAATAATCAATCCCAACTGACACTTATCCCCCACCCCCTTGGACACCCCCTAGACACCACCACCCCCTTGGACAGCCCCCCACCCCCTAGACACCACCCCCACCCCATTGGACACCCCCCGGACACAACCACCCCCTTGGACACCCCCCCCCCACCCTGGAAATCACCCCATGGACACCACCGCCACCCCCTTGGACACCACCTGGACACCACCACCCCCTTGGACAACCCCCCACCACTGGACACCACCCCCTCCCCATTGGACACCCCCTGGACAACACCACACCCTTGGATAGCACCCACCATTCAGGACACCCCCACCCCTCTTAAACACCACCACCCACCTACTTCCCCCTTAGACACCCCAACCCTCTGGACAGTCCCCCCGGAAAACCCCCAAACCCACTTGATAGGCCCCCGCTCCCTTGGATAACCCCCACCCCCTTAGACACCTCCACCCCCTTGGACCCCTTGGACACCCCCAACACTCTAGACAACCCCTCGAACCCTCTGGACACCACCCCCACCCCTTGGACACCCCCATTACACCTCCACACCGTTGGACAACCCCCCCACCCCTCAGGACACCACCCTAACCCCCTGGACATCCCCCACCCCATTGGACACCCCACCCATCATGGACACACCCACCCCTCCTGGCCACCACCACGCACCTCCTATCCCCTTGACACCCCCTAGACACCCCAACCCTCTAGACAACCCCCCCCCCCCCCAACAACACCCAAGCCCTCTGGACATGTCCCCACCCCCTTGGACAGAACCCCCCCTTGGACCCCCCCCCCCCACACCCCTGGACTACCCCCACCTCCATGAACACCTTGCACACCCCAACCCCCTAGAGAGACTCCAAACCCTATGGACACCACCCCCATCCCCTTGGCCACCCCCTGGTCACCACCACCCCCTTGGACAACCCCAACACCTCTGGACAACCCCCACCCCCTGGAAAACCCCCACCTCTCTAGACAGAACCCCACCCCCTTGGACACACCCACCCCTCCTGGACACCACCCACACCCCCTACCCCCCTTGGACACCCCTAGGGACACCCCAACCCTCTAGACAGCCCCCACTCCCCGGAAAACCCCCAAACCCTCTGGAAAGGCCCCCACCCCCTTGGACAGCCCCCCACCCACCCACCCTCTTGGACAACCCCCCACCCCTTCGACACCCCCACCACCATGGACCCCCCCTCACACACAATCACACACAAACCCCTGGACTGCCTCCCCCCACCTCCATGGACACCCTGGATAGCCCCCAACCCTCTGGACAGCCCCCAACCCCCTGGACAGCCCACAACCCTCTGGAAAGTCCCCCAGAACCATGGGATTTTATCCTCAAGATACAGTTTTGGCATATCTAGGGATTTTAATCTTAAGATTCTAGTTTTGGTATAATGCCATTATTCAAAATGAGAACCATGAAATGTATCTTATACTAATAAAAAATTCTCTATTGTTTAATGAATCAGATTTTAATAGAGTATGAAGACTTATAATAATCCATGAAAATAAGTGACGTAAATATTTTATGGAACAACAAAACGCAATACCCAAAATAGAAACAACCAAGGATCCAAAACAAACATTCCACCAAGAAAAACCATATATAATTATAAAATAAATCACACTGTTACATGGAATGGTTGTATCACAATGGTTTAGATATAAATTGCAGTAATATAGGTGATTGATGTAATTAGTTGTCAATGATAACAAATATTACCATAAGTGTAGGGCATCCGCGAAACAAAAACAAAAGAAATAGACATAGGTGAGGCTTAATTGAATATTGTGAGTCAATATAATAGATCTGGTGATAATAAATAAGATGATGTTGGAAAAACGATGTAAGAGGGTTCAAAATCGATGAATTTTACATAGTTTAAACAAAAAATTAGAAAACATAAATATGGAAAATATGGAAGAAAAACGAATGAAATAAAGTCATGGGAGGCATACCTATGTTTTGTGAGTAGAGATGATAGATCCGAGGAGAGTAAAGATGATAAAAGATAATGGAAAAACGAGTTTAACTGAACGAGACCGAAGAGTCAATTCTAGGTTTTCTGCGCAAGAGAGATGAGTCACAGGTATGTCGATCAAAAAATCAGAAATGACAATCCACAGGTCATGATAAATTTTTTAAAAGTTTTATAACGTCGGATATTTAATAACCGACTTTATAAACTATTTTTATTACATTTATAACTTCAGTTATTAAAATAACTGATCTTATAAATGGATCATATACCGCATTTTTTACGTCGATTAGTTTATAACCAATGTAAAAAAAGCGGCGTATTAGTTTTTTACATCGTTTATTCTTTAACCGAATTAAAAAAACAAATCAGAAACCACAGTTTTTATGTCAGTTATAATATAACCAACCTAAAAATTGTGCGGGTTGATTTTTTACATCAGTTATCATATAACTGATGTAAAAAAGGCCTCATATGCCGCATTTTTATGTCAGTTATTCTATAACCGACGAAAAAAATTCATTAGATGCCTCATTTTTTACATCGGTTATCAAATAACGGACGTAAAAAATGTCGTGCGTTGGTTGTTTTCATTGGTTAATTTATAAAAGACATAAATAACCAAAGCGCTGGAGTTTTTACATCGGTTATTTTATTAACCTTCATAAAGAATTTAATCTTAGTATTTTTTACGTCGGTTATAAAATAACCGACCTAAAAAACCACATATCACAGATTATCCCATCGGTTATATATAGCCGACATAAAAAATGGTGACGTTAAAAATGTTTTCTGCACTAGTGTTCCTATAATAGATATGGTATTCTAGGTTATATAAACCTACTTGGGAAGTGGTTTGGAAAACATTAGTGTGACTTGAGTGTCAGGTTTGGACCTTAGAGAGTCTTCCAATGTATCCCAGTTGGATGGGAATCAAAACTCCCATTTTACAGTATTGAGATGGGATCTAAACTATAGTGGAGTCTCATAAATGGGGAATGATCAGGGATTATCTATGGGAGCTTCCCATTTTAAGATTTTTGATTCAGGATAACTCCTTCAAGGAGGCCAATCAGATAGAATTGAAATTAGGGAATACAACTATGAAGAAGGAAAATTAAGGGGGGAAATTGAGTTTTTTTTTGGAATCCACTCTCTATAAGGACCATAATTTAGGACTATGTGGATTTCATGATAGGCAGTCACCTTTATTCCCACATGAGTCATTCTCGGTGTGAGAAATAAGAGGAGGATGTGGATCTGAATATCACATGCCCCACCTCATCTGATGGTAGAAGGTACTGGATCTCAAATGGAGATATAGAAAGTTTTTTCTCTATTCCGAAAATTGATTTTTTTATACCATTGATATTTATATTGACTTATTCGAATAGGCCCTGAGAGGAGGAAGAGAGGAGAATTTTTGCAATCCCCTATAAGGATGGCTAGGGTTTTACCTCAATAGGAGTGCCCTTTACTGTTTGGCTTCTTATGGATGGATCTCATACCTTGTTGAAGGGAAACACAATTGTGATCCACTATTTTCCCTCAAAAAATGTGGAGGTAAATTTGAGTATCCCAGGGTCATACCCCACATTACTATGGGAATGTTAAATAATGTCCATTCTTGGGGTACTCCCTACTAGAGGGATAATCGACATGTCTCTACTTACCACAGGTACGTAAACCCAATTAGTCGCACTAGTGCACCCGATGGGTTTATCATATTGGAATGGAGGCTATGGAAAATGCACTGGATTGACAACATTATACCGAATATAGAGGAGTCATCACGGGAGTTACCAATGTGACATAAGGGAATGATCAGGGATGGATGATGTAAGGACATGGGAACCCCCCCCCCCCCCTATGTGGTAGGTTATCACGTGGAATGGGGGGATTATTTGTAGAATGTTGCTACATGGTTATGGAGGTTACACTTGTACTATGATTGTACATGGACCTGGGTGGAGTCCGAATAACATTTGGATTTGCATGAATAGGTACCATCTAGGTAGAATAGTGATATGCAGAGCACATGGTTATGAAGGGAGCTTTGGTTCACCACCTCTCATAGAATATGCCCATGAGGGTCTCATGGTTTTTGGATAACACATTTTAATTTTAATTCTTCTTAAATTTTTGGGGAAGGGTTTTAAATGGGAGGAATTTTCAAGTGAATCTCGATTTTGTAGAGATATATCGATTCTTCAACCGTCGATCCCTCAAACCTAAAAAATCTGGTCCTCTTCCCATATCCCCTAGAGCTATATTTATAAATAAAAGAGGAATTAGGTATTAGTACAACCGGTTCCGTGCAATGAGGTTGTGATCCCTCTTTTGTTTAATCCCATGTCTATTACCCAGCTTAAGGATGACGTAGTCACCAGAGGCTCCCGAGGATATGGTCCGCGGAGGTGCAAATCACCTCCTCGACCACAAAAAATTATATGTTTCATTTGTGGGATTCTATCTGCTTTGCCCTGCCATCATTCCATTTGATTTAATGGAAAATGTATTACAGAAGGTAAATTTCACCACATCAAACTAATGGATAGTAGAATTCAGGGAGTTAGTGCCACTATTTTCCTCCCAAGACCCATTAATTCATGGGTGTCCTTAGGATGTGGGTCTCCATGTAGAGTGGTGATCGGCAAAGGATGATACCCCTCATAGTCTGAATTTTGTCTTTGCTGAATTTTATCCATTATATTTTTTTCATTCAATTATTCCACCAGCAAATCTCTTTCCATTTCCATGTTCATTGTACAATTACAACTCCATTTATAATTTTTTAGGACCAATAATGATTCCTTAATATGATGAAGCCTCCTCTATATGTTTCAAAGCATATTTTCAAATAAGTTTTTTTATTTAAGTGTAAATGACTTTATAAAAATGAAAAAATTATTTAAAGATGGAAAAATTATTTTCCACAAGAATTTTTTAAGGAAATATTTATTTTTTATGAATATGTAATGCTTCATGGTCATTTATTATGAGGGAATTCAGTTCCATGAGAAACTGAGTGTATGTGAGCCTATCATAGCTCTCCAATGCATTGGGAAATGGGATAAAGTAAACTAATTAGGTTTATTATAAGAGATTAAGGGAATATAATGAGATGGTTACTCCAAAGGTATCAATAATGGTTACACACTATTTAGCTGATTGTGCATTATTATATGTATGGGTGATATTAAAATTATGCAAGAAGTTATGTTCCTGATTAATGATTTCTATCAGGTTTATAGTAAACTTATGATTTCAAAGGGTAATCTAAAGTGATTCTTTCTTATTTCTGAATTTTAATAATTTTAGAAAATATTTTAATGGGTTCATATGTATTAATAGATGAAAAATTTCATTCTTTCTTTTTATGTGCATTATATAGTGTTTTTGTCATTTCATCTTTGTAAAATATTTTTCACATGGTATAAGGATTGATATGAAAAGAGTAACAAAGTCAAGTGTTATGATGATTTAAATGAAATCATGTTTGATTTTAAATATTATCTTTTAAGGAGAAAATGGATATTGTATAGAATTTTACACTTGTAATGTCTCGGTCTAAATAATGATTGTTTTTCTAAATTTAAAAAAACTCTACTACAAAATGTTTTTGGGTGAAAAATTAGATGTGTTATATTATAAAGTCCATAAAATATGTAATGAATAAGGTTGAGTCCAAACAGTTGGTATCCGAGTTGTTTTTAGATAACATAAAAGATTATAATGTTTTATCAAAAGTTACAAATATTATCTTTCATTTATAATTTTAATGTTTTTCAAAATTTTATAGTCTTCAGAACCCATTTGTCATGACGTCTATTTAAAAATTCTATTGTCAATAATGATATTTTTAAGACATTTATTTTTTGTTGTAATTATGAGTAATTAATATTGGATTGAAAAAAATAATTTCATGAAATAACCCATGAGGTTAAAATATTTCATTAATATTGAATATATTATTATTTTGATATTTTCTCACATTTAATTGAATGTTATATGAATTTTGATCTTAGAAAAAGGGGACTACATACTGGTTAAGATAGGACTTATGGTGTCCGGAAAGGCCACAAGATTTGGGCCCACAACATAAGGGTAAGAAGGTTGTAGTGTCTACCACTAGCCTACATGAAGTCCTAGTTAGTGTGAAATTTTATATTGTTTTAAATATCTTTAATGGATAATGGTTTAGAGGTTTTTTGGACATATTTTTTATAGAATAAATAATCATGAGATTGACATGTATTTTGGTGATAGTGAGATTATGGTTATTTCAGATGAAGTAAAATATTTTAGGAACCCTATATGATTAAGTTTATAAAAATATTATGTATTTTTTCTTATATTTTGAGTAATAAATTATTTCATTGTTTATTTATAATGATTCTGGTTATTTTCGGAAATATTTATCATATATTGAAAATTATGTAATTTAGGAAACTAGTTTTTTGGTACATGACATTATGATTTGTTGATGTTTTTTGAGATTAATAACAGAATATATATTTGAAGACTATGTGATCAAATCATTCTGATTATTGGGATTCAGTTTTATTATATTAAATATTATCATGAATATTAAATATATTTATTAGTTTAATTTTGGAGATGAACTAATTTTTGGGAATTATCTTATCGTATCCTAGTAATTTTTCTTTTGGATTTTTTATCAATGATAGATGAATATATTTTAATATTTTTTTATGATTATTTTATTTTATACATGTTTATTCTAGTTCATTCGGTGTGAAAATTTCATCTTGAATAATCATTATTTGGACAAAAAGAATTAGTTTTTGGTAGAAATTTATTAAATAATGAATTTATAATTTTCAAGAATGTATATATCCCTATGATCATAGTGTACATGGAAAATGAATTTCATAAATTTATGAAATGAATATTTGAGTGAGAGAACTAAATAAAGAAATTTTCCATTAAATTTTATCAATTTCCATTTAACCAATCACATATTTACGGTTATGGGATTGTTAAATATCTCATCTTCATGTTCTCTATCAATATCTATTTTCCCTTCTGGGTTAGTTTTATCTTCAATTTCCACATTCAACTATATAAAAACCATGTATTTTCATTAACAAGTTACCACCATATGACTATTAGTTTCTTTTTATGTTGAATGAATTATTAATAAATTTTACAATGTTGTTATTCAAAAAAGTTATTTTGAATTTTCAAACCCTTTTTTACAATCACACATTAAATTCATGAGGATTAAATTTATTAATGTGCGGGAGATTGATATCCCATGATTTTAATATGGAAAAACCATTATCTAGAGAATACAAGTGAAACTATAAAGTTGTTAAACAAAAAATAAAATAATATTATTTAAATAATGTTGTTATGACCTATCAATTAGAATGTAGGTATAATCCTGATTAACAAAGTATATAAAATATGTTATCTACATTTACATATAATGAATTTATTGATGAACAAATTAAATATAAATTCCAATAAAACAGTATTCAAAAAAAATTAAATATTTGTCTTACAAATTATTTAGGTGCCAAAAACTAAGTTTTCTACAAACAAAATAAACCAATCACCGTTTTTGGATTATATTAACTAAATATATATATAATATCTTCATTATATTTTTTAATATTCATCTATGTGTTTCCAAGTAATGATAAATCTATTTTTATGCATAATGATAATTTTTTTCTAACGGTTTTTATCCACATTTTGTTTGTATACTTGTTTTTAAAATTATATTTTGACACCTTTATAAATTTAATTTTTCAAAATAAACCACATTTTTAAAATTTTTAGTTCATAATTATCTTCTTGGGAACATTTTATAACTTTATAAAAAGTTTAATATTTCCTTGAATAGTTAAAAATACCGATTTTAATTTGAAATTGTATTTTATTTTAAAGTTAATAAAAAATAAAACAATATCAGTATTAAAATCAATTTGATGATTTTTATTTAAATACAATAAATTATGGGTTTTTAAATGTATTTTAAATTTCAATTCAGTATAAAATAATATTGTATTTAAAAGGGAAGTTTTTTTTTGAAAAACCATTTATTTTTTAATTTTATAAATTTAATTTTCCATTAAAAGACGAATCATATATGCATTGATTTTTGAAAAATCTGTTCCATATTTGGAATCATATTTTATGATTATTGTAAATTGTACCATTTTATTTTTGGTTAATATGAATAGTGGTTTGGGTAGTTTTTATTACCACGGTTAAGGAAAAATATTTTCATTTATAGAAACAATAAGATAATCCGAATTCGAATAGTAATCTAACACATGTACCAATATTATTAAAATATTTATATTCACCAATTGACACTTAATGTTAGAATAGTAGTTAAATAATGGATGCTTTTCTATGAAAATGAATTTTATATGATTTAAATTAATGAAAATCAAAAAATGCCACTTCATTTTCAATAAACATATCTTATGTGTCCACATGAGAATAAATATAAGTTATTAATGAATCTAATTGTCCATTTTGAAATAAATAATCATATTTTTGTGGTTTATTTTTATTTATGTATTTTGGGGATTTTTGGATGAGGTTATGATCTTTAAATTATTTTATTTATTAAAAGCGCTGATATTCATAATTCATATTAATGAATAAAAATATTATTTAAAATACATTGTTATTAAAAAATTATCTTTGACAGTCAATATTAAATTAAAATTTAATACCATTATATACATCATGGTTTTAAATTTTTTTAGTAATGAAATAATTACCTAAGAGAATTATACAATGATGATTCATTAATAATTTTGTTAACGAAACAATCAAATAAATGATATATAAAAAATTGAAATAAATTAAATGGGAATTAAATAAGTCTATCCACGATATTTCTTGATTATTATTACATATTAATTTGAATTAAATATTTTCATTGAATTTAATATTTTCTTCTTAGTTTTCATAAAGCCCATGTAATGAATAGTTTCGAAATTGAATGAAATGATATTTTATGAAAATAATACATTTTTAAATAATATACAAATGAAAAAATAATTATTTCAAAATAATAGATGTATATAATTTGGTCTGGAATTTCATAAATTATTTATTTATGATAAAACTGAAATTTTATATGTGAAAATTACCACATTCTAATATTAAATAAATTGTTTCCATAATTATATTTATAATAGGGTAACCAAGGTTATTTAGAAAAGTCAGGTTCAAAATAAAAAAAAATTAATAAATTATATCAGATGGAGATATTACAACATTATATTATATTTTTCTAATCCATTTCTATCTAGTGATATTTGGATGGTAAATGAATCTTTTGTAATTAAATACATTGAGATTTTCAAAAAATGGACTTTAAATTAATTATAAAACGATAATACTTTTGTCATATTATATCACAAAAACAAGCCTTCTATATTGAATAAAATATATACATTTATCTTCCAATAATTATTATTTATGTTCTTGAGGTTCTTTTCCTATTAGATGACCAACCATAAATCCTGTAAGAATATATTAATTTAAGTTCACCGAAGAAGAGGTTGCCATCTTCATCGACCATTTTAGGATTACATAATCATTCATTTCCTTGTCATTTTTTTCTTCAATATGAAATAATAAATATAGTATCATTTATAGGATGATATTTTATTATTATTATGGTTCATCTATATTCCACTTTTTATCCATCCTTGAAAAAAAAAATTCACCACACGTGTGAATGTAAACCAAATCATCTCCATGCAGTGGTGTGATTTTTTTTCATCACCATATTACTTACATGATAATAATGAAGAATATAGTGGATAAATATGGTAATTATTACATTATATAAATTCATTATATTCATTTTACCATCCACCCTTTTTCATTTTTACCCATTAATGGAATAATATCATCACTCGTGCATGCATATGACCTACTGTCGCCACAGTGTTATGCGATTTACATTGTTTGTTAAAAATAAATAAATTATTATAAAAATGTATTACATGTTTAAAAATTATATTGATATCCTTAATATATTTCATTAAAGGATTGGTCTATCTCCCATGCTAATGAACTGTGACATTTATGATTAAACATATGTCTAAAGAAAGGCAGTTAACACACAAAAAATGGGTAATAATGAAATATTACAATACAACAGGTGATAAGATGATAAAATATGAAAATATATGAAATAATAAAAATTTAGTTGTTTTTGATATGAATTAATAACATGATTTTATATTTTATATATTTTATATGAAAATGTTTTAAGGAAGTCAAACATGAGTTAATAAGATTTTTCACAAAATAATCATTTAAATGATTCAAAGGTTTATTCTTATAAACATTTCACATTCATGTACATGTTATCATAAAAGTTTTTATGAATTTATATATGAGAAATTAATGTTTTAAAATGGGAATATTCACATGATTCTAAAAAGGGGTTTCCATAGTTTTATGAAAATAAAATTCTTTTAAAACCCATATTTTAATTTTACTCATTCAATTAATTTTTCAAAAACTAAAAGTATTGTTTTTCATATATAAAACATGGATTAAATTTACTTATTTAATGAAACCATACTATATTTAATATTCCTTAATTGGTTTTTAATTTTATTTTCAAATGAAATGTTTTCATTTATGAATGCATGAATTTGTAAAAATGAGAAGAGTTTTCAATAAATCAAGAGTTAGTTTCCTAAATATTGTTATATTGTGGAATATTTTTATGTTATTATTATTTTATGGATCATGGAAATTATTTATGAGGATGGTTGGTTCCAGGATAAACTGAAGGAAGGTGAGCCTTTTGTAACTATCTCGTGAATTTCTTAATGGGAAAAACATTAACTAATTTGGTTTCTACTAAGAGAATAAAGTAATATAATGTAATGTTTATTGGAAACATAACAATGAAGGTTAATACCGATATAGTAAATAGAGCTAAAAAATATGTATTATTTATTTGAAAATGATTCCACAAGCGACATTTATAAATTATTATTTCTTTTAATTTTATTAGAAATTTATGATTTCATAACGTAAGCTAAACTGATAATTTTTTATGGGTGAAAATTACATCTTTGTGAAAATGTTTTTCATTGGATTAGAAGTGTTCACACACTAACATTTTCATTATTTATTTTTTTCCTTACAAACATTTTTTCTAATATAATTTTTTATATAATTTTTAATAAGTTAAATTGATGTGTAAGTGAAAGGGGGAAGTCAAAAGTTTTAATGATTCAACAAAAATTCATGTTTGATTATAAATAACTAATACTTTATAAAGAATATGTGTACTATAATATTTGTTTCTACTTGTAATGTATTGGTTTACAATGCATGATTTTTTTTTCTAATTCCCTAAAACAATATACCTAGAATATACTTGGGAATGAAATGAAATTAATTTTAGTCTAATGAAAATTGATTGTGTAATTTTTAGAACTGAGTACTTACATGAAGAGTATATCCTTAAATATTGTATTAGAAGCGGTCTTGGTAAAGGGTGACCATACCAAAATCATATATCCACACGAAAATATATTTATAGTGTATTATTGATACACTAAAATAATTTCAAGTGTATTTTTTGGATATATTCCACCCATCTGTACCATATAAAATCTCCACATGCATTTCATTTTACATAGAAATATATGTTGTTGGGGTTTTTTGTTTTATTAACTAAGAATATAAGAAATAGTGGAATAAATGTTACATCAAATAATACATTAATATCATAATGAAGGTTTTTTATGGGTGAATGTTCTAATTCTATAACAGCAGAATTAACCCCCTCCCTCAAGATGTCCAAATATACTATAAGTCATATTAATGAGAATAAGTTATAATATTGGATCAACATGTTATATTCCGACTATAAAGATCTAAATATTATCAATGATATAGATTTAATAGTGAAAATTTAAATATTTCATGAAAGTAATCTTTCTACATTGAAATATATGTTCTTGAAATATTTTGGAATATCATATTTGAATCATACATAATATTTTTATATTGGATTTTTTTTGAGATTTTTAATTGGGAATGGATTATGATATTAGTAGAAGAAAATGGATATGAATGAATGTTTTAGGAATTCTTAAATCGAAACATTAAATTGTATTTATTCAAGGTCATAAACAACATTGAATATTTTTCTATAAAAGTCATGATGTAGGAGGATTTTTTGGTAGATGATTACATGTTGAAATTAAAAGAAATTTTTTTAGATTTATCTAAATGTGTTGAATGTGAAGGTGTTAAAATACTATATAAAATATACTATATAATAATTTCATATGTCATAAAGAAAAAATAATATGAAAATGAAGAAGGAAGTAAATAAATTGAGTATTATTATCATGGTGAACACAATATAATCCTTGTGTTTATTTGAATCAAAATATGTAGTAGTTTTTTCAGGTAAATCATATGGTACAAGTATCATATCACATGAATGTATGGATGATGATGATAGAAAATAGTAGAGAATATTATTTAGTAAATCAATATATTCATTGTTAAACATATAATAAAACACAAAATAAATGACTATGGACTTATAAGGATATTTTAGCTCAAAATATATAGAATATTTAGAGGTATAAAATATAAATATAATGAAATAATGAATTTTTTAAATTGTTTACATTTCATGAATGAATGGTGGAATGTAGAAAAAACATGGCATAAATTATTAATTTTATAATTCGTTAATGTTAAGGATAGTTGATAT